>JAJHSJ010000011.1:27434343-27726960 GCA_021015155.1 Magnolia officinalis | reverse complement strand
TCATCTTATATTGCTGATTGCTCCTAAATTTCCTGCCCTTTTATAATTACATAATTAACTCTAGAATAATTTTCCACTTTCCATTGGGTTCTTACCTTAACCATCCAATTGTTTATGACAATTTGGTTTTGTAATTGAAAACCTATTAATTTAAGTTTAGTAACTGAAATGGTCAGGCTAATCCAGTCTATGTTAATCTATGTAAACAAATATACAAATACAGAGAAGTGTGTTTGGGAGAGAGAAAATGAGAGCAGGGAGGAGAGATAGTCGATGATTTCATGGCCTTTGTTGATTGCAGCATTTGCATCTTTTGAGTTGGTGAATGGTATAACATTATGGGGGAGAGGAGGTGGTGGTGGTGGTGGTGGTGTGGAGACTTCTCTATAAATGGGAACTAAGGGGTCGTTTGGATGCCTGTAAATGGGGCTAACTGTAAATGGTTTACAATTTGTGTTTGGATGCTGAAAAATGCTTATAAATGATTCTCAGGCTGTAAATCATTTTCAGGTTTTAGCTCCATTTGATTTACAGGAAAAAAAAAAAAAAAAAAACTGTGATTTCATTTGCAAGCTCTTCATTTACAGCCTAACTGCTACAAATGAAAAGATTGGCTCTTCATTTACATGACTTGAAACAATTTATAGGCTATCCAAACATAGACAATCATTTACCTATAAATCATTTATAGCCCATTGTAAATGACTTGCACCCACTTGAACCATGTACATACATCCAAACAACCCTTAAAAGGGGTGTTTAAAGAAGGGATTTTTATAAACTACCACCTCATTCATATGGAATTTACATTCTTAAAATGCTTGTTTAAAGAAGGGATTTTTATAAACTATTACCTCATTCTTATAGAATTTATATTCCGTTCCTTTTTTAAAATGCTTTTCAGTAAGCTACTTAGTAGTTTAGATAATTGTAATTCATATACTTGTTAGAATTTTCTAACGGCAGATAGATTAAGTGATTTTTTTAAATGACTAAAATACCCTTTTAACTAGAATGAGAACCAAGCCTTAACAAATTAGATGGATCTTTTTTGTCAATTAACCTCACAACTTTGATCAAGCATACTGGGGCATGTGAAATCTGGGACGTTCAGCAGGATGGCCCAGCAACAAATACATCTTGGGGCACATGTGGGATTTGAGACACCTATACGGCTAGACCAAGAGTCAACAAGTCCTGGCCTAATTAGGTCACAAAGATCATCTTTTCTTCAAATGTAATTTTTATACTTAACCATCTTTGAGTGGGCCAACGATTTGGACGGTGCAAGCTATTGCATGTGTATGGTTGGAAAACTCACTTAAGTTGGACGTGAGAAGACTTCGTTTTTCTTTCCCATAGAACCAGGCTTTGGGTAGAATTCTTTGGACAACCAAGAGCCACGTGGGTGGAACTTTCATGAAATCCTCACCGTCCATCAGGTAACTTGCATCATTTTCATCCTAATAGCAAAAGTTCATGAAGATCCAAAACTAACTTAGGCCACACTGTAGGAAAAAGTTGGAATCGGCATGCCCACCATTAGATGTGTAGGATCTGCGGTAGTGTTTGTAGTGTTTATATGCCGTCTAATCCATTTATCTGATGTGCCTCATCAGGATATGATAATTAGCCAAAAGTCACACTGTTACAAAAGTCAAGTGGGCCATACCCATGAATTTCATAAATTTTTTATGTATAATTTTATATTGGTGGCCCACCTAAGTCTTGAATTAGTCTTAGTTTTGGGATCATGGCCAAACAAAGGATGGTCTACCTGACGGATGGGGTGGATTTCTTGGACGTTGTACGGTTCCCTCTGCATTAGACAAAAGTGATCCTGTTAGGCACCTAGACACAGATAGGCATTGGGCAAGCGTTTTCCATTCTGCAAATGGATAGAAATATTTTATACTCTGGAGGAACATGATGCATGATATGCTTGCAATCAAGAATCAGACCCAATGCATGCAATGGATTCAAATTGTAGCGTCCAGATTATGGGTCCAGTTAACACATGCGGTGACCCAAAAAAACGTGCTGATTTGGACGGCCAACTATCATATTTGTGGACATCTATTGGATGGCTAAAAAACAAAAAATCCAATGGCCTTATTTAAGCAAACAAGTATTCACAAATAAGATGTTGGGATTATCCGACTAAGCTGATTTTCAGACTGACCTATCAGCAGTGGGTCCCACCATTTAGTCGGTTTAACTTTGAATTAATGCGCTTCATATTTACAATTTCTAAGATGACCATGTACCAATGGCGGGTAGTGCACTCCTAACGCCCAAAGACCCACGTCATAGGTTGGATGATAAGTAAACATCACTGCGAGCCTTAAGAAGGTTTCAACGGTAGGGTGGACCATCATTATCTGTGGTGTGGGCCACCTGAGCTTTGGATATCCCTCATGGTTTTTCTATGGTGTGGTCCACCTGAGCTTTGGATATCCCTCATGGTTTTTCTATGGTGTGGTCCACCTGAGCTTTGGATATCCTTCAACTTTGGGCTCATGCCCTAAAATTAGCTAGAAAAATGGATAGACAGCGTGGATAAAGACACGTACATCACAGTGGGCCCTGCAGAGAATTAACACCATGTTGTAGCATGGTGAGCTCCTAGGTGCACAATTGGCATCTGTTTCAAGGCTTGTTTTGATCTTAAGTTACTTTAGGGGCGTTTGGATCATAAGTTACTTAAGAAAAGCTGCCTATTCCTCAAGTACCTTATCTTATTTCTACTTACTAAATTGAAGTGATTAAGGGCATGTTTGGGAGGTGGATTTGGAACCCTTGGATTCAGAACCCCCATGGATTTGAAATCCTTCTATTGTGTTTGTCACCATAGATTGGGAATCAACTTTAATCTAAAAGTAGCTATGCTTGGTATATTTATGGGGGTTTGAATTTAATTATTAAATATACTTTAATATCTCTAATTAGTGACATATGTAATGTTTGACACAATGGTTGTAATAAGCCCGCTGAAATATATGCTTTGCCTGAAAATGATGAAATTCCAAGTCTCAGATGGGCCACAAGCACAAGATCATGTCCGAGTGACTAACCCATAAATTTTAGCCGTTGATTTATATGAACAATATTTGGACGGTGCTGATCATCATATTAAAGTAATTATAGTGATGCAATTGATATCATTAGTGAGTCATGTGCCCAATAGAATAATAGTACGATAACACACATATTACACATGCAACTATTGAAAGGACTTTAGGTGTAATCCAACCTCTCTCGTAATTGCATATTTATAATACAGACGCGGTGATCAGTTGGACCTTTGATTGAGTAACATCTTTTTTTTTTTTTTTTTGATTGACCTCCTCCTTAATCTGCAGGGGGTCAAATTGAGGTTGCAGTTCAAGTTAGTGAAGTTGTTTTATTGTGATTCGACATTACAAGAACAGAATCACGCTCTGTAGGATTTGAACCTAGGACATCAGGTTTTGGAGACCCATGTTCTACCAAACTGAACTAAGAGCGCTTTCTTATGACAACAGTGGATTTCAAACCCCCGTTTAAAATGGGGATTTGAAATCCCCTCAAATCCCCCCAAATCCATGGTGCCAAATAACCCCTATGTAACTTCAAGTAAAAAAGTTACTTATAATTGATCTTAAACCAAATTTGCTCATCTCAAATAAGTTACCACCCTAAGTATAGGGGGTAACTTATTTGGTGGTATCCAAACGGCACTTTTACATAAGCTACTTATATCTTAGATATAAGTAGCTTATATAAGTACCTTATCTTGATCTCTATTTATTCAGCATATTAATATATTTTGTGGCCAAAAAGTTAAAAAAGCATGTTTAGTTTTCAACACATAAGTACTTATTCCTCAGTATTGTTTGGTCTGCCCTTAACATCTACCGTCCATCATGTAATTCTCTATAATTCTCATTGTGATGTGTGTTTTATTCACCTCGTCCATCTGTTTTTATAGCTTAGCTTAGGGCATTAGCCCAAAGTTGAAGCACATCCGAAGCTCTAGTGCGGATGATGATATCCTCCGGCCAAATCTTTCCAGGCCATGGTGATGTTTATTTGTCATCTAACCAGTTCATGAGATTAGGTAGACATTGATGAAGGGAAAACACAAATATCATGTTGCTCCAAAATTCCTGTGTTCACCTTTTCCTGTGGTGTGGTCCACTTGAGCTTCAATTTTGAGCTCATGACTTAAAATGAGCTGGAAAAACAGATGGATGGTGTGGATAAAACTTTCCCCTGGACCAGTTCAATGATAAGTTATTGTCCATGACCATGCAGCTTATAACTTACAACATGTCAGTGAGCAGAACGTCTAACCCGTCCAATGGGTTACTGTGCATATGTAAAAAATAGCCCCCTCCAATCATAAGACCGTACTTGCATTCTCTCATTTGTAGGCAGGAAAAATCATTTTAGCTAGTGTGACCAACGCAATGAGTGGACAGCGTCGATTTCTTCACGAGGTAATGTTCATTGAGGGATCATTCTATTTAACAGGGTTCGTGCCGCACACAGATGATAGATAGGTTGGAAGTTAGAAGTTATCTGCTGTCTAGCCAGTTAGATGCGAGGGACGGGGATTGAGTAGCGAAGTGGTGGAATCTGAGGGGAGTCGATTGCCTAACCCGGGCACAGAGCTGTGTGGGGTCCACAGAGATGCCCATGACAAAACTAGGACTTGATTTTAAAAATCAGGCACGTATAAAATTCAGGTGGGCGACACCAACAAAACAATGGGAACAGTTGCATCTATCGTTGAAACCTTTCTAGAGCTGATCGTGATGTTTATATGCTATCCAGACCGTTCATAAAATTACCAGCGCTCAGATAAACTGTAGTAATAAATATCATCCCGAGACAAAACTTCTGTCACGGTCAGGCATTCAATCCCCACTGTTTCCTGTGGTATGTCCCACGTACGGTTTTTTTATCTGCCTGAATTTTAAAATACCATCGTATGGTGGCCTTATAAAACGAAACAGTTGGAAGGAGTAGATTTGTCGTGGCCATTTCTATGGCCAACACAGCCTCGGTCACTCTGTGCCCGGGGTCACTGGCAATCCACAACCAAGTCTGAGAGAACTTTTTAAAAAAGGCTGCAAGCCGACGGATGTCTAATCAAAACTTTTAAAAAAAAAGTATTTGTTACCTTATCAAACGGTTGGATGGCAACTAAACATTATGGTGCACCCTAAGAAGATTCTAATGGTGGGTGTTCCCACTGACCCGGATGAAGGGAAAACAAAAATATCAGCTTTGACCTACAACTTTTGTGACCCCAGGAAGTTTTTAATGGTTCATCATTTAAATTTTTTTTTTTTTTCCAATGGTGTGGTCCAAATGAGATTTGGATTTGCCTCATTGTTAGTCTCATGCCCTGAAATGAGCTGGAAAAAATGTATAGATGGTGGATAAAACATATATATCATGGTGGGGCTCACAGAGCATTGTCCATGTCATGCAGCTACGAGCAATGTCAATATGCAGTCTGGTCCTAATGGAATTTTCTCTTCCTGATTGTTTAGTCCACGACATCCCACATAGTCACATGGTTGTGGTAGGAGCCGCTCATGAATGAAAATTAGGAATTCTAGCCACTAATCCACTTTTTCATTTTTTAGATGACAAAAATGCTCATATGCCATAATTGCCCCTGGTACGACAAGCTCTCGCTTCTTGAAGTGATAGCCTTTTAAAAAGTAACGTGGGCTTCACCCAAAATTAAAATTTAGTCTATCCATTGGGCAATCTGATCCATTCATTTTAATCAGACAACCGTGAACCCATAGAAAGGTTTTTCTACTTCTATGTTTGAAGTTATTTGTAGCCCACAACTACATTAATGTTATGCATTAATTTGAACTATTTTTTTTCTGTGTGGTCCATTTGTGGTGATTTTTGCCCTTAAACTTAAGCTGACAACATGAAATTAAAACCCCATACATGTGGACGCGATGGATCTCCTTCTAGACAACCCAATAGGCCCCACATGAGATGTGGATAGGTTAAAAATATGGGAGCCTTCCTCATGAGAGCCATGTGGTTGTTTCCTTCTTCCTTCATTGGTTTTTCCATAGAAGGGGAGGATGCTGTTTTTTGGCTCAATTCCTTATTCCTTATTATTTCTTCCTTCATTTTTCATTCTTCCTCTTTGGTTTCTTTATAGTTGTTTTTAAAGTTTTTTTTTTTTTTTTTTTTTTTTTTATTTAGTATGAATGGTGGGAGTTTATGAAAGGGAATATGGTGTGAAAGAATAATGTAATGGATGACTTTTTATAATGGAAGGATGTTGTAATAGATAAATTTTATAATAGAAGAATGTTATAATGCATGAATTTTGTAATGGAAGAATGTTGTAATTGATGAATGTGATGAACGTTGGAATGAATGACTACTGTAATGGATGAATGCTAAGATGAAAGTATCTTGTAATAGATGAATGTTGTATGGTAGATTATCGATATTTATTGTGAAACACCCATATTCACAGTGAATTGCCAATATTTTCACTATGGATTACTGATATTAAGTGTAAATTGTCGATATTCATTGTGGATCACTAATATTAAGAGTAGACTACTGGTATTCACTGTGTGCTGCAGATATTAAGAGTGGATTGCTAATATTCACTATGGACCGCCAATATTTATTCACTGTAGGGTATTGTAGACACCCCACGCTAGGCCGATAAGTTGATTAAGTTTGAACCAATGGATGCTCAACCAAGCCCCAATCCTAAACCCCAACCCTAGAGGCCTAAACTCCATGAACCCCAATCCTAAACCCTAAATTCAACTCAGTTAGTCCATTCAACCTAGTTAACCCAATCGACCTAATCCTAAACCCTAGGAACCAAGTGAAATTGCAGTCTTACCGCTATAAGCGAAGCTTGAATATATGGATAATGTCTTAGAGGAGGGTGAATAGGACTTTTTAAAATTTTAACTAGATAAACATCAATCACTCACTTCTAATTACTCATATTAATCAATGAAAATAAGTAGTGGATCTATTAACTCTACTATAGTGAAAACATCATTCAGGCATTCTGTCAAACATGTTTGCTGCAGTAAAGAGAGTCATTTGTATTATTCAGCAAAATAGAACAAATAAAAATATAAATCATTCAGCCCATTGCATACATGTATAGTGGTTCGGCTACATGCTTACTCCACTCCCAAATGATTCACTCTCTCCTAGTGTGTGCCGAATTTCACTATCCAAATGATTTTAAATCAAGTTCATCATAAACTTTTACAACCTATACAAGGTCTACACAATTTGCATCCGTCGATGGCTTGGACAAGGTCTTAGTGAGTTTGGATCTCAAACTCAAACAAGAAGTCCTACACAAAGACTTGATGAGTTTGGTATTTCAAACTCTAAAACCCAATCCTACACAAGGATTGATTTCCAGACACAAGGGACTCAAATTAACTTTCTTACCTAAAGTGGATGAGCCCCGTTGAATCGCCTTTGTTAAAGATCTTCCTGAATCATGAAAGTATCTTCAGCTCACTTGAACCACAACCTTGATGATGATATGCCTTCAGGAATGCTAGGGTGCGGGTCAAGGGTAGGTGATCCTAACTTACTAATGATGAGTCATAATGGTTAGGGTTAAGATTCCTATGGATAAGCATTCAATGCTTTTCAGCTCAAAAGATTTGCCAATAAAGATGGTTGCTAGAGCATTAATGAATGTTGAAGTTCATTCTTCAATCCGAGCTTCGTATGCTCAATGAATGTCTTTAACATGCGGATTAAACGATGAACTCCATTAGGGGAGAGGGCTTGGGAAAAGGGTTTGTATTTAGGGTTTCACACACTCACAAGTCTCTCTCTATTTCTCACCAATTTGCAAAGAAACTCCTCTGTCGTTTAAGTAAAGAAGTTTGCAATGGTAAAAAAAGGGTAGAAATCTGTTAGTTTCGATGGCATTGCCATCTGATGAGGGTCAAATATTGCATATCAGACCCCAGTTATTGCACGATTTTATGTAAATCATAACACCTAATGTCATAATTTAATTGTGTTTTGTCGCAGGATGAAATAAAAAGCGTGGATTGAAAAAATGATATTAAAAGTGTGAATTTGACGCTCCGAAATTACCAGAGCTCGGGATGGACTCCAGAAAACCAATAATGAAGATTTTACACGCCTGGGATCTGAGGAAAGCAAGCCAAAGGGGCCCGAAAAAGGTCCAGAATGCAAGATCACATGGTTTCCGTCATCCGATCAACTCGAAACTTCATACATGTGATGGGGGCCATAAATTAACCGTACATATTGAATTTCAGCCATTGAAGATCTCGGGAAGTGGCCCAACGGATAGATCAGCCCAGTAATCTCCAATTTGGGGCCCACCTACAATCTGGATATGCCTCAACTTTGGTCTCAATCCCTTAAATATGAAGACAAACTAAATGGATGGAACGGATTTCCCAGAACTATCAAGGTGGTCCCCACCTGAGTTGGGCGTGCATAGTGCACAAGTGCACTAGCTGTGCACGGTAACAAAGAGCCGGTCAAACCGACCGCTGACCCGACTCTATCCCTCTCAAACTCAAAAATGGCACATGCTTTTAGAGCAAGTGGTTAATTTGTGAAACTCCCAGCAATGGGACTATTCAGATACCACCTTTCTTTTGTGGTTGAGGACTTCTTACCACCTTTCTTTTGTGGTTGAGGACTTCTTTCACCTCTATCTGAATAGTCCCATTGCTGGGAGTTTCACAAATTAACCACTTGCTCTAAAAGCATGTGCCGTTTTTGAGTTTGAGAGGGATAGAGTCGGGTCAGCGGTCGGTTTGACCCTCATCACTATCGAAGCTTAAAAGTGCACCTACTTGTGCCCTGGTTTGTCAAGTTATGTGAATGGTGAGTCAGACTGGCTACAGAGCTCGATAGGAAGAAAAATTCAAGCGTCTGCCTCAATCGGATGTGTGGAAGCTTATAATAGGTAAATCATAGCCACACATCCCATGTCCCAAAACACCAGGTGAATAAAACCCTTAAAATAAGAGAGACATATTAGAGTTTTTAAAGTGAGAAAACTTTTTGGCGAAATAGGAAAATCTCTAAGTTTTTCTCGCCTCGTCGATTCTATCGAAGCACCCTCGATATGATCGACCTGTTCTGTCAATGTCCTCGATACCTTAACGATATTATCGAAAAGAGGACCAAAAGTGTCCAACAACTGAATATTCATCTGGACGGATTTATCGATGTATCGATACATCTATCGATATCATCGATAAAAGCACTAAACATGTCCAGTAACTTCATTACATATCTGAACGAATTATCGATGTATCGATACGCATATCGATATCATCGATATTCAAATCTTGAGACCATCGGGAGTGGCTCGATAAGATCGACAGACAGATTTCCGGCGCCCCTGTTTTTTAATGAAAATCTCAAAATTCTTCGATATATCGATGACCGTCCAATATAATCTGAAATCAAATATCGATAAGATCGGAGGTCCATCGATGATATCGATGGTGGGCGCGCATTTCTTACAGCAGTTATTTCATGATATTTTTAACTATGATCGGGGGCCCTTCGATTTAATCGATATTCAAATATCGATGATATCGACACCAGATCGATTGCATGGAACTAAGCCTAATCTGTCCAGCAAGTTTAAAGATAAATCTGCTGGAATTATCGATGCCTCAACTCAGATCTCGATATCATCGACATTCAAATTTCGATGACCTCGACGGTTCCCCCGATCATTCAGGAAAACCTGAAATATTTTTCAAAGTCAAGTCTCTCTCATTTTTCATGTGTCGAGGGATCAACCCAGTCATCGATGGAATTGGAGTTCGAAATCGTATTTATCATCGACAGCTGATTTATTTCGATTCATCGACCTATTGGCAAGGAGTTTCAAAAGCGTATGACATCGAGTCCGAGTCATCGAGCAGACCATTGATGCTATCGAGAGTATACGCTCGATGATATCGAACCTGCTCGATGATATCGAACTCTGTCATAAATGTGACCGTTTTATATCTGTTGGAACTTCTTGCCTATATATAGAGGATTTGTTCTTTGTTGCTGTAAGAGAGAAAAGAGAGAGCTTTTGTGTGTTTCAACTTGCATCTTATACCTAAAGCCTTTCTCTCTAGAGAGTTCATCCTCCAATCCACCCTTACCATTGATATTAAATAGAGTGGATTGAGGAATGAACTTCCGTATTCAAGGATCCTCTAGCTACTACCTTAATGGCAAATCATTATGCTGGGATGCCTTGAATGCATAAGAGAAGAACCACTCTATCTTCCTTATAGGAAAATCTTTAGAGAGTAGGATTCCATCTCACCCTTGACCCAACCTGAAGCCAAACATTGGTATATCATCTTGTGTTGCGGATCAAGGGAGCTGAAGACTCTTCGTCAACAAGGAGGAGAAGATCTTTGGCGTTGTGCTTAACGGGACTCATCAACTTATCTGTAAGTATCCAGAGTCCAGAGGACACTTGTGATCATTCCTTCCTAGGTCTTGGTCTTAAGTGGTTCTCACCCTTTGAAGTCCTCAAGGAGGCCTCCGACGGGAGTGTACGTAGTGGGTGCAAAGGGTGGACCCTTGCTCTTATGTAGGGCATAAACTATTAGGTCCTTGTGTAGGTCCAAAATCCAGGTGCGTTGTGTGGACCCTTGCTCTTGTGTAGGGCATAAACTGTTAGGTCCTTGTGTAGGTCCTTGACCTGTGTGGTAAAAATCCGGTGCGTTGTGTGGACCCTTGCTCTATGGAGAGCATAAACATCTGGTTAGGAGTGAACCAGTAAAACTCCAGGGTTAAAGGTGAACCGAGTAGAAACCTCCGTGTAAAGGTTGAAGGTGAACCTGTTTTAAAACCTTAGGTTAGAGGTGAACCCTGGGAAACCTCCTTAGTGAAATCCGGTACACTCAAGGGTTGAGTGCGGCAGCTGGGAGTGGAGTAGACTTATCGTCGAACCATTATAAAATGACTGTGTCTGTGATTGCTTTTATATATGTGTGATTCATGTCAATGCATTCATATTTATATATCTGATCACATCCCACACACATACACAGTCATATCCAACATAGACTAAGTTGCATATTGTTATATCTTGATTAGTTTGTGATTGGATCCTCTACTTGGCTTGGAAGCCAATAGAGTTACATTTGAGTAATCCTGATAGTTGCATATCTATAAGGATTAGTGTAATAGGATTTTGAATAAATAGTAAATTTTTTAAAAATTCCTATTCACCCCCCTCTAGGACATATTGACATATTCCGACTTCATCTCAAGCGGTCTTCACCGCTATTTCAATTGGTATCAGAGCGGGTCTCTCTTTAAGGGCTTCACCGCCTAGAGAGTGATCTTGACTGAAGTTGGGAATATGGCCAAAGGAGAGGGCTCATCGGTCACTAGACCTCCAGTGTTTGACGGTTCAAATTATGCATACTGGAAGGCTAGGATGCACTACTTTCTGAGATCTTTGGATCATGACGTTTGAGACATAGTTGAAAGTGGATATGTGCCACCTACTGAACAAATTGTACTTGATAGTGGCACAACAATCACAAAGCCCAAACCCAAAGAAAAGTGGACAACATTCGACAAAGAAAGACAAACATCTGAAGCCAAGGCTATGAATGCTATCTACTGTGCCGTGTCCCAAGATATTTTCAATCAAATAAGCATGTATGGGATATCTCAAGAAGCATGGGATCTACTGGAAACAACCCATGAAGGCACAAGTACTGTGAAGAGGTCTAAACTGCAACTCTTGACTTCACAGTTCGAAAGTCTTAGAATGGAAGAGCATGAGACATTTATGGAATTCTTTACAAAACAGAATATCATTTGTAACTCCATGGGTGGATTGGGAGAGAAAGTTCCGGTACCGAAAATTTGTAGGAAAATTCTAAGATCCCTACCGGAACGGTTTAATCCCAAGGTGACAACAATTGAGGAGTGTAGGAACATAGACCAAATGAAAGTAGAAGAACTAGTAGGTTCCCTACAAACTTTTGAACTGCACTTCACTCAATCCCAAAAATCTAAAAACACTGTCCTAAAAACTTCAAAGAAAATAACTCATGAGGACAGTGAAAGTAAAAGAGAGGATGATGATGAGGAAGTGGCTTTGCTGGCACAAAGATTCAGAAGATTCTTTCAAAAGAATCGCGGCCGTCCCTCTAGAGGTAGAAAGGTGGATAACAAACTCTCTGCAGGCAAATTTGGCAAAAAGACCAAAGAACCACAATGCTACGCCCGTCGAGAGTATGGACATCTATCTACCGAATGCCCAAACAGAAAAACCAAGGGCAAGGTAATGGCCGCCACGTGGGATGATACAGATGAGTCAAATTCAGAATTTAGTAACTCAGAATGCAATGAAGATCAGAAATCACTAAAAATTCTTATGGTCTCCACTGATTCGATCATTCCCACTGAATCTGAGAACGAGAAAGAACAGCAAGCCACAGAATCATTTTCGTCTGGCAATGTAAGAATCTCTCCAGTATGTCATTTATGTGGTGATACGGGTCATTATGAGGTTGAATGCCTAACATCTAGACGGACTTCACATAACTCTGGACAAAATCACATTGAAAAATTCAAACCGATCACAGAAACACAGAATGTTAAGAGTCCATTTAGGGAAAACACTCACCTATCACCACCTAAGATGCAAGACAGAAGAAAAAAGTTTATTTCAAAATGGGTAGAAAAAGAAAAAAAAAAATTGTCTTATGACTAATCTTCACATACCCTGAAAATTTCAAGTGTGGAAGGACAGGTCCAAGTCATGCATCTGACCTGGATATTTGCTGAAATGATGCAAATTTTGTTGAGCCTAAAATAGTACATCTGAGGTTCTTGACCTCAAATTTTTGTATATGAACATACATATGTTTGTATTTTTGATGTGTACAGAAATTGTACATAATTTTTGAAAGGTACACTACTGATTTATAGAAATTCTAAAAGTATACTTGGCAGATTGGTTGTGTGCTGAAAATTGAAAATCTTCATCGTCGATATAAGCATCGATATGACATTCTCGAGTAATCGATTGTGCGTCGATATTATCGATGACTCCCTGGATTGCAGATTGAAAATTGACATCGAAGACAGACTCGATGGTATCGATAAGAAATCTCTCGATATCATCGAAACAATGATCGATCTTATCGACAGATGGCGCCCGAGAAAAGTCTGTGGAGCGAAAAAGGGATTATTTTTTTTCGGTCGTCTTCTGTGCTCAATACACTCAATCGAATTACTTGGAGCCACAACAGACTAACCAAAATGTCCTCCCAAATTGAGTAATACCTTTCTATACTACAAGAGGTAAATTTCTCCTTTAGGTATTTTCGATATTGTCAAGTGGTTATTGTGTTTCCCAAACTCTTGTTTTGTCTATATGGGAAAAGACAAAGGGATAACATCCGGACAGGGGGAATCTTCAAGGACTACCCGACAAAAAGTCCTCGCATCTAGAGAAAGAGCGAGGGCCTCGGAAAGTGGGATTCCCACGCGTCAAAGATCACAAACTTCGCGAGGTGGGTCCCAAACTAATTCTCCAGCACCTCCTCCTCTGGTTAGGCAGCCTTCTCGTCCAGCGAAGTACACCGGTCGGAATTTGATCCATGAGAGAAAAGTGGACAGGGCCTGCTTAGCCCCGTATAATCTAGAACCCCTGTTTGTTACAGTTGGTTGGCTGCCCATCCAAGATTTCGGAGGGCCTTGTCAACTCGAGCAAACGCGCAATTTCCTTGCCGCGTGTCACTCTCCGGTATCTGATCCTCCTTTGTTCATGGTCTCTCTGGATGGTGATGATGCGTTCATCACCCCTGCCACAATAGCTGACACTCTCAACGTACAGATGGAACCAGAAGGACTTTCCCGACCTAGATCTCGATCTTCCTGAGGTTCGTTTCATTGTAACCAAGTATCTGTGCAACAATAGAGATATTCCCTGGTACCAGGGGAACGCTTTAAAATCTAGGTACATGGAACCCCGCTTTCGGGTTATGCATGGGATCCTTGCTACAAATCTGTATCCAAGGAGTACTAATCAATCTGATCTCACCAGTCTTATGGTCATGATTATATACTCCGTGGCAAAAGGAACAAAGGTTTGCCTTCCAACACTAATTGTCAATCAATTGGTTAATGCAATACATACCTCCAGAGATCTGCATTTGCCATATCCGTGGATTATAAACAGGATCTGTCAAAGAATTGGCTTTCCACCTATCACTGATCCTGTACTTCTAGTTCATGTCTTTAATGCAAAGAACATTCAAAAAATGGACCTGGAGTACCACGAGTACAAAGAAGAAGGGATTCAAGGATGTGAAGAGGAAGGTGTTGGTGATCCTCGTTGGGAGGAAACTGAGAGGACAGGAGATGAATCATCTCGACCCGATCCAGCCCCATCTACGTCAATACCCGAACATGCAAAGAGATTCAAAATGGACAGAATTGGGGCAATCCAGAGAGATATTCACTCTGTACGTGAGCAGTTGACAGTTTTGGAGCGAGTTGTCCAGAAAGTGCAGCAGTCTGTACAACAGCTGGTTGATTTGATGACTTGCCGAAGGGACAATACGGCGCCAGCCCCATCCCACTCTACTCCGTAGTGCGGATGTTTGCACTATATCACACTCACTTTAATGATGCGTATGAACTCTAGTATCTTTTTGGGTGTTCTACGCTCTCTTGGGTATGTGTGACGGTTTTTTTTGGATAAGCTACTTTTGGTGCCCTTCCTTGGGCTTGGTTGTGTTTAAACAGTTAAGATTTACTGCTGTCTGGGGCAGTTTTGGTCCTCTTATGGCTGAATAAAATTCTTATCTTTAATGCCATAATTCTGTTTTAAGTTCCCCCCTGGTTTATCGAGTTTTGGAATGCATATGATGTCCTGAATGAACATTTCAACTGCTATACAACTACTCTATCTTATCCAATATGCATCCATAGGATCTGAACATGATGTTTGTTTCAAAATGATCTCATCTTTATACATCTGTATCTGTTGGTTCTCCCATGCAATTCATTCTTCAGTCAATATCACTTACTGTTCCTTTACCAACGACTGACAAAAGGGGGAGAACAGTTCAAAACACCCCGAGCGAAAAATTGTGTATCTATCTATGTTTATGCAGGTGTTAGGGGGAGCAGCTGCAAGAAAGGGGGAGTTTTGAACTAAGGGGGAGCGGATACTTCTAGAATGTGTACATGGGGTAGAAAAATTGTAAATTTGTGTAAATGCATGTACACACAATTTAGGGAGTGTCTAGAAGTGTTTTAGGGTGTTTTGGGTATTTTGTCACATAATTGACAAAGGGGGAGATTGAAAGTGCACCTACTTGTGCCCTGGTTTGTCAAGTTACGTGAATGGTGAGTCAAACTGGCTACAAAGCTCGATAGGAAGAACAATTCAAGCGTCTGCCTCAACCGGATGTGTGGAAGCTTACAATAGGTAAATCATAGCCTCACATCCCATGTCCCAAAACACCAAGTGAATAAAACCCTTAAAACAAGATAGACATATTAGGGTTTTTAAGGTGAGAAAACCTTTTGGCGAAAAAGGAAAATCTCTAAGTTTTTCTCACCTTGTCGATTCTATTGAAGCACCCTCGATATGATCGACCTGTTTTGTCGATGTCCTCGATACCTTAACGATATTATCGAAAAGAGGACCAAAAGTGTCCAGCAACTGAATATTCATCTGGACGGATTTATCGATGTATCGATACACCTATCGATATCATCGATAAAAGAACTAAACATGTCCAGTAACTTCATAACATATCTGGACGAATTATCGATGTATCGATACGCATATCGATATCATCGATATTCAAATCTCGAGACCATCGGGAGTGGCTCGAGAAGATCGACAGGTAGATTTTCGGCGCCCCTGTTTTTTAATGAAAATCTCAAAATTCTTCGATATATCGATGACCGTCCAATATGATCTGAAATCAAATATCGATAAGATCGGAGGTCCATCGATGATATCGATGGTGGGCGCGCATTTCTTACAGCAGTTATTTCAGGATGTTTTTAATTATGATCGGGTGCCCTTCGATTTAATCGATATTCAAATATCGATGATATCGACACCAGATCGATTACATCGAACTAAGCCATAATCTGTCCAGCAAGTTCAAAGATAAATCTACTGGAATTATCGATGCCTCACTCAGATCTCGATATCATCGACATTCAAATTTCGATGACCTCGACGGTTCCCCCGATCATTCAGGAAAACCTGAAATATTTTTCAAAGTCAAGTCTCTCTCATTTTTCATGTGTCGAGGGATTGACCCAGTCATCGATGGAATCGGAGTTTGAAATTGATGACATCGACAACTGTTTCGATTCATCGACCTATTGGCAAGGAGTTTCAAAAGCGTATGACATCGAGTCCGAGTCATCGAGCAGACCATCGATGCTATTCGAGAGTATATGCTCGATGATATCGAACCTGCTCGATGATATCGAACTCTGTCATAAATGTGACCGTTTTATATCCGTTGGAACTTCTTGCCTATATATAGAGGACTTGTTCTTTGTTGCTGTAAGAGAGAAAAGAGAGAGCTTTTGTGTGTTTCAACTTGCATCTTATACCTAAAGCCTTTCTCTCTAGGGAGTTCATCCTCCAATCCACCCTTACCATTGATATTAAATAGAGTGGATTGGGGAATGAACTTCCGCATTCAAGGATCCTCCAGCTACTACCTTAATGACAAATCATTATGCTGGGATGCCTTGAATGCATAAGAGAGGAACCACTCTATCTTCCTTATAGGAAAATCTTTAGAGAGTAGGATTCCATCTCACCCTTGACCCAACCTGAAGCCAAGCATTGGTATATCATTTCGTGTTGCGGATCAAAGGAGCTGAAGACTCTTGTCAACAAGGAGGAGAAGATCTTTGGCGTTGTGCTTACGGGACTCATCAACTTATCTGTAAGTATCTACAGTCCAGAGGACACTTGTGATCATTCCTTCCTAGGTCTTGGTCTTAAGTGGTTCTCACCCTTTGAAGTCTTCAAGGAGGCCTCCGGCGGGAGTGTACGTAGTGGGTGCACAGGGTGGACCCTTGCTCTTGTGTAGGGCATAAACTGTTAGGTCCTTGTGTAGGTCCTTGACCTGTGTGGTCTAAAATCCGGATGCGTTGTGTGGACCCTTGCTTTTGTGTAGGGCATAAACTGTTAGGTCCTTGTGTAGGTCCTTGACCTGTGTGGTCTAAAATCCGGGTGCGTTGTGTGGACCATTGCTCTATGGAGAGCATAAACATCTGGTTAGGAGTGAACCAGTAAAACTCAAGGGTTAGAGGTGAACCGAGTAGAAACCTCCGTGTAAAGGTTGAAGGTGAACCTGTTTTAAAACCTTAGGTTAGAGGTGAACCCTGGAAAACCTCCTTAGTGAAATCCAGTACACTCAAGGGTTGAGTGCGGCAGCTAGGAGTGGAGTAGACTTATCGTCGAACCACTATAAAATGACTGTGCCTATAATTGCTTTTCTATATGTGTGATTCATGTCAATGCATTCATATTCATATATCTGATCACATCCCACACACATACACAGTCATATCCAACATAGACTAAGTTGCATATTGTTATATCTTGATTAGTTTGTGATTGGATCCTCTACTTGGCTTGGAAGCCAATAGAGTTACATTTGAGTAATCCTGATAGTTGCATATCTATAAGGATTAGTGTAATAGGATTTTGAATAAACAGCAAAAACTTTTAAAATTCCTATTCACCCCCTCTAGGACATATTGGCATATTCCGACTTCATCTCAAGTGGTCTTCACCGCTATTTCAAGCTCCCTTCAATGGCATAGAGAAATTCTGACTTTTACTTGAATTGTTGCCAGACATTTTATGACTGTTTACTCGATATCATTGAATGACCTTTGATGCCATCAAGGTGACCCTTTGATGTCATCGAGGGACCCTCGATGGCACAGAGAAAATTCAAGATTTTTCCTTGAACTTGCTGTCGAAATTTGCTTCATCTACTCGAAGTCATCGAGAGCTCTTCGATGCCATCGAGGTGACCCTTCGATGCCATTGAAGAAATTAGATAGAATATCTCAATGTTGCTAGTCATATTTGATGTTTCTACTCAATGCCATCTAGTGGTCTTTGATGCCATTGTAGACCCCTCGATGGGATCGAACCAGTCTTTTTTTTTTTTTTTTTTTAAAAGTTTTCTTTTAAACTGATTTCTTCCCATGACCATTTACTAGCTTATGAGGGAATGGTTTTTCCTATTAGGTTTAGGCTAGTTGAAAGTTTAACTTTATAGGTTAAGTATGGGTTTTGTAGAGGTCACGACATTTAATCATTTCCTTGATTTTTCAATGCTTGGATGCCTATGATCTTCGAGTTTTCTGTCTTCGATCTTCCATGGGGCTCTTCAGACTTGACGACTTACAACTCATGTTAATTGACAAAATAGAGAACTTACACCAAGAACCCTAGAGCCTCGAGTCAACTTGATAAGTCAACTCACCTAGTCAACTCGTTGAGTCAACTCATCCGATCATCCTACCATTCCAATAACCCCGTCAACTCACATAGTTAAGCCCAAAACCAAGGCCGAACTAAAGCCCAAAATCAAGCTCAATCGAAGTACAGTGCACAACAACAATGCGATATCCTTCACAGCAAAGCCTCCACACGAATGAGGGAGGCAGAGTGCCAAAGTAGGGAGTTCAAGTGGGGATTGGTGGCAACCAGCTTGCCGCAGTCACGGCACTCCCCTCTTTGGGGTACATCCCTCAAGCATTTGGAGCCCATCTTTTCCGTACCCTAAGTGTGCGACCGATGTGTATTTACTTTGATGTCCATCTCCTTACCCAAAATTACATTTTACCACCTCATCCAACCCATGAGATGACGCCATGCGGCAATCTCCAATCCTAGCCCTTCAACTACCTTTTGCCCTGGAGTTTACAAGAAAACCAGGTTTGGAGGTTATAAATAGCCCTTACCCTTCTCATTTTAAGGCATCTACTCCCATTTCAAGAGATCCTCATTCATTCAGGAAGCATCCACTCCCATCCAGAAGTATTCAGAAAAGATACAATAGATCTAGTAGATTCAAAAATCATCCCTCCATCAAGAAGAGTGAGAGAGAGAGAGAGAGAGAGAGAGAGAGAGAGAGAGAGAGAGAGAGAGAGAGAGAGAGAGAGAGAGAGAGAGAGCATCTAGCCTTGATCTAGCCTAACCTAGCCAGAATCTGAGCCCCCTGATCCACTTAGGTCCTAATTCGAGCCACTTGATCTAGCCTTTGCGACACTACCGTTCACCCAACCATTCAAGCTTCAATTAGTTTCATCTAAGCCTGAGCATTAGCATTATGCAACACTCATTACCTCCTCAACTCCCCTGCTTTTCAAATATAACATCATTGCATTGCATTTTATCATTTTTCTCGCATCTAATTGGTGGGCATATGCTCTACGGCTTGCTGATATAATCAGAGCATGCCCACAAGAAACCTAGCCAGTTAGCTGTCATTTCGTCATCAGCATCAACATAGCATCAAGCATCCCACACATCACACTTCCACATACTTTGCACCCTAAACTCGGTCAGTTCGAACATATGCTCTAGACTTGCCAATATAATCAGATCATGCCCATTAGAAATTTGGATCGATTAGCTATCATTATCATTATATTATGTTTACATCTTTTGTGTGCAAGAATTAATGGCGTTCCTTAGAAATTAGTAAGATCTTGTGAAGTAAAGATTGTACATTTGTACAGGCAGAGTGGGTGTGTAACACCTTCCCTCTCTCTAACCATGGTCCCTTACTCAAAATCTCTAGAACGTAAACTCAAGAGTCATCTTAGGACTAAGGATCTCCAGATTCTCAATCCCAAGCATTTTTACAGGGTCTAATCGACTGTAGGATTGAAATAATTGGTTATTAGCGACTCTAGTCAAACATAACACCTTCTTACCCCAAAAAAGCCCTCGAGAGAGGCAACCCATAGAAAGCAAGTTGATCCCCTCACCCAGGATCCAACGTCCATAGAATGGTGAATCCGCTGAGGATTAACTAATTACACTAGTCACAACCCGACTTAAACAGAAAGATCTTACGAATTCCTAAGGAATACCAGTTCGCGCACACTTACATTTGCATCTGCATCCATTAAAAAAACTAAAACAAAAAAATGAAAAATCTAAAACCATTGCTCCTAGATCAAACCTCCCCTACCATAGCTCAATCCAAAACAATAATGGCTCTCTCCTTCCTCGCCCTTGAAATGCCTAAGGCCTCTCCTTCACAGTCACATCTAGCTGAATCGATGAAAGCAACTCTCATCCGGGAGTTGGCATAAAACATGAAAACCATGCAAGAACAGCTTCTACAATTTATACAAAGTAAAGGTGCGCCAATTTTGACAATCAACATTCAGGCTAGTTCAACTCAACAACAACAACAACTGTCAGCTGTCACGTTTCTCTCGGCCTTAGGTACAATCCAACCGCAACCTTTAGAATTCATGTGGGACTTTCGATATCCTCCCGATGGAGGCCTTCAGCCAAAACAACCCTTCACCTCATGATGTTTCTTCCAGTATCCTCCCGCAAATAAGAGCCATTTCTAGTCACATCATGCAATTGGGAATTCGAGTCAATTTCGACATCCTCTTACAACCAATGTTTCTTTGCAGTCACCTTTCCCAGTTCAACAATCTCCCTATAATGAGAGCAATTACCAAGTCCAACCTCCTCCAAGTAGGAGTCATGGGGGCTTTCATAATGCCAATTATTATGAGAGGAGGGAGTTAAAGCCTGGCAAGGGGCAAAATTCCTTTCATTCGAGCCCTCCAAAATCAAACAAATCTAAGAGCAGTTGCAAGAGATAAACAGGAAGGTGTAGAAATAACAGGGGGTGGATCATCCACCAAGTTTAAGGACCTCTGCCCCTTCTTTGATGCAAAGGTACCTCCAAGCTTTGAGATACCAAATTTTAAAAGATATGATGGTATAGGGTGTCCTGTAAACTACCTAAGAGTGTTTTGTGGAGAGCTTAATGTCATGGTGGACTGATGGAGCATTGATCTATCTGTTTCAGAAGTCCTTAAAGGTGACACATTAGACTAGTACAAGTCGCTAGACTACCATCAACTCAAAACTTGGGAACAACTTTCCTAAGCATTCATTGGTTGTTTCATATACAATCTTAATGTAGTGCCCAGAAGAGCAGATCTTACTACCTAAGGTAAAGGGATGATAAGTCATTTTCAACTTACATTGGATGGTGGCAGGACATGACCGCCAAAATAAAGACGCCCCATCGACGACAAGGAGCAAATCTCCATGATCGTCAACTCGTCAACTCCTCAAACCGGAGTATCTCTGGATACCTTGCCTCGCATTCGTACACCAACTTTACCCAACTCAACCGCGTCGAGGAACAAGTCAAAGCTGAAGTAAGGGTTGGGATGATCTCCCCATGGTGGCCTCATCAGGCTTCCCAAGTACATCCAATAGTGGAAGGAAAGCCTACAGAATGCGAGAACGGTAACATAAGTGTTCCCATTCCCAATCTAATGGAAGAAGATAATCTTGTCACCTTTACCGAAGAAGCCCCTCAACAAGGACAACATCAACAGCAACAACAACAACCAATATATAACTCACAGTACCCTAATCATGGGTGGCAAATGGGGATGGCCTAGGAGCCTAGGCGGTTTATACCGATAGACCAGACTTATAGAGAAATGTTAACAGTGCTAGTCTAAGGGAAACTTCTTACCCCGCTATCGCCTAGGTCCCCACCGAACCCTTTGCCATCAACCTATAATGAAAATGAGTACTGTGTATACCATCAATGCAGGGATCATACAACGGATTGTTATTTTACCTTAAAACACATGGTCCAAAACTTGATTGATTAAGGAAAAAATACCGTTGTGACTCCTGACACAGCTGCGGACAACATACTCTAGAATCCATTACGACAACATTAAGCGGGTCCTGGTGCATCGAGCACCCATACCATCCATAAAGAATCTCCTCTCCATTCGGTTCAATTTGTCCATACCATTGACTCTCATTCGGAGTTCGAAACCCTCATCCTGCAAGGAGCACCCTTGGCTAGTCCAATGTAAGAGTCCCTCATCTTGCAAAGGTACCCCCAACTAGTCCAATCTCAGAGCCCCTCATTTTGCAAGGGGCACCCCCATCTAGTCTAATCTCAGAGCCCCTCACCCTACTAGCGGCTTCTCTAGTCAGTCCAATATCTATGCTCTTAAATATATAAGGGGCATCTCGAGTCAGTCCAGGGGTACAACCTGCCCCCTCCATCAATCAACCAAGGGGACAACCACCCCGTCACAACATCAATCAACCAGGGGCACAACCTGCCCAATCCAGCCAGCCAAGGGGACAACCTCCCTGTCTCTTCAATCAATTAGGGGCACAACTTGCCCACAACACCTGCACCACTATTCATGTCAGTGCCATTAGCCGATAACCAAGGATAGAAGTCCATACCATCTAGCCACAACAATGAAAGATAGGAGGAGCTTGTCCTCTTAGCCATAGACGTACAATGCTCCAATGAGGACATCCTACACCGTAATCTCGAGGTCGAGACTATGGATTATCTCTCTCCTGCATGTCCCATCGGATCCAACTACGTTTTCCTTCCTACCGAGCTTGAATATTTTACCATCGACTCGAATATCAAGACTCAACTCTAATCATTGAGGATCGAGAAAATGTAAACAGGAGAAGACTAGGATATCAACCTCCTCTAGGCAAGAAACCAAAGCATAGGGGCACTAAACGAAGACAAGGTCGTCAAAAGGAGGGCAATCCATTCACATGCACAATAATCCAATTAATATACAGGACTCGGACAAGAGGCAAAAAGTGTCGCTGATTGATTGGCCCACAATCCTGGTCCCACCCGAGCTGGAAGAACCCAAGGAGTTACAATGCATAGGGGATGAACCAAGAGAAATTGCATTTGACACTGACTCAGAGCTCAACCCTAGACTCATCCTAACGTTTGGGCATAATGAAGGAGGCCCACATACTGATCCCTTCAGCCCTACCTCCTGAGGGGAAGGAGTGCAGAGCAGTAACAGGTTCGTAGCCCCCAAACGACAATGAAGCTAATGTGAATAGTGTTTGGCTCCCAGAACCGGATCAGGCAACCCCTAGTTTGCATCATCGTCTCGCTCGGGGTCCCTTATAGAAAAAAAATTCAAAACACCAAATATTTTAAAAAAAACTCTTAAAAAAATCCAAATATTTGCAAAATTCTAAAAATAAAAATTTTCAAAACCCAAAAAAAATCCAGAAATGCTTTTCAAAAATCTCAATCAATAATGTGTCAAGTCTATCTGTCAAAGAACTTAAGTATGAAGTCAACTTATATGATTTTGATCTAGAGCTGGACTTTGAACTCAAGGGTTAGGACGAAGCCGATAACATGGAAGATGATAAACAGACTCTCGAACTAGAGGGTCTCCTCAGAAAGTTCAAAACCAAAAGCTAATGTCATCCCAAAGATTTTGAAATCGTAAACCTATGATCTTTCAAAACTCTTAAGTGCTCATTGCGGATCCTTGTCCTTAGAAAATGAGCTGAGAATGATCTAATTCTTGAAGTCATGACTACCCAATCTTGTATCCGATGAAGACTTGTTCGAATTCGATCGAAAACTTGTCAACAAAGCTTGAAATAAAGCCTGTCAAGCATAAGCTCTAAAGACCATGCTTGCAATCCACGTCAAAAAGTACTTTAAGTGTTAGGAGCATGCACATTGGATCCATGTGTGTGCTTTGAAACTCTACAACTTAACAAGGTCCCAGACATCCTTTACACAAGATATCCACATCAACAAGAAAGTTAGACCGCTAATATTTAACGGTCATGAGTTCATACTCGTGACAATCAATTACTTCACAAAAAGTGAATAGAGGCAGCATCCCACATCTCACACGATGACGCTCATGAAGAACAACATCATCAGCCGCTGCAGGATCCCACATGTCTTCATCATCAATAGGGCGCCCTTCGTGAATCCAAAGATGGACAATTTCTTGGAGAAAATTAAAAGACATTGGGTCGCTTTCGTATGCACTTTGGGCCAATCAGACATCTGTACACATAACTACGAGTGAAACTCTTTACGAGCTAACTTATGAAACATAAGCAATCCTACAAGTTCAAGTTAAAATCTCATGAAGAGTGAAGCTGAGGAAAGAAAAGTCAGATTGGGTTTATGTAACACCTTGTACCTTTCAATACTCGGGTGTTAAAATGAGGACCTAACTTAGTATAAACACAAACCCGATTTATCTGAACATTCACCTTCATTCTAACATGAATCTAACCATTAGGGGTAACTTCATCCATAGATCGAGCTATCTAGCCCTCTAAGTATAGAATCAATAGTTAAATTTTCACTTATATAATCTTTAGGACTTCTAGAACTAGCGAGGAGTGAGTCTGAAACAATTGTGTTGTTGGATCTCAAGATTTGACCGTTGAAATTGAAGATCAATGGTTGGATCCAAGGTCGATCATTAGATTAGGACCTCTCATCACACGCTCAGGGGTCTAATCATCCAAACTAACTATTAGATTTCACCTAGAAACTTTAAATGACTCTTAAGACCATTGATGATCTGTTTTGAAGCGATTCAATTGCTGAAATTCGCAATCATGAGTTCAATTGAGATGTAGGACCCTATAGTTTATATCCCTGTATGTTGTCAAATTTATGGTGCCAAAATCACTGTTATATAACTTGCATAAGTGAAGCTCTCTCAAAGATCAACATTCATGAACAACCAAAGCTCACAACAAGCAAAGCTCATAAGTACAAAGATCAACTTGTCTATAAGAAACTGCTCACAAGACATGACTCAAGAATGCAAGACTTCAAGAAGAGTACAAGGTAGTCGTAAAGAACTCAAGACACTTTCAAGATTGAGCTATATCAAGATTTCAAGATTGAACTACATCAAGACTTCAAGGCTTAAACTTCAAGGTCACTTGTTCCTAATGTTTCAATGTCCTTACTTCATGTTTGAGGTTTGACTGACCTTAGGTTGACCTTAGGAATAGGTCACTTTGGATACATAAGTCGGATGTTTATTTTACATGAGTTTGGTCTGTTCTTCGACTAGTCCTAGGCCTTCTTCGACTAGTCCTAGCTTTGCTTTGACCAGTCTAAGAAATTTCTCGATCAGTCGTGAGTTTGTTACAAAATTCAGATATTTTCTGTTAGGCTTCGACTAGTCCAGGAATATGTTCGACCAGTCGAAGGAACAGTGTCGACTGCATCTTCGACCAGTCGAAAGTCTTCGACTCAAAGTCCAGCAATGATATTCTGGTTCTTCGACCAGTCGTAGAACGGTCAAAACTTATCACGCCTGATTTTTCAAATATCTGTTATTGCTTCGACTAGTCGAAGAGCTCCCTAGGCCAGTCGAAGACGCGATCTGCTCACCTATAAATAGAGCACGAATCTCAGAAGAATGAATAGAATTAATTAATCCATTCAAGCCAATCTTCATCAAACTTCTGAGAGTTAATTCTGTGCTCCATCTAAGCTAAGTGTGCTTATTTAATATTCTCTTTCTTTAGCTTTATTTAATTGATTTTGTTTCTGCTATTCCAATCTAATTTGATAAGAGGAATTGTTATTCCCTTTCTTTGGAATCAAAATCAATTAAGGCAAGCCCTATTTGGTTTAATTTAAAATCTATTAGAACTAGAACCATTGTAACTGAGTACTGGACATTGAACTTGGACATTCAATCATCTACTCTGGCTTGGTTCTACCGGGCTGCTACAACGAAGGAGATAATCAGGTATTTTACATCTAATTGTAAATTCCTTTCTGTTTTGGTTTCTTTCAAGATTGCTAGAAAAATCTTGTTGTATTGGTTATCTGAGGAGAGCCAGGAAAACTCAGAAGTGAGGTTTTTTAATGTGTAAGCCCATAGACAAAGACACAATTGTAAAGGTTTTGGGTGAACCTGTGAAAACCTATTTTGTTAGTGAATGCTAATATCCCCTGTGTGAGGATATTAGGAGTGGAGTAGCATTTGTGTGGCTGTTGTTTAATAGTTGGTGAACACACAGGCGAACCACTATAATCCCTGTGTTGTGGTTGAATGATTTATACTTCTAATCTTTAATTATTCATTGTGGGATGTATGCATGGTGGTGAATGTTGTAATCATTTGATTCAAGCATTGTGGGAATTTTGTAATAGTTTAGAATTTATTTTCTGTTATTCCTTTATCAGCTTGATATTCAATTTCCTTTAAAGATTGTTCCAGCAAGGTTGCCCTGCCATTTTTATGGTGTATGGCTGTCCCTAGAACAATACATTTGTGATTACAATTTATTTCAGTTCAGGTTGTGTTTATTTCTGTATTCCTCTTTGGTTTGAGATTTGATACAAAGATCTTTCTAGAAATAAGGTTGTCCTACCATAAACTCTAGTTTTTGGTGTAAGGTTGTCCTTATAACAACATTTTTATCAACCTCTCAAGATCTAAATTTTGAGGTTGTTTTTACTTCCTGCATTGTGATTTATTTTGGCTATCATATTCTTTTAATTCCGCTGTTATAAGTTTTATTTGGCATTGTCCTATTCATCCCCCCTCTAGGACATATAGCTAGGCCTTTTCAAGTGGTATCAGAGCCTAATAGCTCTTTTTAATTTTTGGATTTAATTCCTGAGCTAACGATTTAAGCTATTTAAGATGTCAAATTTTGATAGCCTTTCAGTCACTAGGCCTCCACCCTTTGATGGCTCCAACTATGCCTATTGGAAAGCCAGAATGAGGATCTTCCTCAAATCAATGGATGAAAATGTGTGGCAAGCCACAGTAACTGAATGGAAACCTCCTATCATGGAAGTTACTGGGGTTGACGGTTCAAAATCTATGAAAGTCACACCATATTACCAATGGACCACACTTCAGAAAAGTGAGAGTAGTGCAAATGCTAAAGCACTAAATGCAATCACTTGCGCACTATCACCGGATGAGTTCAAAAGAATCATTTCCTGTGATACTGCAAAGCAAGCTTGGGATATATTAGAAATGACACACGAGGGTACTACAATTGTAAAAAAATCTAAAGTCCAACTCCTCACAACCAGATTTGAAGAAATTCATATGGAGGAAAATGAAATGTTTATGGACTTTTACACTAGATTGAATGACATTGTAAACTCAATGTGGGGTCTTGGCGATAAAATCCCAGAAAGTAAAGTGTGTGCAAAGATATTACGCTCACTTCCTGAACGGTTCAATTCTAAAGTAACCGCGATCCAGGAACTTCGTGATACGGATAATATGAGGGTAGAAGAACTAGTTGGTTCTCTACAAACCTACGAGTTAAACTTTAAAGCTCCTAAAGGTAAATCTATAGCTCTAAAATCTTCTAAATATATTCAGAAGAAAATTCTGATTCAGAAGATGATATGGCTCTTTTAGCTAAAAAATTTTACAAGATTTTTAAAAGCAAGAAAGGGTTGATTTTCAAAAATTGAATGACAAAAAGAAGTTTAGACCCAAATCTCGAAAATCTTTGAAAGATAGTCAATGTTACAACTGTCAAGAATATGGGCACTTAGCAAATAGATGTCCTAAAAAGGACAAACCCAAGAAGAAGGGTATGTTGGCTACATGGGATGAATCATCTGATTCTGAAGCTTCTTCTGAATCAGAAGATTCTCAAACTGAGTCAGGCAATGAAGTTAAAGCTCTTATGACTCTAGCCAAATTCACATTTTTAGATAATGACTCAACAAGTGAAGAAAACTGAGTAGTGAATGTCAAAATGAAGATGATCTTCAAGACGCTTACATGCATGCCCTATATAAGGAAAGTTGTAAAATTGTTGTCAAACTTAAACTTCAAAAAGAAAAGTTTTCTAAACTCAAAGAATGTTTTGAATCACTGTCTTAGAAAAATCACAAATTTCAAATTGTTTTGAAAAATTAAAATGCGATTTGGAATTCAAAAACTCCCTAATTATTGATTTGAAATCTGAAATTGAGAAACTCAAAACTGAAGTATCTTCTCTTCTGAGTTTAAAGGACACATGGAAATATGCCCAAGGTTATCCAAAGTTAGAAAAACTTTTATCGGATCAAGAAAATGTGGCGATCTATCCGGGTGGGCTATGATAAAAATTATCTCCTAAACAAAAGTATACTCCTCCTATGTTTGTTAAAGGAGAGTCCTCAAACTCAAAAGGGAAAAGTACTTATCAAGGTTTTTCTAGAAATTCAAAAACTTTTCAAAAACCTAGAAGCAGCCATGTCAACTTAATCAGAAACGAAATCCACTAGCTGAAAAGATAGTTGATTTACTCAAGGAGCTCTTAAAATCTAACTCTATAGGTCATTCTTACAACTATAAACAAAGAAGACCAACTATGTTCCTAAACCCAAAACATTATGAAATGGGTTCCTAAAGTTGCCTGCTTGGTTGCTCACACTGCTTTCAAAGCAACAAGTCATTCAAAGTGGTACCTAGACAGTGGATGCTCCAGGCATATGACAGGTGACAAAGCTTTATTCACGGATCTGAAAGATATGACTGATGGTTCAGTCACATTTGGTGATGGTAGCAACTGCAAGATTATAGGCCAAGGTACGGTTCAACTTTTTAATCTTTCTGTGTTTAAAAATGTTTTATATGTTGAAGGCTTAAAACATAACTTGCTTAGTATATCTCAAATAAGTGATAATAACCATAGTGTTCGGTTTTCTAATCAAAGCTATGAGATACTAAACAATAAGGGTTCTGTAATATTAACTGGACGTAGAACGTCTGAAAATTGCTATATTATTAGCGAATCCAGCTCATCTAATCAAACATGTTACATGGTCCATACAGACGAGACTGATTTATGACACAAACGTCTTGGACATGTACATTATCGAAATTTATATAGATTGAGCAAACGAGAACTTATAAGAGGTTTACCCAAACTTCAGAAATTAGATAAAATATGTGGTGAGTGCCAGATAGGCAAACAAACAAGGAACTCACACAAAAGGTGAATTCAAATACCACATCAAGACCACTCGAACTCCTCCACATGGATCTGATAGGACCTACCAGAATGGAAAGTCATGGTGGGAAAAAGTATATCCTGGTAATAGTTGATGACTTTACCAGATTCACATGGGTAGTCTTCTTAAGGGATAAATCTGAAACCCTTGAAGAAGTAAGAAAAGTTCTCAAAAGGATTCAAACTGAAAAATCTTCTCAAATCAGTAAGATTCGTAGTGATCATGGATCTGAATTTGAGAATAGCAGTTTTGAGAAGTTCTGTACCGACCAAGGAATATTACATGAATTCTCTGCTCCCAAAACTCCACAACAAAATGGAATTGTAGAAAGAAAGAATAGGGTGCTTCAAGAAATGGCTAATGTCATGTTGAATAGCATAAAGCTCTCTAAAAATCTTTGGGCTGAAGCAGTCAACACAGCTTGCTATATTATTAACCGAGTCTACACTAGCAAAGATAATAATAAAACGGCTTACGAATTGTGGTTCAATAAAAAGCCTACTGTCAAATACTTTTGAGTTTTTGGCAGCAAGTGCTATATTTTACGTGATCGTGAAAATTTGGAAAAATTCGATACGAAGAGTGATGAAGGGATTTTTCTAGGATATTCCTTAAACAGTCGAGCTTATAGGGTTTTGAACAAAAGAACTGGTGTGATTCAAGAGTCCATCAATGTTGTCATTGATGATCACTTAAACACGCCAATCCCTAATTCAGATAATGATGAAGTTCTAATCATTGATAAACCCGATACTTCATTGAATCAGACTGATTTTGAGTTGAGGACTGTTAAAGATCATCCAACCACACAAAATCTTGAAAACCCTCTCACCGGTGTTCGCACCCGTAGACAACTTGAGGATATATGTAATTATGTATGTTTTACATTCCAAATAAAACCATCTAACGTAAAAGAAGCTCTTGCTGATGAGAACTGGATTGTTGCGATGCAAGAAGAACTCAACCAATTCGTAAGAAATGATGTTTGGTATCTCGTACCAAGACCTAAAGATAAATGCATCATTGGAACAAAATAGATTTTCAAAAATAAGTCTGACGAGTGTGGAAATATAATTAGAAATAAGGCTAGACTAGTGGTACAAGGTTATACTCAAATTGAAGGAATTGATTTTGATGAAACTTTTGCACCAGTAGCACGTCTTGAATCTATCAGACTATTTATATCCATTGCATGTTTTAGAAAGATAAAGATCTATCAAATGGATGTGAAAAGTGCTTTTCTAAATGGCGATTTACATGAAGAAGTCTATGTTGAACAGCCAATGGGTTTTGAAGATCCCAAAAATACTGATCATGTGTATCGGCTTAAAAGACACTTTATGGATTAAAACAAGCACCTAGGGCATGGTATGAGAAACTAACAAAATTTTTTTAAGTCATAATTTTCAAATGGAATCTGTTGATAAAACTCTGTTTGTTAAAAAACATATTGATCATATCTTAATGGTACAGATTTATGTTGATGATATCATTTATGGATCAACTTGTACTGACTTGACTACTGAGTTTGTAGATTTGATGAAATCACAGTTCGAAATGAGCATGGTTGGGGAATTGACTTACTTCCTTGGATTGCAAGTAAAGCAACAACCTGAAGGAATATTCATTTCTTAATCTAAGTATGCTTTGAATCTAATCAAGAGATTTGGATTTGAGAATGGCAAGAATTTCGATACTCCTATGAGTACTACCGTGAAACTCTCAAAAGACTCTAATGGTAAAAATGTTGACTCAAAACTTTATCGGAGTATGATTGGTAGTTTGTTATATTTAACTGCTAGTAGACCTGATATTTCTGTAAGTGTTGGTATTTGTGCAAGATATCAATCTGATCCAAAAGAATCTCATTTGATTGCTGTCAAGCGGATTATTAGATATATCGTAAGTACTGTAAATCTTGGTCTCTGGTATCCTCATGAGACTAGTGTCAAATTAGCTGGGTACTCGGATGCTGACTGGGCTGGTAATCTAGATGATAGAAAATTAACTAGTGGTGGTTGCTTTTACATTGGAAATTGTCTAGTTTCTTGATTTAGTAAGAACCAAAATTCTATATCACTTTCAACAGCTGAAGCTGAGTATATCGCAGCTGGTAATGCATGTACACAGCTTGTTTGGATGCAACGAATGCTAAGTGATTATGGAATTAAACAGGATTCTATGTTATTACATTGTGATAATTCCAGTGCGATAAATATTTCAAAAAATCCTATTCAGCATTCTCGTACTAAGCACATTGACATTAGATTTCATTATATTCGAGAATTAGTAGAAGAAAAAGTTATATCTCTAGAATATATTCCTACCGAAGATCAACGAGCTGACATTTTCACAAAACCTCTCGATAAAAACAGGTTCAAAAAGATGAAATTTGATCTTGGCATGTGCATTTTGAAATGATTATTTATGCCTACTTGTATCATAGTGTATATATTTGCTAGGTTGAATTCTAATTTTTGTATAATTTGCAAGAAATATGAATTTTTGGACATTCTTCGACCAGTCGTGAGTATACTCGACCAGTCGAACTTCAACCGGTCGTAGATATCCACGACCAGTCGTAGATCTCAGGAATCACTTAAAATTTGGGGATTTTGCTTTCTTCCTCATTCCTTTTTCTCTCTAAGGAGCCGAGCTTCGACTTGTCGAACCCATTGTTCATGTTCTTCAAGGTTAGTGTTCCATTACGTTTTTTCTGCAGATTTGTGTCTAGATTGTTTACTTTTCTAGCTTGAAGCTTTCTATTTTGGATTTCATTGAGATTTGGGGTTTGGATTTTGAAAAATCTATTTTGAGTAAACCCACTTCTCAATCCTACGCAACTTCTTATTTCCTTGATATCTTTGTTGCAAATGGCTTCTAGAGGTAGAAAAACTACTTCCCGTGGTCCTTCTTCTTCCTCCAGATCGACCATTATCTCTAAGCGTCATTTTCTTGTTCCCAATGACGATCCATCTTATGTTAGGGACATTAGATTACGTAATGTTATTGTTGAATATCCTGTTGATGTTAATCATATTGCACCTTTTGACATCCATCCTATGCTTGAAGCTGTAGGTTGGGTTAACTTATTACATTAGGGTGGGCCAGCATACCGGTCCATTGCCCAATCCATGTTTGCATGTATTAGTGCTTTCTCACAGGATAATTTAACTTTTAAAATATCTACTAGAGAAGGGCCTTTTGACATTGATCGTCATTTAATTTTAGTCCTTATGGACATTCCTGTGAATGATGAGGGTATTCCTATCCATAACCTAACTGATAAACCCTCAATTTCTGAAAAACGCATGCTCACTAGAGATTTGTGCAACATGGATGTTCAATGGACACGAAAAGGGAATGCGCTTCCCGCAAGGTATTTGTTAATCAAGTACAGAATTCTCCACAAAATCTTTGTGTCTAATCTGTATCCTCGTTTGGGTAATAAAATCGACTTGACCTCGTTTATGGTTCGTGTTATCCATGCTATTTCCAGTGGTACTCAGATTTATTTACCTTCCTTAATCTGTCATTTCATTCTTTAGTTTAGACTCCATCCTGGTCATAGTGACATTCCTTTTGCCTATATAATGACTGTATTGGCTACACATATGTTAGTCGATATGCCGGTTGATGAGGCACCGATCCATCATATGATTTTCAACAATACTAATATCAATAAGATGAAGCTGGATTTACTTCCTGAACAAGGTGGTGGTGGTGGTGGTCATGAAGAAGCTGGTGATGACATTAATATGGATGACATTTTTGAGGAACTGGATTCTGACTCAACAAATGATCCAGATTTTGAACCATCTGATGTTGATGCTCGTCTGAGTGCATTAGAGGATAAAGTTGAGAATATAAATGTAAAGATGGAAAACATGTCTGTTGCTCATGATTTTCAGTTCAAGTACATGCGCAAATATCTTAGGCGATTGAACAAAGGCATGCACCAACTTGATCTCTCTATTCCTACTCCATCATCTGGTTCTGGTTCTGATTAGTTTATATGGGATTTCTGGTCTGTAATAACTTTATAACTTAACACTTGGTTGACTGATTTTGAGTTGGATACTATCTTTGTTTTATGCTGGATATTTATTTTATGTAAAACTATGCTTAGTATCTCTATGTCTGGTTTTTGCTATAATCTCATAACTCCTCATGTTTACTCTCATATATCCCTTTATTTAGTTCTCCTTTATTATTGTTTCCTTTGTCATATTGTGACAAAAAGGGGGAGAATGGTTTGTTCTTAACGATGTGATTGTAAGAGGAGTAGCATTGGTTATGTTACTCAGGGGGAGTATGTTTGAACTGGTTTAATGTTGATTATTGAATATTGATATGCAGGTAAGCCAGTTGATATTAACTGGTACATGATTCTTTAACCAGTTGTTGTTTTACTTTATGTTTATCTTGGTTATGTATTTGTCACTAATTTGACAAAGGGGGAGATTGTAAGTGCTATAGTTTATATCCCTGTATGTTGTCAAATTTGTGGTGCCAAAATCACTGTTATATAACTTGCATAAGTGAAGCTCTCTCAAAGATCAACATTCATGAACAACCAAAGCTCACAACAAGCAAAGCTCACAAGTACAAAGATCAACCTTGTCTGTAAGAACTGCTCACAAGACATGACTCAAGAATGCAAGACTTCAAGAAGAGTACAAGGCAGTTCGTAAAGAACTCAAGACACTTTCAAGATTGAGCTACATCAAGATTTAAAGATTGAACTACATCAATACTTCAAGGCTTAAACTTCAAGGTCACTTGTTCCTAATGTTTCAATGTCCTTACTTCATGTTTGAGGTTTGACTGACCTTAGGTTGACCTTAGGAATAGGTCACTTTGGATACATAAGTCGGATGTTTATTTTACATGAGTTTGGTCTGTTCTTCGACTAGTCCTAGGCCTTCTTCGACTAGTCCTAGCTTTGCTTTGACCAGTCTAAGAAATTCTCGATCAGTCGTGAATTTGTTACAAAATTCGGATATTTTCTGTTAGGCTTCGACTAGTCCAGGAATATGTTCGACCAGTCGAAGGAACAGTCTCGACTGCATCTTCGACCAGTCGAAAGTCTTCGAGTCAAAGTCCAGCGATGATATTCTAGTTCTTCGACCAGTCGAAGGTGAACTACGACCAGTCGAAGGAGACCTTCGACCAGTCGTAGAACGGTCAAAGCTTATTGCGCCTGATTTTTCAAATATCTATTATTGCTTCGACTAGTCGAAGAGCTCCCTAGACCAGTCGAAGACGCGATCTGCTCACCTATAAATAGAGCACGAATCTTAGAAGAATGAATAGAATTAATTAATCCATTCAAGCCAATCTTTGTCGAACTTCTGAGAGTTAATTCTGTGCTCCATCTAAGCTAAGTGTGCTTATTTAATATTCTCTTTCTTTAGCTTTATTTAATTGATTTTGTTTCTGCTATTCCAATCTAATTTGATAAGAGGAATTGTTATTCCCTTTCTTTGGAATCAAAATCAATTAAGGCAAGCCCTATTTGGTTTAATTTAAAATCTATTAGAACTAGAACCATTGTAATTGAGTACTGGACATTGAACTTGGACATTCAATCATCTACTCTGACTTGGTTCTACCGGGCTGCTACAACGAAGGAGATAATCAGGTATTTTACATTTAATTGTAAATTCCTTTCTGTTTTGGTTTCTTTCAAGATTTACCAGAAAAATCTTGTTGTATTAGTTATCTAAGGAGAGCCAGGAAAACTCAGAAGTGGAGTTTTTTTAATTGTGTAAGCCCACAGACAAAGACACAATTGTAAAAGTTTTGAGTGAACCTGTGAAAACCTATCTTATTAGTGAACGCTAATATCCCCTGTGTGAGGATATTAGGTGGAGTAGCATTCTGTGTGGCTGTTGTTTAACAATTGGTGAACACACAGGCGAACCACTATAATCCCTTGTGTTGTGGTTTGATTTTACTTCTAATATTTAATTATTCATTTGTGGGATGTATGTATGGTGGTGAATGTTGTAATCATTTGATTCAAGCATTGTGGGAATTTTGTAATAGTTTAGAATTTATTTTTTGTTATTCCTTTATCAGCTTGATATTCAATTTCCTTTAAAGATTGTTCCAGCAAGGTTGCCCTGCCATTTTTATGGTGTATGGCTGTCCCTAGAACAATACATTTGTGATTACAATTTATTTCAGTTCAGGTTGTGTTTATTTCTGTATTCCTCTTTAGTTTGAGATTTGATACAAAGATCTTTCTAGAAATAAGGTTGTCCTACCATAAACTCTGGTTTTTGGTGTAAGGTTGTCCTTAGAACAACATTTATATCAACCTCTCAAGATCTAAATTTTGAGGTTGTTTTACTTTCCTGCATTGTGATTTATTTTGGCTATCATATTCTTTTTAATTCCGCTGTTATAAGTTTTATTTGACATTGTCCTATTCACCCCCCCTCTAGGACATATAGCTAGGCCTTTTCAGTAGGACCATCTAATTATAGATATAAATGTCAAAATTTCCCTAAATTGGATTATGACCCACTAGATGTGCTGATGATCAGATGTGAGAAGAATCCAACTGTTAGATCAATGAAGATCCACAAGTAAAGCCAAGGCTTTAAGGCGTGGCCCACCTGAACTTTGGATCTACCTAATCTCTGGCTACGAGTCCTAGTTGGACCCATAGGACATGGTGGATGGGTTGGATCTATCAAAACATCACTGTAGGCCCCACATCCATGGTGTGCGTATAAACAGCGGGTGCACACCCATAGAACACCAAACTTGGCACCATCTACCCCGAAGAGGAAATCTCATTCTTCTTCTTTCGTTTTCCCGCCAGCGACGAACGAAGATCGTTCATTTGAAATGAGGCCTACCCTCTTCACCTAGATTGATGATCTGAACCGTCCATCGTGTTTAGAGGGATGATCCGACCAAACCTTAACCTTTCCCGCGTGTTGAAACACGTATGTGAAATCATAAATTCTGGCACAAATAGGAGTTGCGTGTGCGGCGGTTCCAAAAAATGGAAACTTCCATTTCTCCCTACCACGCTGGAGGTTCTCCAATCCTAGTTGTCTACCTCAATGAATCCTTGCCTCACAAACCAACCGTTTTAGGGCTTTGTCAGGTTGAGAGGAGAATGCAGAAAACTTCTTTTCATTTCGGATTTGTGGAGAAATCTCTGTCATTCGTTGGCTCTAGGAGCTTCTTAAGAATGATCTCGGTTGTCCAAGCTAGGTCAACAAGGAGGTTTTTTTGCACCCAAGGGAGGATCTCACAAACCCTAGAAATGACGTCGCAACTCAAAATCTCACAAACCATCGGCATTTTCATCATGACCATCCAAAAAGAGGACCCCACAATGATCATGGGATCTATCCACACTGTCCGCACATTGTTAATCATATAATCAACCATTCGATGATGATCCTCCATTAACTGTTGGATCATCTTCTTCGTTCGTTCGAGAAACCCATCAGCTGGTGATGGGGCCCATTTTCTAATCTGAGTTGTCTAATGGGTGGCCCTCAACACAAGAAATCCTTCTGTGTGGCTAGACTACGGTCATGTAATCAGGTTCGTGTATGGACAACAATAAAAGCTAATCATCTAATATGTTAAAATCAAGGTGTTTGCATTTAAACTCGATATTAACAATCTATTCTTCTATACTGTCCTAGAGCTTATAAAAGTTGCCTTCTAAGGCTTTCCTTTACCAAAATAGAAAATGAGAGAGAGAGAGAGTAGCGAGCGTCGCACTGCATTAAGTCGGATTGAGTCACAATTCAAGTTAATGTACCCAGAAAATGAGCGTCGCACTGCATTGATTCAGATTGAGTCACAGTTCTATACTGTCTGGTCGTGAGGTAGGATTCAGAGAGAGGGGGAAGGGAGAAGAAGAAGATAGAGAGAAAGAAAGCAAGAGGAAGGAGTTCATGAGTCGAGTTGTGCCACACCGAGTCTGCTTCAATCGATCGAGTGTTGAGTTGCGGTTCATCTCTGCAAGCTTGACTTAGTCTGAGTCAAGTTGGGTTGAAGTCATCTTTGTCCAACATATTCCAGATTACGTAGAGAAAGGAGAAGTAAGAAAGGGCGGAAAAGAAGGAAGAAAGAGAAAGAAAGAAGAGGAGAGGAGGAAAGGGACTCGGCCTCTGTTGAGCCGAGCTGAACTCACTGTTGAGTCGGGAGGCTGTCGACTAAGTCATGGCTTCAATTGCCAGAACCACTTCTGAGCTACTCCTATTAGGGTTAAGGAAAATGCCTGACACATAACCGTGGTTGATGCGCCATGAAGTTCCATCCAAGCCCTAAAAGATTCTAGGTGTTCAGCTAGATCAGTGGTTTCGGAATAAGGGGCGATCTGTGGCATCCAGAACCTGGGAGGGAGCTGGGCATGCATGATGTCAGCGGTAAACGGCGGCTCGATTTCTTTCGGCATTGCTTCTTGTAACGCCCTGAAAATCGGGGGTCGAGCATAAACTCAACTCCCGAGTTCCAACGCATCACTTATGTAACAAAATGAATGATGATTGAATGTTGTCTGTATTAGTGCATTGAACATGAGTGAGATTAAGCCAAAACAACATATCATACTCCAGAGACAAGTGAGATTGCAAGCGGAAGACTGTGATAGATATAAAAATATAAAACTGTGGTGAGTCTCCAGAATGTGATAAGGTTACCAGGTTAATGAATTACAAGTATACTTTCAAAATATACCAAGTTGTGGAGTGTAATGTCTTCTATCCCAAACACATAGCCCCGTCAATGCAATACCAGGTCTTCATAGACCTGTCAGAGAGCTACATGTAGGAGAACTCCTCCTCAACATCATAGTAGTTCGGCTCTGCTTCATAAGCATCGCCATCACCTGAAACTCAACAAATCTGGTTGGTGTGTACAACACCGTCCCGTAACGTGGGAGTGAGTGATCAACTCAGTGGAACAATAAAGCATAGGTTAACATGTTATCAACTCAGTCAAGCAGTAATGATAAAGCAGTACAATCAAACAATTCTAAATACTCTTGTTAATGCAAGTATGGAATGCAGTCATGATGTATGCCCTCACCACACACACCCTCGTGCGACACCATCTTACGTTCGCGGCATGCTTTCATCCCTCAGTGCTCCATATCTTCCATGCACATGCAATGCTATGATGAGTATGATTACCGAGTTGTTATTAGTCCATTTCAAACAGCAGTATTGGAAAACTAAGGTACCTCCCTTGTATTATTCCCAAAGATGATCCATTATAGGGTCGTCAGACCTAGTTAATCTCATACGATATTATGATTTGAGAGGCATCGCGAAGGCATCACAAAGGGCTCGTCACCCGTCAGCACGGATACAGATCTCATAGTATGCGGTTCAATAGCTGGCCGTCAGCTCGAATACAGGTCTCACCGTACTCGGCTTAATCACTGACCGTCAGCTCGAATACAGGTCTCACCGTACTCGGCTCAACTCATGCTCTAGTTGCTACGAAGGGCTCATCGCCAATCACAGACTTTAGAATATACTCGAAGACACTACGGAGGGCTCGTCGCCGGTCAGCACGAATACAGGTCTCACCGTACTCGGCTCTCGCCGTAGGTGTCGACAGCTCGAATACAGTGTCCCATACCACCGTATTCGGCTCACGAGTCTGCGTGCTCAATGGTCACTACGGGGAGGCACGTGGCCCCAGCGTAGGCCGATAGCTCGACCACGGTGTCCCATACCACCATGCCCGACTCATGAGTCTTAGCAGATCAAGGTACCATGGTTAAAAGGGATTTCACTGGTAAGTTTGGTACCCTAGGTTCAAGCAGAGGCGTCCAAACATGGTGAACATACATAAAATAGATCAGGTTGCTTGACGAGCTCGGCTAGCTCGAGCGCACAACAAGTTGGACGACATGAAATGCATAAGCACTTCGCGTGGCCAACCACTGTCGCCAACCGAAGTACGACTCGGGTTCGTCGAACACATCACACGTGGCAAATGAATCACAACCACGCATTCATTTTTGTTTTCGATTGCCTGGACTATAATCATAGCCCCAAACACAATCAATCCATGACCAGAAGCATGTAGAGTAAAGCAGAATAAAGAAAGTAATTTAAGCATGTTGACAAGCATGTCATAAGACATGTAATAAAGCACAATATAAACAGAAAATACAAACACCTATATTTCATAAGTAAGCGGTTAAATTAAACAAGCAACATGGAGGGAATCATATATATCTCTAAAGTAGCTGAAAATCCTATCTCAACACCCTTAAACATTACAATTTACTAACTACTACTCATTCAGACATTTCAACAAACACTTTAACTACATACATCAACATACATGACGTATGTTGATCACATAGGTATAAGGCCAAATTCTTTCACTAGGGAGTTTCCCCAATTATAACACGCGCGCACCCACGACGGATAGTCATGGCAAGCAGGAATCCAAGTTCCATGTTCCTTTAGTCATTTCCACAAACACTTGAGTTACACATTTTAGCATATATAGTGTATATTGGCCGTGGCGTGATTTAGGGCAAATCCTTTCATCAAAGGGGTATCACCAATACATCAATCATATATCCATCACAATTAGTCATGGCGAGCACGAATAAGAATTCTTTACTCATTCAGTCATTTTCACAAACACTTAGAATACACTATTTTAACATACATAATGTATATTAGCAAAAACATGTATTAGGGCGAGTCCTTTCGCCAAATAAGTATTTTATCCATATATAATATATTCATACAGCAAATAATCATGGCAAATACATTTCCAAAATTTATACTTATACGGTACTTTTTACAAATACCTAGAAGATGTAAAATTCCATATTCTTCATCTTTAATCGAAACGGAAAACAGACAGCACTTTGTACATGTGCAATTGCATGCAGATCATGAATCTATCATTATTTGACATTGAAAGCGTTGAAAACCATAACCTATACACCTAAAGTCCGCACCTTTTGTCGTTGAATCGTAACGGATCCGATAGGTTTGCTAAGCTTTCGTATACGGCAGTTTGGTAACCTATAGAACGAAATAGGTTAGCTATTTCATAACATACAACTATCAAAATCCCAAATCAGATTAGGGTTAGGGTTTCTTACTTAGAAACGGAGTCGGAATCGCCGGGAAGCGATTAGAACAGAATGGTGTAGCTTGTGTAGCGGCAGAGTAAAGTGGCAGGGAGATTCCCCCACTTCTCTCACTCTTTCTCTCTCTTTTCTCTCTTCTCTCTCTAGGGTTTCTCTCAAATTCGTATGGCTGTGAGAGAGAGGTTTCTAAAGTCCTTATATAGCCTAAAAACACTTCTAAATAGACTTATGGGCACGGTATACTTAGCTTATAACCAAAGCGACCCTGTTTCAGCTCAACAGAGCACTTCTGGCGGGCCCCCTTGAGCCAAAGGTCGGACTTAAGCTCACAGACACCAGATTTATGTTTAGTTAAGTTTTCGTTTCAGTCGGGATTCCAGATCATGCGTGGCGGACCAGTTTCAGTTCAACGGTCAGTGGATCTCGATTGGAGATTCCGAGTACATGGTTATGTTTGGGGAAATATCACTGATCCGAGGGTGTAATTTGGCATGATTCTGACGGTCTGGTTGCTTAAAACTGATCCGCAAGCGAGAGGTGTCAGATTTCATAAATTTCTATTTTATTTTGAATTAATTTCACATTTCTCACACTCTTCATTCCGGGCTCAAGCGAATTACACTGGGACACTATCTGGATTTGATTTCCGAGATGGTTGTCAAGCCCAACAAGGCGGTCCTAATTCCTTAACTTCGTGTTAATCGGACTTCTGACGTACGGTCCAGATCTGATACGGAGTTTCGAGATGCTCCCGAGAGCAGACGGGTAATGAGATTGATCCTAGATTTTTGGGTAACCTAGCGTTAATGATTCTACAAGTTTTGGGTCTTGCAGATCGTATTTAAAGTGATTGGTGCTAATTTCACAGGTACTCTAGTTTAACACTGGCTAATTCTCGCCTAGTTTCTAAAGGATTTAGTCCTAAGTAATTTCTGTCTGAGGTGGTACCTGGGCCTTTGTAGTTTGTATATAAAGTGATCCAAGTTATACTACTTAGATAGTTTAAGATAGTGTCTAGGGTGAAAGTGCTTAGAAAAATTGAAAGAACAAGGTGGTGAAGGGTGGGATTTGTGAAGGAAATGGGTTCAAAAGCGGTTTTAGACTTTGGGAGTTGAGTCTGGCAAGTTAATAAGGTGTTAGGATCGACCTATTGCCTAAGGATGTCTAATTCCAGGTTGGCAAAAATTCGGGATGTTACAATCTACCCCCCTTAAAACAAAATTTTATCCCCGAAATTGCCTAAGGGTAATAAGAAAAGATTTAATTATTTCTTTTGCCTAAGTTTTATTGATTTTGAGTTTCTACGCGTGGTAGGGTATATACTAGCCTGATTTATTTTAGTCTACCCCCCTTAAAACTTATTTCTTTATCCATTTCTCATACCTTGATGGTTTGCTACAATTTATTTCTTTACCTATTTGGAGTCTTGACGACAACTCCCAACAATTTAAAGTAAGATAGCTGTTTTCAATGTTTGACCAACACGGAGAGACGGTTATAGTGGGCTTGATCCCGATACATTGATCATCTACCGGGCCAGGGTAGAAAGCTCATCGTATCCCTTCCGAATCCTGGTGGATCCTGGTCTTCTGATCGGCCAAGCAGTGAGTCCATTGGTAGTCGCCCAGGATTGAGAATTGGGTCAAGCCGCGAATGCTTCGCAGTTGTATATTTCAGTAACTCCGTAGTCCGATCACTCTAGAAACGTAGGGAATGTCCATCATTGAAAGGCTCAAATTGTTTATTTCTAAGGTTGCCCTTTAGGTCTTAGTCTAAGAGAGTCCTTGTTATTATCTATGTCCAAGGAAATAGTGAATCAAATCTTACTAGATCATCCTAAAACGGTTTCTCATAGTAGAACTTGCTAGGGCTTCTATAATGCTTGCATTCAACGAGCATAGTTTCGATCCTGGGCCAGTGGGGTAGGGTCCACCACACTTTTGCTGCGCCACCCAGATCAAAGAGGTGTATTGATTTGACCTAGCTACATCTATCGGTCTCTAGCATTCTCTAATGTAACCGGTAGTCTAGTCTTAATTTAGGAGTAGTGGAAATCCATAGGTGTAGTCCAAAGTCTATGCTCATACGCTAGATGATTTCACATCATTTCTAATACAAGGAAGGGTTTTATCACTTAGGGTCAAAGTTGTCTAATTGGAATTAAGTCGCCCGAACTTAAATTTAGCTACACTCGAGCACTACACATATGCTCACACCAGCTAAGAGGGTCTTAGGGTTCACATTATTAATTTGTTGGATTTCCTATACGATCATGTCTGTCGAAATCTAGGAGCACCGCTCTAGGTCCAAAACTCCAAGGGCCTATTTGGCCAGTGATCTTAAGTTGTATTTAATGGGCTTGCATTACTAATCCCTCCTCGGGATTGGGAGTGGCATGGTTGGTAGGAGGGTGGGTGGGGATTAATTTTATAGGCTTTGGAAAATGAGTCTTGTGTGGGAAAGCGTGAGATGGGAGTTCCAAATCCCAGGATGAGAAATTTCTAGATGTAATAGGAAAAGAAAACCCGGGATATACTTTTCATTGCATACATTCTAAACACGGCATTAGAAAACATGGGATACACCCAATCTAGGGACCATATCTTACAGATACATTTATTATTATTAATACAATTCTATCCACCTTAAACTCACCTAATGTAATTTGGCCGAACGGACCCTAAATGTCCTCAAACATCTAAAACATCCTACTAACTACTACACCCATCAACATGAAAACAAAAACATCCAAAGACGGTAACCCATGTAACCTACAAGACAACAGTATGGATGATTAGGCCTCCAAGAAAATGGTGGCCGTACAAGCTCGGATAGAGCCATGGAAAAGTGAAGGAAAGGGAGGAAAGGGCTGGGATCTTTGGGTCTCCACGAATTTGGCTCTCAACAGGGGTTGTAGAGGCTCAACTGACAAGGGGTAAAGAAGGAAAAATGAAGAAAATGGATGGGTTAGAGAGCTTGCCCGATTTTAAGCTTCAAATAAGGGGTGTAGGAGCTCAAACGAGGGAGAATAAAGAGGGAAGGGTGGTATGTATTGTTATAAACGATGGAAGTGAATGGGTTGTGACAGAAAATGACGGAATGGGTGATTGGAGGGGCGATTTTTGTCAAAAATTAGAAGTTTGAAAGAGAAAAGAGAGGTTGGAGGGGTGGTTTGTGAAGGAAGTACTAGTTTAGGGGTGTTTTACCGAACGGCCCATATACCAGGGGGTCCCACTAGACCCAAAGGCCATCGGCCCGAGCGGCGGGCCCGTCCCAGCCCGAAACCTTGCGAGGCCTCGCCGACCAACGGTCCAGATCCCGAGGGCTCACCCCATGGGCGAGACCCTCCTGCCCCTTAGGCCTCAAAAAACCCTGGGTCCCTCTAGAAGTGCTCCGTTTGGCCCCCGACTCTATTTTGGGCCGTATTGGGGCCAAATTGCAAAGAAGAATGATTTTATGTGATGTGTGACATATGATTTTGGGGTAGGAGGAGCTAATCTATCCAACTTACCCATTTATATGGTTAGATACCAAAAGGTTAAGGGTCAAAAGTCCAATTTATACATATATTTACTATTTATAGTAAATTTTTGTTTAAGTATTATTCTTCATCATTTATACATTAGAATTTATACCTGGTATGAAAGGACTTAGAAATAATTGAAGAATGAAGTGGTGCAAGGAGAGATTTTGAAGGAATTGGATAAAAAGGGGTTTTAGGCTTTGGTGTTGTGGTTGACCCACAACCTAAGGGCATTCGTCTCTAAGGAACAACTCAAACCCTTCGACTGATGGCCTAGAAGTGATTCGGGATCGTTTCGCGTGATCATGGGTGTGTACGGGCTCAATCTCAGCGGTCGATTTCGGTCGGTTTTACCGTTCGGCGAAATTAGAAAATCTTAAGTTGATTTCTACGTTCCGTCGCTCCCTCCTAAGTCAGAGTGCATCAGAGTGCGTCGTGTGACCATAACCCAGGTCCAGTTTAATCTAAATCATGCTTTAATACCATCTTGTAACGCCCTGAAAATGGGGGTCGAGCATAAACTCAACTCCCGAGTTCCAACGCATCACTTATGCAACAAAATAAATGATGATTGAATATTGTCTGTATTAGTGCATTGAACATGAGTGAGATTAAGCCAAAACAACATATCATACTCCAGAGACAAGTGAGATTGCAAGCGGAAGACTGTGATAAATATATAAAATATAAAAACTGTGGTGAGTCTCCAGAGTGTGATTAGGTTACCAGGTTAATGAATTACAAGTATACTTTCAAAATATACTAAGTTGTGGAAGTGTAATGTCTTCTATCCCAAACACATAGCCCCGTCAATGCAATTCCAGGTCTTCATAGACCTGTCAGAGAGCTACATGTAGGAGAACTCCTCCTCAACATCATAGTAGTCCGGCTCTGCTTCATAATCATCGCCATCACCTGAAACTCAACAAATCTGGTTGGTGTGTACAACACTATCCCGTAACGTGGGAGTGAGTGATCAACTCAGTGGAATAATAAAGCATAGGTTAACATGTTATCAACTCAGTCAAGCAGTAATGATAAAGCAGTACAATCAAACAATTCTAAATACTCTTGTTAATGCAAGTATGGAATGCAGTCATGATGTATGCCCTCACCACACACACCCTCGTGCGACACCATCTTACGTTCGCGGCATGCTTTCATCCCTCAGTGCTCCATATCTTCCAAGCACGTGCAATGCTATGATGAGCATGATTACCGAGTTGTTATTAGTTCATTTCAAACAGCAGTATTGGGAAACTAAGGTACCTCCCTTGTATCATTCCCAAACATGATCCATTCTAGGGTCGTCAGACCTAGTTAATCTCATACGATATTATAGTTTGAGAGGCATCGCGAAGGCATCACAAGGGCTCGTCACCCGTCAGCACGGATACAGATCTCACCGTATGCGGCTCAATTGCTGGCCGTCAGCTCGAATATAGGTCTCACTGTACTCGGCTCAATCGTTGGCCGTCAGCTCGAATACAGGTCTCACCGTACTCGGCTCAACTCATGCTCTAGTTGCTGCGAAGGGCTCATCGCCAATCACAAATTTTAGAGTATACTCGAAGACACTATGGAGAGCTCGTCGCCCGTCAGCACGAATACATGTCTCACCGTACTCGGCTCTCGCCATAGGTATCGACAGCTCGAATACAGTGTCCCATACCACCGTATTCGGCTCACGAGTCTGGTTGCTCAATGGTCACTGCAGGGAGGCACGTGGCCCCAGCGTAGGCCGACAGCTCGACCACGGTGTCCCATACCACCATGCCCAGCTCATGAGTCTTAGCGGATCGAGTTACCATGGTTAAAAGGGATTTCACTGGTAAGTTTGGTACCTTAGGTTCAAGCAGAGGCGTCCAAACATGGTGAACATACATAAGACAGATCGGGTTGCTTGACGAGCTCGGCTAGCTCGAGCGCACAACAAGTTGGACGACATGAAGTGCAGAAGCACTTCGCGTGGCCAACCACTATCGCCAACCGAAGTACGACTCAGGTTCGTCGAACACATCACACATGGCAAATGAATCACAACCATTCATTCATTTTCATTTTCGATTGTCTGGATTATAATCATAGCCCCAAACACAATCAATCCATGACCAGAAGCATGTAGAGTAAAGCAGAATAAACAAAGTAATTTAAGCATGTTGACAAGCATGTCATAAGACATGCAATAATGCACAATATAAACAGGAAATACAAACACCTATATTTCATAAGTAAACGGTTAAATTAAACAAGCAACATGGAGAAAATCATATATATCTCTAAGGTAGCTGAGAATCCTATCTCAAACCCTTAAACATTACAATTTACTAACTACTACTCATTCAGACATTTCAACAAATACTTTAAGTATATACATCAACATACATGACGTATGTTGATCACATAGGTATAAGGCCAAATTCTTTCACTAGGGAGTTGCCCCAATTATAACACGCGCGCACCCATGACAGATAGTCATGGCAAGCAGGAATCCAAGTTCCATGTTCCTTTAGTCATTTCCACAAACACTTGGGCTACACATTTTAGCATATATAGTGTATATTGGCCGTGGCGTGATTTAAGGCAAATCCTTTCGTCAAAGGGGTATCACCAATACATCAATCATATATCCATGACAATTAGTCATGGCGAGCATGAATGAGAATTCTATACTCATTCAGTCATTTTCACAAACACTTAGAATATACTATTTTAACATACATAATGTATATTAGCAAAAACATATATTAGGGCGAGTCCTTTAGCCAAATAAGTATTTTATCCATATATAATATATTCATACAGCAAATAATCATGGCAAATACATTTTCAAAATTTATACGTATACGGTACTTTCTACAAATACCTAAAAGATGTAAAATTCCATATTCTTCATCTTTAAACGAAACGGAAAACAGACAGCACTTTGTACATGTGCAATTGCATGCAGATCATGAATCTATCATTATCTGACATTGAAAGCATTGAAAACCATAACCTATACACCTAAAGTCTGCACCTTTTGTCGTAGAATCGTAACGGATCTGATAAATTTGCTAAGCTTTCGTATACGGCAGTTTGGTAACCTATAGAACGAAATAGGTTAGCTATTTCATAACTTACAACTATCAAAATCCCAAATCAGATTAGGGTTAGGGTTTCTTACCTAGAAACGGAGTCGGAATCGCCGGGAAAGCGATTAGAACGGAGTGGTGTAACTTGTGTAGCAGCAGGGTAAAGTGGCAGGGAGATTCCCCCACTTCTCTCACTCTTTCTCTCTCTTTTCTCTCTTCTCTCTCTAGAGTTTCTCTCAAATTCGTATGGCTGTGAGAGAGAGGTTTCTAAAGTCCTTATATAGCCTAAAAACACTCCAAAATAGACTTATGGGCAAGGTATACTTAGGTTATAACCAAAGTGACCCTGTTTCAGCTCAACAGAGCACTTCTGGCGGGCTCCCTTGATCCAAAGGTCGGACTTAAGCTCACAGACACTGGATTTACGTTTAGTTAAGTTTTCATTTCAGTCGGGATTCCAGATCACGCGTGGCGGACCAGTTTCAGTTCAATGTTCAGTAGATCTCGATCGGAGATTCCGAGTACATGGTTATGCTTGGAGAAATATCCCTGATCCGAGGGTATAATTTGACATGATTCTGACGGTCTGGTTGCTTAAAACTGATCCGCAAGCGAGATGTGCCAGATTTCATAAATTTCTATTTTATTTTGAATTAATTTCACATTTCTCACACTCTTCATTCCGGGCTCAAGCGAATTACATTGGGACACTATCTGGATTTGATTTCTGAGATGGTTGTTAAGCCCAGCAAGGCAATCTTAATTCCTTAACTTCGTGTTAATCGGACTTCCGACGTGCGGTCCAAATCTGATACGGAGTTTCGAGATGCTCCCGAGAGCAGACGGGTAATGAGATTGATCCTAGATTTTAGGGTAACCTAGCGTCAATGATTCTACAAGTTTTGGGTCTTGCAGATCGTATTTAAAGTGATTGGTGCTAATTTCACATGTACTCTAGTTTAACACTAGCTAATTCTCGCCTAATTTCTAAAGGATTTAGTCCTGAGTAATTTTTATCTGAGGTGGTACCTGGGCCTTTGTAGTTTGTATATAAAGTGATCCAAGGTATACTACTTAGCTAGTTTAAGAAAGTGTCTAGGGCTTAGAAAAATTGAAAGAACAAGGTGGTGAAGGGTGGGATTTGTGAGGGAAATGGGTTCAAAAGCGGTTTTAGACTTTGGGATTGAGTTCTGACAAGTTAATAAGGTGTTAGGATCGACCCATTGCCTAAGGACGTCTAATTCCAGGTTGGCAAAAATCCAGGATGTTACACTTCTACTAAGGTCAGAGCATGTGTGCGGTAAGCTTATCATATGTCGCTGATCTGGCCCCATAGTTCATTAAGCTCAGCTTCCCAAGGATCTTCACTCTCAGCCACTGCCTCAGTCACAATTTCGGGAACTTTGTTGCGCCTCTTCTTCTTCAACTCATGACGTAAGTCAGAGGCAGCCTATAAGGCCTGTATCCTAGACGGTACCGTTCCGTAGGCTTCCGCAGTCCTCTCGATCGAATTTCGGCAACCCGCGACCTGTAATCGACGTTTGCCCGCGATCCTAAGTCGCATCCTGTATATCTATGTCGGCTCGACCCGAGATTTGTACTCTTGCTACCGCGTCGTCGCCGTATCTCGCCGCTGATGCGATACCCAGGCCAGGAGTTGTGGGCCCGCGTTTATTTCAAGGAAAATGCGATGCCCAGGCCAGGAGTTGCGAATACGGAGGGAATCTCTACAACACATCACATCATTCCATCAATCAATGTCAGTACACAACCTTATCTAGCTCATCCCTCTCCCATTCCCCAAGTCAACTCTCTCTTACACAACCCATACTCATCCCATTCATTTCTTACCATAAGTCAACAAGCACCATGCCCTCTCATCCCATCACTCCATCTCACCACTCCTCTCTCTCTCATTTCTCACTCCATTCCATGCTACCAAAGAGAGGAATTGTCCAAGCTTCCTATAAGAGAGCTTAGAGTGTGACCCACCTTCCTACCCCAAGATCTTTCATCTCCACCCTTCAATCTTTATCTTCCACCATCAAAGGGAAAGCCTAGGAGCTAAGGAGTCCATGAAGCCAAGAAGGAGCGAAATCTGTGGGTGATCATAGAGTAAGATCTTGCTTTTTATGTAAGGCTCACTTGTGACGGGACCTATCTTGATGTTTGTGTTGTATTCAAGAGGGGCCCATAGTGGCGGGGTCCCTCCAATATGTCGTCTCTCTCTCTCTCTCTTCTCTCTTGTTTGTGGCTCACCATGATGCATGTATCTCTATCCAAACCGTCCATTAGTGGCAGCCACCTTGTTGCCCACAATGGGACCCATCTGATGTATGTTCCTTCTGTCTCCATTGTCCAGACCTTGGATGGTGGAGGGACGGTTTGATGTATGTGTTTTACCCACGCTGGTCAGCAACAGTGGGGCCCACATGCCTTGTGTATGAAATCCAGACCATTCATCCGTGTGGGACCCACACGTGATGTATAAACACACTGTCCATGGTCTGGACGGTGGGGGCCACCTTAATATATGTGTTTTACATCCAGGCCATCCGTCCAGGCTTAGATGCTGGACGTTGGTATATATATATATATAATATAATATACATATTATATATATATATATATATATACACACACACACACACAATACATATATGGGATGGTGGGCCCCACGTGGGAACCCACCTTGCTGTATGTAACCTATATCCTCACCGTCCATGTGCTCTGGACGGTGGGACCTCTGTCCAGGACGTGTGAAATCCAAACCATCCGTCCATTTCGTCTGGTGGGCCACACGTGTGGACCCCACCATGAGGTATGTGCTTTATCTATGTCGTCCATCTCTATGGGGACCACTGATGCATGTGTTGCATCCAAACCGTCCATCCAATGGGCAAGCTCGTCTTATAGCCTGAGACTAAAAATAAGATAGATCTAGTTATCAAGTGGACCACACTGCCAAGAACAGTAGGGATTGAACGTCTACCATTGAAACCCTTTTAGGGTCACGGAAGCTTGGGATCAGTATGAAATTTGTTTTTCCACTTAATTTAGGTCTTTGTGACCTTATGAACAGATTGGATGGAAAATAATTGTTATGGTGGGCCTTAGGAATTTTAACGATGGAAATCACTATCACCACTGTTATTTGTGGTATGGTCCAGATGATCTTTCGATATGATTTATTTGGAAATGCTCTAAAAGTAGATGAATGGTGTAGATGGTGAGGCCCATTGGTGTGGCTCGCTGATGCGGTCCACTTGATGTATGTGAGACCCATTGTTGTGGCCCAATGTGTTGTATAAGAAGCCCATATGATGAGGCCCATTGTGATATAATTGAGGCCCATGGATGTGGCTCATTGTGATGTATTCGAGGCCCATGGGACATGGCCCATTGTGATATATTTTCAGCCCATATGACAAGGCCTGACTTGATGTATATTAGGCCCGTGTGAATGCCCCATTGCGATGTATATTAGACCTATGAGATGCTACCCCACTTGATGTATATGTGGCCTGTGTGATGTGGCCCATTGTGATGTGTATTTGGCCCTTGTATGAGGCCCAAGTGAATGTATATTAGGCCCTTGTGTGAGGCCATGGGCCCATGATACGTTTGACTTTATGTAGGCCACTCCTTGGGAGCAATGTTGGTTAAACGTCCACATTGATGGGCAATGATGGTTGAATGTCCACATTGTGACCTTCCCTTATGCCTTGTTAGGCCCATTCTCACCAATTCTGATTGTCGAGGCCGATTATCGAGGCTAATTCCGATTGTCGAGGCTGATTCCGATTATTGAGGCTGATTCCGATTGTCGAGGCCGATTCCGATTCCGATTGCCGAGGCAGTTTCTGATTGTCGAGGCCGATTCCGATTGTCGAAAAGGATTGTTGAGGCCGATTATCGGTGCCGGTTATCGATACCGATTACGAGTATATCTTCCAATACCGATTATGAGTATGTGATAGCATAACATCATGATACCTACACCTTGGAGCCCGCCTTGTATATATTGGGCCCCATAGGGAAGTCCAGTTTATTGCGTAATAGAAAGGGTAAGGAAGCCCACTTATTGTACTTAGACTCGGCTCTGCCCTCGGTGGGGGATATTATGATGCTCCGTCACTGTTGTATACATGGGCGGGCACACGTGGGCAGACACTGATGTGGGCGAGGCCTGAGAGCCTGTGCGAGCTACCAGTGAGTGGCAAGCTACTGTGCACACAGTGAAGGCAGAACTTTATCCCACATCGGAAGCATCGTCCGATGTTGTGGTGGCTATAAGTTGGATTCTTTCCTTAACTATCGTGACACGTTTTAAATCAGTGAGCCTATCTTAATATTTGGACTAGATCCGTCGTCCTTCTGTGGACCCCCATATTTCCTATAATGTTCTGATGGATGATCGATTAAATCAGATGCCATTGGGCTGAGATGTTTATGGGATTCCCTGTGAGACGAAGTTATCCCCACATGATCGCGCGATACGCGCAGGTTTGATGTATGGCCTAGATGAGGTTGATGGTATTCATGACTCTTCAGGATTTGCATATTGCATTGCATCATCGCATCTGATATTTAGCTCTCTATGATTCCGCATTTGTATAGTCAATCCGCATTGCATCATCAGCATCTGATATTTAGCTCTCTATGATTCCGCATTTGCATAGTCGATCTGCATTGCATATTCTGATATTGAATGATTTATAGACTTACAATCTTTTCGCTTACTTTGATATTTGTGTGCTTGACACTTATCTTGTGCACACACTTACACCACCCTCTAAGCTTTCTATAAGCTTATGCATGAGAGATGCGTGCAGGTGACGTTAGGTTGCAGCGACATTGAGCTTGGACCGTGCAACGGTCTTCTGGAGCTTTGATTTTTGATTTATGTATTTCCCTTTCAGTATTGTATTCAAATGTTTATATTAATGGATATGTGATGATGATGTCGCCTTTGTGATTTGGGAAAACTTGTGATTATGCTTGTTATGAAACAAATGTACGTTAAAAATCCTCCTTGTGGGATCCCAGGATCAGAATCTGGCGTATGGATGTTGGAAGCCGAGAATAGGGTACTACGGAGGTTGTCGGCACCTGATTCGGTGATCAAAAATTTTGTGAGCCCGGTTTCCGAGTTTGGGGCATGACACAGCCAGCGCGGCAGTGCCCGAGACGTGGGAAGGTACTGGTCTTAAAACTCTGATTTATCCACTCCGAAAACTGGCGGGCGCTTCAGATGGTGCAGGGATCTCTGTGACTACTCAAGCCACTACTTCCTCAGCCCCCTAGACGGGAGAGGGTTCTGTCGCTCTAACATTCGTTTTATTAAGTCGATGTTATTAGTCAATGCTTTAACTTGCTGCTCAAGAGAGACAAGCTGACCTCCCTGATTTTGGGACCATTGCATCGGTCTTGCAGGCGTAAAGTCAGCCTGAAGTTGGGAAGATGAATCCAGGTGATCAGTGGACTGCTCTGGCAGCACTAGGTCAGGTGCAGTGGTGAAGGTGTGAGCTTTCTTCCTTCCCTTTTCCATTGTTAAAACACTGTAGATAAGGAGAACGACTTTCATTGTTGTTCCCACAGACGATGTCAAACTGTTGATGCATAAATCTGGGTGTCCTTCCTGGACCGCAACAAACCTGCAATATAAGACAAGGATGGAGACCCTGGCTGCAGTAGGGGACTCTCCGATGCTGAAGTTAGGACATGGATTCTGTGTCTAGTCAAAACTAAGGTTTTTTAGTGGAGATTGTGCATACCTTTCACCATTAAGGATGCTCCTATTTATAGGTAGGAGAGGGCGGTGGAGTAGGAGACGGTCTCCTTATTTGGTAAGTGCGTATTATAGAAGGATTCAGATCCCATACGTGTCATGAGGATCTTCTGAGATCTTCAGATAAGATCTCGGGCAGATCCATGATGCAGCCGCCTTCCTCAGCTAGAATCTTGGGCAGACACTGTTAGGACCAAGTTGGAACTAGTAGAAGAGGGGTCACGCCGACCAGTGGTTGTGCCAACCTGGTGTTATGCCGACCTGACTCCTTTTAGCGAGTCGTAGTTGAGTTCATTTTGGCATCATGCAAATCAATGGGTTTTCGAGGACTGACGAGGGGTCAGGCCCGACCTCATTTCCTGCTCAATTTGGGGCCGGAAGCTGAGCCTTTAGTCATATCGGTTGTTAACCGACCTGTCGAAGTACATGAAGTTCCAACCTAACCTTATTTTATTGGTCGATCCATTTTTCCCATAACAATTATTTAACATGATTAGCCATCAGTACACTATTTACACTAATATTAGTTATTATAAATAAAATTACAATTATTAGATATTATTATTTTATTCATCACTCTAAAATATTATCATTAATAGTAGATTATACTATTTATTACCATCGTGATGATTATTATTACCGTGGTAGCTAATATTAATTATATCGTTAATGTTAATAATTATTTTGTAATTACCCATATTATTAACATTATGCTTAATTACACATCTATTATAGTTCAACTCCTAGAACTAAGCCTATAACTAAATTCTAGGATGAATCCCTAAATTTAAGAAATCCAAACCTTAGGTTATAATCATGATCATAAATAGTGTATAGAGCTTGAATTTAACCATACAATTTTACAATATATGGTAGGATTCAACTCTAAGGGAGCACGCACCTCTTAACGATATTGGTAGGTGATTCGACTCGTAAGGTGATGACTTTTTCCCTTGGGCTTTCTGCTTTTATGTTAGTTTAAGAAATAGTTTTTTTTTTTAAAAAAAATTCTTGACTGATAAATTGATATACTTATTTCATGATTACTTGTGATGTTATTGGAATAGATTCTCAAATTATATACTCAACATTTATATTGTATAAACACCTACATGTTGCACTCGAATATCTTTTCATACTTGTGGATTGTTAGCGGAGCTTTAATTGTTACATCTATTAGTGGGAAACTCCACTTTTATATGTATATTCAGACTTGGGATGTAGCTTGATTGATTATGATTATAATGAACCCTCGATCTAGTGGCCACTTTTGCCTAATAGATTAAATAGAATTTTGTGTGGACTTACTATCTTATGGATCGTTATGCCTATATGGCTTTTGGGGATAATCCTTTTTTATCGCATTCCTTGATGAACTATTTGCCCTTTGTGGCTTTAATTTGATATTTACCCTAAGTGGCTTGATGAATTATTTTTGTATAACCCTGCGATGATAAGTTTTATTTGTTGAACTATGATTGACCACTAGTTGCGGAGGTTACCATTAAACATCCTAATGTTGGAGTCTCATGAGCTGGGGATAGTGGTATGGGACATTATGCCCAAGCTGTCGGCCTATGTTAGGTGATGAGCCCCCCATGGTAACCTTTGAGCATTCTTAAATTGGTTATTTACAATTGAAATAATAACGGTTGAGCTAATCATGCATTCATAGCATACGGGCGATGATGGGTGGCTAATTCTAGATTCTATAGCACGTGCCTTATCTCGTGGTAACATTTCGTTAACTCTTATATGATGCAGGGATGAACGTGATGAGGTCGATCACCGTCTTCCTCAAGAGGATAACTACTCCGAATCCACGAAGCTTCTCTGGACTCCTCACAAAGACTTCTCAAATCCACGAGGAAAGAAAGTAGAAAATAGAAATAAATTCTAATAAATTTGAAATTGATTTAATGAATCCCAATAAACGAGTTTACAACCCTTTAAATAGGGATACCAAGCAATGGGAGAGAAATCAGAAGCAAACTACAACTAAAACTCCTAGAATTCGCGACTTACTATAAATAGTAAACTTACTATTTATAGACGGTCGTGATGTCTACTAGTGTGCAAGGTTTTCGGCCAAAAATAGTAAGTGTCCTATTTGGCTTCACCAAACTGTTCTCCTAATTATTCTAAGCTCTTTTCACGTTGGACGTAACTCCTAAAGCCCGACGGATGAAGAGTTATAATCAAACTAAAACTTACTATTTATAGTAAAAACGAAATTAAAACAGGAAAACGACCGTCGATCCAGGGGTATTTTGCAAATCCGGCTTGCGTAACCCGGTGTAGCAAGGTTGGTTGGCTAAAGCAGTTCATTCTACCCCAAAATCATATATTTTACACCTGATAACTTATTCCGGATTGTGAGATACGCCTGATCTAAGGTCCGACAGTCCAGATCACTTCTGTCATCGACTGGGCCTTTTCTGATCCATCTTGGCCATGAAACTGTCCGCGACCTGCTCTACATCAGTCCCCTCCACTCCAAAAGAACTCGTTCTCGAGTTCTCATCTTGCTCTGGTTCATGATACTCGGTCAGGTCCGCGATGTTAAAAGTCCGTGAGATCGCCATGTCATCTGGAAGATCAACAACATAAGTGTTGTCATTGATCTTTCGAATGATTGGGACGAGTCTAATCTTCTTATTTTTCAACTTGTTGTACGTCCCGGTTGGAAATCTCTCTTCGCGCAGATGGACCATAACGCGATTGCCCACCTCGAACACTTTTTGTCGCCGGTGCTTGTCCGCTTGTTCCTTGTACTTCTCATTTGAGGCATGTAGCTTGGTCTACACTTCCACATAGATGCCCATGATCTTGTCTGCCATATGTTCTGCTGCAATGCTCGTGCCTAGGTGCTTGAGCAGAGGGACCAAGTTAAGTGTGTGGTGAGGCACTCGTCCATAGATAGTCTGGAATGGTGATTTCCCTATCGAGCGGTTCACCATATTGTTGAATGCAAACTCTGCTTGAGACAAGGCCAAATCCCACTTCTTTGGTTTTTCTCCTGAAATATAGCGAAGGAGGTTTCCTAACGTGCGATTCACAACTTCGGTTTGCCCATCAGTCTGTGGGTGGTAAGCACTGCTAAATTGAAGTTGTATATTGAATTGAGTCCACAAAGTCCGCCAAAAGTGGCTAATGAACTTCATGTCACGATCAAAAGTAATGGTCTTGGGGACCCCGTGTAGCCGTGGATTTCCCTGAAGAATATATTTGCTACGTGTGTTGCATCGAGAGTCTTCTTGCATGGGATAAAGTACGTCATCTTGGAGAAACGATCTACCACCACGAACACTGAATCCATGCTGCGTTATTTTCGTGGGAGACCAATCACGAAGTCCATTGATAAATCCTCTCAAGGACCGTCAGGCAAAAGTAACGGGGTGTAGAGACCCCTATTCTGAGATTACCCCGTGGAGGTTTGACAAACATGACAACGTTGTACGACTTTTCCTACATCATGTACTAATTACGGCCAGTAATACCGCTCTTCCACAAGAGCTCATGTCTTGTCTCGTCCAAGGTGTCCACTGAAGCCACCTCCATCCAGCTCCTGAATAATCTGCTCCCTCAGAGAACTTTGAGGGATGCACAATCGATTCCCTTTGAAGAGAAAATCATCTTGTATATGAAGGTCACTAGGGTGACCTTCTTGACACTTCATCCAAGAATCTTTGAAGTCCTCATCCTCGGCATACAGCTCCTTGAGACAGTTAAAGCCAACCACCTCGTTGCTTATCGTAACAAGCAGTGATGCACGGCGACTAAGTACATCAGCCACCTTGTTCTGCTACCCTAACTTATGCTTTAGAAAGAACGTGAATTCCTGTAAAAAAGCAACCCATCTAGCATGCACACGATTCATGTTAGTTTGACTATTAATTAACTTTAATGCTTGATGGTCAGTGTACAGAACAAACTCTCTTTGAATCAGAAATGCCGCAATGTCTCAGCGCCTGAACAACTGCGTACAACTCAAGCTCATAAGTCGACCACTTCTTTCGGACTTCGCTGAGCTTCTCGCCGTAGAAGGCAAACGGCCTGCCTTCTTGTGACAATACTCCTCTAATTCCGACGTATGAAGCATTACACTCAACCTCAAATAATTTGTCGAAATTAGGAAGCACCAAGACTGGTATTGTAGATAAACAATGCTCGATCTCATGAAAGCTCTTGTCAACTTTATCTGTCTACTGGAACAACCTTTTTTTTCATGCAATCTGTTATAGGCGTGACTATGGTACTAAAATCTCGCACAAATAGACGATAGAAAGTCGTCAACCAATGAAAACTCCTCACCTCATGAATGTTTGTCGGGATCGGCCATTCCTTAATAGCTTGCACCTTTTCATCGTCCACCCGGATGCCCGCGGATGTTACAACAAATCCTAGAAATAACAGGCTGTCAGTTAAAAAACTACACTTCTTTAAGTTGAGGTACAACTTGTTAATTTGTAGGACCTGCAACACCTGCCTGAGAAGTTTCCTTTGCTTCACCTCATCCTGACTATATATCAATATGTCATCAAAATATACTACCACAAATCGGCCAGCGAACGATTTTAGAAATTGATTCATCAAACGCGTAAAAGTACTTGGTGCGTTTGATAGGCCGAAGGGCATGACCAGCCACTCATACAACTCTTCCTTGGTCTTGAATGTCGTTTTCCACTCATCACTTAGTCGGATACAAATCTGATGGTACCCGCTCCTTAGAACCAGTTTAGAGAACACCTTGGCCCCTTTTAACATATCGAGCATGTCGTCCAATCGTGGTATTGGGAACCGATATTTGATGGTAATTTGATGATTGCCCGACTGTCAACACACATGCACCAGCTTTCATTTTTTTTGGCGTTAATAATGCTGGTACGACACATGGGCTCAATTCCTCCACTTACCCCTTAAGTATCTCACACTCTTTCGGATTCATCCGATAATTAGGGCAGTTGGGCAGGCTGGCCCCAGGGACGAGGTCTATAAGTTGTTAGATGTCCCTCATGGGGGGCAATCCATCAAGAAAATCTTCAGGCCAGATTTCTTTGAATTTGTTTAGTAATGGTCTTAAACTTGGAGAGATGTTTGAGGAATTCTCTTCCTCACCCTTCACCACTACGGCGTATACCTTGCCGGTTTCCTTGGATTCCTCCATGAAATCCCGAATGGTCAAGAGGAAACTCCTCTCTACTTTAGAGGCTTCAGGGTGGTTCTCTGGTACCATAGGGGTAAGGACTATTTTTCGACTATCCTTGACGAAGATGTAGACATTGTCTCGTCCCCGTGGGTTGCATCACGATCCGACTGCCAGGGTCGACCGAGTAGCATATGGCAAGATTTCATGCCGACCATGTCACAAAGTATCTGATCCTTATAACTTTTACCAATTGAAAATGAGATAGTGCATTGTTCAGTTATCTTGGTCTCATTCACCTTTTTTATCAAGCTAATTGAGTACGGGAAATGATGTTTCGTCGTTGGTAGCTGCAACTTGTTCACCATCACTCTTGAGACAATGTTCTCGTTATTACTACTGTCTATGATCACTATGATCACATCACAGACCTTTCCGTTGACAGTGCACCGAGTACGAAATATATTGCGTCATTGTGGATGTAATTCCTTTCGTGGGGTATACAGTAATCACCTCATAACTAGAAATTCGCCACGATCCTTGCCCATCACTTTATGGCTACCTGCTATTTCTTCAGTGGTTTGTTCATGTTCATCAAATCCATGGTCTTCTTCTGCAGCCTTATCTTCAGTGCCCCCTTCGTTTATAGTCAAGTATGCTGCGGGATGTTGAAGACAAGTGTTTGATAAGTCGCCTGGTTGGCCACAGTGGTAACAATTGTTCGACCTTGGCCGAGTATAAGGATTTGGAATCCTACTCAGGCCCGCTGTTGTGGGTGTTGCACGTTTAGGTCTGGATGAGCCGCTCCCTGTATCACGGTTTGTAGTTGTAGGAGGTTGAGGACGTTCTCCTACTGGATCTTTTCCTCGTGTCAGCACTGGATCCTGTGTGGGACCTGTCATGGGGGGTCGAGTTGAAGGATAGGGATGAGCAGGAGCTCTTACAAGTTATGTTTCTGCCCTACCCACCAATTGAACTGCTTCATCTATGGTCCCGACTAGGTACATTGAACTCGGTCCTAAATCGTACCACTTTTTGTGACTCAGATTCTGACAGATCGTTTCGTGTAGTCAACCGCTGGAATTCTTCAGTGTAATCTGTGACGGTTCGATTGTGATCGAAGAAGACGTCTCATCCGTGGCCATGATAAGATGGACGCCTTGTTCTGGCTGGCTTGTGAGAGTTGTAATTGTTCCCACCATGCAGAAGCACCAGATTTTAATTAAGACACTACCAATTTTACCCTTTTATGATCTGGCACGTCCATATAATCAAAATATCTCTCTACTTCGTCTAGCTAATCGAGAAAATCTTTTTTATATAATAAACCATTAAAACTAGGAAGTTCAGCCTTACCTTGATAGTCTCTTTCAACACGATCTAGATGATCGCCTCCATGGATTGGTTATCGGGCAAAACCCTCATTAAGGTCATCGTCGCTAGAACTTGAATAATCTAGTGTAGCCCTACGGTTTGCCACTGGTAGTGCTCTACAAAAATCGGGGTTGTGTCGTACAGCAACCACTGGTGGTGGAGCCACCATCGGTGGTGGAGCAACCATAGGTGATGGAGCACCGCCTAAGACTTGGGGCGAAAGTAGCATATCCGCAAGATGGTCAAGGGTTACCTACAGCCCTTGCATGATCAACTGACTCTCCTGGTGGAAAGCTTCCATTCTTTCCAAAAGATAACGAATACCTGGATCATCGTCCACAGGATTTTGATTCATACCTTCATTGTTTGCCATCGGCCTGAGGGGAATCCTCACTTTGATACCAATTGACGTAGGGATGAACGTGATGAGGTCGATCACCATCTTCCTCAAGAGGATAACTACTTCGAATCCACGGAGCTTCTCTAGACTCCTCACAGAGACTTCTCGAATCCAAGAGGAAAGAAAGTAGAAAATAGAAATAAATTCTAATAAATTCAAAATTAATTTAATGAATCCCAATAAATGAGTTCACAACCCTTTAAATAGGGCTACCAAGCAATGTGAGAGAAATCAGAAACAAACTACAACTAAAACTCCTAGAAATCGTGACTTACTATAAATAGTGAACTTACTATTTACAAACGGTCGTGATGTCTACTAGTGCGCAAGGTTGGCCAAAAATAGTAAGTGTCTTATTTGGCTTCACCAAACCGTTCTCCTAATTATTCTAAGCTCTTTTCACGTTGGACGCAACTCCTAAAGCCCGACGGATGAAGAGTTATAATCAAACTAAAACTTACTATTTATAGTTAAAATGAAATTAAAACAGGGAAACGACTGTCGATCCGGGGGTATTTCACAAATCCGGATTGCGCAACTCGGCATAGCGGGGTTGGTTGGCTAAAGTAGCTCGTTCTACCCCAAAATCATATGTTTTACACCCGATAACTCATTTCGGATTGTGAGTACGCCCGATCTAAGGTCCGATGGTCCGGATCACTTCTGTCGTCGACCGGGCCTTTTCTGATCTATCTTGGCCATGAAACTGTCTGCGACCCACTAGATCTACATCAGTCCCCTCCACTTCAAAAGAACTTGTCCTCGAGTTCTTATCCCGCTCTGGTTCTTGATAGTCGATCAGGTACGCAACGTTGAAAGTCTGTGAGATCGCCATGTCATCTAGAAGATCAACAACATAAGCGTTGTCATTGATCTTTCGAATGATTGGGATGGGTCCAATCTTCTTATTTTTCAAATTATTGTACGTCCCAATCGGAAATCTCTCTTTGCGCAGATGGACCATAACGCGTTCGCCCACCTCGAATACTTTTTGTCACCGGTGCTTGTCCACTTATTTTTTGTACTTCTCATTCGAGGCATGTAGCTTGGTCTGCACTTTCGCATGGATGTCCATGATCTTGTCTGTCATATGTTCTGTTGCAAGTGCCTGGGTGCTTTGACAGAGGGACCAAGTCAAGTGTGTGGCGAGGCACTCGTCCGTAGATAATCTGGAACGGTGATTTTCCTGTCGAGCAGTTCACCATGTTGTTGAATGCAAATTCTGTTTGAGACAAGGCCAAATCCCACTGCTTCGATTTTTCTCCTGAAATACAGCGAAGGAGGTTTCCCAACGTGTTACTCACAACTTTGGTCTGCCCATCAGTCTGTGGGTGGTAAGCACTGCTGAATTGAAGTCGTGTATCGAATCTAGTCCACAAGGTCTGACAAAAGTGGCTAATGAACTTCATGTCACGATCAGAAGTAATGGTCTTGGGGACCCCGTGTAGCCGTACGACCTCTCTGAAGAATAGATTCACCACGTGTTTTGCATCGATGGTCTTCTTGCATGGGATAAAGTGCGCTATCTTGGAGAAACGATTTACCACCACAAACACCAAATCCATGTCGCATTGTTTTCACGAAATTCATTAATAAATCCTCCCAAACACCGTTCGGCACAGGTAACGGGGTATAGAGTTCTGTATTCTGAGATTGCCTTGTGGAGGTCTGACAAGCATGACAACGTTATACGGCTTTTTCCGCATCACGTACTAATTGCGGCCAGTAATACCGCTCTTCCACAAGAGCTCGCGTCTTGTTTCGTCCAAGGTATCCACTGAGGCCACCTTCATGTAGCTCCTAAATAATCTACTCCCTCAAAGAACTTTGGGGGATGTGTAAGTGTTATGATTTGATTCCTCTTTGATTGTCAAATTTTGTGTGTCAAAACTTCTCCGTTTGTCATATGTTTATATCTTGATAAAATTTGTTCGAGAAACTTCGTTAACACTTGAAGACCAGCCCAAAGAATTCTTCAAGCTTCATGATAGTTCAAGCTTAAGAGAGAGCTCAAGGTCAAGACTCAAGTTCAAGTACAAATTCATGATTCAAATCTAAATCCGAGACTCAAGTACAACTCGAAGTTACATTGAAGCTTTTGAAGTAATCAAGCTACATCGAGAAGAAATCAAGCTTCGTAAAGATCAAAGTCTAAATGAAGTATTCATTGTCCATACTTCATGTTCCAGGTTTGATAGACCATTAGATTGACCTTAAGGTAGGTCACTTTGGATACATAATCCAAATGAATATTATTACATAATTTTGGTCTACTTTAAGACTAGTCCTAGACCCTGTTCGACCAGTCCTAGCACTGTCTCGACCAGTCTAAGAAGTTCCAAGACCAGTCCTAGAATTGTTGCAATTTATCAGATTTTCTGGTTCGGCTACGACCAGTCCTGGAGTCTGCTCGACCGGTCGTGGAATAGTCTCGACTCGACCTTCGACCAGTCATAAGGCCACGACTCAAACTCCAGCGACTAAATCAAGTGTCGTACGACCAGTCGTAGAGGAGTCTCGACCGGTCGTGGACTGCCTTCGACCAGTCGTGGACTACCTACGACCGGTCGTACAACGGTCTGTTGCGATCGCGCTCAAAAATTCAAAAATCAGTTTATTCCAAGACCAGTCGTGGTGACCCTAGGACCAGTCAAAGACGAACTTCTTCTGCTATAAATCGCACACGAATTTCAGAGTTTTTCATTGAATATTAAGTGAATTCAAGGCTCCACTCTGAGATAAGTTTGTGTTTATTTTTAAGCTATTTTGTGCATAATTTCTTTCTCTTTTGATAGCTTATTTAATTTGATTTTGTTTCTGTATTCCAATCTGATTTGAAAAGAGGAATTGACTTATTCATTCTTCTTGGAATCAAAATCAAATATAGCTACGCCCACCTGGTTTAAATCTAAAATCAATTAGAACTTAGAACCTTATTAAAGTGAGTAGTGGACATTAAACTTCTGTATTCGAACGTCTACTCCAATTGGTTCTTCCGGGCAGCTACAAGAGGAGAAATTCAGGTATTTTACAATTCTGTAAATTCCATTTTGGTTTTTGTTTGGGATTCGCCAGAAAAATCTCAATTTGTGTAGTTATCTGAGGAGAGCCAGAAAACTCAGAAGTGTGGGTTTTTGAATTGTGTAAGCCCAAGTTAAAAAGACACAATTGTAAAGGTTTTTGGTGAACCTGTGAAAACTTATTTGATAGCGAACGCTAATATCCCCTGTGTGAGGATATTAGGAGTGGAGTAGCATTCTGTGTGGCTGTTGAAGAACAGTTGGTGTACACACAGGCGAACCACTATAACTCTTTGTCTTGTGGATTGAATGCTTGCTTAATTTCTGTATCTTTTATCATTCATTTGTGTGGAATGTACATGTGAATGTGAATATTATAACAATTTACATTTCAAGCAATTGTGGGATTGTTGTAATAAATTAGATCTATATTTCTGCACTTAATTTCAATTATCTGCATTTATTTATTTCTATTAAAATTGAGTTCTTGATTCAAAAGAAGTTCTAGAAATAAGGTTGTCCTACCATAAGCCCTTGTTTATTATGGTGTAAGGTTGTCCTTAGAACTGAATTTGTATCAATCTCTCAATACTTATTTATTAAGGTGATGTGATTTTAGCATTGTGAATTGATTTATAATTGTAAGGCTATTGATTTATTTTTATTCCGCTGATTTTAATTTAATTTGGCATAGTCCTATTCACCCCCCCTCTAGGACATATAGCTTGGCCTTTTCAGGATGCACAATTGATTCCCTTTGAAGAGAAAATCGTCTTGTATATGAAGGTCACTGGGGTGACCTTCTTGGCACTTCATATAAGAATCTTTGAAGTCCTCATCCTCGACATACAGCTCCTTGAGACAGTCGAAGCCGACCACCTCATTGCTCATCGTAACAAGTAGTGATGCACGACGGTTAAGTGCATCAGCCACCTTGTTCTGTTGCCTTGACTTGTGCTTTAGAATGAACGTGAATTCCTGTAAAAACGTAACCCATCTAGCGTGCACATGATTCACGTTAGTTTGACTATTAATAAACTTTAATGCTTGATGGTTAGTGTACAGAACAAACTCTCTTTGAATCAGATAATGCCGCCAATGTCGCAGCGCCTGAACAACTGCGTACAACTCAAGCTCATAAGTCGACCACTTCTTTCGGGCTTCGTTGAGCTTCTTACTGTAGAAGGCTACCGGCCAACATTTTTGTGATAATACTCCTCCGATTCCGACGTATGAAGCGTCACACTCAACCTCAAATAATTTGTTAAAATTAGGAAGCACCAAGACCGGTGTTGTAGACAAACGATACTTGATCTTTATGAAAGCTCTTGTCAGCTTTATTGGTCCACTGGAACGGTCCTTTTTCATGCAATCTGTTATAGGCGCAACTATAGTGCTAAAATCTCATACAAATCGACGATATAAAGTTGTCAACCCGTGAAAACTCCTCACCTCATGAATGTTTGTCGGGATCGGTCATTCCCTAATGGCTCGCACCTTTTCATCATCTACACGGATGCCTGTGGACGTTATAACAAATCCTAGAAATAAAAGGCTGTCAGTTAAAAAACTACACTTTTTCAAGTTGAGGTATAACTTTTTAATTTGTAGGACCTGCAGCACATGCCTGAGATGTTTCCTGTGCTCCGCCTTATCCTGGCTATATATCAATATGTCATCAAAATATACTGCCACAAATCGGCCAGTGAACGGTTTTAGAACTTGATTCATTAAACGTATAAAAGTACTTGGTGCGTTCGATAGGCCGAAGGGCATGACCAGCCACTCATGCAACCCTTTCTTGGTCTTGAATGCCGTTTTCTACTCATCACTGGGTCAGATACGAATCTGATGGTACCCGCTCCTTAGATCTAGTTTAGAGAACACCTTGGCCCCTTCTAGCATATCGAGCATGTCGTCCAACCATGGTATTGGGAACCAATATTTGATGGTAATTTTGTTGATTGTCCGGCTGTCGACACACATGCTCCAACTTCCATCTTTTTTTGCGTTAATAATGCTAGTACAGCACATGGGCTCATGCTCTCTCTCAAGAGACCCTTACGGATCAATTCCTCCACTTGCCCCTGAAGTATCTCACACTCCTTCGGACTCATCCGATAATGAGGGTGGTTGGGCAGGCTAGCCCCATGGACGAGGTGTATCTGATGTTGGATGTCCCTCATGGGGGGTAATCCATCAGGTAAATCTTCAGGACAGACTTCTTTGAATTCGTTTAGCAACAGTCTTAAACTTGGAGAAATGTTTGAGGGTTCGTCTTCCTCGTCCTTCACCACTACGACGTATACCTCGTCGGTTTCCTTAAATTCCTTCATGAAATCCCGAATGGTCAAGAGGGAACTCCCCTCCACTTTAGAGGCTTCAGGGTGGTCTTTGGTGTCATAGGGGCAAGGATTATTTTTCGACTATCCTTGACGAAGATGTAGACATGTCTCGTCCCCGATAGGTCGCATCACGGTCCGACTGCCAGGGTCGACCGAGTAGCATATGACAAGCTTCCATGCTGACCACGTTACAAAGTATCTGATCCTTATAATTTTTGCCAATTGAAAATGAGATAGTGCATTATTCAGTTACCTTGGTCTTATTCACCTTTTTTATCAAGCCAATTGAGTACGAGGAAGGATGTTTCGTCGTTGGTAGCTTTAACTTGTCCACCAACACTCTTGAAATAATGTTCTCGCTACTACCACTGTCTATGATCACATCACAGACCTATCCATTGACAGTGCACCGAGTACGAAATATATTGTGTCGTTGTGGATGTAATTCCTTTCGTGGGGTATAAAGTAATCGCCTCACAACTAGAAATTCGCCACGATCCTCGCCCATCACTTCATGGCCACCTACTATTTCTTCAATGGTTTGTTCATGTTCATCAAAGCCATGGTCTTCTTCTGCGGTCTTATCTTCAGTGCGCCCTTCATTTATAGTCAAGTGTGCTGTAGGACGTTGAGGACAAGTGTTTGATAAGTGGCCTGGTTGGCCACAATGGTAACAATTGTTCGACCTTGGCCGAGCATAAAGATTTGGAATCCTACTCGGGCTCGCTGTTGTGGGTGCTGCACGTTGAGGTCTGGATGAGTCGCCCCCCGTATCACGGTTTGCTGTTGTAGGAGGTTGAGGACGTTCTCCTACTGGATATTTTCCTCGTGCCAGCACTGGATCCTGCGTGGGACCTATCATGGGGGGTCGAGTTGAAGGATAGGGACGAGCAGGAGCTCTTGCCAGTTATATTTTTGCCCTACCTACCAATTGAACTACTTTATCCACGTCCCGACTGGGTACATCTGAACTCGGTCCTAAATTGTCAGTCGCAACCCACCTATAAATCGTGTCACCTTCTGTGACTCAGATTCTGACAGATCATTTCGTATAGACAACCGCTGAAATTCTTCAGTGTAATCTGGGACGGTTCAATTTCCTTGTCAGCAATTTTGGTATTGCTGGAATAATATCTGCTCATAATCACTGGGGAGAAATCGTGATCGAAGAAGACGTCTCATCCGTGACCATGATGAGATGGGCGCCTTATTCTGGCGGGCTCGTGAAAGTTGTAATTGTTCCCACCATGCATAAGCACCCGATTTTAATTTAAACGCTACCAATTTTACCCTTTTATGATCTGACACGTCCATATAATCAAAATATCTCTCTACTTCGGCTAGCCAATCGAGAAAATCTTCTACACGTAATAAACTATTAAAACTAGGAAGTTTAGCCTTACCTCGATAGTCTCTTTCAGAATAATCTAGATGATCGCCTCCATAGATTGGTCGTCAGGCAAAACCCTTATTAAGATCCTCGTCGCTAGAACTTGAATCATCTGGTGTAACCCTACGGTTTACCACTGGTAGTGCTCTACGAAAATCGGGGTTGTGTCGTACAACAACCACGGGTGATAAAACAACTACAGGTGGTGGAGCATCGCCTAGGGCTCGGGGCGAAAGTAGCGCATCCGCAAGATGATCAAGGGTTACCTGCAGCCCTTGCATAGTCAACTGGCTCTCCCGGTGGAAAGCTTCCATTCTTTCGGAAAGATAACGAATTCCTGGATCACCGTCCACAAGATTTTGATTCATACCTTCATTGTTTGTCATCGGCCTGAGGGGAATCCTCTCTTTGATACCAATTGACGCAGGGATGAACATGATGAGGTCGATCACCATCTTCCTCAAGAGGATAACTACTCCGAATCCACGGAGCTTCTCTGGACTCCTCACAGAGACTTCTCAAATCCACGAGGAAAGAAAGCAAAAAATAGAAATAAATTCTAAAAAATTCAAAATTGATTTAATGAATCCCAATAAACAAGTTCACAACCCTTTAAATAGGGATACCAAGCAATGAGAGGAAATCAGAAGCAAACTACAACTAAAACTCTTAGAATTCTCGACTTACTATAAACAGTAAACTTATTATTTATAGACGGTCGTGATGTCTACTAGTGTGCAAGGTTTTCGGCCAAAAATAGTAAGTGTCCTATTTGGCTTCACCAAACCGTTCTCCTAATTATTCTAAGCTATTTTCACTTTGGACACAACTCCTAAAGCCTGACGGATGAAGAGTTATAATCAAACTAAAACTTACTATTTATAGTAAAAACGAAATTAAAACAGGGAAACGACTGTCGATCCAGGGGTATTTCACAAATCCGGCTTGCGACACCCAGCATAGCAGGGTTGGTTAGCTAAAGTAGCTTGTTCTACCCTAAAATCATATATTTTACGCCCGATTACTCATTCCGGATTGTGAGATACGCCTGATCTAAGGTCCGACGGTCCGGATCACTTCTGTTGTCGATCGGGCCTTTTCTGATCCATCTTGGCCATGAAACTATCCGCGACCCGTTCTACATCATTATACTACTGACAATCGACCCAATTTTAGTGAGCTAGTCACTACGCATGTACTTGATGTATTTTCGCTGGTGACCGGCCACATGCATGGGTTTTGCCCAAATGCCAACTGGATGAGCATCCCCAGTTGATGTGCATTTACGCATTCATACATTTAAATAAGATTGCATCATGGTTTGTTTTGTACGTTTTCTTATTTAAATTATGCTTAACTAATACGACAATGTGTAATCTTGAGGAAAATTCACTCTAAGTTGGTCAGTCATTCTTTGAATATATAACTGTATAGGTAATACAAGTAGTTTAAATGATATTCATGTCCAGATTGATGAGGCGCAGGGTACAATTATCAGGGATGTATAACTGCATCTGCCTAAGAGAAGCTAGGTGATCTTGCAACTCAAGTCTAGCTGCATTTTTATCTATTTCATGTGTTAAATTGTTTCGTTCTTGCATTTATTAGCATTGAGACATTGGTTTGTATAAGCCTTATGGGCAGCCGCTCGTGAATCTTGAATGTGTATACAAACTTTCCTTTATGCTTGATTTGTTTCTCTTCCGCTAAACTGTTAACTCTAAAACAGAAAAGGAAAAGAAAAGAAAAATATATACATAAAATTAGGCTATTTTTAAATGTTAACACTCGGATTTTTGGAAAATGAGTAGTATACTTGGGTTTTGAGAACCGAGGCATTACACTAAGTGTGCAGCTGATGTGTATTTACTCCAATGCCCATTTTCATGCCCAAAATTACATTTTACCACCTCATCCAACCCATGAAATGATACCATATAACAATCTTCAATCCTAACCCTTCAACCACATTTTGCCCCTGAAATTTGCAGGAATTACAAGAAAATCGCGTTTAAAGCCATAAATAGCTCCCTCCCCTTCTCATTTCAAGGTATCCTGAAAAGGAAAGCTTACGATGTCCTAGAGGGGGGGGGCGACGTAACACCCTGAACTTTTCAATATCCGAGTATTGAAAGTCCTTGAGTGTTACCATGAAGTTTAACTTAATACGTACATGTGTACGACATCAACCTAGTTATCCTTACCTAACATCTATTCCCCGACACTAATCTATCCATTGGGAATGATGTCCATTTATAGATTAAGCCATCTGACGCTTGAATTTCAAAACAAGGCCATTCGTCACATGATTTGAAGTAATAACTTTTCCTTGAATGGAATGACGAAGAAACTCCCTATCCATAATGATTTAGATATACGTTCTTTTGTAAGAATTTCTTAGAAACGTACCTATAACCATGTGGGGACATTAGATTTTCCAAAACTCACAGATCAACAATAATTACGAAAACACCATTGACCTATACCCCTGATCACTCCGGAAACCCACTTTGTGTTCACTCATTCACAAAACTAACCATACATCCACCCATATGCATGGTTAGAGTGCTAACCATAAAGCTTCTTTATTTTTAACAAGTCACCTAACCATCCACAGGTTTGGATCCGCCAAATGGGCCATCTAAATATCAGGATGAATAGGTCATTATGAAGATCTTCGGGTTTAAGTCCAAACTACCTGGTAACTTGTCAATCGGAGGTGTATAAATGTTATTTTGAATTACGGAGTGTGTAAGCCACTAAAGGAGCATCTTGGACATCCTTGGGAGATTGGGGCCCAAACTGGACCAATGGAAAGAATACGAAAAATGAAGAATGCCCACCAAATTTCAAGAAATTCGAGTGGCACACTCCGACGTAATGGACGTTGGAAGCTGGTTGAGAAATGGATGGCAAGATTGTAAATATTCAATGTCATTACATACTACTGTTGAAGCTAAAACATACTGTGCGGCCCACCCGATTAACGGATTTGTTCTATTTTCAGACCATTATCCTAGCAGAGTGTGTTCGTCGCGATGAATAGAGCGGATCGTGAGACTAAAAATAGTACAATTCACTCCACACAAAATGAATTAATTCACGTGGAATAACAAATTCTCACAGGGACATGCATGGGGTTTCAACGGTGTAAGTAATTCGCACACTTATTGAAGGTGTGGCACACCTGGAACTCAGATTTGATTCGTACTTTGACCCATGTGCCAAAACATTATGACGAAGGTGGTGAAGGGAGTAGATTTTCTAAAAGGCAACCACAAATGACCCCCCCCCCCCTATTTTGAGCAGTAACATGGTTTGACGTTAGTTTTAACGGTGGGTTTCACCCACATGCTTTTGCAACGTATGACCCACCTGAAGCTCAGATGGACTTCAAATTTGAACTTGTGAGTCAACATGACCCGACCCAACTAATGAACTAGAAGGATTTTCACAATAAAATCAGGGTAGGACCCACCTGATTTTGCCCCCATGAGAGCCAAGATGTTACGTGAAATCAATGCATGTAACCGACTTCCTTGGTTCAACGAGAACATAGTCCCACGTAGTACTTGGATATGTTTCATATTTTGGCCCCTTAGACCTTTCCAACCATTGATGTTCAATTTCAGGGTGATCCGACTGTCGGATCAACATAACCGACACCTAAGAATCTTGATTCGATTGGCACGGCCCACCTGATCATTTGATCTGCCATGTCTCCAGTCAAGATGGCCTAGTTGAGCCATGAAACATCATGGACCCCGGATTTCCCACCAACATCACCACGGGCCTCACATTAGTGTGAATGTACACAGGTGCTAAAGCACCTGTGGTGCGCTGGATGACCCAGCTCAGTCAAACGGGTCTGACCCGTGTTCTCCCGCGAAAGGAAAGAACTCTCTTTCCGTACGTATGTGTCCGTCCGTTTGCTTCAATGGTGGCCCACCAGTGGGACCCATCTTGATAATCCGAACCATCCATTTGACTCAGTAGGTGAGCTCGACCAAAACCCCACTGTTGTATCCGGTTTTCCGGCATGTGTGTCCACACAACAACCGACACAAGTAGGACCCGAAAGCACACAACTTCTGAAAATGGAAACATTTCTCACCGCCAACTGTTGCAATCCGTGTGAGGATCTCTCCTCTAATCAGAGACCTCTATTTCGGACGGGTCCTGACCATCCACGCGCCACTCACGTGTTAGGGCCTTCTATGCAAAACCGACGCTCCATGATACCAGCTGTTTTGAGAAAGCTGAGCGCTGGGATCAAATCCCAGCCTTTCATTCGCATCTAAGGGACCTTAGGTCGTTAGGGTTGCTATAAAGGGGAGAAGAATAGCTAGGTTTTCTCCTCTGGTTGTAACTGCCATGAAATATCCGTCATTTCCTTCCGCCAGCGAACCCACCAACCAAACCCTCTTAAAGCTTCGATAGAACCCATCCACAAGCTTCTTAAGACCCATACGAATCTTTTGAAAGGATCGGATTGGGTGAAGAAGCTGACTTTCACAATCTGCCATTAATGGCGGGTCGTCTTCCTTGTTGAAAGCTCAACCGTTCATCCCTGTTGCAGCCCCCAATCTAAGATCAGTTGTTAGGTGGGCTGTCACGCCCCAAACTCGGGCTCACAAAATTCCTGATCTCCGAATTCGGTACTGACAGCCTCCGTAGTACCCCATTCTCGGCTCCCAGCATACCTACGCCAGATTCCGATCCTGAGATCCTACAAGGAGGATTTTTCAACGTACATTTATCTCGTAATAAGCATAACCACAAGATTACCCGAATCACAAAGGCAACATCATCATCACATATCCACTAATATAATCATTTGAATACAATGCTAAAAGGGAATTACATGTATCAAAATCAAAGCTCCAGAAGACCGCTCCATGTTCCATACTCAACGCTGCTGCAACCTAACGCCACCTGCACGCATCTATTGTGCATAAGCTTATAGAAAGCTTAGTGGGTGGTGAAAGTGTGTGCACAAGGTAAGTGCTAAGTAAGCAATATCAGAGAAATCAGAGTAAGCAGAAATATACTGATAGGCCATAAATACCATCAGCCTTATCCAGGCTATGTGATGCAGAAATATAATAAAAACAATATTATATACTGATGAAGCAATGTAGATCGGCTATGTAATGCGGAGACAGTAAGCCAAATATCAGATGCCGATGATGCAATGCAATATGCAAATCCTGATGAGTCCACGAATACCATCAATTGTATCTAGGCCATATAAATGCATAAACATAGTAACCCAAAATGCCATATGCTGCGGATGTAATGCGTTATGCGGTGCGAATGGAATGACCATGCCGGAGTGTGAAGTCGGGATGATAGTACGTAGTATCGCAGGTTGTGGGGTCCATCACAAGGGACTTCTATCCAAACCAGTCCCATACCTAAATTTGGATAGTCAGACTCAATGTGGTAAACTCTTGATCTCAACTTAGTCGCGCGCCCCAACCGAAATCCTGACCATTGCAAAAGTACACGTAACAAATAGCTACTCACCACCAACCCAAGTGGATAGTGAATGAATGAATGAATGAGTATGCAACTCCTCCTCAATAAGTCTACATATCAGTACGATTTCTCTCTTAAGAAATCACTGGGGTCTATTACAATCCAAACCAGATTGTTGCCCCATCGCGCACAACAAGGTGAGTGGAAGAGACCTCACTATCCGCCTGCCAATATCGGGCCCGGCTCGTCGATAGTGGACCCATTCCTTGAGCTGGTCAGACTCAGCCTAGCATTGCCCCCTCCTCTCGGGCAGGTAAGGCCGTACCCCCTTCCAACCGATCACGACACAGTGGGAGACGCGACCTAACGGTATACGACCCTCATGCGCTCATTCATCCACTCGGTCTAGACGTTGGAGCAACCTCTGGAACCAAGAGGGTTTAGGGACTTTCACCCAGGGATATCTATAGCACCCCATGTAGAACAGATTTCCGATGTCCCATCTGGCCATCCATGAAATACCTATAGAGGCTACGACCCTGATGTCGCTAGGGCGTACAATACTCACAACACACAATGCAAGATGCATGAGTCATACAATCCAGTCATGCATCAATCCTGCGCATACCGTGTATCATGTGAGACAAACTCTGCCTATCAGGGAGTCTCATAACAACACGCCCAATGACATATGCAATGGTCAACCATATCTCATAACAAACATGCAGATGATGTGTATGGGCATATATTGTGATGCTATGCTGTCACATACTCATAATCGGTATCAATATCTGGCACTGACATTCGGCATCGACAATCGGCCCCGACAATGTGGACATTTAACCAACATTGACCCCAAGGAGTGGTCCACATAGAGCCTAACATATAGTGGACCCATGGCCTCACACAAGGGCCTAATACACATCACGATGGGCCTCAAATACGGGCCACATATACACCATATTGGTCCTCAAACACAGGTTGCATATACATCATATAGGTCTCGACAATCGGCCTCGGCAATCAAAATTGGCTTCAATAATCGGAATCGACCTCGATACTAGGCCTTGACAATCGGAACCGGCCTATACAATCGGCCTCGATACTCGACCTTAACAATCGAAATCAACCTATACAATCGGCCTCGATACTCGGCCTTGACAATTGGAATCTGCCTCGACAAATCAGAATCGGCTTCGATACTCGGCCTTGACAATCGGAATCGGCCTATACAGTTGGCCTCGGCCTCGATACTCGGCTTCGATGACTGGAATCGGCCTCGGCCTCGACGATCAGAATCGATATTGACAATCGGAATCGGTCGATAATCGGCCTCGATAATCGGAATCGGTAATCGGTCAAGATAATCGGCCTCGATCGCTAATCGGTCAATCGGTCACGATAATCAGAATCGGCAATCAGCCACGACAATCGAAATCGATCGATAATCGGCCTCGATAATCGAAATCGGCAATCGGTCATGATAATCGGCCTTGATCGCTAATCGATCAATCGACCAGGACAATCAGAATCAGCAATTAGCCACGACAATCAGAATCGATCAATAATCGGCATCGATGAGAATGGGCCTAACAAGGCCCAAGGTAAGGTCTCAATGTGGACATTCGACCATCATTGCCCATCAATGTGGACATTTAACCAACATTGCTCCTAAGGAGTGGCCCACATAAACATCATTACATACATCATGACAAAATCACACATCACATCGGGCCTTGAATACACAACAGGTGGGCCCTGCACCTGGGCCTCAAATACATCGCATGGGCCTCGCCAAAGGTCACAAACACATCACGGTGGGCCATATATATACATCAATGTGGGCCTCGCCAAATGGGCCTGATACACAAATAGGTGGGCCACACCAATGGGCCTCGATATACAATATAATGGGCTGTTAATACATCACAATGGGCCACGTCATATGAGCCATTAATACTTCATGATGGGCCTCATATACAACAAGCGGGTCGCACTGCTTGGGCCTCATATGCATCAAATAGGCCACATTCTGGGCCTCGAATACATCAAATGGGCCATGCGACATGGGCCTAATACACGTCACGGTGGGCTGCTCTAATGGACGGTGTAGATATACAATACATACATCAATAATAGGCCCCACGTGGCACATTAACGATGATCAGCACTGCCCAAACATTGTCCATGCAAATTAGCATAGCCCAAACATTGTCTAGCACTATCTGAACACTGTGGATATTAAATAAATAAATTAAGTTGGACCACACGTCCATCCAAATGGACAGACGGTGTGAATACAACACGTGCATCATGGACGGCCACATACATCAGGTCGGCTCCAATCAGCACCGTCCAAATGGACGGTGTGAATATAAACACGTGCATCTCAGTACGCCCCACACCACATAAAATAGATGGACAGTGTTGCTAAAACAGATGAACGGCGTGGGTATAAAACATATACATCGCAGTGGATACACGGTGTGGATTTAATATACATGGAGGTGGGTCCCACCATCCCAGGTAGTGGACGGTGTGGATACCACATGTACCTCGCATGAGGCACACCAGCCAATCCGTTAGCAGGTAGGTCCCACATGGGGCCCACCATATACTTATATACCATTCACACACACACACACACACATATATATATATATATATATATATAATAAATATTATATTTGAAGGAGAGAGTCCAGCGTCTGGGCTGACGGTGTGGATTTAAACCACATGGGGTCCATGTGATGAACGGCGGGGATGTCAGGCACGTACATTAGGTGGTCCATCCCACACGCGCAGTACGTGTGGGGTGGGCCCCACACAATCTGGAAACATGGATGGACGATGTGTATAAACACATACATTAAGGTGGGATCTGCGCCAAAAGACAGATGGACGGCAGGGGATATACAATACATTCACCAAGGTGGGTCCCACCCCACACGTGCCACACATGTGGGGTGGGCTCACACCTCCAAATGGAAGGATGGTGGGATACAAAACATGCATTACAGTGGGGTCTACGAAGCTTGCTGACGTCCAACAAGCTGCTGGTATGAGACGCACCAACCAATCCACTACCCACCGTCCATTGATTGGACGGTACGGATACAACACATCTTGGTGGCCCCATGTGCTGGAGGCAGCACATGTCCAGGTGGGCCCCACCTCCAGTGACCACACATGTCACCAAGGTGGGCCTTGCACAGATGGATGAAGTGGATTAAAACCCATGCAATACATGGGTCCCACATGGATGAAACGCATACATAAAAAAAAGTGGGTCCACACGTGTCGGACCCACCAGCTTGAGCATAAAGCTGATATTTGTGTTTTCCCTTTCATGCGGTCCAGCAGCCTCTGCTGCTGGATGTCCAATGACTGGACGGTATGAATGCAACACCTGCATCAATGTGGGGTCCATGTACATGCGGTCCACCAGTCACGCACATCGAGGTGGCCCTACGTCCAAGTGCTGGATAGCATGGATGGCATATGTACAGTACGTGGGGTCCACAAATCAGGTCGATATTTGCATTTTTCCTCTAGCAGGGCTTGCCCAAACTGGCAGTAATGTGGCCGCTACGTGGGCCCCAGTTGGGTCCACTTGGTTGGACGGCATAGATCAAACTCATCATAGTGGGCCACACAAACACACATCACACAAAAAGGCAAAAGAGAGATTGGGAGATCGGAGTAGCAGAGGGACCTCGCCACTATGGGCCCCTCATATGATCACACACATACATCAAGATAGGTCCCATCATATGTGGACCCTAAATTAAAAGAAGAGGCATTATGAACACCCACATTTGATCTTCTTGGACTTCTTCTTCCATCAACGCGTCCTAGAGCTCCAGGGGATGCATTTCAATGGTGGAGATGATCTTTGGGTGGTGGGATTGTGTAGTAGGGAGGTGGGCCATACCAAGCTCTCTCATGGAGATTGGAGGAGCTTGGATGTTGGAAATTTTTGGTGTTTTGGGTTGCTTGGAAAAGAAGGGAGAAATAAGAGAGAGAGGAGATGGGATGGAGTGATGGATGGGAGAGTGATGGGTGTGTAAGAACTTTGTTGACTTTTGAAGAAATTCGTGTAAGAAGGGTATGGGTTGTGTAAGAGTTTGTTGACTTATGGGGTTACTTGGGGATGGGTGTGAGGTGATGTGAACTTGACCTTTGATGGGATTGATTGATTGATTGAGGCGACATGTTGTAGAGATTCTCTTGGGTTTTGCAACGCGCGGTGTTTTCCTCGAACTAAACGCGGGCCCACATCTCCTGGCTTGGGTATTGCCTCAGCGCGCAAGACGCGACATCGAAACCGTGGCGACGGTGCAGTCGCACTGGTACAAGTCTCGGGTCGAGCCAACTCTGGAATACGGGATACGACTTGAGGTCAGCGCAACTGCTGATAAAAGATCGCGAGTCGTCAGAATTCGACCGGGAGGACCGCGGAAGCCTACAGAACGGTACGGGCTAGGATACGGGTCTTACATCAGCCATCTCTGCAGTGGTCTATGCAGGTCGGTGGAGAAAAGAAGAAGAATATGGAGAGAAAGAAAGAAGAGGGAAGGAAAGGGTGGTGCGGCTATTGTACCACACCACCGTGCCGCACTCCCACTCGAGCTCAGGCCAAGTCGGATCGAGTTTGTGGGTTCAGACTTGCTCCTGGCCTTGCGGGAGCTCCAACAGATGAAGAAAGATAGAGAGAGAGAACGAAAACGAGTGAGGGAGAGAATGGTTGTTGTCTCGTTGCTGGCTTCATGCGGCACTGAGTCGACTCAGCTTGATCGAGGCTAAGTCAAGTCGGGTTTGATGGCCTTGGCTGGATACTTCCAGCAGTAACAAAAGAAAGAAAGAAAAAAAAAAGAGAAGAGAAGAAGGTATGATAGAGAGAGAGAGAGAGTGGATTCGGACTCAACTCGCTGTCAGTCCGAGTTTGCTGACTCGGTTTTCTTCCTTGAGCTGAGCCGAGTCATGTGAGTTGGGGCTGCTGACCATGTGAGTTGGGCGTGAGTTTGGCCTACTCCAGACCCTGTGAAAGGCCAGGGAGAAGGAAGGAAAGAAGCAAATAGTATGAAAGGAGGGGAGGGAGAGAGTTTAGGTTGTAGGTTGTTGCTGAGTCAACTCGGCTCGAACCAAGTCAACAAGGTGAGTCAGCACTTCCTTCCTAAAATAAACCCATATCAGTGTATTATTATCATTGTTGCCACCATTTTTATTAAGATTATAAATATTAGATGTAGTTAGCCAATATTGGATTATTTATGCTCAAAATAGATATCATAAACAAGACTATAATTATTAGGTTATCGCTCTTGAATAGTAGCATTAATAGTGTACCATAATACTTATTATCATAACAGTTATTGGGGTCATGTTAGCTAACGATAATCGTTAGAATCAATGGCAGTTTTGCGATTATTAATATCATTAGTATAGTGAATAATCGTACATCAATTGGCATATTAAATCATATAACTTATCCTAGACCTAATTAATCTAAACCCTAGACCTATACTTAAAATGTAAATGGCAAGTTAAGGTTAGACGTAATTGTAGAATGTCATAATTCATGGTATATCCTAATTCATTAATGATAACAATTATCATTATCATTAGAAAATATTCATCATTTCTCTTATAGGATTAGTATAATACTTGTTAATGTAATTATTAATATTAGCCCTTATTATATTTTCATTAGTAAATATTCCATTATTATTACCCATATTATTTAAAGGATGGTTGGTCATTATAAGAATGTTAGATAATGTCGGTACATCTAAATGTGGACCTACGAACCATCATTATTCACATTGATGGATTAGTACTCCTACTATGAATATTATTTAATTCACCGTACAATAATAATAATAATAATAATAATAATAATAATATAATAATAATAATACAAGATTTAAATCCTAGAATCTAAAGCCTACAACTAAACCCTAGTGTGAAGCCCTAACTCTATACTAAAACCCTAAAAGTAATCCAAACCCTAGGTAGTGTGTAGAGCTTAGATTTAATTGTACCAGTTTCTGATTTATGATAGGGATTGATTTTAACAGAACACGCATTCCCTAGAGATGTTGGTAGGCGACGCGAACGATGAGGTGATGATTCTTCCCCTTGAGCTTTCCATCTTCTCATTAGCTTAAGTTATAGTTTTTATTTTAATTTATAATTGATCGATATCACCATTTTATAATTACATGTATTAGTTGTTGGAATTAAATTGTTATATTACATGCTTAATGTCTATCCTGCATGTTTATCTCATACTTGTGGATTGCTTCTGGGATTTAAACTGGTACATTAGTGGGAAACCCCCACCTATGAATGTACACCCATACTTGGGATGTAACTCGATCAATGGTGATTGCAATGGACCTTTGATCTAGTGGTTATTGAGTGGTGGTCTAAATGAATCATTGATGTGGGCCTACCATCCAGGGTTTTTGTGTCTAAGTGGTTTTCAAGGATGGTCTTTGATCACATGGTTTTGATACTCGCCCTATGTGGCTTATTTTGATAATTGCCCTACGTGGGTTGTTCTGATATTGGCCCTACGTGGCTTTGTTTTGGTATTTTCCCTATATGGGTTCAATGTTTTACACTATACAACCATGCGATGGTAAGCCCTATATACTGTAATATGATTGGCCATTAGTCGACGGGTTTCTATTAAACATCCTAAGATGGTAGTCTCATAAGCCAGGGATGGTGGTATGGGACCTATGCCTGAGTTGTCGGCCTACGCTGGGCTCTGAGCTCCCCGTAGTGACCTTTGAGCTACAAACCTGCTGGTTGTAAATGAATTAATAATGGGTGGGCTAATCATGCATTCACAGCATTTGGGCGATGACGGGTGAATAATTCCGGATGCTGTAACATGTGCCTAGTAGGATTTAGTTGGAGTATCGTTTTGCTAGCTCCTAGACCATCGACTATCGACCTACTTTTAGTGAGTTTGGCACTACACATGTACTATGTACTTTCGCTGGTGACCGGCCACATTGCATGGGTTTTGCCCAAAAGCCAACTGGATGAGCATCCCCAGTTGATGTGTGTGTACTCATACATCCATGCATTTAATAAGATTGCATCATGTATTGTTTTGTTTGCCTTGTATGTTTCATAACTATGCCTACCTAATGTGGCTTGTGTAATCTTGAGGGGAGTTCACACCGAGTTGGCCACTCATCCATCAAATAAATATAATCGTATAGGTAGCACAGGTGGCTTAAGTGATTTGCAGGTTCAGACTGATGAGGAGTTGGGTTCAAGTGCCAGGGTTGCATGACTGTATCTACCTTGAGAAGCTAAGGGGTCTTGCGGCTCAAATTTACTTGCATCCTACTATTTCTCATGTATTGGATCATGTAATTCTTGTATTTATTAATTTTGAAGACATTGGTTGTATAAGTCATTATGGGCAACCTCTTTTATATTCTAAACGAAATTTGAAAATTTCCTTCATGCTTACTTGTCCATTCTATGCTCATCTGCTTACTCTAATAGTTGAAAAAATATATATATACTCAAATTCGACCATCCTTTAAGGTTAACACTCGGGTTTTTGGGAAACGAGTCATATACTCGGGTCCTGAAAAGTCGGGGCGTTAGAAGCGAATAAGACAATGCCAAATAATTGAAACAAGTGCTGAATATGTAAATAAAACAAAGATCTCAATTACTTGAGTATTGAAACCTTGATTCCAAATCATTCTTAGGACAACCTTCACCTAACGTTTTAGGCAGGACAACCTTATTTCACGAATTTCTTTAAAATCAAAACCTCAAACTTGCAAGAGTAAATTCAAGAATTACAACATTCATCACAGAACTGAAATTAAATACATTCAATCCACTACAAATAAAAATAAGACATTCACCACATGACACAAATAATTATAGTGGTTCGGTGCTTTAAAAACAGCCACACCTTCTCCACTCTCAAAATTACTTCCCTCATAATTTTGGCTTTCACTATAAAAAAGGTTTTCATAGGATTACCTTAATAACCTGATACAATTCCTTGTGATTTTCACGGGCTATCACAATAAAAACCCAAACTGAGATTTTACTAGGCTATCTCAGACAAAACCTTAACTGAGATTTTCGCAGGAGATCTCAGAAAAACCTAAAAAGAGTTATAGAAGGTATACTTATCTTCACCGTAGAAGATGTAGAAGAAGCTTGTAGTAGAAGGACATCTTTCTTGAATGTAGATTGTGTCGTGTTCAGTCAGATAGAAAGGGTCTAGGGTTCTATTGATTTTAATTTTGTTAAACCCAAAAATGTACTTAATTCAATTCTCTTAGATCTCAAAGAGGAGTATAGTTTACTCTCTTAGATTAAAATTGAAAGATCTGAGACTAAAGGGAATTGAAAAAGCTATTTAAATAAATTATAAATACCGTCCAATAGCTTGCTAATAACTAGAGCTTTTCTCTTTCTTGCAGAAGAATTCTAATAATTAACTTGTATAATTCAGAATGAGAGAAGAACTCGATATATAGGCAAAGAAGTTAGAACTTTGGTTAGCCCGATATAGGCTTTGACTAGTCTAAGTTCAGCGGATTCTGTTTAACGGATTTTGAATTGCGCGGGACAAGAATTATCCAAAATTCGGCTGGCTCGAGGTCAACTTCAGCTGGCTGAACAACACAATTCGGCTAGTCGAATTTGACCTTCGGCTAGCTGAATTCTCCCGAATTCCAAAAGTTGAAGCTGCTGGAATTTGACCTGAACTTTCTTGGGCTAGCCGAATTTCAAGCTTGGGCTAGCTGAACCAAAACTCGGGCTAGCCGAATTTTCAACAAAAGTTGTTATTCGGTTCGGGCTTGAAGTTGAGCTAGCTAAGGAAGCTTAGGCTGACTGAACTAAAAGTTAGGCTTGCTGAATTCCAGGAAAAAATAAGTGAAAAACCCATGATTAAACAATTTTGAAAGTGCCTAGTCATAAGGTCTTTCTAGGGTTTTATACCACCTGAGATATATCAAATATTTGATTCTTTTAGCTTAAACTTAGTCTTAAACTTTATCTTGAATTTGAGCTCGAACTTTGTCTCAGACTTCATCTTGATTACCAGCCAATCTTGAGCTTGATCTTTTCTTGAACATAAACCGATTTTGAGCTTGATCTTCTCTTACACATAGACCGATCTTTGAAGATCTACTTTGAAGTGGTTTTGTCTTACAAAATTTGACAACCTAAGTGTGCTCAACATCCTAGTACTTACACATCCTCACCAATTCAGGAAACATCCGCTCTCATCAAGAAACATTTAAAAAAAGATCCACCAGATCCGGTAGATTCATAAATTATCCCTTCACCAAGGAGAGTGAGAGTGGGAGAGAGGAGAGAGAGAGAGAGAGAGAGAGAGAGAGAGAGAGAGAGAGCATCCACCTGTAGTTTAGCCTAGCCTATCCAGAATCTGAGTCTCCTTAGCCACCTAAGTCCTAATCCGAGCCACTCGATCCAAGCTTTTATGACACTACCATTCACCCAATCATTTAAGCTTCAATTAGTTTTATCTAAGCCCGAGCATTAACATTGTGCAACACTCGTTCCCTTTTCAACCTCATTGCTTCTCAAATACATCATCACTGCATTGCATTTCATCATTTTCTCGTATCTAATTGGCAGACATATGCTCTGTGGCTTGCCAATATAATTAGAGCCTACCCACTAGAAATCTAGCTAGTTAGCTGTTGTTTTATCATAAGCATCAACATAGCATCAAGCATCCCATACATCACATTTCTACGTACTTGGCACCATGCACTTGGTCGATTCGAACGTATGCTATGCGGCTTGTCGATATAATCGAATCCTACCCATCAAAAATTTAGATCGATTAGTCATCATTATCATTACATTACATTTACATCTTTTGTGCGTATGAATTAATCTTATTCCTTCAAAATTAGTCAGATCTTGTGAAGTAGAGACCATACATCTGTATAGGCAGAGTCGGTGCCTAACACCTTTCCTCTCTGTAACCGTGGCCCCTTACTCAGAATCTCTGGAATGTAAACTCAAGAGTCATCTTAGAGCTAAGGATCTCCGAATTCTCAATCCTAAGTATTTCTATAGGGTCTAACCAATTGTAGGATTAAAATAATTAGTTAGTGATGATTTTGGTCAAACATAACACCCTCTTACCCCCCAAAAAAGCCCTCAAGAGAGTCAACCCGTGGAAAGCGAGCTGATCGCCCCACTCGAGATCCAACATCTATAGGTATATATCTGACAAAAATGGCCATAACTCTCTCGTTACATGTCCAATTTGGGTGATCTTGTGGTCATTAGAGAGGTAATTTAATAAAATTTCAAATGTCTTTGGAATTAACTCATTTGGACACCATTTGAATAATCTCATTTGATACCATTTCATTGACCAAAAGTGGGCCCAAAGTTCATCATTGAGTGTGGATCTTTAATATTCACCGAAGCCCGCACTTGGGATCACTTTTAGGCAGTCAAATTGTGTCCAAATGAGATGATTCCATTGCCATTTAAAATTTCATCAAAGTACCTTTTCAACATGCACAAGATCACCTAAATCGGACATGTAACGAGGGAGCTATGGTCATTTTCGTCAGATGTGTACCACATAGTGAATATTTGCGATTACAGTAAAATATCAGTGATACACAGTAAAGATCAACAGTCCGCTCTTAATATTAGTAGTCCACAGTGAATATTAATGGTCCACTCTTAATATTAGCGATCCGCAGTGAATATCGGCGATCTACACTGAATATTAGCAATCCACAATGAAAATATCAGCGATCTACGGTGAATATAGGCGATTCATAGTAAATATCGATGATTTACTATACAACTTTCATCCATTACAACATACTTCCATCTTAGCATTCATCCATTCTAACATTTATCACATTCATCCATTACAACATTCTTCAATTACAAAATTTATACATTACAATATTTTTATATTACAAAATTTATCTATTATAACATTATTCCATTATAAAAAGTAACCCATTACAGTATTTTTCCACACCTTATTCCCTTTTACAAACTCCCACCATTCATACAAAAAAAAAAAAAAACCACACCTTAAAAACAACTATAAAGGAAACTAAAGAAAGAAAGAGGAAGAAAGAAGGAATGAGGCAAAAAAACACCATCCTCCCCTCCTATGAAAAAAACCAAAGAAGGAAGAAGGAAACAATCAAATGACCCTAGTGCAGAAGGGACCCAAGTTTTAAACCTATCTATATTGTATGCAGGCCCCCCTAGGTTGTTTATAAACAAATTTATCCCATTCACATGTATGAGGTTATAATTTCATGTTGTCAGCCCTAGTTTGAAGGTAAAACTCATCGAGATGAACTGTATAGGAAAAACACTTTAAAGTTAACACAAAATATTAGTATAATTGTGAGCCACAAATAACTTCAAACATAAAACTGGAAAGACCTTTTCATGGATTCACAATTGTCTAATTAAAATGAACGGATTAGATTAACCAAGGGATTGGCTGAATTTCAATTTTGAGCACGTTCCACAATCCTTTTTAAGAAGACCTTTCACTTATCAAGACGACAAAGAAGCATACATGGCATTGAGGAGTGAATTTAGGGCCAGAGTTCCTTATTTTCATCTGTAGTGAACATGCAGAAAAAGTGAATTCGGGGCTAGAATTCCTTATTTTCATCTGTAGTGGAACCTGTCACAACCATGTGGGCCAGGCAGACCAAAAACTTCTCTTCGAAATACTATGATATTCAGAAAGAGTGCGATGGATGGTAACAGGCAGTAAAAAATGACCCCAAATTGCGAACTTGACGTAAAATTGATTAAAATAAACCGTACAAATTATATATACTATTTTAGGTGCAGCACATAAAAATACTTCTATTTGGTTATATGACTGTTAGATTGTTGCACATATATTGGATCTTGGATGGTTAAAACTGAAAATATCAAATGGTCTTACTTTAAAAACCAACTGTACATGAATCGGAGCATAGGGTTTTTCAAACAGTCTAATTTTCAGAACGTTACAAAAAGTCAGTAGCTCAACAATTTAGAGTTAGTGTATTCCACGTGTACCGTTTCTAAGTGTCCGTGTATCAACCGTCATACCAAGCCTGAGTATCAAATAACTGCCCTTTTGAGAGGGCTTTTAAGAACGACTGAAGAGTGGCGTGTGAGGAAGAAAAGGAGAATCCGATGGCAGGAAATTTCAGAGATCTTAGGCTTCGATGTCGATTTCTTTTCCACTCTCCATCTCTCTCTCCATTTCTTTCAATGGGTTTCTTCGATTTCCAACCGCAGAAGAGATGTCTGGAAACTCTAGCATATGAAGAGATTCGAGCATCTGAGAAAGAAGAAGAAAACGTACCTTCCCATTCAACTGCTTTCGTCCTTCATGGGCTCTTAGGATCTGCCAGGAATTGGAGATCTTTCTCCCGAAGTCTTCTTTCGAAGATCGCAGACTCTTCCTCTTCGACTGGTGATTACTCTCTCTCTCTCTCTCTCTCTCTCTCTCTCTCTCTCTCTCTCTCTCTCTTCCTCTCTCTTCTTCTTCTTCTTCTTCTTCTTTTTCATCATCATCATCATCATCTCTCTTTCTCTCTCTCTCTTATTGTTGATTCTTTTTCGTTTGAATGTTAGAATTTTCGTTCTATGGATTTCGGGAATTGGGTCTGTTTGGATTTCTTCTAGGAAGATTTCTTGGATCCTCCTTCTTAGGATATGCACCGTATACTTGGGTTTTCAGTTTTTATGAGTTGGACCCATGGATCGATCATTCCCTGAAAATTTCCCATGTTGGAATATTCTGTTCACCAATCTTCGGCCTTCTTTTCATTTGAATTTGGACATTTGCTGGATTTCTCTTCTTACTGTCTTTTTGCTGCCCACATGGGTTTTTATTTATTTATTTTTATTTTTTAAGGATAAATGCACTTTATTAAAAGAAACAACTACCCAAGTAGGGTGCTAAGACGGGAAATACAACCCAAGCAAGCACTCGCTAAGATGGGAAATACAACCCATGCATGGCTAATAAGATTCAAACGTCCACATGATTTAGACCAGACGCCCAACTAATAATGTATAACTTTACTTTCCTAATGACTACATCCATGGGAACACTTCTATTGTGAAAGCAACAATTGTTCCTCTCCCTCCTCCATCACCTCCTCCACATTCCCGCATCACCTCCTCCATAATAACAACGAGCTACTATAATATTTCGAGTTAGAGATAGGTGGGCTAACCGCGGAAACACTTTTGAGAGTGGTTTATCGCTATACCATGTGCCCTCCCAAAGCAACATCATGTCTTCGCACCATGCAGTTTGTCGCGGAAAACACTCCTACATGTTGAATGTTTGAATTTCCATTATGTGGAATTTTAATTGGGTTCTTGTGGGACTTCTTCTAGGAAGAATTATTGGATCCTCCTCGTGCGGATATGCTTCATATGAACTTTTGCTAAGCCCACATGGATGTGCAATAAAGCTCATGTACATGCCATAAATATGGTAGTAGAACATGATGGGTATGAGATCCAACCCATCCATTAGAAATGCACCACTATATCGATGCCATAGCCTAAGAATCAGGTTGATCCAATGATGCAAGTGAACTTAGGCCTGTAGCGATTGGATTTGCAACTAACTTTATAGCCTTGAAGAGTTAGTATCATCATATGGGAGAGTTGAGTAAGATATTCGCTTCTTGGGATTGGCTCAATACAAAACATGTGAAGAAGACATCAAGGATACCGGTTGAGTTTAAGGTGATGAGACCATTAATGAGGGTACTTCGTCTTGTTGAAACCTATGAAGCACCTACCATGAGCTTCCTTTACGATGCCATGGATAAGACGAATATGGTAATTCATCATGATAGTGAAAGTTACATGGCCTACTAAAAGATGATCAGCAAGAGATGGATGAAACAACTCCATCATGATCTTCATGCAACATGTTATTATCTAAATCCTAAGCACATATATGCCCAATCATTTGTTGTGGATGATGAAGTTCGTATCGGGCTAAATAATGTGATAAAGAGGTTAGAGCCCGACTTAGTTGTGCAAATAATGACGTTGAATGAATTAGATATATTTGAAAATTGTCAGGGCAACTTCGGAGATGTTCATGCATAACATACAATGTCTATGTTGCAACGGCTGAATGGTGGATAAATTTCGGAGAGAGCACGAAGGCTCTCAAAAAAATTGTAGTAAAAGTTTTGAACGAGACAACTTCTTTCTCTAGTTGTGAAAGGAACTGAAGTTGTTTTGCACTTATTCTTTCTTTAGCTGCGAAAGGATGTTGGATCGACTTCTCTTCATGCAGTATCACATGAGGCTAAGAATGCAGCGACATCATAAAAGCATTACAACAACCGTAGGTCCGTAGGTAACACGGATTATTGTCCAACAATCTTGGACAATATTTATGATGAAGATGACCCGCTTCTACCTTGGTTGGTAGTAAGGTAGAAACAGATAGAATAAGACAATGAAGAATTGAAAGTGGATGACCCAATAATACACGAGGTGCAACAAGACAGTTGTGCAGCTGTGTTGGACCTAGAAAGATGGGCAAGTTTCATGCAAAGTCTGGCTCGATAGAAGAGTATGTGTAGTAACGGTAGCGAGGTTGAGACGGATGAACATGGTGTTGTTTATGATGATGATGACACACCTAATGCTGGTCCCACTTCTAGTGTTGCTCAACACACCGTTTACAGACGATGAGGCCAATGAGCATTGATAGGGAATGCAAGGCTGGACTTATGAGTCACTGAGTCATGATACAACCAGGCAGAGAGGTAGGCTGACACCAATGGTGCACCGGGAGGCCCGAACATGAATAGGCTATTGTCACATGCATTGTGGATATTCTTACGGCTAATGGGATTATTCGGAGCTTGTTTCATCACATTCATGTTGGAATAGTCCTGATCCACATGTCCCATATGAATATAGATATCCAGATCCAAATTCAAGTTATTATTACAAATACATTCTCAATCTCAACAGCCCGAGTACGAGCGCCATTACGGTTATTCGACTGGCACTAGTGGATATCCTTGCTCGGGAATGGAGTCGTTGCGTAGTTAGGATCAATCATCCTCTAGTTTAGTTGACTTGACCTTTCCTTCTGGCACTGGATATTATGGATATGGGGCACCTATTCCACAACTATAGCCTGATGATGATGAGATCGTGGAGGTCGAGCAACCACAACAAAGTTGATTTTCATTTTGGTGATGACTCTCTCTCTCTCTCTCTCTCTCTCTCTATATATATATATATATATATATATATATATATATATAATATATAATATATAACATTATTTGCATTTAAGGTAAGTATTTCTAAATTCTATACCCACATATTTATCAAGCAAGCACACACTTGAGTCCTACTTGACACTGTCGAACTTGTGCTTAAAATATCTCTCCTGCCAAACAATCAAGTAATCCTTAATCAAGCACACACTTGTATATTGAAGATGGCTGGACATGAATCACAAGATATGAGAAGTCTCTGGTATGTTGAAGAATTTAAATAGAATGCATATTGTAATTTATGCAAGTCCTCGGGTATGTAATGTATACTAAATTATGATAAATAATAAAAAACACCTACACATGTGAGATATTTTGATATTATATTAATTCTAAAATATCAATTATTGGTATTAGATAATTAGAAACTTAAATCTATGAGTTTTGCAGTCAATTCTAGGTTTTTAGGTTCATAAATTCATCAAACAACTTGATGCTTCTTTCTCACGAAAGAGTGGACTGTTACACTATTATAAACATGTTCAAAATTATAAATGAGTGTATCTTTGGAATATTTAGAATTTTCTAGATTTAATCCATATATATATATATATATATATAAATTTTTGGCAAAAAAAAAAAAGAAAAAAAGAAAAAAAAATAAGCCGTTACAAGGGCATAATGGCCGTTTCACCGTAACGGTAATGGTGGGCACCCACCGTTACTGCAATGAAACACCTTAGATTTGAGATAGATTTATGGCTAAGGAAAGGGACTGTTTAACGGTGGGCACCCACCGTGCAGTCTTGTGGTTAGAAATGGCTGAAATCAAGGCAATCAGGTGATTGGTAGAGTCAGATGTTATGCTGGCTCCCAGGCACATTCTTTAAAGGAATTTGCGTGGTATAAGAAAGATGATTTCGTTAGGGGGGTTGGGAGCATATCCTTTTGTAATGTTTTAGTCGGTTCTCTTAGTGGGCTATAATTTTCTTTGGGCTCTGGTCCTTTAATACCTTTCACATTGTTAAGAAAAAGAGCATTTTGGAGTTTGGTGGTGTAATAGTTCTTGATGTTGACTGTTGTAGCCTTTTGACATTTTATTCTTCTTCTAATTTTTTCTTTTAAATCACTTTGTTATTTTATGAATAGGAGAATTCTTTGTAACCAAGTTTATACTGTCATTTCTTGTTGCAGAGTGGAAGATGGTTCTTGTGGACTTGCGGAACCATGGGAGATCAGCTGAAATTGAAGGGTTAGATCCTCCGCATGACATGGTGAATGCTGCAAGAGATTTGGCCAATCTAGTGAAATTTAGAGGTTGGTCTTGGCCAGATGTTGTAATAGGTCATTCAATGGGCGGAAAAGTTGCATTGCAATTTGTGGAGAGCTGTGCTCGAGGAGATTATGGAGAATCTGCTGCCTTGCCAAAACAGGTATTTTCTTTAGACTCAACTGTCAGTGTTAACAATATTTTCAAAATTTCTGATTGTTTATTACTGTGATCTGAATCAAGATGATCACTTAGTGGATTTGAATTATGCCCAGAGATGATGGTGAGGGCTTGTGGTGTCTTTGGTTTATATGTGAATTTGTTGGCATTATAGATGAGTAACAGATGACCTTGACTGCAAACTTTGTGGGTTTTGCAGTATTTATTTATTTGTTTTTTTAAGCCTGTCCTTTTTTCTTAGTTTGTACGATTGAAAGAGTTTTAGCAGTTTCTTGATGCTAGACAACCTCAAGCATAATTTTAGTTGATGTTGTTAGTCTTCACTGACTCTACTTGATGCCAGCCACTCCATGTGTTGTGAGAAGGTTTTTTGTGTTTTCCTGATGCAGAACAGCTATGGGTTTTGGATTCTGTTGTTGGAGAAGTGAACCCTGATGACAGTGATGGTGAAGTGGAAAAGGTCTTGAAGACCCTGCAAAGTTTACCTTCTTCACTTCCGTCCAGAAAGTAAAGTCTCTATCTTTATCTCTATGCATTTGGGCAAGGGGCCAATGCAGCTGCATGCATGTGTAGCCAGGTCATGCCATTTACTGATTGGGATTGCTTTTTTTAATTGTGAGTGATCATAGCCCATGTGGAAAAGGGTTCAATCATCTTACTTTTTATGATCAAGGGTGCAATTGATTGGTTTGCATTTTATCTATTACAAGTCATGCGTGATCTTCACCAAATGTGCCTGCCATTATTGAAAATTGAGCGTTGCAAAGCACACACATGTGCAATAAAGCTCATGTACACGCCGCATGTGCCAGCATCAAACCTGGATCCAATATCCAATCTATCCATCAGGTTCATCTGACCTTATATGTGTTTTCCCAAAAATAAATCTTGTCCACTCGGCATGTGGGCCCCAGTATTGGAAACAGGTGGATGGGTTAGAAAAAAGCGAATAATTTCAGAGCTGTACATTTGTTTTGCAAACTGTGGCTCACCTGACTTGTGGATCAACCTAATTCTTGGGCTAGGGCATCAATATAGTGGCGCCGTGCTGATGGATGGATTTAATCTTGAACCTATTGTGCTATGTACGCAAGCTTCATTGCACACAAGTGTGGGCTTAGCAAAGCTCTTGAAAATTAGGGCTATTTCCGCTTTTTTATTCATTGGCTCGTGGGTTTTCATTTTAGCCACTACTCATGTCTGTGTGCTTAAAAGTACAAAATCTTTTGTTCTAATTTGTATAGAAAAGGTTTTATGTAGGGGTCATTTGGATGCATGGAAAATAAAATCTATTTGAATTTTAATCCCATGGATTTTATTTATTTATTTATTTTTATTTTTTCCCCTTGGAAGGAGAATTTCATGAAAAATGATTTTTGTGTTTTGGATGGCAACAGAAGAATTTTAACCAAAATGGTCTATAAGTGTGCCCCTCATAAGAATGAGTGAAACAAGGTACTGCACAAGACTGTCTGTGGCCCAGTTGGGTTGTGACCATGCCAAGGGGGCATTGGGAGAGGAACAAAACTTTGAGAGGGGGTTTAAAGGAATAGAGCAAGGGTTTGAAAAGGGAAAGAAAATAAAAAATTCCATCAAATGGTGAAATCTTTTTAGAAAGAATGGGAATTCCATGGTTTTATGGAATTTTTTTCCCATGGATCAAGATTTCCACCCTTTAATAAAGATGCTGTCTATGGAAAATACCATTTTCCATGCACAATGTATTCTTAAATGTCAAGTAATGTTTTCTATGCAATGAAACGACCCCTAAGAGGAAAGCTTTTATGCAACTCCTACAAGTTCCTTGTAGCTCCTTCGCCATGGTAAAATTGTCAACATCTTTAGTGTGGGGGAGTGTTGAACCGTTGGCCGTCAAATGGATAGGCCAAATCCTAAAGAAAGGGGATTGAACTGTGGTTGCCATCTGTTCAGTGACCTTCTTTAAAAGAGAACCACAAGCTCAAAATAGGGCAACGGTCCAAATTCCACCACCAAAACCCAAAACTCGATGGTCCGAATTGTCCAATGACTCTGATTTTCAGTCTATAGCCCATCTCTCTCTCTCATCTCTCCTTCTCCCTCTCTCCTCTCGTCTCCCTCTCGTCTCTCCCCCTCAAATCATCGTGGAAAAGCATTTGACCTTGTGTAGAAAAGTTTACCACCGTCTTGGTTTTGTGCCCCCATAAAAATATGAGTAATGGTTCTGTGGAAGCTACAAATGGCAGCTGCATAATCTTGACCCGGCAATTGTTGATGGTGCGGATCCACCGGCAACCAAATAATGTGAAGCTGTAGGCCCCGCCACCTGACCTCCTTCCATGACTGAGTTTCAATGTGTTTGACACTGGATCATTGACTATAATTGTATATACAAATTTCTTGAAATATTTATGTCAGAGGCATTGTTTATTTTATTAACCACAGTATACGAAGAATACTGTTGTTTCGTGAAATAGATGTCCACCAATTCAATCATTCTTTGGTTAGATTGAGTTTCTTCTAAGACCCTTGCCAGTCAAACTCAGCAACTTGGATCTGACTTCATCATGTTTTTAAACGATGGTCTGGTTCAGGTGGCTTGTGGACCACATGATGGAGCTAGGTTTTTCCAAATCACTGTCTGAATGGATTGGGAGTAACCTAAAGAAGTCAGATGGGCATCTGACGTGGGCATTCAATCTTCAAGGGGCTGTTGAAATGTTCGACTCTTACAGGTAATCGATTCTTCACCAGAAAAAGTCACTAGAATGAGGAATGTTAGATCCTTGATCTGAGGATAGTTATGGTCTTGTTATATCAGTTTGTAAACTCATTAATCAACCTATATAATAGACTATTAGATAGTGCTTGATTGTAATCAACCTATGTAATAGTCCATTACATTACCTGTGGGAGTTTTGTGCTCCCATTGCCTGTACCCGGCCTGGATAAAGGAGGGTTTAGAAGGGCAGAAAAGGATTCATCTAGCCAACCTCAATTAGTTGGGATAAAGGTTAGATGATGATGATGATGGTGATGATCAGATTAGTTTGTAACACTGGGACCTTGGTACAGTGATCCAGACTATTGATATGATTGGCCCCAACCTTGTCCAAATGATCTAATTGAGGGGCGATCTTAAGTCTTAACCAATCAATTGGTTGGTGGCCTGTGAATAAATGGCTAAGGAAACATGGCAACTTGGTCCCCATGCAACTGAAGGGCAAAGATTGGATGCCCAAGATCTTTGATTATGGGAGATTTCTAGGAATATCCATCCATGGTGGGGCCCAGTGTTCACAGGATCAATATCAATGCATGTATTGCACCCTTGGGATATATAAACATATTGGTATCACAAGGGAAATATTGCATGTATCGGGGAATGTATCACTGTCTGAGGAAACATGGGGGAAACATTGGGAAAATGATGGAATTTTTCAATGAAACATCCCCCGATACCGTGAACACTGGGAGATGTTAAAAGAGACATTGTTACAAACTTTGAACACACACACACACACAAAGGGTATGCATTAAAACTTTCCATTGTATAGGAGCTTAAAATCTGTGGTGTCTGATAGAAGTGATGCAGTTATACCCAAAAATTAGTTCAAAACATTCAAATATCCTACAACTAATTCAGATTAAACCATTCAAGTTATAGGTCCTAACTTAGATGTATAATGAACAAAAAATTATGCTTATTTAAATATTTGATGATGACAGTGGTGGACATCTATTGGATGGTAAAGAATGAAAATATCCAATGCTCCTATTTCAACAAACAAGTAATCAAAGGTTAAGCAATCCAATTCCTAACCTACTAACACATGGAATTGATGCCCAACCATGTAGACCATCCTAATTGTTAAGCCCACCGTGAATGGATTATATATCTAAAATCATATTGATCAAGTAATCCTAAGTTCTAGCCTGTCAATTAATGGCTATTGAATGGATAGTTAAACGTAAAACAGTGTCTCTGGCTTATTACTAGAGCTAGTAGATCTAGTGATGTAGAGTGTATCCAGAGTGATCTCTGGCTAGTCTGTAGATTCTGTTGTACAATCTCTGGAGTATGTCTTGCCTGACCACTCCACTAGTACTAAAAAAACTAAAATAAAAAGAGTTATAGATGGTGATGCTCAAGAAATAGGCAATTAATTGACAAAACAGATGATTATCTTTGTAGTTTATGGTTTGGGTTATGCTCCATCGGCAGTCCGGTTAGCAATTAGGACAATCTGGATTGGCATACAACTTTGCCATGTGAACGACGCTGATACTGTCGATAGTCACCAATAATTTCATTTTTTTTTGGATTTGGATTGGGTAATGACCCCTCCACTACCTAAATGATGCAAACTTGTTTGCTTTTGACCCCTACTTTGTAAATTACAAATACCCCCCCTGTAAAAGCATAAAACCAATAAAACATGTAAATAAAATCTCAAAAAGTAAACTAAGTGTTCAAAACAAAAATCACTATAATCCTAAGAAACTAAGACTATCCGATGAACTCTGAAGATGTCCACGATCATGGTGGGCCACAATCAAGTCGCATCCAATGGTCCGATTGTGAAGTCCTCGCGATCCAACAAATCCTAAAACATCCTCCATGCAACCCACATGCTAAGTGGGGTCTTCGGCTCCTCCTCGGGACTTGAACGGAGACTCGCCTAGCTGTAGGGACACTGGGCTCAGACCCTCCTCTGATATGTGCGTAATGGCGTCCGTAATGTGATGTCCCCATCACCAAGCCAGTGGTGGAAAAGCTCCACGGCCCCTACCATGATGTATGTGTTTTATCCACAATGTCAACTTGTTTTGCTAGCTCATTTTAGGGCATGGGCCCAAAAATGAGGCAGATCCAAAACTCAAGTGAACCACACCATAGGAAACAGGGGGATTGAACGTCTACTGTTGAAAACTTATTGAGGGCCATAGAAATTTTGAATCAAGCTGATATTTTTGTCTTTCCTTCATCCAGGTTTATGTGACTTTATGAACGGGTTGGATGACAAATAGACGTTGCAGTGGGCCCCCAAGAAGTTTTCAATGGTAGGCTTTCAATCCCCTCCATTTCTTGTGCACTTGAGCTTTGGATCTGCCTAAGTTTTGGGCTCATGCCCTAAAATGAGCTGGCAAAATGGATGGATGGCCGTGAATAAAACACATGCATATTGGTGGGGCCCATAGAGCTTTTCCACCACTGACTTGGGTAGTGGAGGGGTCACCACCCAATCAAAGTCCCATTTTATTATATGGTGCTAAACTAAATAAAGGTTCAACTTATAAATGAGAAAGACATTGATAATGATACTGTGATTAGAGCTGTACACGAGTCGAACTGAGTCGAGCTTGGCATAGCTCGACTCGGCTTAGCCAGTAGTTGACCCCAGGTTGAACTTGGCTCGGCTCGGTCCTCAAGCCTGAGTGGCTAGCTCGGCTCGGTTCAGTCAATAGCTCGGACCAGTTCGTGCCGAGTTCGAGCTTGTGCAACATTTTCTCAAATGCATAGATTACACTTTCATTTCTCACAGTATGCAAAACAACAACAACAATTTCCATGTATTTCATCAAACACTCGGCAGGCAACATCAAAATCAAGATACGAGGGTAGTTTTATATCATTAATATTATTATTATTATTATTATTTTTTTTTCTGTAGTGATTTATTTTGTATCCATACCTTCCTCGCCACCAGCCGATCCCGCGGAGAATGTATGCACCCGAAACAACACTTCGTTGAGTCATTTCATCAAACACTTGGTGAGTAGTGTCAATATCAAAATAACCGAGTCACCAACTGATTCGATCTGAGTTGAGGTTCGATCCGAGTCGATTCGAGCTCAGACAAGCTCGAACTTGACTCGAAACTTTTTCGAGCTCCAAAAACCAGCTCGACTCGGCTAGAACTCAGTTTCGAACCGAGTCGAAATCGAGCTTTTTCGAGTTGAATCGAGCGAGTTAACTGAGCTAACTTGGTTCATGTACAACTCTAACTGTGATGGTTGATTCACACTTAGAAATTACCTAAAAATTGCACACTTGGCATACAAGTCATTCAAGTTAAATTGTCTCATAGTTTAGATGCATCATAACCCAAAAGTTATGTTTATTTTATCATTTGACTATGAGATTGGTGGACAATATTGGACTGTTAAGAATGAAAAAATCCAATGCCAATGGCCCCGTTTTCAAGAAACAAGTGTCCATGGATCAAAATTCAAACAATCTGATTTTGAGAATGTGCTTAGCAACAGTTTATTCCACAATTTAATGAGTTTAATTTGAGTTAATATAATGTGGGGTATTTTCACACCGGACTCGAGTGGGGTGGCCCGTGGGATGCAGGGGCACACTCGGGGTGGGCGGCCTGCAGAACCCATGGATTTGCGGCTCGTGTGAGGCGGGTGGCTCATGTGAGATGAAACCCATGATTTGGGGCCCACGAGGAGGGTTCGGCTAAGGACCTAACACATGGATTTGGGGCCTGAGTTATGAGATAAATGGATTAATTCGCAATGCTTTATCAGTTTGAGCTTTTAGAGCAAGTGGTTAATTGTCCTGCATCAAATTGGTATCAGAGCGGGAGGTCATGTGTTTGAGACTCTTCATCGGGGGTGATTAATGCGGGGGCATTTTTCACATTGGACTCGAGTGGGGTGGCCTGTGGGATGCAGGGGCACACTCATGGTAGGCGGCCCGTAGAACTCATGGATTTGGGGCCCGTGTGAGGTGGAACCCATGGATTTGGGGTCCATGAGGAGGGTTTGGCCGATGACGTAACCCATAGATTTTGGCCTGGGCTATGACATAAATGGATTAATTCGCCATGCTCTATCAATTCGAGCTTTTAGAGCAAGTAGTTAATTGTCCTGTATCATAATATATGCCATGTGTACAATTTAGTGAGTTTAAATTTTTGGGTTTTTCAAGGAGAGTATGCCTACCTTGTTATGTGAATATGAATTGCTGTTATTGCATGTATCGATGATACTAGGGATTTTTACAAAGGATGTGGGCCAATATTTAGCTATATACCATCGATACCGATACTGCGATATTATGCAATATCAACGATACATTGATTGGTACAGTGGAATTTTTCCATTCCACCTAGATTTGATACTTGATAATATTGGCCAACAGTATCGATATTCCAAACACTGTTGGGGCCCACCACAGAAAAGGTCTAGATCACTGAACCACGGAGGTCTGCCCACCATGGTCTGATCACCTAACCATGGACATCACCGGTACAAACTGAACCAAAGGGGTACCATGCATACCCTCATATCTAGGTTCATATAATACAGCTGCTGGAATTAGGGGTCAACTGGTCATTACTGCAAAAATATAAGACAATCTATGACATACCACATTCATTACATCCACATCAGATTTTCCATTGTGGACATGCATAAGTCTAAGGTAAGAAAATGTGAATAAAGCGTTAACCTTTTTCTGCCCATAGAAACTTAATGGTTTCATTGCTATATGACAGAGGGAAATCTGACATTCTGTAATGTTAGCAGTTCTCTTATCATGTATACCTTCCTGTGACATCAAAACCTCCCCTTTTCCCTTGCAAATAACAGAATTACTTGTCTTTGTTTTGCTTCTTCTGTTGCTGGATTAGGATATTAAAGAAATAGAATTGCAGGGAGAAGAGCTACTGGCCTTTGTTGGAGCACCCACCGGAAGGATTAGAGATATCAGTCGTGCGTGCGGAGGGTAGTGACAGGTGGACCCCGACAGGTGGTTCAGCGGCTTGAAGGCCTTGCTGGCAAAACATGGGTCTGGGAAGGGAAATTTTTTGTATCGTGTTCTCCCAAATTCTGGTCACTGGGTCCATGTTGACAATCCAAAGGGTTTACTAGAGATCATCGCACCTGATATAATCTCCATTGGCTGATCGTCGTCTTTTGGATTGAAAGGTATGGGCAACAACTCTGGTTGGTTATCATTGGAATTTCAAAGAAATATTTTGGTAATCGTTTGTCGAGTGTTATTTTCGACAAACAGCCATGTCTAATAACTTCTCAGTGATTCAAAATTCCTGTTTGACATCTTGCCTGATTTTGAATAAATTGAAATTGACACTCACATGACCATTTTGGATGCTGCCTGATTCTCTCAGCTAGTTTGTTTATCTTTCAAATGAGTATAGGGTTTTCAGTTGAGACGAGTGGGGTGGAGTCCATGGTTTTCCAACCTGAAACATTGGTCTGTTGGTTCCTACCATGGATGAATGATGACCCAAAGATTCTCCTGGATTGGAAGACCCTAGCCGTTTGAGCTTGGGACCATTTTAGTTGAATGTGGACCATTGATTCTTAAACATCTATTGCTTAAGTCATGAATAAGAAGGTTAGGATTGTCATGTCATAGATTTTTAGTGCACGGACATCTACAACGTGACCAAGAGACTAATGGTCTGTATCGGAACCATGGGTTCCATTTGTCAGGGCTCAGAACTGAAAACCCAAGTATACTGGGCACAGCCTAGGGTGGAGGATCATATGGTTCCTCCTCTCCAGTTGCCATTTTAGGAAGCACTTCCACCGGTACATGGGTAGGATTTTCGACAGAAGGGCTGGTGAGGAGATTTGTGTAAAGTGAATTGGAGAAGACGTTTATGATACACATGTCCACATGTCATGTGTGCGCGATCCAGGACATCCGTTAGATGTGAACCCAGCACAAACATGTATCTAGGTTGAAAATCAGGATGGGCTACTCATCCTGTGGAATGCTTGTGTATTTAATTATGGACAGTATTGGTCCCCATTTTTTTTTTTTTTTTTACATATCTATTTCTACTTACACATGTTGCCCCACCTGATGAGATTCCTGACTGGGCTGGGGCATGTTTTCAATGGGCCTCCACCTGATGAATGCATGTTGCAAAATTACTGATTGAACCAAGGAGACGTGATATTATCAATTCTTGAGAAAATTCCTCTGTTCCAGTCTCTCCAAGATTTCCCAAGAAAACACAGCGGGATTGGTGCCAAAGTTAGCATTTCTTATTTCCACCTTGTTTGATGGGAACCCGATTTTCTACCGGAATTTCTTGAATACGCATCAATTTCTTTCAATATCAGTATTCTTCACTAACAGATGGTATCATCCTTGCAAACTGTAGGATCTATGCAAAAGATGGTCTACCAAAAATAATTCACTTTGTTGATTGGTCTGGTTGAGTGGTACAGTTGCAGTTCAATCTGGTCTGACTTAGAACAAAGTTGAGGACAGTTTCAGTTCCATCGGATCTAACCATGTCAAAATATGGGTGTTTTAATGTACTGGTTTCCACTCTTTGAACTAGTTTCTCCTTCATTTCTTTCTACTCTTCTATTTCGATGATGTTTGAAAATCAGGACTGCGTCTGATGATTGAATTCAACAGAGCTGCCTGCCCAAGAAAACAGGTCACTTCCATTTTTGGAAATGAGAGGCTCAACCTGTCCAACCAGCCCAAACAGGGATCTATTCAAAGGTGTCATTTTAATGTCAGTCTGACCAATTTGGGCCCAACTGCCTATAAAAACTGGTCAGGGTTGGGTCTAGTTGGTTTGAAAACATTGATCCCAATTGCAGCTGAAAAATGTCAACATGATGCACAGCTTAGTGTCACTGAAGGGACATTTGCAGAGACTATTAGGGATTACATCAATTTATGTTCTTCTTATACATTTCAGGGCATGTTACATGGAAGAGTTCTCCAGTAGGTCTTTGTAGAATTGTCTAAAGTGGTTTCCAAAGCATTCATGGCCATTGGATAATTGCCTCATTGCAGCAGCATCTTGGCCATTCATGTAATGAAGCTGAAAGGTTCTTAGTCTTTATTGAGAGGGGTTATTTATAGCAAACCTTATAAATGGTAATGTGGGGTCGGAGCTCTTGAGTGATGGAAGCATTCTTTACTTCATTCTCCTGTGCGCATGTGCTTTCTTGTCTACTAAGTAGCTTGGCTCCATTTGGGTGGTTGACTTCCTAGTCCAACACAGGACTGAGAGTTCGAGTGCCACATGGTCTACCCTCGGGAAGCATTCAGACCGCGGCATTAAGCTCAGTATCCTTCTACCAAAGGTCCACACTTCATCACCCTCTTGCTTTAGAAATATGATCTACTCCCCTCTGGCTTCCGATCCCTTTATACTTCCTAACATCTTGAAACAAAATGCTTATATATATATATATATATATATATATATATATATATAGAGAGAGAGAGAGAGAGAGAGAGAGAGAGAGAGAGAGAGGAATGCTCATATGTGCACTGACTTTGAGAGTGAGTATCGATTATGCGCACCTCGCGGAGAGAGAATCTTGCACTCGCATGCCTTGGGTTTCCCACCAAAGCCTTTCAAAGGAAGATATTGAGCTTGGATGCTAGGTGGGGCACACCATGATGGTTGTGAGAAATTCACCTTGTCCGCCTGTTTTGCGAGATCATTGTAGTACATTAGACCAAAAGTGAAGTGAATTCAAAACTCCAATGTGCTACACGAGAGGAAACAATTGGGATTCAGTGACTACTGTTGAAATATTCATTCGGCCACAAAAGCTACTTATAAGGCTAAGTTTTTTGTGATTTTACTTCATCCCATCAGAAATGACTTTATAAATGGTTTGTATGTCATATAAATATCAAGGTGGAGCCCAGGAAGATTTCAATGGTAGGAAAGTTTTTTCCCAGTTTTTCATTTTGCATGGCTCACTTGAGTTTTTAACTTGTCCCATTTTTTTTTTTTTCTCTGTCCTAAGATAATCTTGCAAAACAGATTAACAGGGTGGATTTCTCACAAACATCACGGTGAGCCCCAATAGCATCCCAGCGACAGGCTTCCGCAGGAAACCGCTGTGAATGGAAACAGATTGGCACAGATCGGCTACGGAGGCGGATTGCTTCCTACCCCTGGGTAGCAGTTTAGAGTGGCTACTGTGAAGTATGTGTCTTATCCACACCATCCATCCATTTTTTTCCGTATCATTTTAGGTTACAAAGCAAAAAATGAGGCAGATCCAAGGCTCAAGTGGACTACACAATGGGAATTAAACTTTTACCATTGAAAACTTCTTGGGGCCACAGAAGTTCTGGATGGAGCTGACATTTGTGTTTTCTCTTCATCCAGGTCTGTAACTTTATGAATAGGTTGGATGGAAAATAACCATAATGGTACGAATGGACGTGTGAATAAGACCCATACATCATGGTGGCCACTCAAAGTTGGTGCCGGTTTCCATCCAGAGATGAGCCGGGTAGGACGCAATCTGCTTCCATTGGCCACTCCCCTGCCACTAGCCAATGGCCAGTGGTCGGTGCTCAATGGACCCCAACATGGTGCATGTGTCGTCTCATCCATGGCGTCCATCCATTTTAGCAGATAATTTTACGGGATGAACCCGAAACTGAGGTAGATCAAAATCTCAAGTGGGCCACACTGTTGATTGAACTCTCACCATTAAAAACTTCTTGGGGCTACAAAAGTTTTGGATCAAGCTGATATTTGTTTTTTTGCCTTCATCCATGTCTGTAAGACTTGATCTAAAGGTTGGATGCAAATAAACATTACAGCGGGCATAAGAGGTTTTTAATGGTAAATGTTCAATCACAACTGTTTTCCCATGGTGGGATCCACCTGAGATCATGGTGGGCCCACATAGCACCAACCACCTCCTGGATTCTCTGGACGCAATCCGCTCCCACTTTCACAGGAAGTTGCCAAGCTAGAAACCTAGGTGGGCCCAATCTACCCAGTCATCCATTTTTCATAATGTTCATAACATTATTCATCCAGAGATGTATTGAAAACAAAAATATTAGCCTGATTCAAAACTTCCATGGCTCAATCCTCACATTTTCAGCCCACTTAAGCCTTGGATCTGTGTCATTTTTTTATTTATGCCCTAAAACGATATGAAAAAATAGATGGACGGTGTGGATAAGACCCATACATCACCGGTGGCCACTTAAAGTTGCTGCCCATTCCCAGCTGGAGACCGCTGGAGCCCGCCGTGATGTTTGTAAGAAATCAACTCTTTTCATATATTTTGCAAGATCATCTTAGGACATATGGCAAAAATTGAGGTAGATTCAAAACTCGAGTAGGCCATACAAGATGGAAAATTGGAGAAAAACTTTCCTATTATTGAAACCTTCCTGAGCTTCACCTTGATGTTTATTTGCCATCTAAATTGTTTATAAGGTCATTTATAATAGGATGAAGTAAAATTACAAAAAACTTAGCTTGATAAATAACTTTTGTGGCCAATGAATGTTTCAACTGTAGTCACTGAATCCTCATTCTTTCCTCTTATGCAGCACACTAAAATTTTGGATCCACTCCAATTTTGGTCAATGGACTAAAATGATATCGCAAAATAGATGAATGGGGTGGATTTCTCACAAATATTATGGTGGGCCCCACCTAGCATCCTAGCCTAATAACTTCCTACAAAATGCTTATGCAAGAAACCCGCATTAGGAGGTGTGTGAGCCGGTGCACAGGTGAGCATTCCTCCCTCTCTCTTTATATATATAGAGAGAGAGCAACTGGCTCAAGTCGACCTGAGTCACCCCCATGACTCAATAGTCACAACCTGTACTAGTCTTGACTGAGTCTGAGTCGACTCAGACAAGTCATCAAACCACGGTAGGATATCAACTCAGCTGACTAAGGGTGGCTCTCCTTTCAATCTGGCTTACAGTGTCGATCTGGGTCGGACTCAATCCTAGTAAACTCGGTGGAGTGGCAGGGACTCAGCTCAGTTTAAAGCATTGGCTGGTTGTTCTGGGATACGGTGAAGTGATCATCTCCCTGCAAACCTATACATCGCCAGGTGATATACATTGATCGGGACCATTCATCTAGTTTCCTGTACTGTGGATGGCAAATGGTTAAAAATACATCTGATTCACGGCCTTAAAAAGAGACAATAACACCATCAGCATTCAGTGCTGGATATTGAAGAAAAGTACTGCCAACACGTGCTTCGTAGGTATAAGTAGATGGAGGGTACGATTGACGCATTACTCTGCCACGTGTACTGTGGAGAGATGAGAGTACATTAGGTGTTACCCTTACCCTGTGGGGCCCACCTTGATGAATGTATCGTATATCCACTCCGCCCATTCGTTTTCTCAGCTCAGGTTAGGAAGTAATCAGCAGATCCAAATCTCCAGTGGACCACACCACTGGAAAAAATTGTGAATGGCCATTAAAAGCTTTTTGTAGGCTACAAGTTTTGGATCAAGATGATCTTTGTATCGTCCCTTCATCAAGGTCTGATTGACATTATCAACGGGTTGGATGGAAAATAAACATTACGAATCTGTTTACAGTGGGCTCTGGCAAGTTTTTAATGGTAGGCATTCAACCACCGCTGTTTCCTCTGGTTTGGTCTACCTGAGATTTGGATCTGCTTAAAATTTATTTTAGACCACATCCTAAAATGAGCTGAAAGACTAGATGGACGGTGTAGATATATGACACATCATCAAGGTGGGTCCCACAGTAAGGGTAACACCGACGGTAACAGCTAATCCGCGTGTGGCCCCGAGTAACACCTTAGTGGGTGTTACCCTGACCGTGTGGGGCCCATCTTGACGCCGTCTTTCTGTTTTTCCAGCTCCTTTTAGAACTTGATTCTAAATTTTAAGTAGATCCAAATCTCAGGTGGACCATCCCTTCATCTATGTCTGTCAGTTTGGATGGCAAACAAACATTAAGGTGGGCCCTACAAAGTTTTTAACGTGGGTGTTCAATCACCATTGTTTCATGTGGTGTGGTCAGCTGATATTTGGATCTCCTGAGTTTTGGGACCACGTCCTAAAATAAGTTAAAAATTGGATGGACTGTGGATTTTTCACACGCACTCGTACACTCCCAGAGATAGGCAGAATCCTACCCGATCCAATCCGAACCGAAGGCTAGGATCGGGTCGGATCGAGTAGGCCACTCAGATCCGACCGTACATCGAGTCAAGTTTAGATCAGTGTCCAATCCGGACCGATTCGATTCGGGATCCGATCCGCACAATGTTCATTCAACACTGTTTCCTGTAATGTTGTCCACTTGAGATTGATATATACCTCATTTTTGGTTTAATACCATAAAATGATCTAGAAAAATAGATAGACGGCATGGATGAAATAAATACATCATGGTGGGGTCCACATAGCACCGACCGCCAGCCATTGGCTGGTGGTAGGGGGAGTAGCCAATCCGTCCTCTTAGCTCATGGCTTAAGGTGCATTGAGCACTGAGCTTTGACACAAGAAAAAGGACGCAGAATTCCTGCGAAAGCCTTTCGCAGAAAGTTCTTGCATGGGATGCTAGGTGGGTCCCACCGTGATGTTTGTGATAAATCCACACAGTCCATCCGTTTTGAGAGCTCATTTTATGCGGTCAAAAATGAAGTGTATCCAAAACTCAAGTAGCCCTTACGAGAGGAAATAGTGTAAATTCAGTGACCACCGTTTGAAACATTCGCATGGCCACAGAGTTTAATATCAGAAGAATTTTTTGGTGTTTTCACTTCATCTGAGTGGGAATGACCTTATAAATGGTTTGGATGGCATATAAATATCGGGGTAGAAAACAGGAAGGTTTCAACGGTATGAAACTCTTTCCTCGGTTTTCCCTCTCGTTTGGCCCACTTGAGCTTTGGATCCACCTATTTTTTGGTATCATGTCCTAAAATGAACCCCCACAACTGATGGTAGGTACAAATATCACTGTGGGCCCCACATAACATCCCAATGCAGGAAATCTGCGTCCCAAGAAAAGAAAGACGATGATTGGCAGGTGTATGACGCACCAGGCCAGCTGGTGTATTGACGTCAGCAAGTTCTGTGGGTCCCATCATGAGGCATGTGTTATATCCAAACCGTCCATCTATTTGGCGGGCTCGTCTTAAGGCTTGAGCAGAAAAATAAGATAGATCTAAAGATCAAGTGGACCACACTGCAAAAAGCAGTGGGGGGTTGAACGTCTACCATTGAAACTCTTTTAGGGGTCACAGAAGTTTCAAATCAATATGAAATTTGTTTTTCCTCTTCATCCATGTAGTTGTGACCTTATTAACAAATTGGATGGAAAATAAACGTTATGGCAGGCCTATGAATTTTTAAACGGTGAAAATTATATATATATATATATATATATATATATATATATATATATATATATATATATATATATATATATATATATATATATATTTAAAATTTTTAAAAAAATAAAAAATAAAACAGAAGATTCAATCTGAACCGTACCCAACCCGATCCGACGGTTTCCTTGACCGAGTCAAACTCGGTTCGGGTCAGGCCAGCAGTGCAACGGATCGGATCGAGTCAGAGGACCCGGACTCGGTCTCGGATTGGATCGAGTTCGGGTTAGTGCATTGAAAATTTCAGACCGAGTTGAGTTGGACCCAATCCGGTTCGACTCGACTCGATGCCCTCTATACACACCTACACACTCACGCGAAGTTGGATTTTACGCTTCAGAGGCCGATTGTGTGTCCCAGACGTGCCAGAGTTGCGTCGTGATTTGATGATCGAGGCACACCGATCGAGGCTTACTATTCACCCGAGCTCCACGAAAATGTATCATGATATGAGGAGGCAGTACTTCTGGCAGGGGATGAAGGGCCAGATTGCTAGTTTTGTGGCCGAGTGTGACACATGACAATGTGTTAAGGCCGATCATCAGAGACCCACTGGTCCCTTGCAACCGTTGAGCATTCTAGAGTGGAAGTGGGAGCACGTATCGATGGACTTTATCGCAAGTTTGCCGAGGACTCAGCGCGGTCACGATACCATCTGGGTTATCGTTGATCGTCTGATGAAGTCGGCTCATTTAATTCAAATGCGTGCTTCCTGGTCTATGGACCAGCTTGCAAAGGTGTTCATTGAGGAGATAGTGAGACTGCACGGCGTCCCAGTTTCGATCGTTTCAGACCGAGACTCCAGATTTACGTCTCAGTTTTGGAGGAGTTTCCAACAGGTGTTGTGAGTCACTTTGCGTCTCAGCACCGCTTATCATTCACAACGGATGGGTAGACCGAAAGGGTCAACCAGATCCTTGAGGATATGCTTAGAGCATGTGTGATCGACTTTGAGGGCAGTTGGGATGAGAATATGCGCCTCGCCCAGTTCGCGTACAACAACAACTATTAGACGACTATCGGCATGACTCCTTTTGAGGCACTTTATGGTAGACCGTGCAGATCTCCTAACTGTTAGACCGAGGTGGGAGAGCGTCGTCTCTTAGGTCCGGTGCTTGTGCAGTAGACGTCAGAGGCTATTGATGTTATCAGGCAGAGGATGCGCATAGCTCAGAGCCGGCAGAAGAGTTTTGCTAATCATCGACGTCGACCCCTCGAGTTCGTAGTCGGGGATATGATATATCTCAAGGTCTCGCCTATGAAAGGCGTGGTTCGTTTTGGTGTAAAGGGAAAGCTCGTCCCAAGATTTATTGGACCTTTTGAGATTACTGATGTTTTATTTAAACCAACCTGATTTAAATGATTTTAAACTCGCAAGTATACGAGTCAGATGCAGATATGGTACGTATTACGAGATCGTTCCCACGAAGACTGGTTGTCACAATTCGAAATTTACAATTCTTCTTAACTAATCCAATAAATAGTTTTGCTAACAATTAAGTAAACTAACAAAAATCAATGTAAAATAACTGAGAGCAATAAGAAAAATTCAATCAATGAGAGTACTAGGACTTTCGAATCCACCCCTAATTATCCTAACCCTTGTTTTACCTGTTGATTCACCCTGATTCAGATTGATGTAAATTTAATAAATAAAGCACACTCTATGTCCTTGGTCGGGCATACAGAATGTGTTATCCCTTAAAGCATAAGGATTACATCTATCCATCCATGGTCAGGCATGAAGAGATGTAATTCCTATTTATTTCTCTATAGGAAACTTGTTCATGGTCAGACACAAGCACCTAGAATAAGATTCCAAACAACAACCAGATCTAGACTTTGGTTAAGCTCATAGAATGGAGAAGTACAAAAATTTCAGTTAAGCACACTATAGCAAGAAACAAATCAATCAAATCCAGGTAAAATCAACACATAACAAAAGTCATTCAAATTAGGGGCTTTATCTCAGCCCCAGGGGCTTCATCTCAGCCCCAGCTAAAAGATTAGCAACTAATAAATTCAAATAAAAAGAAATAAAAATAAAATTGATAAAAGGAGAACATCCTTCTCTCTCTTCTTTCTTCCTCTCTCTCTTTCTCTTCTCTTTCTTCTCTCCAAACCGAGCTCTCCCTGGATCTCCCTCCTTTCCTGTATTCTTTCACGTCCACAACTAGTCGAGCTCCCAGCTACTGACCCCCTCTCTCTCTCTCTCATGTCTCTTTTTTTTATACATGCCAGGGGCGGTGGAGGGCTGGAGTTGGCAGAAGAGTCGGTTGCGGAAGGTTTTTACGCACCAGCGAAACCGCAAAGCACTTGCAGTTTGCTCGGATTTTAAAACGGAATATGGTCTATCCTTGTAGTCTGACTCCATGGTTGGGTCTTGGCCCACTGATGAATATATTGGACGATCTGGATCATCCATCCGACCGTCATTATCGACGTGTAACAGCCCGAAAAATCTGGGTTTCTCCGGACGCACACCTGCATAAAGACTCCTATAACCGATGCTGCATTAGCTGTGGGGCCCATATACCTATGTTTTTTAAGAATCAGTGTCGTTCATTGAATTCCCCTCGAAAAAACAGTTAGGAAAGGGGATTTTTGGCCATCCTTTGGTGCGGCCCACATAATCTTGAAAGCTGCCGTCCATTTTTTGTTTGGACGATCGAAACCGATCTCCGATTGTATTGTGAAATTTCTCCACATAGGCCTTGGTGATAGGGGCCATATGAATCTCATGGACGGTCTGGATCGGACCTTTTATGTACGGTGGTGGCCCACTGACGTTCAACCGCAAGTTAAGTTTGAAACAGAGAACGACATCTGCCATTTTTTGAGTTGTAGTCGGTCAACACCGACTTTGACTGTGCGATTCCATCCGGTGAATGTTGAATGCACATACACTCTCTATACATGCGATGTTCATGGGCCACCATAGTGATGGTCGTGAAAAATCCGTTCCGTCCATATCTTTTCTCATATCAATTTAGCAGTTAGGACAAAAATTGAGGCATATCCAGATTGCAGGTGGGCCCCAAATCGATAATTAATGGGTTGATCCGACCGTTGGACCACTTTCAGAAGGATCCAATGGCTGATTTTCGACGCGTACGGTTAATTCATGGTCCTTAGGCCATATATGAAGTTTCGGGCTAATCGGATGGTGGGAGAACCCTGTGATCTTGCATTCTTCACCAGTTTTGGGCCTCTTTAACGTGAACGACTTGATTTTCTCAGATCCCTGGCATGTAAATTCTTCAATATTGGTCCTCTGGAGTCCGTCCCTTGCTATAGTGACTTCAGAGCATCAAATCAACACATTTAATACTCTTTTTCAATCCACACTCCTGCTTACTCCCTGCAACAAAAACACAATTAAAATATGGCATTAAACATTATCATGTACGTAAAATTAGGCAATCATCGGGGTCTGATATGCAATATTCGACCCTCATCATAACCCCTAACCAGCATTTTTCTAGTCCCGAGCAAAACATGCGAAAAATAATTTCAGAAATAAAAGACAATTCCTGTAAACCCGAGCGACTTGTGACCAAAATAGTTGAGATGCGAAAATTCTAAGATTCATGAATGGTGAGTAAAATTTTTCTCCTGGAACCAAGCTCACGGTAAACTTCATAATCAAGTTCAAAATATTAATTCATTAATTAGAACAATTCTAAACATTAAGTTCCATGAGTGTATAGTGTAATCTCGGCTTACAATCATTAAGAGATCCAATTGTCAATTTCATGTTATCATTGGTAATTAACAACAGAATTCATGACAACCAAACCTAAAACCAACACTTGTCTACAGATTATTCTACCAACCTTTGATTTTCTTTATGAATAGTAACGCCAAGGAGGGGAATCAAATCCTCACCTATAGGGAGCAAACCTATGGTGAAAACTAGTCGCCTAACTCTTTTTCTAAATGTCAACCATGGGGGATTGAATTTACACCTATAGGGAGCAAACCTATGGTGAATTTGATCACCCAACCCTTTTCGCAGGCAGCTATCTTGTAGCTGGGAATTTCCTTTTTCTTTTATTCTTCTTATTGAACATGATGGACAAATTCCCAGGTTGCTTCCTTCCATGCTTAATGATCACCAAGTTATAATTCAATATCGAACTGAAACCTTAATATGTAAGCGAGATGTGTCCTATGAAATCATGACTCAATCAATGTTTAAAACTTCTAATCCTAGATTAACAATTCAAACTTAACTGTGAAATCTAACAGATGGCTGAATCCAAGAGTCGTAAATTACTAACATTCTGTATCTTTTAATTCTAAATCCAAGATGGCCGTCAAAATCACTTCAAATTCACAAGAAATTCCCGAAAAAATTTAAAATTTTCACAATTTTTGCTCAAGACCAAGAAAATACTGATTAGGTAACCTAATCTCCCACCCCCAACCTAAAATCTACATTGTCCTCAATGTAAAAGAAATAAGCAAGCAATGCACATTGGACAACGAAAGTAAAAGAGGAGTGATGGAAAGATAGTACTTGGATGAAAGAATCAAAAGGCTTTCCAAAGATATCAGCATAAGAGCGGGTCAACACAAGAGAGAAACCAACAAAAGTAAAACAAAAATAACAAAAATAAAATCCTTGATGGGTTTTTTTGACCCATCTTCGACCGGTCGTGAGCCCTGCTCGACCGGTCGAAGGCTGGTGGTCGACCAGTCGAAGGTTCGAGTCGTGACTTCAACTCAAAGTCCAGCGAGTATTTTTGCTATTTTTTTACTGTAGCTACGACTGGTCGAAGGGATGTCTCGACTAGTCGAAGGGGTCCTACGACTAGTCGAAGATTAGGTTCGACTCGTCGAAGGTTACGCAGTTTGTTCCGCGATTTTGCGCGAAACTGCGGATTTGAGTCCTTTCGCAACAGGGATGCAGAAAGGAGTTTCCTAAACTATAAAAGGGGTTGCCTAGGGTTTTTCTAGGTTTCCTAAAGCTTTACAAGGGATTTGCTAAAGGGTTTAGGGCTATCAAAGGTGAGAGAGAAGAAGAAAGAGAGAGAGGAAGCTTATAGAAGGGAGGTTCTGCTCGTGGAGGCTCTCTACTGTGCAATCTATATCTCAGCGCTTCTATGTCCTCGTAATCGGTTAGATCTCTCTGTTTTCTCTATTTCTCTTATTATTTATCCACTCCTGCGTGAGTGAAGAAGATTGTAATGTTCTACTTCATAGTGGATTGTTGATCTGGACGAGGTCCCGTGGTTTTTTACCTCTTTGAGGGTTTTCCACGTAAAAATCTCGTGTGGTGTGTGATTGATGCTTTGATTTATTTCATTGATTTATTATCTAAAATTCTGGTTTGTCTCAGGAGGCTAGATCCTAAGGTTTGTGAAAGGCATCCCAACAATCCTACCTACACCACTTTCGCAGGTACTCTCGATTGCATTTAGCGTATGCAACAAGCCTTTAAACCCCTAGGTTGCCCCTAGTGGACAAGTTGTAGTCTCGTGAGGGTTTGCAGCAATGTTACCCACAAACATTGAACTAACTAACTAGGGAAAAAGAAAAAAAAAATGGAATGAAAAGCTGGGTTGCCTCCCAGGAGCGCTAAGTTTAACGTCTTCAGCCAGATAAGCAAGACCATGAATTAATCAATCTTGATAACTTGGGTCTTCTAAATGAATTTCCTCAACACCTTGATTAACCAATCCCAGACTTTGTGGGAACAAGTTGAACCGTGCTATCTGAAATGGGGTAAATGATACCATCGTCTAATAATTTAAGCACTTTCACTCGAACAACTTTTTCCATGTTAGGGTTAGGCCTCCTTTGCATTTCACGCGACGTTTCCGTATTTTCTTCAAGATCAGTACGATGCATACAAAAAGTGGGGCTTACTTCCTTCATGTCCTCTATCGTCCACCCAATAGCTGCCTTATATTCTCTAAGAACATTAAGCAACCTGCTCTCCTGTTCCTTCTCAAGGTTAGAAGCTATGATGACAGGCAGAGTCTCAGAAAGACCTAAAAATGCATACTCGAGATTTATAGGTTATTTAAGGTCAAGGTCGGGTGGTTTCTCAATAGATGGGACCGATTTAGACTCAGAGGGTGGAAGAGGTTCCACTTTCGCTTTCCATTTTGCAGTATCCATTATAGGAGTAGAGTCGAGCAATGTATTGACTTCTTGAATGGAACTCTCTATGTCAAAATCCATGCCAAAATGTGCTAAGAAAGTCTCAAGTGCGTCTTCGGAAGATTGAAGGAAAGATTCATGCACTAGATTCTCAATCATGTCCACTTCAAATATATCATCCGAGTCTTCCGGTTGTTGTCCAACATTGAGAACATTCAGTTTAATCTTCATGTTACCGAAGGACAACTTCATAACTCCATTCCTTCTTCCTCTCCAACGTTCAGCCCTCCTTCTCCCATTTTCCAGCATTTTTCTCCCTCCTTTCCTCCATCATCTAGCCACCATAGTCCCATCTTGACCATTGAATCTTAAACCTTAGAGCTTGAGATCCCTAATGATAATGGAAGCTTGAAAATCCGAGGTGGCTGCTTCTACTAGTGCTGATTTCTCTCCTCTCTCTTATTTCTCTTGTTTCTTCATATATGGGACAAGTGGGACCCACCAATCTATGGTGAGGATCCCATCTAACCCTTTGGATGTGGCCATTGGCCATCCTTCATGCATGTGTCATTCCATGATGGGGCCATCCTCCATGGACCCCATCATGATGTATTTCATAATCTCAGCCCTCATAAGGTCATCTAGACCTTTGTTTTATGGTGGGGATGACATCCCCACCTCAGATTCTTATTATGGAGGTCCATGCATGCATAGATCCATAAGATGAGCAATGTATGTTGGTTCTTCTTTGTGCATAAGGGATTTATAGTGGCGAAATCCCTCTTGTATGGCCAATCTCTCTCTATTTCTCTCTTATTTTCTCTCTCTATCTATTTCTTTCTCCCAAATATTGTTGATGAAGGTGGCCCACCTGATGTGTAAGACACATCCAACCGTCCACCCTTGATGGGACGTCCCCATGTCCCATTTGCTGGACATGTGGAGATCCACCTTACTGTCCATTCTCACGTACAAGGTCCGAGTCGATTGGAAGTACGTTCTGGATGTGTGTGGCCCATATAGGTGGTTCCACCTTAATGTGTGTGAGGATTTCCTTGCTGGACTTTTATTTGTGGACTGCACTAGGCAACAATACCTTGCTGTCCAGAAAATTTTTACAGGCCTATGTTGCTGATTTTTGGGAAGTGTTCGGCCCTCATGTTTGAAGGATTTGAGGGTGGGTCGTTGGCATGTGGACCCCACCCTGATGTATGCTAAAAACCACCCTTAGCAGCCCCTCTTTAGGACGCCTAAGGGCTGGGTCCAAGGGCCTAGATGGTCCAACATGTGGGACTGTCCAGCCATGTATATGGGCTTGGAAAGCCCCTTTGTAGGCCATGTTTTGGGATGGTGGGCCACTGATATGGACCCCACCTTGATGTACAGCAGCAGAGGCACCTCTCCTAACCACTTTCCCTTGATTTTTATGTCATGGGCCATGGGTGATCCAAAAAGGGGGCAACAACCTGTATTTTCTATAACCTTGCTGTCCATAAATTGTATGAATTAAATAAAATACTTTTGCCACTCCAAAAATTCTAAAATTTTGCGGGGAGGTGGCCCACCCATGGTAGGACCCACCTACAAAATTTTGGGGCCAATGGACACCTATACACACTGTGGCAAGGGCTGGACCAACCTGCCACAATGGGATGTTCAAATCAGGCAGTATCTTAGGATAAATTGTATTCTTAAAATGAAATTAAATATTTTTAATTGTCTAAAAATCCTGAAAATTTGTGGAGGTGTAGCCCACACATGGAAGTGTCCCCCTGCAAAATTTCAGAGCTATCGGGCCCATGTACTGCCCGTGGTGCGGCCTGGAGTGGCCCACTAGGGAGGGACACCCAGGCTGGGGCGTCTAGCCTTGGCTGGCCCTCCAGCCTACTTTGTGGGCCCACCTAAATGTGTTGTATATCCCACCATCCATCGATGTGGGGTCCTTAGGGGACTTGACCATACTCCCCTTTGGTAGCCTCTAATTGGGTACCATGGGATGACTTTTTGGGCCAAATACCCTGGCCCGTAGAGCTGCCTACATATGGGATATCCCTGTCTTAGGCCGCTACTGGGCCTGCATTCCAACGGCATGGCCCACTTGAAGTGAGTGTTGTATATCCCCTTTTCATCTGGTGGGACCCACAATGATGTGTGTGGGCCATCAGGGATTAAATATACTATAAAATAATTTTATTGTTGGGTTCCAACCAACCCAGAAAATGGGTGGGCTAGACTTTGGCAATGGGCCCAATACTGCTACCCATAAGAGTTATTCTGGGGCAGCATGGCTCACTAGATTTGAGGATAGATTAATCTCTTATTTTGCCATTTTTTCTTCAATACTTTTGGGTTTAATCAGGGCCCATCTGAGGCCCACTCAAGTTAGGTTTTTATTGAAATGATGTATGTGGTTAATTGACTAGTTCCTTAGGCCTTTTTGGACTAGAACCTTCTAAGTAGGACCAATGACCTTTTGGCCTATACTCTCCTAGCTATTGTGATAAGCTAGGGGCTATAATATGCAAGTAGTTGGGACCTTGGCTGCCCACTAAATTGACCCTGTACTTGGGCTAAAAAGTGAGGCCCAACTCACGTGTGTTAAATGTGAAATTTGCCCATATGGATGAACTACTGGGTTGTCCATAAAGCCCACCACAATATATGGATTTATGACCTTTGTGGTTGGGCCCAAACCTTGCTTGAGGGCCCACCATATTGCCTATGAGTTGGGCTTGTGTATAGTCCATTAGGTCATGCATTGCTTAGGCCTTAGACCCTACGTTATATGCGTAACGGGCTACCTTTTGGGACCCAGTTGAGGTTGAATGTCCTCCTTGGTGGCCCTAAGGTAGGCCCATAGGGCCCTTAGAGGTGGTTGAAGGGTCACCTTGGGCCTGGCTAGGACCGTTTCCTCCTTGGGATTATGACTCTCTTAGCTTGTGGGCCACCTTAAGGTATTGGGCCCCCACTAGAGGACTTCGCTTCTCCTTAGAGTATCTGTCTATGTACTTAGACCTTATCCCTCCTTGGGAAGGATGAATATATCTTACAGGTAGTGCACTTATATCATTATGACCCATATGCATCATCTATATGAATTGATTGCATTGTATGGTGGTCATTGAGAGATGAAGTTTCTCCCCTCATGCACGATGAGTGCCTGAAGCTTGTGCATGATCTGTATGTGTGACTCATGCATTGGCATCGCATTTCATATTGATATCGCCCTTGCTTTATCAGGACCTTGTCTCCTAGGGATATTCGTGAATGAATAGATGTGTGGACATCGAAAATGATACTTAGGCATACCGGGTGCATAGGGTGCCCATGGGTGCAATTTTCAAAACTTCATGGTACCTAGGATCAGCCCCAACGCCGTGACCGAGTGGAAGTTATGAGCGCACGAGGGCCTTATAGTGGTAGGCCGCGACTCCCACGGTAGTGTAGTCAGTTGGGTAGGGATGTGGCCTTATCCGCTTGTGAGGGAGGGCATTATTAGGCTGAGTCTGACCAGCTTGTGAAATGGGTCTGCTGCTGTCGAGCCCTGTTGGTGATTGGCTGTCCACAGGCGGGTAGTGAAGTCTCTTACGCTCGTTTGATTGTGCGGGGTCTGTAAAGCGGCAGTCATTCAAAAGTGTAATGGACCCCGGTGATTTCCTTATGATTAGAAATGTACTTGACATGTGGTTTGGATATGAACACTGGCATTACTTGCATCGCATTAGCATTGCTGCATAAGCCTCTTCATGCATTGCCTTGGTATGGTGCCCAGTACTCATTGCATCGTATTCATAATAAGCCTTGGTAAGGCTTGTGATATTGTCATTGAGTACGTTTCTCTTCTTATACCTCCTGCTATTCTTCTGTGCACTATTGTCATACACTTTCACCACCCCTAAGCTTCTATAAGCTTATGCACGATTTATGCGTGCAGGACATCCTAGGCAGGTGTCGTAGCGGTAGAGCTTTGAGTAACGTTGAGCTTAAGGACCGAGTGTTGCAGACTTTCCTTTCCTTTCCTTCTTATGTTATCTTATGTATGTCCTTTTGGACCTAATAGATATTTGTAAAAGTTCAAATTCATAGTGGATTTTGTGATGTGTGCCTTTGTTATTCTCAGATATACTTGCTATGATCTTGGGTATGCTCGTATCAGAATGTTTATACTGTTACGGAAATCCTCTTTGTAGGATCCCAGGATCGGAACCTACCTCAGGAGCTGTGGATGGGGTACTACGAAGGCTGTTGCGGCTAGAACCGGCCATCGGGTTTCTTGTGAGTCCGGTTACCGAGTCTGGGGCGTGACAGTTTTATACTATGAAAATATAATGATTACAATTTACTTTACCTACTTTCTTAATAAGTGTATTTTACTTTCAATTTACAAGCCATGTTTTCTGTTGAAACAAACATCCGAAAATAATAACAATGACTCATTTACTTTGTATTGCATAAGAAATTGGAAAACCAGACAGCCTTAAAAAGTGCATTTTAAGATAGCACACGGCATACTGTTCATTGATGGCTTACCCTGCTACCGCACGCAAGGTCCATGCAAATGGGGGGATTAGGGCTAAGGTGCAACATGGTTGGGTTGGCTGGGTTGAGGGTTAACCCAACCACAACCTAATCTTAAGAGGACCAATCCACAATACGATCCAACCTGAATTCCAGCCGGAAATACCTAACCAAAACCCAATCCAAAGTATGAGTATTCCTAACCTACCTAACAAGAGCTAACCCTACTTACACTTGCTCAACCACAACCGAGTATTCCAGCCCAAACCCTCCCAAAGAAGGCTTCTTCCAAAAGCCCGGAAGAAGCCCAACAGTCCAGCCCAGCCCAGCCCATTAACAGCCCTAAATGGGATCCAAAGGGCTGCATAAAGCCCACTAAAAACGTCATCCAAATGTCAGATTTTCTTTTTCTAATCTTGGTTTTTTTACTGGTAACAGAAGCTTTGCTAAGGGCACAAATGTACAGCTCTGAGAAAACCTCGCTGAAGTTTCTAACCCAAACAACTGTTTCTAATATTGGAGGACCCACATGCTGAATGGACCAGATTTATTTTTGGGAAAACATAATGAAGGTTGGACCAACCTGATGAATGGATTGGATCCCACACTTATGTGCCATGCTGGCACATGTGATGTGTACATGAGCTTTATTGCATGCGCGCGTGCACCTAGTGAAGTTCCTGTAAGGAAACAAGATTTTATCTTAGCAGCTAGGTTTTAGCTCGTGTGTATAGCTCAATCATCAGTAGAACGAAATTATGAATAGGCCATATGCAATAATGATAATGTGAGTATTTTCGTTAACTTGTCTTTATCTGTGAGTGTGAATCCGTATACGGAAATGCTGAAAGATACAGCGAATTTAGAAATTTTCAACATTGAAATCCCCTTGGATGCATGCATGATCACGACGGTCATTTTCATAGCACAGAAAATTTAAAGATAATCCAGGTTCTCTGCTCGCCACAAGCGTGAAAATCCTGGTTGTGGTTGTTGCAATTTAATTGGGTCACCTCATCACATATTACATTTAATGCAGCAGTGTTGTCAATGACATTGATAACGTGTACCATTCACCGTGGAAAACAAGAATTTTCTGCTTGGAAGCAGAGGATCCGATTCTTTAAAGAAACATGGAAAGCCTGCCGGATATGTAGATTTTTCAAAGAAGAGAATATTATCCATCCTATGGGATCATTAGATGTGATTCAGTTTATATAAATAAAAGAATTTTATGATGTTAGGGATTAAAAGAAAATAAAAAAGTATTTCAAACTAAAATCTGAATTAGTATAATAATAAAAATATTTTTTTGAAAATATTTATAATAAAATCAGCCTTCTCACCCATTCGAATATATGCGAATGACATTGCAAATACATAACAAAACGGTGTCACCTTGTGGCGACCTTGCCATGTTGCATAGAGTAATGTGGACACAAGTGTCATTTACGATACTAACACATTTGGACAGTGAATAGAATGGGATTAATCTGTCACTTGTAAGTAATTAGTCTTGTACCGCTTATAGATTTATTTAAGCATTATAAATTATTAAGCGTTCATCATTTACATAATCATCACGTGAGATCTATCCAATCAAATAATGAACCATCTCCATTGTAACATATAAACTGGCATGTTGTAATCAAGTATGGAGCCAATCGTGTCAAATTGTGTGAGGTCCCATCTTGATCATCTCATAAATAAGGGCGGGGGTACATCTCATATGTGGATGTATCTCAATATACATCACTCTTATTGTGCATACTTACATAATGGTCCATTCCATGCGAGAAGCGGACCAAGCCTTTATTTGATGAATATTGGCCACATCTCATTATGATGGCCAATTGAATATCTACATGCATGCATTATCATGAAACGATCATATTCATACATATAAACTCAAATATCAGAAAATCTTAATGTAATTCAATGAATAAATACGTGCAAGTGTTAATAATGGCTTCATGGGTCACACAAAGTCTAATAAAATCATCGATGGCTACTTGGCATAACCAAGCACCTTCGCATGAAGCACCATCACACTTGTGTTGCCCCTTCGATATTATTAACACTGCCAAAGATACAACTATCCTACTTGGTTAATGCTCGGGGTTTTTTTTCACATGGTATTAGAGCGAGATTGCATGTATACTCAATTAACATTTACCAGATGGCATCTTCCATTGTTATCCAAGATGTCTTTGTCGTGGTGATAGAGAATCATTTGTGGTGCTTATTGCTATTGGATTATATCTAACATTTTTAGCCATTGTAGTCTTATCGAAGATTTCATTTTTAAAACCTTTTTTTTTTTTTTTTTTCCAATTTGAAGCTACTAGAATTGCCGGCCAATCAACTTGCCACCAAAATCAAATATTATTTAATTCCAATGACACATGGAATATGCAAGGATCATGTGCAATAAAAAAAAAATAAAAGAAAAAGAGAGAGAAGATAATGAAGAAAGAGTCAACCACAAACCACACAAGAACACAAGATATATGTGGTTTACCACTTGGGCTACATAAACTGGGTAATCTGGTAAAAAAAAAAAAAAAATCCACTATAATTGCAATAAATCTTCCCTTAAATATCTTTCAATCCAAGCTTAAAAAAGAAAAGAAAATAAAACCTTCCATCATTGAATAGCTATCAATAAATCTTCTCACCTTGAGAAGAGGACCTTAGAGCACCTCTTGAAGAAGCTTTAGGACATTTAAAACCTTGCCTTCCAGAAGAAGAAGCCCCTCTTAAACCTTCAATTGACTTGTGCAAAAGAAAGAAACCCCTCTCAAATTCGTAACTCCACCTTTTTCCCAATAAGACTTGTCTTAGAAGTTTTCTTTCCATAAGTGAAATATCAAAAATACTTCTCCACGGTTTACGAACACTTGGGCCTTGTTTGCTTATATATAACAAGAGTTATATGGGCTTAAAAGGGTGTTAAACACAAATTGATGCTACCTTAATAGCAAAATCACTTTCTTGCCTTAGAGCCTAGAGAAGTCAAGCTCCAATCCAACTTCTTCACTTAAACTGACTTTTTGAGTATGTCCACTCCATTCTCATTCGTTTCCACCTTCAACAAATGAATTTTCCCATCTTCAACGACTTAACAAGTAAAATGGTGCCAAATAGCAATATACTTACTCTTATGACTAACTAGGTTCCTCACCAAATAAATGACATTTATATTGTCATAAAACAAATCCATAAGTTTACAAACAAAACCTATCTCTCCGTAAGTCATTAAAGCTAAACCGCCTCCTTACAAGATTCTGTTACCATCATATACTCGACATCAGTAGTTGACAATGCTACTGTTCCTCGTAGCTTTAACATCCAACTTATAGGACCATTTACAAAATGAAATATGTATCCCGTAGTCAATTTTCATTTATCAAGATCACTGGTAAATTTTGCATCATCAAAACCATGCATCACCTCTGCCACTTTGCATATGAAATATGCCATCTCCTAATGTAGGTTTTTTTTTTTTTTCCAAATTTCTCATAAAATGACTAATCACCCCAACCACATGAGCTTGGCCTAATATATACCATAGAAAATATCAAACTTCCAACCACACTTGCATATGGCACTCGAGTTATATATTCTTTTCCCCTTCGGACTGTAGACTTTATTAGAAAGATAATATAAAATGAGTGGCCAATGGAGTCTATTAGAACTGTACACGAGCAGGCTAAGCTCGGGTACTCGCTCGACTCGACTCAGAATACTCGACTCGATGCTCGACTCGTCTGAGTTAGAGCCGAGTACGAGCAGTTTTTTCCTACTCGTTTTGAGTTCGAGTAGAGTACGAGCAACGTAGTACTCGACTTGTTACTCGACTCATTGCTCGACTCGTTACTCAACTCGTTGCTCGACTCGTTGCTCGACTCGTTACTCAACTCGTTGCTCGACCAGGGCCATATATATACATTTGAAGCCCTAGTCCCGGTCGCTTTCAGCTTTCGCCCGCCCGCCCAAATCGAAAAAACAAACCCTCCCCTCTCCTTCCCTCCCTCCCATCGGCCAGCGCCCGTCCCTACGGACCCTAGCCATTCGGCCATTCCCTCTCTCTCTCTCTCTTCTCTCTCTCTCTCTCTCTCTCTCCCCTGTCCCTCTTCTTCCCTCTCTCTCTCTCTCCCTGTCGCTCGTCCCTGCAGCCTGTTTGGTGCCTGTCCGTAGCTCGTCAGTCGTCACTGCCCTGCCCTGTCCGCACTCTGCAACTCATTCTTACCCTGCCCGGTGCCTCTATCCCTGCTGCAGATCGTCCCTGGCCTGCCCGACGCCCCTGTCTGCAGCTCGTCCCTGCCCTGCCCTGTCCGCAGCTCGTCTCACCCCTGCCCGGTGCCCCTGTCCGTCCATCAGGTAAGAATTTTGTTTTGATTTTGATGGATTACAGAATCTATGTGTTGATCTTGATGGATTACAAAATCTCGGTGTTGGGCCCACCATTTTGTGTCTGGTGCCCCTGTCCGTCCGCAGATACGTTGTTACATACAAGGTTTGCTAAGCAGCCCACACACGTGTGAAACGCCAGTCACTCACTACCAAAAAAACATGCCATGTCACATGCTCGTGCAAGATCCTAGCTTTCCATCAAGTGGGACTCACTATCTAGATCTTTAGGCCTAAACTTCAGATCGTTTTCCTGAGGTGGAGCCGTGGAGGTGGTTTACAAAGTATAAAAAGTGGATGGTCAGACCATTGTTTTATATATTGTGGCCCATTATGAGGAGTGAAATGGCCTGATTTAGTCTTGATTCCTGAACATCTAAACAGCATGCTGCATGCCCCACCTGATGGAAAGCTCGGATCCTATGCATGTGTGCCATATCGGCATGTGTTTTCTTCACGTAGATGGGCTGGACTTCACACGCGTGCTGGTCTATCATACTCTGCTACCAGTACCATTGTTGCTTCAAGTGGACATGGTGGAGCTATTGGACGGATGAGATTGCAACCCAGTTTAGTACTCTGCCACTAATAGTGCATCAACTCGAAGTATATTTGTTTTCTTGGTACTAGATTCCATGTGAGGGATTGTATAGGATGTCTATCATGTCTTCAATATGCTTGTCTCTGCTACATTACATTACATTCATATGCTACATTACATTACATTCATATACTAAACATATACGTGTATATTTTATCTTTTAGTAAAATAGAGGATTCATTTCATTAGAGAGTGGAAATTCCATTTGGAGAAAATTCTTAATGGGATTTGGCATTTGGGTTGAGGAATGCTTACTGCACACAAGTTAGTACACTTAGCATTTATTTTTCAGATTGCACTTTCAATTTATTTATTGTTTGATTGTTAGGTTTTATTATTATTTTTTTTGTTCTAGTTGTAAAACTCGGACTCGACTCGACTCGTTTACTACTCGTACTCGGGCGAGTAGAGTACGAGCAGGGAGTCCTTGCTCGTTGGCCGAGTAGAGCCGAGTACGAGCAGCACTCGGGCATTAAGAGCCGAGTACGAGTATCGCCCTACTCGACTTGACTCGACTCGTGTACAGCTCTAGAGTCTATATAGGCTTTACTTTACCCATGTCAAACTTGTCAAGCACATTTTTTAAGAACCTTATTTGAGAAAGTAACAAAGTTCCACTTTGTCTATCATGTTCTATCTCTATTCTAAAGATTTGACGTGCCACCCCTAAATCCTCCATCTCAAAATTTCTGCTTAATTGAGCCTTTAACTCATCAATCCTTCCTTTATCTTTGCATACGAAAAGCATGTCATTGACATATAAAACCAATATACGAAAATTTTCATCACTAAAAAAATTGAAATACAAGCAATAATCATAATCACTTCTTTTATATTCAAATTCAAGACTTAACATAAAAGAGTGAAACTTTTTATACCATTGCCTTGATGCTTTCTTGAGGTTATATGATGATTTATTCAACTTGCATACAAGATTTTCCTTGCCCTACAAAACAAACATTTTTTTATTGTCGCATGTAGACTTCTTCTTCAAGGTCCCTATGTAAAAATGCAATTTTCACATCCATTTGCTTAGGTTCCAAGTCTAGCAAAGCTATAAGTTCAAGAACAGACCAAATTGAAATAAGTTTCACAACTAGTATAAAAAATTTCATAAAATAAATACCTTCCTTTTATGTAAAACCTTTGGCAACTAACCTTGCCTTGTATCTTTCAATTTTAGACTTGCAGTCTCCTTAATTTTATAGGCCTACTTGTAACTAACAGCCTTATGATCCTTTGCCAATTCCATAAAAAACCATGTATGATTTTTTCTAAGTGCAAGCATTTATTCATGTATGTCTTTCTTTCAATTTTCTGAATCTTCTTCTTGCATACCTTCTTCAAAAGAGCTTGGTTCTTGATATTTAGTGACTAAAACCCTTAATGTCATTCGATTCACATAATCTTTAAAATATTTCGTTTGACAAATTTCATGATGTGGACGTTCCATTTGTTAGGGGCCTTGCATAAAACCTTAGGATCTAGCCTCCCAAAACAAACTAGAATTATGGGATAATAAAGCAATGAAATAAATCAAAGCACAAACCACACGACAAGAGATTTTTACGTGGAAAACTGTCAAAGAGGTAAAAACCACGGGACCTAGTCCAGAGCAACAATCCACTATGAAGTAGAACGTTACAACCGATCACAAGCACACACCGCTTGGATCAAACCTTCTTCACTCATGAAGGAGTTGATAAACAATAAGAGAATAAGAAAAATGGTAAGATCTCACCGATTATGAGGATGTAGAAGCACTGAGATATCAAGTGCACAATAGATCACCTCTATGAGTATTACCTCCCTTCCACAAACTTGCTCTCTCTCTCTCTCTCTCTCTCTCTCTCTCTTTCTCTCTCTCTCTTACACACCTTTGATAGCCTTAAACCCTTTAGCAAACCCTTGCAAAGCTTTAGGAAGCCCTCTTGCCTTACCTAGAAAAGCCCTAGGCTCCCCTATTTATAGTTTAGGAAACTTCCTTCCGCACCCTGTTGCAAAAGGCCTCAGATTTCCGCAGTCTGTACAAGATCCGGACTCAAATTTGCGTAAGCTCGACTGGTCGAGCCGAGTCCTCGACCGGTCGAGCGGCCCACTCGACCAGTCGAGCACCTCCCTCGACTGGTTAAGCACCTCAGAGAAAATACGTCAATTGGTCGCTAGACTTTGAGTCGAGCCCTACTCGACTGGTTGAGCGACACCCACGACCGGTCGAGCAGTCCACTCGACCAGTCGAGCAGCGCGGTGAACTACTCCGATTTTTCAACCCGCTGAGCATAACCTCCCTATGAGCACTGAGATTTTTCAACCCGCTTAGCACTGAGATATCAAGTGCATAATAGATCACCTCTATGAGCATAACCTCCCTCTCACACACACACACCTTTGATAGCCCTAAATCCTTTAGCAAACCCTTGCAAAGCTTTAGGAAGCCCTCTTGCCTTACCTAGAAAAGCCCTAGGCACCCCTATTTATAGTTTAGGAAACTCCCTTCCGTACCCTGTTGCAAAAGGCCTCAGATTTCCGCAGTCTGTACAAGATCCGGACTCAAATCTGCGTAAGCTCGACTGGTCGAGCCGAGTCCTCGACCGATCGAGCGGCCCACTCGACCAGTCGAGCACCTCCCTCGACTGGTTAAGCACCTCAGAGAAAATATGTCAATTGGTCGCTGGACTTTGAGTCGAGCCCTACTCGACTAGTCGAGCGACACCCATGACCGGTCGAGCAGTCCACTTGACCAGTCGAGCAGCGCGGTGAACTACTCCGATTTTTCAACCCGCTGCACTGTCTCTCCTCTGAACTGAGGAGGAAAACCCCATCACCATCATAGGTGGTACCTTTACTTCAACATCTTCATTTTCTTCAATTCCTTCAGTTTCATCTTGATCACTTTCTTAATCCATGGGATTTATAATTTTGTAACTGAACATTCTTGTGCATTTTCATAAAGATTAACATTAATTTGCTAAGGACCTTTTTCTACATTTTGACCTTTTAAGCCTGTCATAAGCTCATGAGACTCACGAAAACAAACATCTTAACTAATGACAATTTTCTAGCATATCAGATCCTCATAGACGATAAGCTTTTTGCACTTTTTTATAACTTAATAAAAATGCATTTCTTAGATTTATGTTCCATTTTATTTCTTTGACACTAGGAATTAAAGCAAATGCATCATAACCAAATATCTTCAATTCAGAATAATCACGAGGCGTTCTAGAACATACTTCTTAGGTGTTTTCTCCTTTAGAGCTTGATGATTACATCTGATAAGTTACCAAGCCATTGATACAGTTTCCTACTACATTTCTTCTTCAAGCCTTGCATTAGTTAACATGCTCACAACATGCTTTATTAATATACAATTCTTTCCACCCACACTATTTTGTTGAGGAGTGAAAACAACCGTAAAGTGTTACTTGATTCATTCATCTTTACAAAACTTGAAGAATTCATTTGAAGTAAATTCCTTCCCATTATCTGTCCTAAGATTCTTGATGTAGAGTCTTGTTTATTTTGCCATGTCAGCCTTGAAATACTTGAAAGACATAAATATACAACTCTTGAATCTTAATGTTTTCACCCATACTTTTCTTGAGAAATCATTAATGAATGAGACAAAGTATAGTGCACCGTCATATGAAGCAGTTGGTAATAGTCCACACACATATGCGTGTATGTAATCAACCACGCCTTTACTAGTGTGACTACCTTTTGAGAATTATTTCCTATGTTGTTTCACATAGAGACAATGTTTATAAAATTCCTTTTCACCATACTTTATCATGGGTATTAAATTTCTTTTCATCAACACTTTCAAACCTCTTTCACTCATATGACCCAACCTCTTATACTATAACCACAATGGAAGTTCACTATTCTTAGCAACTGCATTTTTCATGCCATTTATTACTGTACTTCCTAACAACATAAACAAATTTTCAATTCGAATGCCTTTTATAATGACATGTGCCCCTTAGGAGACTTTGAGTACTCCTGTCGCGCCTTGAACTTGCTGAACGGGCTCTCCAACTTCTCGAACTTTGAATATGATGCTAATTGTAATTTTTTTGAATGGTACCCAAGTATGATATTGGCAATAATCAAAGAACATGAAACCCACATATATAATTTTCTACTATAGAGTACTTTTTCTTCTACCCAAAATATTACTTTCCTAGATGTTTTAAAATAATAGTTCGCTGATGAAAATAGAAGACTAAAAGAAGCTGTGCCTATTTATCTTCACTAGCGAATCTTTCCTATAAGTATAAGAGGAAGCAATTGAACGACTTATGAAAGCTCAATGGGTATCCTGATGCACACTGAACCAATACTAATCACCTTACATGCAATGCCATTGCCCATAAAAACCTATCTACCTTCGACTCGCTGTAACTGGTGAACTAATCTTTATGAGATGTCATGTGATATGATGCTCCTAAATTCAAAATCTAGTCGTTACTAATGTAATCAGATTTGGATGTGGTCAAGACATCACCACCATCCACGTCCTTACTAGATTGCGATGTATTGGCCTCCTTCGTCGCATTATTAGACTTTTCTCCCTTCTGAGCTTTAAGATTTCGACAATCCTTTTTTATGTTATCTTTTTATCGTACAATTCCAACACTTAATCTTGTCCTTTCCTTTTATTTGGAATGTGATCGAGAATTGCCCTTCTCCTGTTCAGAATTTCTTCCCTTAAAAACCAACACATCTATAAAAGTACCCTTGCCACTGTCTTTCATTCTCAACTACTTCTCATGAAGGGTTGAGATGACAGTTTCAACATCAATGATAATCCTACCATGGATCAGCGTGTCTACCAGATTATTGAAAGATGATGGAAATGAATTCAAGAGAATCAAGGCTTGATCTTCCTCTTGGATATTAATCTCCGCATTCGTCAGTTTATAGAGCAATTCACTGAAAGTGCTCATGTGTTCGCTTATATCAGATCCCTCTGTCATCTTAAGATTATAGAATTGTTTCTTAAGATATAAATGACTACCCTTGGATTTCTTCATGTATAAACTGACAAGTTTCATCCATACCCCTATAACAGTCTTTTGATCTAAGACATTATAGAGAACATTGTCCGTTAGACACAATTGGATTGAGGTTGTAGCTCTCTCTTCGAGTTCAACCCATTCTTCATTATGTAGGATATTCGAATTCAAACTAACAAGATGAAATTAAACAAAAGCAAAGCATACAGAGAACACACAAGTTTTACATGGAAAAATCCTCATGGGAAAAAACCACGGCACAAAGCGACATGCAATCCATTATGAAATCAATATGACAAGAGATGGATGGACTTATCAATCTGAACAACCTCAAAAAAACCTCCTTAAAATCCTTATTTATGCTCATGAACCCTTAGGAACGTCTTAGAGAACCCTAACCTTACCTTAACCCCGATTATACCCTACCGTAATCGGAATAGGAAATGAATCACGCACATACACAATTCTGCGCGCGCCTTTGATGGCATCGACAACCATCAAGGGACCAGTCGATGACAACAAAGCCACCTTCGATGCCATCGAGTAGCAACTCCAAAACTGTCCATTAATTAACTTGGAATTTTCTGAATTTTCTCGGTGGGATCGAGCATCTATCAATGGCATCAACAACTACTTGATGGAATCGACTGGTCTATCGATGACATCGACGGACCCTGTTACAGTCAGATTTAAGACATTGACAATATTTTCAAGGTACGAATCATCAATTAAAGGGTGCATAAAACAAAAGATAAAAGCACGTGATCAAAATATACAAAAACTAGGTGCCAATTTATCAAATTTGGTAGTGCTTTTAAATCTAAATCTTACTTTTTCGAAAATGTAAAAACATGTGATTAAAATATTAAAAAAATAAGGTGTTAAGTTGTCAAATTTGACCATGCTTTTAACTCTAAATCTTACTTTTCTGATGGATTTAGATTCGATGGTGACCCCTTCAGTACTAAGATCTCGGTATTGGTTGGTGCAGGAAAAGCCCCATGGGCCCCACCATGATATATGTGTTTTATCCATGCCATCCATCCATTTTCTAGCTCATTTTAGGGCACGAGGCCAAAAATGAGGTAGATCAAAATCTCAAGTGGACCACACCAATGGAAACAAATTGAACTCTTGTGTAAAAAAGTTCCTCGGGCCCACTGTAATATTTATTTTGCCGCTATGAACGCTCCCATGCAAGCGGTGCCCTTACATCCTCGGAATTATATGGCTTTGTTTGTGCAATTGGAGTATGTCATTGACTCAGATGTAAAGATGCATTTAACTTGGAGTTGCTAGCTAAATGAAGCTTAAAATTTACAGCTTTCTAGAAATCGTAGCAACGCTTGAGGGTCGAGGAATCGAAGATTCCTCAACTGAAGTGATTCCTGCATTTGGTTTGTGACTATAGATTTCGAATAAGAGATTTGGTAATATAAAAGGAAGAGGTTAGGTACCTTTTCCTCATGCACGATATGTGGTCTCTAATTTACAGGAATTAATGGTTTTTGAAAAATTCAATAGAATTTCAACATCATTACATCTACCTATGCTTCGCAGAGTTTAACACTTTGGTTAGTGTTGAGATTCAAATATTGCATATTTTCCCCCATTTATATCTTGGTTTTATGAACATGATAATGTTTAAAGGTATATTTTATACATGTTTGTGTTGCAAGGAACGTTTAAGAGCTTAGATTGAAAAGGATGTTAAAAGCATGGATTTGATGCTCAAGAATCACCAAGGCAAAGAATGGACCTTTGGAAACCAAGATTGAAGATTTCAAGACCCCAAGAGTCAAGAAAACCAAGTGAAAAAGGAAGTACAGAAATTAGTGTAGAAATTTGCAGGATCTGAGCTTTAGATGACATCAAACTAGTTTCGATGAGATCGAAGCCAATCTTCGATGACATCGAACACTGTTAGATGACATCGAAGAATTACAGAAAATTAAGTTTTGTTGCTCGACAAATTGGATGCAGTTTTTGATGACATTGAAAGCAGTTCAATGACATCGAAGAGTTACACAGAATTTTTGCGAAGTGCATAAATTTGAGGCAGTTTTGCGATTTTGTGGAAACTAGCGTATAAATATGGATTCCCTAAGACTTGTGAGGATATCTAAAGGTTTTTTTAGAGAGCTCCGAAGTTTTATAGTTTTAGAAATTAATTTTCTTTATAAGTTTTTATATCTTTATTAATTTTTTCTTGCTTTCTTGTTGCTTTCTATTTGCCATTTAGTTATGTTTTTCTAGTTTCCTCTAGCTCAAGCTAGAAGGGAAGCACCTGGGTTTAATGATTCTTTAAGTTATGATAATTGATTTTTTTTTTTAATGATGAGATGAATGGTGTATGCATATTATCAATTATCTAGGTTTAGGTTTTTGATCCATCATGTGAGATCCATATGGTGGATGCTTAGGCTTAACCTGGATTAATTAGATTTCTTAGATGAGAGATATTCTCAACCTGCTACATTATTTGATTTATTATCTCATGGATATTGAATGCTTAAAATCACTTATATCATTTACTAAAAATATTTGAATATTTTATTTTTCGATTAGGCCGACCATAGTGCTCGGATCCTAATTGTGTTATCAAAGTCATCATGATTTATGGATTATTAACCTATGTGTGGAACTTTGAAGCTTGGGTGTTGTTTTTAATTTAATTGAATTCCATTTAAAAGTCATACATTCAAGACTTTCAAAATCATTACATCCGTTTAGTTTTCATTACTTAGTTTTGTATTTGATTTTTTTTTTTTTTTTTTCATTCTCCTAAACCATCTCTCTATGGGATCGACCCTGTATTCATAGGATACTACTTATGAACCTCTGCACTTGGAGGCAAACAAACAGGTAGACAAACAAAAAATAAACAATACCTAGCCTTACTTCGTAAGATTTAAGACCCTGTGTAGGCAAAATAAAGATGAACAAGAGGGTGTATGAAGAATAAAATATTTTAAAAAATGATTGTGTGCTCTTGATATATTTAGGATGTGTGAACTGGAATGAAGGTGGATTTGAGATATAAGAAGAAAAATGTGCGACTTGACATCTATTTATTGCAAAAAGTGATGGTCAAATGTCCCCAGTTCTAACCATACTCTTTTGAATTCGATAGGTTCTCGCTTAAAATATTCGTTCTTTTACTTGGGCAAGGTGATGACACAATTAGACTTTTTCCAAACTGCGCAAAGATTAGAGCAGATTTTGGCATGTGTAACAGCTTACCAGCCCCTTGTCTAACCAACTTGGGTTCTCCTCATGACCCTTTGCCTCTCTTACCACCCCCCTGAATGGCTCACTACTTGTTACTTATGTAGACCTTCGACGGATCCTTTAAGGGCCAGTTGTAGGCTGTAGGTGTTTTTTCTATGCATTAGGGTATCTTTAGGTTAGGTAATTACATCCTATGCCACCAATGGTTACTTTTCATAACTGTCCATTTAAGTTGATACATACAACAATTGATTTGTAGAGAGGGTTCTAAGTTTTTGAAAGTTAGGAAGAGCAACCACAATATATTCTTCATTGTATTTGGCGTTGGTCGATTGGATCCGATAATTGCCTCTATGAGGTACCAAAGGTCCTTCCAACCCAACTCGGTTGGATTTTTGACCCCTTTGGAGTTCAAAATATGTGACTTAATCAAGGCAATGTACAACCAAATTACTTAGACAACTAGGATGACCAGTTAATATTTGTCACCATTGGCTTATGGGCTTGTCAATCCGGCATGTTAATCATCTTCAAGTAGTGCCAAGGACCTTGCTTACCTGATCCATCAGGAATTTTAAATCCATTTGGATCAGTTAAAGATAGTTTCTGTCAAGATAGTGTACATTTAGGTTTCTAGAATGTCCTAGAAATTTGGTTAGGATCGGATTAGGCAAGCTCTCTGATCTGCAGATTTATTCCATTAGTTGTCATGGGGTTTGCCTAAAGTATACCCTGCCTAAATTGTATGGTTGTTCGATAGATATTAAGGCCTATGGAGCCATTTTTACTGAAGTTTGGCTGAAGTCGAAGAGCAGTTTGATCTCACTTTGGGTGAGGTGTTTATAGATGGCCCCCTTTGGGAGAGGTTGTGTGCAATCAAATGCCAAAGCAAGTGGTACCCCATTCTTTAGTTTAGACGTAGACATAGCCTGGTCTATTCGAATTGAAGTGTCATTGTCAAAAAGCTCATCTAGTTAAAGAATAACTCAGGTGTCTCTCGAGGTTCAGGAAAACATTGTGATTTGTCCTTACACATTTTGTGGCTTTATGGGGCATCAACTCACAACCCTTTCATGTCGTGATTAGCATGTGTGCATGAAGTGCCGTTGTGAGTGTACATTTTGGTGGTTGGTTCCCCTATACTTTTTATGGCCTTATGGGGATTCGCCCAATGCACTTTAATATGGAAGATGGGTTTTTAATGTTGCATAATCCCTTAGGATTGCTTATAAGATAGGTAGTTATAATGGGCAGTTGCCTACATTTTTTTTTACAGCTTTATGGATCTCCCACATTACAATGCGTTAAGCTTGAGAAGTGTCCCATACTAGAGTCATCAAGGTTATTCTTTTTCCATTTATCTTTCTAATTATGACATTTTGATTATAATAGGATTTTTCACAGTCTGAAGTATTGTTGCATTAACTCGAACAATATTCATACTATATTCTGGGACGATCAAGTTGACACTGAAAGTCCAGGCCAGCTGTCCCATGTTCTACTTATAATTTCGAAGAAAACTGAGAATTCAAAAAAAAATCCTAAACCAATCATTTCTATTGCATCGGCACCCACCGGGAAGTATGGAAGACTATTTAGTACCTTGGATACTGTTCACATTTATGTTTTTTTATTTTTTATTTTTTTTTTTATTTATAAGATTTTAAAAAAAGATCCACACCTGTATAACATTGTTCCATGAGTTTTTATTACAAAATGATTTGTCATGATTTTTTAGGCTGTTTATTTTAAAAACATCCGCCCAATCTCGCGAGGAGGCATCATCGATTTGTTTTTATTTTACCTCTCTTTTTTAGATTTTTAAATAAGACTGACTTAATATTCCATATCCACTGGGGATTTTAATGGTTATGATTGGAGTTAGTTTCATTAAAAGAAGAACAAAAATTCTATATTTTTTAAAATGATCCAATTCGTTGTCTCGCAATTCAAAGGTTGTGATCAGGACCAATTTTTATTGGGGTGAGTTCATCACTTAGTGTTGAACTTCAAGTGTGTTTTTTAGTTGACACATCATCTTATGGGCTGTGAGATATTTTCTAGTTATTAAGGGGTTTCCATACCTGTAGAAAGAAAGAGATCTCTATAGTAAGAGGATTGAAGAGTTGGAGCATAGGAAGCGACATTCACTTAGGTAGTGGGCTGACGTTAGTTTCTGATTGGGTGCTTTGGAGAAACGCCCATGGCTTCAGTGATGCAACCTGCCAAGAAGTTTCTTTTTTTTTTTTTTTTTGGTTGGGCATTTGTTTACTTGTATGCATGTGTGCCCATTTTACTTTTTTGTAAAGGAAAATATAACTATTTATGGAAGAAATGAAATGAAAATGCTTTTTGTGTCAGTTTGTTTGTAACATTAGTGGTTTGGATTTTGGTGCTTCGAATTGCATGGATTAGGCACTTTGACTCGGCCATCTGTCACCCAACAAAATTTCCAAGTTGACTCCTAGGGAATTACAATATCCTAAAGAAGTATTTTGGGAAAACTCTGCCCTAAGTCTAAGTAAGGTTGGAGGATCTTAAAACATTGCGATTGGCGTATTTTCCTTGCTCGGATTGTGTCTGCCTAGATATGTGATTTTCCTACTTTTCTTTTCTTTTTTTGACCATTTTCACCTATAGCGTGCTTTTGGGCTTTCGCCACATCCAGTTTGCTTATCAATTTTACCCATTGCTCCCTTTCAGGTTTTCACCATGTTCCAAGTATTCGTTCTTGTCTGCCCATTGGCAACTGTGCTTTCTTGCTTCTGGCGCTCTTTTAGGTTTCACCAGATCTGTTGTGCGTCCACTATTTTTACTTGAGGTACTCTTTCTAGTTTTCACCTCACTCGTTCTGCTTTGGACACATCTTCTTTTTATTTGTATTTTTTTCGAGAGTTAAGGTTGATGATGGGATTCCCTTCATTGTTTGTCAAATGGTTTCTCTAAGGTAGCTGGGGACCTTGAACAACATGACCTAAGGCTTTAAACCACTATGAAAAACTTTATTGATGGGGATGAAGGGTTTGCTCCCAAGAGCTTTTTAATTATTATTTTTTTTCATTCCATTTTTTTACCACATGGCCTTATTATTCTCTAGAGCTTCGGATCTCTCTCTCTCTCTCTCTCTCTCTTTTTTTATTTACTTGGTACATGTTTTAGGGGAAGGAAGGGATTTTTCATTCTGGTTGTTAACCTTAGGTTGCTTTTGCGATCGTGCTTGCTACTCATGACAAACTTTGACATGGCCAACATTGATAGGCTCAAGAAGATTTTTGCCCTTCATATTGTTAAGGTAGAGTGTGTTGAAATTGCGGTTTTCGTGCCGCAATGCATTAAGTGCGGAAGCATGGCGGAGCTAGAGAGTGAAGGCTATGTCTTACAGGGGGTGATTAGGACCAATTCAAAAATTATGCCAATTAAAAATAATTATTGCATAACTTAAACTAATTAACAATTAAACTAAGTGAGACAATGTAACTCTAAGGCTTCCAAGCCAATAGAGGTTCCAATCATATAGACTACATATGATATGCAAATAAGCAACTAGTTTATAAAGTGATAGTGAATATGTGTGTGTGGGACATGCTACTTATCAACTCTAACCATTCATTTAATCATGCATGTTAAAATGTAAACATTCAAACCCACAGGCATAATTAAATAACTGCCCAAATGACACTCCCAAACACAAGCGTGTATAGTGGTTCAGCTACTTGCTTACTCCACTCCCAACGGATGCACCCAACCCATGAGTGTATCGGATTTTACTATTGGAGGTTTTAAATCATGTTAACCTCTAACCTTTACAGCAATACACAAGGACTTTAAGTTTATGCCCTACACAAGAGCAAGGGTCCTACACAAGCAACCTATGCTTAATGTCCTTCACAAGAGCAAAGGTCCTACACAAGAGCAAGGGTCCAACTTCTGAACCCAATAATTTAGGCCCTACATAAGAGCCAATGTCCAACATAAGAACCTGGTGGTTTAGGCCCTACATAAGACTCAAGGTCCTACACAAGAACCCGACACGTTTACTCCCGCCAGAGGCCTATAAAAGGACTTTGGTTGGTTTCTCTTTAGGCTAACCAACAACCTTAGTCCTATATAAGAACCACAGAATTAGGCCCTACGGAAGAGCCAAGGTCCTACGAAAGAACTTAGGTGAGTTTGAACACAAACTCTTGCACTCTAACCTACATAAGGAAAGAGTACAACAATGGACTCTAAAAATGACAACTCACTTGTCTGATTGAGCCCCGCTTTTGTGCCTTGTGGGTTGCTTGATCTTCGCTCTCTCGTGCTTCAATCAGCTCCTCGATGCTCTCCCGATCATGTTGCTAAAGCTTCGCCATGACTTCAACTCCACGATCAATCACCTTCCTAAGATACTCCTCTGAGATGCCCAAGGTGATAGGAGTGGGTTAAATCTCCTTAAATTAATGGGTAGTTGGTTTCCTAGGAGATTCAACTAGACAGGTCTCCTAGAATATCTGGATAATGATTTACTAAGATGCTTAAGTCCAATCTCTAGGAAATTTAGGAGTTCAAGCACATCTCAATGTTGAGGTTGGAATACTCATTAGAGTTGTGATATCAAAGGAGATGGCTTATAAATCAATAGAATAGAGGCTTAGGATGAGGGATTTGCATATGAAATCACCCAACCTTCTATTTCTCCAAAAACCCATCCAAATGGGCAAGAGGCGATTCCCGTTTATAAAAAGTTTGAGGTCCAACGGGCAGAAAACGGCTCTGTCGATGCCATTAAATGGGTCTTTAATGCCATCAAGGATTCCTTCAATGTCATCGAAGGGGTTCCCGATGCCATTGAAATTTCCAGACAAAAATGATGTTTGCTTATTAGACAAATTTGGACTCATTTCGATTACATCGACCCGACCTTCAATTGTATCGAACATCATGTTTTGATGTCATTGAAGTGACTTCGATGCCATTGAGAGAATTAAGGGAAAAATCCTAAAACATTGCTGGACAATTCGGATCTCAAATCGATGTCATAGAGGTGATTTTGATACCATCGAAACTTAAGTTTCGATGCCATCGAGAATTCCATTCAAAAATCCATTTTGGTTGCTGGACATTCCCGACTCTCGATTGATGCCATCGGCCAGGTCTTTGATGCCATCGAAGACCGTTCAATGGCAGCTCGATGCCATTGAATATGGCATGGAATCTATTATTTTGGGTTATCTTCTACATAGCAGATTCACACCTCTTCTAGCCTTCTTTATCATGTTTTTCTTAGTCTCCCAAGGCTAAGGGATGATCAAATTAATATACCTATTAGGTCAAGATCATTTAGAGGTTATAGCGTTGTTTTGGGTCAAGAGTTTGGGTCACCAAGGCATCTCTTTTACCTGTTGTAGCTCCTTGATGCTCCAGCTTCGCTTGTGTCTTCGGTCCTCACTTTCCAAAGGCTTAACTGACTACGGATACAACCACTCACATGATTGACAAACCAGGGTCCAAAAATAAGTTCACTAACATGTGCCTCTTGGAAGAACTTCTCTAATAACTAGCAGCTTTTAACTTGCCCTTGGGGGGGGGGGGGGGGGGGGGGGGGGGGGGGGGACCCTTTTAGCGTCATACCCCCTTATTCTAAAGCTTCTCATTCAAACTTGCTTGTCAATTTCTCTCTCGATTCCTTTTGATAGCTTTGGGAGTGACACAACTCTCGGACATACTTTTCATCATTTTGGTGTATTTGACCGTAGTGAGCCGATGGCCACTTTACTTGAAGAAATCCTTTATTTTCTAATATATGAAGGGTGTCCCATTTTTCATGGGGATAACTTGTGGGGTTTTATAATGGTTAATGATCTTATTCTTAAAAATTCTCACCACTTGCGATGCTGCTATGGTGGTTTAAGATGTTGCTAATAAACTACCACATGGATTCACTCGTGACAGTTGAATGCTTTTGGGTTCAGTTTTGCTGATGATATTGATACCCATGTTGAGAATGGTCATGGTGTTGTTAGGTTGTAATGTTTAGAAGCGGGCACATGGATCTAATTCGTGTGCCCCTGGCATTTGAGACATTTCCCGACATTTCGGTAGTAATCTAACTTCATACTTAACCAAAATGGTATTATAGACCTAGGATCTTCTTAGCCATCAAGTGTTTGTTCATGTGCAGATCACAAACTTCTTCGTGGACCTCAGAGATGACTTTTACTGCATCTATTTTGTCCCTGTATCAGAGTAAGACCTGGTTGAGAGATTACTTTTACAAAATGTCGCTGCGGAATATGAATTGGGACCCCAAACATTGAATGGTGTGACAATATGCAAATGTTGCATCTTTAAGGTACACCCTGATCTTCCACATATTGCATGATGTTGATGAACCAAGGGCGGTTGTCATGCGATAATTTGATTTGTAGGCAGAACATAGGGTCTTAGTCAAGTCCAGGCGTGTCTTCATGAAGAAAGGCAAAAATTAACAATTGCGTTTCAAGAACTTGATCATACTCTTCTTGTTCCGGGGAGGGGGGTTTGGGATTTTCTAATACATATTTTCTTAGGGATTTTAGATGCCACCTAGGTTTATAATCTCAAAGTCATTAGGAACGACGTTGTCTTTTGAAAATAACTTCTCGAGGAGGTCCTGTAATTCGGGAGTTAGATAATCATTTTCTGTATCCTTGACCTTTTCCAATCACATGATTTTAAAGTCTAATTCCAAAATGAAATAGTAAAAATATACTTCAAATTTATATGTCTTATCAGACGGGCTTGACACTTTATTGTTAGGATGTTTTAGATTTTGAAAATTTTAATGATTTAAAAAATTCTAATGTTTTAGAGTTAAAATTTTTATTTTTTTTAATGTTTTGGGATTTTGAGCATTTTTTAATTTTTTGGGATTCTGTAAATTTTTACTGTTTTTGGATTTTTCTTTTGGGGATTTTATTAAAAAAAATTATTTTTAGCATATTAAAAAAATTTTAATTTTTTTTTGAAAAAAGATTTTGAAATATTTTTAAACTTTTTATGGATTTTGAATTTTTATGGCACTTGAGTAAGACAACAGTATAAACCAATGGCTGCTTTTATTATGACTAGCATCTTTAGAAGATTGGATGGCTTATTCCACCTTTGTGGGGACAACAAACCGATTACTGACTTGCGCTTCTTCCCCTCGGGTGACATGGCAAAGGAATGCACTAGGTAGATCTTCACCATTATGCCCAAGCATCATGATGATTATGAGACTAGGCTCTGGATTGGTGTTGGATGTGGCGGCTTATGGGTCATCCTTGAGGGATTGGAGTTGTTCAGAACTTTACAACTCAGGTGGGATTTGGACTGTGGCAGAGTAAATGAAGGTCAATTTTGCCCCTTGCCCGAGTCCTTATTGAGTAAATTAGTCAGGGTTGGCCTATGCGGTTGGTCCTCTGGGGTGGAGTTTGTCTTGTTACCTAGATGGATGATCCCAGTACTAATGTATTTGATTGGTGGGCAGGTAGAGGGATTGTCTTCCTCTTTGTGGCCTTGTTCATTTCTGGGACCTTGCTGCCCTCGCCTCTCATGGAATAAGAAGATATCCTGGTACTGTCCTACTTGGATTTTCTCGAACATCAACGACTTGTATCAAGTCTTGGAATTTGAGTTGATAATATAAAATTTGGCGCTTAGCATGAGGGAAGACATAGTTTGATCCAATAAGACACAACTGGAATGTGGTTTACAATTTTGAGTTCAAAACTGTGGCATGGTGTGTCCTTTTCAGAGTGTTGTTTGTCTATGATTGGGGGTTGAGAAGCTAAGGGTTGAGGACCACAAGAGGTGAAGGTCAACGAATCAGAGTGACTAATTGAGCTCCTTCCTTGATGGATCAAGGGTTCGCTACATGCTGAGGGACCCAAGGTGGGACCTGAAATCCTATTATGAAAGAAAATTGGTTGGTTAATGGGGCATTTTGACTTTACGCTAAGGTGTATCGCATGAAATCCATCTCATGTGCCTTTTCTTGATTGAACCATTTTGGGTTGTAACTGAAAGCTGGACTAAATGTTGGAGGGGGGCCTTCCCCTAGAGAACCAACAACTGATTGGCTTGCAACTGGCTACAACTAGAGGATGATGAGTATGTTGGCTTAGGGTCCTTCCCCTAGAGGGCCAATGGTTAATCGGCGCATGTTTAATTAGAGTTAGAGGATGGGGAAACAGACTGGCTTTAGGGCCTTCCATTGGACGACCACTAGCTAATTGGCCCATGACTGGCTAGAGACTATAATGTATGTTAATTCAGGGGCCCTCCCTTTGAGGACCAAGACTGGAGGGGACACTGATATTGATGTTGTCCCTTGCAAGACGAGTGGATGAGAGTCGATGACCTAGATGGACTGTATTAGATTGGGAATAGGTCTTCCCTAGATGGTGTTAATGGTGAGGATGCTTGATGTGCCACAACTCACTTGATACCATGGCAAAGGATTCTGGAGTAATTGCTAGCAGCCGTCTAAGAGGATACGATCAAAATTTTCTTTTGGTCAATCAAATTTAAGACTGCACATTTCAATGTAAAACAACAATCTGTCATATGTCCCCTAAACTGATGGAATGCACAATACTCATTTACATTATAGTTTTGATGTAGAGCTGGTCGTGGATAGTTTCATGGCTAAGATGGATAAGAAAAGGCCTGGTCGACGATAGAAGTATTCAGAACAGTTGGACCTTAGATCGGGCGTATCTCACAATCCGGAATGAGTTATCAGTTGTAAAATATATGATTTTGGGGTAGAACGAGCTACTTTAGCCAACCAACCCCGTTATGCTGGGTTGTGCAAGCTAGATTTTTGAAATACCCCCGGATCGACAGTCGTTTCCCTATTTTAATTCCGTTTTTACTATAAATAGTAAGTTTTAGTTTGATTATACTCTTCATCCGTTAGGCTTTAGGAGTTGTATCCAACATGAAAAGTGCTTAGAATAATTAGGAGAACAGATTGGTGAAGCCAAATAGGATGTTTATATTTTTGGCCGAAAACCTCGCGCACTAGTAGACATCACGACTGTTTATAAATAGTAAGTTTACTATTTATAGTAAATTATGAATTCTAGGAGTTTTAGTTGTAGTTTGCTTTTGATTTCTCTCCCATTGCTTGTTACCCCTTTTTAAAGGGTTGTGAACTCGTTTATTTGATTCATTAATCAATTTCGAATTTTATAAAATTTATTTTCTATTTTGCTTGCTTTCTTTCTCGTGGATTCGAGAAGCCTCTGTCAGGAGTCCAGAGAAATTCCGTGGATTCGGAATAGTTATCCTCTTGAGGGAGACGGTGCTCGACCTCATCATGTTCATCCCTGCGTCAAGTTTGGTGATAATGGGTTTAGTAGAGGCCTAGGCTACAATGGGGTAAGAAGTTGTCTTTGGACTAGCATGACAAGTACATTAATGTAAGATTGAGTTAAAAGTGAAATGCCTAAGTTTTTTAGCCATACCCAGTTGTCGATTTTGATCTGGGTATTGTATGTCCTATCTCTATAGCTATTGTTAATGTTGTTGTCGTCCTTGTTAATGGGCAAATAGTGCGCCTTGGGCAAATGCGACAAGCTTGTTATCTTTCGTTGGACAAGGAATGGGGAGTTCACCGTTACAATTCTCATATTTAGTAGGCTTTCCTTCCACTTGATTCCACTTTACTGGGTAGGCCAAGGGGAGATCGTCCCAGCCCTTATTCTAACTTTGATTTGTTTCTTGACACTAATGAGTTGGTGAAGTTAGCATACAGATACTAGAAGATGTATATAGATATACTCAGATTTGTTAAGTGGACAATCATGGAGATTTGCTTATCGTTATCAATGGATGTTTTTATTTAAGTTGGTAAGGACTTGTCATTCATGTCTTAAGGCAGCAAGTTCGTGCTTCTGGGTGTTGCATTTAGATTTTACGGAAAGCGGTGTACAAATGCTTGGGCAAGTTATTCCCAAGTCCTGATCCTATGATAATCAAGTGACATGTATCAATCTAGTGCATCACCCTTTAGGGACTTTTGAAATAAACATATTAACACTCTATCAACGCCTACAACATCGAGCTCTCCACAAAATGCTTTGAGGTGGGTTGTGGGGCATTCCATACCATTGTATCGTTTAAAATTTAGTACCTCAAAGTTTTGAGGCACCTTGGCATTTAGAAAGGGACAAAGATCCTTGAATTTGGTGAATAGAAGATCCACCCAATTCTGTTTCTGAAGTTTTCTTTCAATGGCCTTGATATGTTTTTCAAAATGTTTTCAGAGCTGATCAATTTCAGAGGGCTTTGGCTAGAGGGGATTTACCCCTTGTAGTGCATGCACTACCTTCCCCGCTCAGAGGAGGTTGGACCTGTCTGTTGAACCAACCTAATCCAAATACATGAGATTACTCCCATCACAACCCAATATGACCGAACCCTAACTGAACTTGTTTAATCCCAACTCAACCTGAATACGAAAAAAGTTGTCACTATTTCAAGATAAACCCGAGGACCTTAACATTCAAGTTTGAGTTGACCCGAACCCAAGAAGTAGCTTTAATTAAAGTTATTGATGGGGTTAGGCTTGGGCCAAGTTAATGTTGTCCAAAGCTGACCTATAAAATAAAATGTATGCCCAAGCCCAACCTTAGCCATGATAGATCAAACAAGTAGGACTGAGCCTGACCCTTTGAGTTGAGTTGGAGTCCAGTCGAATCTCGAGCCGAGACACCAACTTTTATGCATTTTCTTAGCTAGTCATTGAGTTTTCTTGATCATGCATAATATATGAAAAAATGACCTTGAATTCCGAAACAACCAGCTCGACTAGGTTGGGTTGACAGGATCTTAAACAAAGCATGTCCAGGTTATTAAACATGCTTAAATTTTAAGCCCGATCTGACCCCTCCGGCCTAGTATTCTAGCCCAAACCCTCCCAAAGAAGGCTTCTCTTGAAAGCCCAGTGAGCTAGCCTAACCCATCAACAACCCTAATTGGGATCCAAGATGGCTGCATAAAGCCCACTCGAAACAATATCCAAAAGTGAGATTTTCTTTTTCTACTTAAAGCTTGGTCGAAGCATCATCCAAATGTGAGATTTTTTTTTTCCCCCTTAATCATGTATTTTGATACTGTGTCTGGTAACAGAATCTTTGCTAAGCACACATGTGTGTGTAATAAAGCTCATGTACACACCACACATGCCATCATGGCATGTTAGGTCCCTGATCCAATCCATTTGTAATTAAGGAACCTCAATTAGCATGCCCTAGACCAAGAATCAAGTCAATCCACTAGTTAAATGGGAAATGATAGAAGATACAAACAATTTAGAAAGTTTTAAAAATGAAATCACCTTGAATGCATGACCACAACATCTTTTTTGCAACACAGAAACATGCATGGAGATGAAGGAAGCCTACTAGATATGTAAATTTTCAATTACAGGAGAGAAGAGCATATTATACATGCCAAGGGATATCTAGGGTTTTTAGGAAGGTAAGGAATTTCTTTGGGCTAGGGCCCAAGAGAAGAGAGGAAAGTGTCTCAAACCAAAATCCAAAATTTATAATAATATAAATATGTAAATTTATAATAATATAAATATGTTTTATAAAATATTCACAATAAAATCTGGTCCTCCATTCAATTCGACACCTTAGATCTCCTATATATCATCATCATCATGTGATCATATATGATATTCCTTGATGGAATCTCCGTGACCTAATCTTGACTTGGCCGCTTTCCTAGTATGCTTTTGACCCATCCAAATATGTGCAATTGGCCTTGAGAATGCACACCAAAAAGGCATCAACTCATCATGACCTTACCACGTAGCGTAGTGTAATAAGGACGAAGTATCATCTATGGGGTTGGCATACTTGAACAATGAATGCAATATAATTAATCTGCCACTTGTAGGTAATTAGTCTCATATCACTTGTTGTTCTATTTATGTATCGTGAATGATCAAGCGTTTATTGTCTATGTAATCATCATGTGAGATCTATCCAATAAAACAATGATCCATCTCTATTGTAACTTATATACTTGCGTACTTTGACTAGTTACAGAGTTAGCCGTGCCGATTAGTGTGAGGTCTCATCTTGATCATCTCATTAATGAGGGCAAGGTATACGTCATATGTATATGTATCTCAACATGCATCACTCTTGTTATGCATACCTACATAGTTTTTTTTTTTTTTTTTTTTTTTTTTTTTTTTTTTTTTTTTTTTTTGGGACTACAAGATCAAACCAGATTATAGAGTAGGACCTAACAAGTTATATTTAATAAATTAGAATTCATTTATTTTTCATTTCACCTCCATTCTATAATTCTTTTTAGTTGCCTTGATAAGCGCAATTTCTATAGCTTGTGAGTAATAACTACTTAGAATTAGAAGTATGTACATGGACCACACATGAAGTATGGTCAAGTTTTACTTTTTCATGTTCATTTCTTAGTAACAAAATTAACTAAGCCTCATTTGTCTACTCCATGAGAAACCATCCATAGTCATATTATGGAGAAATCCTTTACAACGGAGATATATTAGTTACATTTATATAAAAATTCGATCTAAGGTCTAGCACACTATGTTGTTCGAAAGTCATCAACGATGCCTACGTCTTCGTTAATGCCAAAGGCAATTGGCCCATACTGGTTTTCTAAAAATATATTTTTGGGGTTAATTTTGAGTTTTAAGACAAAATTTTATTATTTTTAATAAGTTATGTATTTTTTTTTTTTCTTTTTTTGCAATTTTAAGGTGTTTTGGGGTTTTGAGCACCCTGTAACAGTGAAAAGGCTTGGTTTTGAGCCATCTAAGAGAGTTATATATATATTATATATATATATATATATTATATATATATATATATATATAATATATATATATATATATATCTATATATATATATATATATAATTATTAATCTTAAAATGTTTACTATTTCAATAAGTTACAATTTTTATGGCGCAACCATTAAACAAGACATATAAGAGGTTATACACATTTCTCAATAATATTTCATCCTCTAGATATATTTGTACTTGTGAATTCTAAAATCATCGTGCATTCAAAGTTCATCACAAAGGAAGAAGACAATGATCTATTTCTCCTCCTTTACACACTATGCACCTACTATGCCACTAATATAAAGCATTTTATATAGATAAAAGCACACATCCTTTCTAGCAATTGTTTAGTTTTCCAAGCCTTTGTTCCTACAAAATGCATGTTCACAGGACAGATCCAAATCTAAATTCAAAGTGGATTTAGATCGAAATCCCATTATGAATCCTAATTCATGTTAAAACCGAACCACAAGCCAATTTTCTTTAACATGGGGTTACAAAAATCCCCTATAACACTAAGCTCGGTTGGACCACCGTATACATATGTTATATCCATCCATTTTGCTAGCTTATTTTAGGGTACAAGCCAAAAAAAAAAAAAAAAACCTCAAAGGGTGTGAGCCCATATTTCATTTTAGGGTTGAGTTTTTTACCATTGTAAACCCCACCTTTTACCTAGTAGCTTTTCTAAGTGCTCCCAAACTTTACTTCCGAGACTAAACCGATTATGTACGGACACACCATTTGAAGACGAAAATACCCTTGCATTCACGGTGCCACCATGGTCCACGGTGGCACCGTCCAATACCAGAAAAAGGGCCAAAGGTTGTAGCTAACGACCTATGGCTAGGATTATAACCATAGCCATTGGTAGAGTAGCCATTGCTTCATTAGATTCCTAGCCATTATTTCTATGGCTACGGATATAAACCGTAGTCATTGCTTTGATAGCAAAAAGTGCATACAACTATGGATAATTGAGCGAGCCAAACGTAAAAATATTGAACGAGCCTAACATGCCTAACATGAAATTCAACGATCCTAACATGAAATTCAATGAGTCTAACATGAAATTCAATGAGCTTCAAAGGAAATTGAGCGAGGCAAACATGAAATTCAATGAGTCTAAAGGGAAATTGAGCGAGGCAAACATAAAATTCAGTGAGGTTGACATAAAATTCAACGAGCCTTAAAGGATACATTGCTTGATTTCGTAATAATCTTCTATCCGATATATATTATTGTTTGTCTTATCTTGTAGGAAATAGGGCTGCAACTTTGGTTCAGTTTGACCCGAACCCTACTGAGCCAACATCAGTCTGGGTCGAGTTGTGTAGTCATTATGTTCAGTTAGGGTTAAAACTCAACATGCCTCACAGGAAATTGAGTGAGGCTAACATGAAATTGATTGAGGCAAACTGGAAATTAAGCGAGGTAAACTAAAAATCTAGCGAGGCAAACATGAAATTCGGTGAGGCAAACTGGAAATTGAGCGAGGCTAACATGAAATTGAGTGAGGCAAAGAGGAAATTGAGCGAGGCAAACTGGAAATTGAGCGAGGCTCAGAGGAAATTGAGCGAGGCAAAACGAAAATTGAGCGAAACAAAGAGGAAATTGAGCGAGGCAAACATGAAATTGAGCGAGGCAAATATGAAATTGAGAGAGGCAAAATGAAAATTGAGTGAGGCAAACATGAAATTTAGCGAGGCTAACTAGAAATTGAGCGAGACAAACTGGAAATTGAGCGAGACAAACATGAAATTTAGCGATGTAAACTGGAAATTGAGCGAGGCAAACTGAAAATTGAGTGAGGCTCAGAGGAAATTGAGCGAGGCAAACTGAATATTCAACGAGGTAAACTGAATATTCAACGAGGCAAACTGAATGTTGAGCGAGGCAAACTGGAAATTGAGCGAGGTAAAGAGGAAATTGAGCAAGGTAAACATGAAATTGATCGAGGCAAACTGGAAATTTAGTGAGGCAAAATTGGAAATTGAGTGAGGGTAACATGAAATTGAGCGAGGTAAACTGGAAATTGAGCTAGTCTAACATGAAATTCAATGAGCATCAAAGAAAATTGAGCGAGGCTAACATGAAATTCAACGAGGCTCAAAGGAAATTGATCAAGACAAACATGAAATTCAACGAGGCTCAAAGGAGATTGAGCGAGGCAAACATGAAATTCAATAAGGCAAATAGAAAATTGAGTGAGACAAACAGGAAATTAAGCGAGGCAAACATGAAATTCAACGAGGCTCTAAAAACTACATGCCCTCATTTAATTTTTTGTCCCTTTTCTTTTAAAGGTGGTGAAATCAAAAATTATGGAGCCCATGTGGAATCCATATAACATCCAATCAATCTAACATATGAAACCCACCATGATGTTCACACCCCCAAAAAAACTGGCCAATCAAACCATCAGATGGGTTACACATGAATTTAGATATTTTTCTATAGTATATATTAGTTTTTACAATTTGGCCCACCTTATCACTTGATCTTCCAAAGTTTTGGTCCTTTTGGTAACCATGATATTTTGCATATATTGGACAGGTTGGATGTCGGGCAAAGGCCTAGTGAACCCAACAATTCTTGATTTACTACTTTTTAATGGAAAATCTAAAATGAGGCTGTTTATGTCATTTCTCTCCTTAATAAGCATTGTTAGGTAATTTCAACTGGTGGATTATTTGGTAAAATCTGACTTTTTGAGAAATTTTGCAGTGGAAGTCTCTATCTTAAATCTATTTATTAAATTTTAAATTGATATCGAAAATATCAGTAGATATATTATGATTTTTCGAAACTTGCTCGAGTTAGAGTACTTAATCGGCTTTTGAGTTGAGCCAAGTTTTTGAATGTTAAAGTCCGTCAATATATATTGATACACCATTCTCTAGTGCGATGCAAAGCAGGTCGCGGACACTTTAATGGCAAAGATGGACTAAAGAAGATTCGATCAGATGCAAAAATGATCTAGACCATCAGAACCTTAAATCAGTTGTATCTTGCAAACTGGGATGAGTTTTTGACATGTTATGTATGATTTTGGGGTATGAGGACCTACTTGAGCCAACCATGCCGGGTTGCACATGCCAGATTTGCTAGATTTCATCATATTGATGGTCAAAAGTCCTGTTTAATTTCACTTTTACTATAAATAGTAAGTTTTAGTTCAAGTATAACTTTTGATCCTTTGAGTTGTGGAAGTCATGCCTACCATGAAAAGGGCTTAGAAAAGTTAGGAGAATAACTTGGTTAGGCCAAATTAAACACTTACTATTTTTTGGCCGAAATCTTGTTTGCCTTGTTCAATTTCCTGTTTGTCTCGTTGAATTTCATGTTTGCCTCGCTCAATTTCCTATTTGCCTCGCTCAATTCCTTTAGCCCTTGTTGAATTTCCTGTTTGCCTCACTCAATTCCTGTTTGCCTCGTTGAATTTCATATTTGCCTCGCTCAATTTCCTGTTTGCCTCGCTCAATTTCCTGTTGCCTCGTTGAATTTCATGTTTTCCTCGCTCAATTTCCATTGAGCCTCGTTGAATTTCATGTTTGCCTTGTTGAATTTCCTGTTCGCCTCACTCAATTTCTTGTTTGCCTCATTGAATTTCGTATTTGCCTCGCTCAATTTCCATTGAGCCTTATTGAATTCATGTTTACCTTGCTCAATTTCTTGTTCGCTTCGTTGAATTTCATGTTTACCTCACTCAATTTCTTTTAAGTCTCATTGAATTTCATGTTAGCCTCGCTGAATTTCATGTTTGCTTGTTGAATTTCCTGTTTGCCTTGCTCAATTTCATGCTTGCCTCATTGAATTTCATGTTTACCTCGCTTAATTTCCTTTGAGCCTTGTTAAATTTCATGTTAGCCTCATTGAATTTCATGTTTGCCTCGCTCAATTTCCCATGAGGCTCGTTGAATTTCATGTTTGTCTTGCTCAATTTCCTTTAAGGCTCATCGAATTTCATGTTAGGCTCATTGAATTTCATGTTAGGCTCGCTCAATTTCATGTTAGGATCGTTGAATTTCAAATTAGGGATGTTAGGCTCGCTCAATTTCATGTTAGGATCATTGAATTTTATGTTAGGCTTGCTCAATTTCATTTTAGGATCATTGACTTTCATGTTAGGCTCGCTCAATTATCCATAGTTGTACGTACTTTTCACTATAAAAGAAATGGCTACGGTTTAGATCCGTAGCTATAGAACTAATGGTTGCGAATCTAATGAAGCAATAGCTATGCTACCAATGGCTATTGTTATAGTTTGTAGCCATAAGTATTTAGCTACGGCCTTTGACCCTTTTTCCTGGTATTGGACGGTGGCACTGTGATATCCACGGTGCCACTATGGACAAGACAGAGTTCCACGGTGCAATAGTGAATGCAAGAGTATTTTCGTCTGCAAATAATGTGTCCGTACAAAATGGTTTAGTTTTGGAAAGTAAAGTTTGGGAGTGTTTAGAAAAGCCGCTGGGTAAAAGGTGGGGTTTACTGTGGTAAAAAACTCTTTAGGGCCGGTTTAGACGGACGGATTAAATGGGATTAGGTGGGATGGGATCACTCGATCCCATCCCCGTAACCCACGCGCATGTTTGGACCGTGGATCTGAACCAAACCGCTATAACCCAAGGGATATCCGGCGGTATTCAGCAAGATGCCTGGAAACAGCACTGTCCATCCGTCTTCCTTGAGTCCTGTCCGTCGTTAAGATGAGGGATTCGAAGAGATTATCTTCATTCTGCTCATCCACTTACAGGTGATGCGTGGATTCAGCCTTAATCGAATGAAATGAGAAGTTAGGATTGCCCTAAATGAAAGGTTAAGATGTGTGGATTCAGCCTCACGCATCTTAAGCCAGCGAGGCATAAGCTTTCCACTTTCGGAAATCCCTCACATGCTTCATCTTGCGTTCGAGGCCGAGCTTGCACACGTGTGCATCATCAGGTGAAAACTCCAGTGTTTTGATCGAAACCCCCACCAAACACAATGGACGGTTCTGATCATTGAAGGGTGTTCTCAATGGTGGGCCATGTCCCGGCCAAACGGACATTGTCTGTTCAAATTCTTTCAAGCGGGAGAAAGCTCCCAGCCTTCCTACCATTTTTATGCTTAATCCCATGCGTTCCCAAACACTCCTTGTGTTGGAGTTGCATGATGGCCACATCCCATCTGCCATCCCAAATAGATTTTGCAATTCATCCCGAGATAATCCGATCCATCTAAATAGGTTTCGAACATCGTCCGGGGATTTGGCAATCCGGTGGAACTCAATTCCATCCACTGACATCACCATCATTACCTTAAAATTGATCCCATCCCTCCTAATCCCGCTCAATCTGCCCGGCTGTTTGGCCAGGCAAATCCCATGGGATTAGGAGGGATGGGATGAATTTTAAGGTAATGATGGTGGTGTCAGTGGATTGGTTTAAGATCCGTGGGATTGCTATATCCTGGGACAAGTTCACTAGGTCTGTTTGGCACGCCCGGCATATCCTGGGATTTTACCTTCCAATCCGTCCAAGTAATGATGGGATCAATTTTAAGGTAATGATGGTGATGTCAATGGATTGTTTTAAGATCTATGGGATTGCTTATATCCCAGGACAAGTTCACCGGGTCTGTTTGGCTCGTCATGCATATCCCGGGATATCGCGATCCCATCCCTCCTAATACTGTGGGATCATTCCGACCAAACAGGCCCTTAGGGTTTTCCCAAAAAATGAGATAGATTCAAATTCAAGTGAACCATACCACTCAAAACAATGGGGATAGCTAAAACCTTATTGAGGCCCACCGTGATGTTCATATGCCATTCAAAAGGTTGTTTTAGGGAAATATATGCCTGATCCAAAACTTTCTAGCCCTCAAGAAGGTTTGAATGGTAGGCATTCAATAACAACGGTTTACTGTGGTGTGTCTCATTGAGTTTTAGATCTGCCTCAATTTTAAGACCACATATTAACATCGTCTGATGGAGTGGATATAACATAGACATCACAGTGGACCCCACATAGCTTAAAGTTACAGGGAATTTCTATAACACCCAAGCTAAGGGCCTGTTTGATTTTTCAAATTAACTGTAAATGCCCTATAAATACCAACTTATTACAATTTCACCGCGTTTGGAAATACGGTAGTACTTTTGCTTGGGAAAATGGTTCAAAAGATTAACTTAAATTTGTGGGTCCCACCATGATGTATATGATATATCTGTGTTGTCCATCTGCTTTACTATGACATTTTGAGACATGAGCCAAAAAATGAGGAAGATCCAATGTTGAAGTGGCCCACATCAAAGTAAGCAGTAGCCCCAAGAAGCTTTTAATGATGAGTGTTTGATTCTTTTTTTCCTGTGGTGTGGTCTACTTGAACTTTAAATTTGGCTCATTTTTTAAATCATGCCCTAAATACAATTGGCATAACGGATGGACAGTGTGGATAATCCACGTAAATCACGGTGGGAGCATCCTTGATTTTAAAGTCGAGAAAAGTAAAAGTCTAATCAATCTTTAAAAACGATGCTGTAATTGCACATGGAAATAATTATTTCCAATTTACAATACAAATAAGTTTACTTTAGAAAATCAAACCGGCCGAGAGTGGTTTCTGAACAGGACACGGCGGGAATCCAATTCTCTCGGGTTTGGATACGTGTGCTCGGACATGTGATACAGGAGCATGAACCCGACTTGACTGCCACCCTACCACCGATGACATGCTTATTTTCAAAAAGTGGTGTACGGTAAAAGACGATGCATGGATTCTACAAATGAAGAATTACTTGATACTCTGGCTGCTAATTACGCTTGATACACAGGCACTCAGAAATTACACAGACCGCACAAGGCATGCATTAGTTGAAATGAAAATGATAAGATTGTATGAACTCTCCATCGCTAAATCAGTCCTAAATCTAGATTTATCAAACAATCCTAACCTCTGATTCATGGAAACTTGTTTCTTGAAATAGACGGTTAGATAACCATCCAATAAATGTCAGATGTTCAAGTAAGTCTGAATTTTGGTCCACAATCCATCTAAACTGCGACCCACAATTTGTACAGTTTAATTTGAATTAGCTGTATTCCATGTAAGACATTTAGAAGCAGCTGCATATCAACAATCACACTCTACCAGAGTATGTAAGTTTTGCTAGAGTGGCATTTATTTATTTGTCACGTGCGTTGCACGTGTCTGACACGTGAAGGAAAGGAAGTGTGTCTTTTCAGTGGGTAAAGACTAAAGAGGAAGGGTCCCATTGGATAGCACGCCGAGGAGAAAGTGGAGATTGAGGAATAAGAAAACGCATTTTTCTCATTATTAGATTCACTGCTAAATCTTCCAAAGACAGTTGAGGCGATCTGAGAAGATATGAAAAGGCCCGACTTCATAAAGAAAGAAGCAAAAGGGAACAGACAGGATCAAAGTCCAACCTAAAAAGCTGGTGGGCCCCATCAAGGATTTGGTGGGCCATCCAAATCCCTCACACTTCCAATTTTTCGGTTTGATTGATAGCTGCTTGCCACTTGTAAATCGCGACAAACCAAGTCGGCATATGTCTGTCTATGTTAAGGCTATGGTCATAGTCCACCACCACTTATCCACTCTTCGGTTATCTTTTTAAAAAGTTATGATGACAATACAATCCTAACCATCCAATGGTTGCAAATCAAATATGCAATTGAAACTAGCATTGTTGATAATTTAAATTTGGCCCCAAGATCGAAATGGGTAGTTAACAACTTTTCACCCATGGGATTCGCCCGGCCAAACAGGCCCTTAGTTTCGTGATGCTTTCAGTGTGGTGTCTATATTTCATTCATTTATGTTGACCTAGATTGGGTACTACCCCCAGCTGTTCCAAGCTCGGCACAAGCCAGGCCTACGAGGGGCCATCATGATTTAGAGGTTTTATCCACACCGTCCATCCATTTTTCTATATAGTTTTAGCATATAAGCCCAAAAAATGAAGCAGATTCAAGGCTCAAGTGGACTACAAGGTGGAGATTAAATGTCTACCTTGAAAACTTCTTTGTAGCATAGAGTTTTGGATCAGGCTGATATTTAGGTTTTCCCTTGACCTAATAAACAGGTTGGATGGCAAATAAACAACACAACAGCCTTTGCATGCCCTTGCTTCTCATTGTGTGGTCCAATTGAGGCTTGAATCTGTCTCATTTTTGAGCTTATGGCCTGAAATGGTATGAAAAAGTGGATGGACAGTGTGGATAGAACCCATGGGCTAAGGTGAGCCCCTGCCTGTCCCGGGGTAGTACCCATCGGCATCCATTTGCATTGCCAAAATGAAATCATTACGTGAAACTCACGCTGCTTCAACACGCATGCGGGATATAACATGTGAATTTAGAGACTTTAGGTATAGTAGGGGGTGGCCCACCTGAGTGTCCTATCAGCCTCATTTTTATTTTTATTTTAAAATAATGCCAAATAAGAAGCGTCTCGCTGCTCAAGGGAGACTTAAAGTCGTTCCCTGTGGGCGCGGTTTGGCTAATGACCCCAAACATCAGCCAGCTACCTAGTGTCAAAGCTCTATGAGCCCCCCTATGATGTATGTGTTTTGTCCATGCCGTCCATCCAATTTTTTAGTTTATTTTATGGCATGATCCTAAGAGTAAGGCAGATCTGAGTCTTAGGTGGACCACCTCATGGAAAACAATATCGATTCAACGTTCACCATTAAAAGCTTTCTAAGGCCCAAGTGTAATATTTATTTGCCATCCAACCTATTGATAAGTTAAATTAGACCTGGATGAAAGGGAAATAAATAAATATTACCTTGATCCAAAACTTATGTGGCCCTCAAAAGTTTTCAAAAATAAACTTTTAATTCCCACTATTTCCTGAGGTGTGGTCCACATAATTATTGGATCTGCCTCATTTTTGGTATCATGATCTAAAATGAGCTGAAAAAATGGATGGACGGAGTGGATAAAACATGTGGCCCACGGAACTCTGACATCAGCTAACTGGCTGCTGTTCGGGTCTCAAGCCAAACCGCGTCCGTTCCCTGCGCGGGAGTCAAGAAAGAGGCTGCAGTTGTCAAAATGGTGGTAAACTATCACCAATTACCACCTGTAACAGTTTACACGGGAAAATCTAACGGTAACAGTTATTTGATATGCTGGCAAGATCATGTGAGAACCATCCTCATGCCCTCAGCCATGATACAAGTGGCATAGAATCTCTTAAATCGAAACCGTTCAGTTAACTGGACGCACTCTATATGAGACATATACCTCAAATAGAAGACAATAATCTGCTGAATTCTGATCATTGGCTAGCTTTTTTTTTCTAACATTCTTGTAGACGTCCACCGATCAGCTACATAAGATCATTTATTCAAGAAATAAATATGAACCGTGGTATATATAAAGAAGGCCTCACGATTTCAACGGTTTAGTGTAAGTCCTATAAGAAGTTAGAGTGCATAAATGTGAGCGTACATGTAGATATCATACTCCGGAGGAGTACGAGAGTTTATTTATCTCTGCATCGACGGGAAGCGGATTGACTGTGGGTTGTAGCCCCTGTTCACGACTTGCTCAGGCGCTGTGGCGCCAACCATAGGGTATATCTTTCATCCACGCCGTCCATACGTCAGGCCAGCGAATTTTATATGGTGGGGCTTAAAATTACATAGATACGAAACTCATATTTACCACACCATAGAAAAAAAGTGTGCATTTAATGTCCACCGTTGACAACTTTTTGGGCCCACCTTCATCTTTTATTTTCCATCCAACCTTTACATAAGGTCAAAAATACCTTAATGAATGAAGGGATAATACAAACATAAGCTTCATACAAAAGTTTTGTGGCCCAACAAGTTTTCAATGGTAGGCATTTAATTTCCACTTCTTTTTTTTTTTTTTTTATGTGATGCGGTCCAATTGAGATTTGAATCTACATTAGTTTTTGAGACCATACCCCTCAAATGAGGTGCAAAAACATATATATGGACGGAGTGGATAAAAATATACATCACAGTGGGCCCCACAAAAGCTTGGCCACGTAGCGCGACAGTTTCGGGATAAAGTCGCGTCAACTTGGATTGTATGGCTCGGTCTTCGAGTGTCCCCGGTCAAGGATATCTCAATCTAGAGAAGATTCCGTGAAGAGGCACTTCATTTTCCGTGTCTCCATGAAATTCTGAATACGTGGCATATATGGATCATATCGAAGCTGTTTATTTCCTTTTTGCATTAGTGCTTGGGCTATGGTCCAAAATTCAAAATATTAGGACAGTTCTAGAGCTGTATTTGGTGGTATACAATTTACCATCAACAACGGCTACTATTAAGAGAAAAATTCTCATTTATCAGATTTTTAAGATTTTATAATTAAATATGAATTTTGAAATAATTATAATGATGGATGGTTTTACATGATGAATGGTTCAGATCATCATAAAAATGTACCATTTGTGTAGTATACAATCTCGATGAACGAAAATGTGGTACCTGCCGAAGGAGGTAATTCGTTTCTTCAATCAATCGAGACAAGACAGGGAATCGCTAGTTTCTCGGCAAAAAATCTTCGACTGTGTTGCTTTTTCTCGGGAATGAGTCATTTAAAATCTCGTATTGTGGAGGAATCGGAAGCGGATTGGCTGGTGTGCCACGCGCCACTAACCTGGCCGATGTGTTGACGTTGCAAGTTCTGTGGATGTATGTGTTAGATCCAGACCGTCCGTCCATTTTGGCGAGCTCTTAGTAAGGCTTGAGCCAAAAAAATAAGATAGCTCCATAGACCAAGTGGCTGGGGATTGAATGTGTACCATTGAAACCTTTTTGGAGACTCCAGAAGTATGAGATCAATATGATATTTATTTTTACACTTCATCAATGTCTTCCTGACCTTGTGGACAGATTGGACTTTACGGATGGGCCCTACAAATGTTTTAATAGTGAAAATTACTATCCCACTGTTATTTATGGTGTGGTTCACTTAAGCTTTGGATATGATGTAGTTTTGGAAACATGCACTAAAATGATCTTTCTAAATGGATGAACGGTGTGGATATAATAAATACATAATCACTGGGCCATATAACTTTGATCTCTTTGAACCGTTGGTACAACTCGAAGCACGAGGAGAGTCAAGGCTCCTCTTCGACCCGCACGTACCCACAGGTGCCCAGGTCGGTGGGGTGTGGTACGCCAGCCGCTCCGCGACAAAAATAAGACGGATCCACTACTCAAGTGGGTCACACCGAATAATAAGCTTGGAATGCATTATATTTTCATTTAATGCTTCCAAGCTTTTTATTTGTTGCAAGGGATCTACCTCATTTTAAAATGGCACGAGAAAAGGATGGACAGCTAGCATGGATAAATAGATACATCATGGTGGGCCTTAACCATCTCTAGCCACGGAATAGCAAATCTGTCACGTGGACCATACCAAATAATAATTAGCGAGGAATAACAAAACATTAAATGCAAAAGTCATATGTGGTGTGGTTCACTTGAGGGTTTGATTTATTTTATATTTGTGCTCATACTTTAAAATAAATAATTTGAGGGAAGGGATGGACGGAATTGAAAAGCAGATATATCACAGTCGGCCCACCTACAATAATGCCCATTAGTGCCTAGTGACGGCGAAGGGTGGTACTCAATCGGCGTCCGCATCAAGAGGAATGATAACACCTTGCTTTGAGAGAGAGTAATACATGGACTAGGATTTGGTAGTGACCCATCCAATACCCACCTGTGTTAGTAGCTCGAAAGGTTACATGGGTCCACCATAATGTGTTTTATCCACAATGTTCATCCATTTCTCAGTTTATTTTATGGCATAAGCCAAAAAGTAAAGCAAATTCCTTCTTCGGGAGGACGACATCACTGGAAACAATAGTGACTAAATGCATTCCATTAAAAATTTCTTGGATGCACAAAAGTTTTAAATCAAGTTGATATTTGTATTTTCCTTTCATTCAATCGGTGTAACCTTATCATATGGCAAATAAACATCACAGTGAGTCACTTGAGATTTAGATTTGCATTAGTTTTCGATAGATATAAGAAAAATGGATGGAGAGAGCAAAGGAAATGTTGGAAAAAATAAGTTGGATATACTGAAAAATGAAAAATAAAATGACATAAAGTTAAATTATTTCGTTTCACTAGGCTGAATCACGTAAAAATATATACGCTGTCCTTAAAGCGTGATTCACTCCCTTATTAATTGTTGATGGGTTACAGGCGAATTACTTTCAGGATAAGACAAGCCTGTCTGGATTCAACATGTACCAATCACGATGGGTCCACTTAGGAACAATTCAACGCAGTAGATCTTCTAGCAGAATCAAATAGTGGATGCATTTATAATATTATATGAAGGAGATGTTATATGGAGGGTCTGATGGAAGGGGAGAGATTTCTATTTGAGTTAATCAAATTTGAACCGGAATAGTCTAGTTTATATAGGTACCAGGGAGTGGACCGTTGCTTGGTGGCCATCAATGGTTTAGAACATTTAAAAAACGTTTCCGACGGTTAATCATTAATTTCAATCATTTCTGGTTGTCGGATCAGAAGATCTGACCATTGGATTATTATGACCTGTCCATTTTCGGACCGTTGTGGTTTTCAAGGCAGCTAGCCATTTTCAGAAATGGCTGACCGTTTCAAATTAAAAATCCAACCGTTCTCAGTAGCTTATAAAGTCTTGGCTCATTTCAGATCCATCGCACCTAGGCTCCTACTAGATCACTCACACCGCGATACGGTGCGCACGTGCGAAGTGCAAAGTGCGCCAACTAGTACCATTACAGCCACACTGCCCACTCCCTCGCCCACGCCCATGCCCGTGCTCGAGCCCAAGCCCGAACGCGCACATGGGTGCGTGCGTGCGTGTGTTCCAGTGTTACACTGGAACACACAACTCAAGCGTCTTAATCTTTAAAGATCCAAGTAAGAATACTACACACACATCCACAAATAAACCCCAAATCTTCTCCTATCATTTTCGATGTGGGACAAAAGCACACATCGCACTTTTCCATTTGAGATTCCTAAAAATTGTTTTGGCGGCAAAATCCCGAAATTTTGAATTTTTTTCTTCAAAAAACCACGGATCTCAACATGAAACACCTACATCAGGGGCCTCGCATCACCGATCAGTTCTAACCTTCGTGCTAGGAGTCACTACCGAATCCGAGTTCGTACTATGGACCACCATGATATGTGTTATATCACCCTAGCCATCCATTTTGACAACACATTTCAAGACATGAGCTCAATTTCAAAAGCATATCAAAAGCTCAAGCGGACCACACTATAGGAAATAAAGAAAATAAAGATGTCCATAGTTCTAAACCTTCATAAAGCCAACCGTGATGTTTATATTGTAAATTGTGTGCGGAATTGCAAAGGACTGTGATATGCATAGAATATGGAGATCAAATAAATTATATAAAAGGCGTACTTGACTAAGAAGCCATAGCCATAGGAGATGGCTGGAATCTTACTCACCTTACACCCTTAAAGAAGCATCATGATAGGATGAAAAGCTTCGGTCCTATGTAGGCTTGGAGACCCACCCTGCTTATATAGTTTAGAGGATTGAGGAATTTGGAACCTATCGAAACTCCTCTCCTTAAGGCTCCACACGAATTTGGTAATCCTAGTCCAACTAAAACACTGTGTGGGATGCAATTGTAACGCACCACATCTTACATGATTTTAGATGTATCACCATTGAGTGGGGTCCACTGGTACTCCTGATCACACTATCCAACCCTTAGGGTAATCCAAACCCTTGATGGATGATCCTTAATCTTGCTCCTGTGGTAGACTCTTCGGAGTTTCAACACCCAGTCAAGGGTTGAGTATCCATAGATGGTGAAATCCCACTACGGCGTGAGTGTGTGGGGGTGTGTGCGCATGTGTAAAAAAATAATAATAAATAAATAAATAAATAAATCCAGACCCTTGATCTATAAGGTTGGGCCTTATAGAATTCTTACATATACGCCGCCCACCTATTCATAAGGTAAATCTAACTTAAAACACAAATATTAATAGGCCACTTTAACGTGCGCATTCAATTCCAATTGGTACTGTGGTGTGGTCCACTTTACCTTTAGATCCGTCTCATGTAAATGAGCTGCAAAAACCGATGAATAGCATGGATAATGCACACATCATGGTGGGCTCCATAGAGTTTAGGGCTGTCCGATGGGACGTCGTTCACCACTGAGGTCAATGGATCGCAAACTATGAACCCCACTATGCTGTATGTGACTTAATTACATTCATGTTATCCATTGTCCTTTCATTTTGATAACTTATTTCAGGGCATGATCCCAAAGTTGAAGTATATTCAAACCTAATGTGGACCACACCATAGGAAACAGTTATGATTGACCATTAAAAACTTCTCGTAGGCCACAAAAGTTTTGGATCATGCTAATATTGGTACGGTCCCTTCATCCAAGTCTTTGTGACCTTGTCAACAGGTTGGATTAACTATGGGTATTCAATTACTAATACTTCTTGTAGCCTGCCTGGTCCACTTGAGATTTTGATCAGCTTCTTTTTTAGGATAATGACCTAAAAGAATCCGCCAAAATGGATGGATGAAATAGATGTAAGGGATTCTTACATCTATTTACATGAGACAGATCCACCGAAAGCCGCATCATGTAGGAAGCCCAGCCCTGCAGGCAATGACACAGTCCACAATATTCTCACATTAGTAGAGTTTGATGGATAGTATACATTCACTTAAGAGGGTGTTTGTTTTTTCATTTACCATGGTAAATCAGGTAAATGAGTAATGATTATTTGCTTATGTATTTACAAACAGCAGCCCAAGGTTCTCGAGGTTGACAGGGAGCTTGTTTGTAAAGCTCCTCACTTCTTAAATTATAATTTCCATATGTGAAAGTTGTATGACTTCCACCCTGTTCATCCATTCAAATAGCCCATTTTAAGGCATGAACCAAAAAATGAGGGAGATCTGAAGATTGAGAGGACCACACCATAGGAAATGGTGGGAATTAAACACCCAATATTGAAAACCTCTTGGGTGCCATATAAGTTCTGGATCAAATTGATATTTATATATACCCTTTATAAATGTTAGTGTGATCTTATAAATGGGTTGGATGATAGATACTCATCTTTGTGAGCCCTAAAAATGTTTCAATTTTGAACCGTTGACATCATTAACCACGTTGTTTCATGCGATGTGCTTTACTTCAGCTTCCAATATACCTCATTTTGGGCTCATGCTCAAAAATTAGATGATAAAACAAATAGACGGCATTGATCACACACATATATCACTTCGGAACCTCACGGATTTTAACGACATTCCATCATCTTAGATTTCATGCACCTTAACATTATTTTTCAAGTTGTAAATACGTGTATATTTTCCTCTTAAATGAACACCCTTCAAAAGTCATTATTAACAACTTACCTCATTTACATATGTAATTAAGGAATTGTATGATTAACATACAGATAATTCTACAAACCATCCAAATCATGAGTGCCACTTTAGGTGGATCATAAAATAAAATTTACATTTATTTGGTCATTTGACTACAGATAGGCGAGCATTTATTGGACAGTTTTCATTTAAAGATCTGCAAAAATATTATTACTTTCAAAAAGGGCCAAATGGCGAGAGAACAAGCTAAGCAAAGTTCAACAGAAAAAGAAGAAAAAAGTAATAAATAAAATCCAAAGGCGATCCACCCACAACCCGACCAGAGGAAAATATTAAAAAACCTACACGTCTGGGTCAGGAGAAAAAGCAAAAAAAAAAAAAAAAAACCTATCCAATGCTCCTGATATTAACTCTAACTAAATGATAGAAATTGTTGGTCCTCACATTACAAAAGCATTCCACAACTGCTACTGTAGAAATGAAAGTTTGTATTTGTTTGTAAATTGAGAGCATCGATCAATTTTCATTTTAAATGCTCTTTTCTCAAGAAAGTTTTTGTTGTGTCCCATCCCCTGTGGACCACATGGGGTACATCTATATGCCTTGCGTGGGAGCGGATTAGGTGGGACACCGGACTTACCCAAGATGGTGCGGCCCACACCGTAGGGTCACCTTGATGTATGAAATCTGCATCCACGCAGCCCATCCGTTTTTCCACATCATTTTAGGGCATTATTCAAAAAATGAAGCAGAATCAATTCTCACGTGAACCATACCATAGGAAACAGTCGTGATTGACCCTTAATGGGCCACAAAAGTTTTGGATCAAGCTGATATATATATATAATATATATATATATAAGGTTTAGGTACCATGCGCTCGAGCTCACAATAAGCTCCCGTGAGGTTGAGTTGTGTGGGCCCCAGCGTGATGCATGTTGACCATCAACATTGTGCATTTGATGGGTCCCCTTTAAATTATGGGATATCCCAAAAATCAGCCGTAAACAGAACTCAGGTGGGCCATACCATCTAATATCATGTGAAGACATGCCAAAAACATATAAAAGCACTTGGTTGGGCCAACTTGAGTTTTGAATGCTGTTGAAACTTGGTCTGAACCCTCATCCAAGTGGGACACACATACTGGGTGGGCTGGACTTGCAAACAACATCTCGGTGGGCCCAAAAAAGGTCCCATGAATATTTTAATGGTGCACGGCCCCTCTCCACTTCTGTATGTGGTGTGGCCCCACAGCTCGACCTCATGGGACGTTCCCATCAACTCGAGCGCATAGTACCTTTTTCCATATATATATATATATATATATATATATATATATATATATATATATATATGGTGTTTTTCTCTCTCATCCAGGCTTATGTGACCTCATCAACAGATTGAATAAACACCAAAGAAACATTAAGGTGTTGCCTAAGAAGTTTTTAATAACAGGGTGTTCATTCAACACTGTTTCCTATGTTATGGTACATATGAGAATTGGATTTACTTCATTTTTTAAAAAATTTTATTTAAATAATGCCCTAAAATGATATGGAAAAACGGATGGACTACATGGATGCATAATACATGCATCAAGGTGGACCCCCACGGTGAGGGTTATGTTGGGCGTGGAAGCATCACCCGGACATGATCCAGATGTGAATCAAACAAGCAAAGAGAAAGAAAATTCAAGCATGCACAGAAAACACAATGATTTATGTGAAAAAGCCCTTAGAAGAAAAAACCATGGTACAAAGCGACAAGCATTCTACTATAAAAACGGAATTATAAGAGATTGACAACTTACAATCAAACCCTAGAATAGAAAACACTAGATCCTTTTTTCCAAATCCTATCTCTCTTTGAATAGTCTTCATTCATCCCTAATCCCGCATTATAACCATATATATAACCTAATTCCAAAATTAGAAACAAAATCGTGCGCTTATGCAGAAGTTGTGTGCACCGTCAATCGAACCTTCGATTAATCGACTTTGATCGATGACCTTCGATTGATCGATGCCAAAAATGTCTAGAGAGTTAACTTGATTTTTTGGAATTATCTTGATCAAACGAGATTCCATGTTTAATCAATCAATCATGTCCAAAATTGTCTATAGACAAAACTAGAAAATTCGAGATTTTCTTCATTCGATTGAAGCTACCATTAATCGATCGAAATCCCCTATTTCAACACAAATTGAAGGTACCAATTTCAACCATCTCTACTGTGGCTTTAATATCCATGCTTCACTGTTTTAAGCTGCTTCCCCTATCTCTAATAATCTCCATCATCACTTCTTGTGCACACTCCATCTTCATTCATCCTTCGCAAAGCTTAGAGAAGTCGAGCAAAACCTGAACTTCTCTGAAGGAACAACTTTCATAAGAATATCTGCTGGATTTTCACTGGTGTGAATATTCTCAAGAGTAACATCGCATTCCTCTTGCATTTGCCGGATAAAGTGATGACGCACATCAATATGTTTAGTTTGAAAATTGTATACTAAGTTCTTTACCAAATTGTATATGCTTTTGCTATCACAATGTATAGGCATGATTTCATGGTGAAGCCCCAACTCATTCCTCATACCTCTTAACCAAACTGCTTCATTGAATGTTTCTGTCACCGCTATATATTCTGCTTCGGTTATGGAAAGAGCAACAATAAACTGAAACTTCAACATCCAACTGATCGCTTCACCCATTAACACAGACAAGTAACCAGAAGTCGGCCTTCTATTGTCCATGTTACTAGCAAAATTGATGTCCACATGGCCTACCAATCTCTCCTCAGATTTACCGAATGTCAAGACATAGTTTTAATTGTACATCATGTAACAAAGTAGCATTTCACTGCCTCCCAGTATTGCTTGGTGGGGTTTGACATGTATTAGCTCATAATTCCCAGTACATGTGAAATATCTGGTCTTTTACAAACTATGGTATACATCAAGCTACAAACTCCACTCGAATAGTGAACATAAGGCATATACTGATTTTCTTCATCTGTAATAGGATATTGCTCTTAAAAAAGCCAAAAGTGAGTAGTGTAGGGTGTGCTAATCGATTTATCCTTGTCAAGTCTGAACTTGATCAAGACCTTTTTAAGATACTCTTGCTGAAATAAGCAAGCCTGCTCCTTTCCCTATCTTTGTATACATCAATGCCGAGAATCCTTTTTGCAGCCTCCACATCTTTCAGCTCGAATGTCTTGGACAATCAAGTCTTCAATATGTTGATCCTAGATATGTTATAACTAGTGATAAGCATATCATCAACGTACTATACTAGGAAAATGGATTCTCCATCATTTAATGTTTTTAAGTAAACATAATGATGGAATTCACTTTTAATAAACTGTTGGCTCAACATAAAAGAATCAAGCTTTTTGTACCACTGCATAGGTGACTGTTTCAAGCCATATAACGACCTCATCAACTTTTAAACCTTCTTCTTTGATCCTTGTACCTCGAACCCTTTTACTTACTTCATATAAATTTGCTCTTCCAATTCCCCATGTAGGAAAACAATCTTTACATCCAAGTGTTTTAGTTCAAGATTGTATTGGGCAACCAACACCAACATAAATCTGATAGATATTTGCTTGACCACGGGTGCGAAAATCTTGCTGAGCATAACCTTTAGCTACCAATTTGGCCTTATATATATCATATTTCTTCTGATAAACTACTTGCATCCAATCGCTTTCTGCCTAGTGGGAAGCTCCACTAACTCACATGTCTCATTCTTGCACAAAGAATCCATCTCATCATGCATTACTACCATCCACTTATATGCATCTACATCATCAAGAGTCTCTTAAAAAATAGATGGGTCATCTTCATTCGTAATGAGGGCGAATGTAATGTTTGAGTTATCTCTGTAGCTCAACGGTAACCTGCAATCCCGCGGTGGATTTTCCCTGACTGGTGGCAGCTCCGCGTGCTCCTGTACCTCTTCTTACGGCTTAGCTTCTTTAAGTGTCTCATCGTCATCGATTTCGACATCAATCACTACTAATTTTTTTTCATTTCCTTATGTTCATCCTTATGGAACAAGAATTCCCGTCAAACTGGACGTCTCAGCTCATTATGATTTTCCTTGTGTCCCAGTCATACAACTTGTATCCTTTCACATCATCACCATAGCTAACAAAAGTACAATTCTTCGCTCTTTGGTCTAGCTTATCTCTCTCAATAGATAATATATGAGAGTAAGTATTACAACCAAATATATGTAACTCTGAGTGGTTGTATAACGCCCCGACTTTTCAGGACCCGAGTACACGATCCGTTTCCCAAAAACTCGAGTGTTAACATTAAAGGATGGTCAAATTCAATATATAATATTTTTCTTTCATCAGATTTAACAGATAAGCGTAGGATGGACAAATCAACATAAGAGAAAATTTTAATTTCATTTAGAGTATACAAGAGAGTGCTCATAATGACATATACAAACTAATGTCTCCATTCTTACAAGTACAAAATGAAATAACATTACATGTGAAACAAAGTAAATTGCAACAATCTTGAGCTGTGAAATCCTGTAGTAGCCCTTAGCAAATATAATCATGCACCCTTATCAACCATAATCTGCTCTTCATCAATATGAACATGAAAGTCATTGGAACCACCTGTGCTACCTGTACGGTTATATATTTGATGGATGACTCACCAACTCAGTGTGAATTTCCCTCAAGATTACACACCGCCGCATTAGGTAAGAAATAATATAAAACATCCAGACAACCAAAACAGAGTAAATGCAGTCTTATTAGATGCATGGATATATGAATGCAATCGTCGGCCCGGGTAAAACATCTAGATGGCCTAGGTCCCGAGTAAAACATCCGAACAGACACCGGGGTCGTCACCCATAAATGTGACTGGTCATCAGTGCAACACTCAGCGTAATCGCATGGGCATGAAGATCCAAATCATCATCATAAATCGAATGCTGGTCATTAGCGTAACACTCAGCGTAATCGTATGAGCATAATGATCCAAGACATCGTAAATATACCATGTATGCATGATTAGCCAAGTTATTATTAGTCCATTTACAACCAGCAGGTTTAATAAGTCAAAGGTCACTATGGGGAGCTCAGAGGCCGACGGCACAGGCATAGTGTCCCATGACCACCATCCTCGGCCCATGAGACTACCATCTTAGGATGTTTAATGGAACCCATCGATTACTAGCCATTCATGTTATAGTATATGGGACTTACCATCGCATGGTTGTACTATTTAAAACATCGAACCCATCTAGAGAAAATGCCAGAACAAAGCCTCATAGGGCGAGTATCAAAACCATGCAATAAAGGACCATCCTTGAAAACTATTGGACAGAACAACCCTGGATGGTAGGCCTACATCAATGGTTAATTTAAACCACCATTCAATAACCACTAAGTCGAAGGTCCATTACAATCACAACCAGTCGGGTTATAATCCAAGTATGAGTGTACATTTATAGGTGTGGGTTTCCCACTAATGTACCAGTTTACATTCCATAAGCAATCCACAAATAGTTCACAGACATGAAATAAATATGCAAGATAAACATTAAGCATGTAATATAGCAATTCAATTCCAACAGTTAACATAAGTTATTATAAAATGGAGATATCAATTATAAATTTAAATAAAAACTATGACTTAAGCTAATGGAAAAATGGAAAGCTCAAGGGGAAGAATCATCACCTTATACTTTGAATTGCCTACCAGTGTTGCTAGAGAGTGCGTGTTTCCTTAGAATCAAACCCTACCATGAATTGTAAAGTTATACAGTTAGGTCCCAATGTACACACTATTTAGAGTTAGGGTTTTAACCTAGGGTTTGAGTTATCTTTCTTAGGGTTTTAATGTAGAATTAGGATTTTCGTCCTAGAGTTTAGTTTATATGCTTAGATTCTAAGATTTGAAGGTTGATTGAAGTATAATCATCACATCACCATTATCCTTAATGATGTGATTAAGATTAGCTATGCGACGTTAATAATCTTCGCGACGTAGTAAGTATTATGATCTACTATCAATGATTGTACATAAGATGGATAAATAAGGTACTAGTATTTAGTAATGGTGATCTTTATTTGTACTAACAACTATTATTATGGACAACCTACTAACGGTTAGGATCATAGCTTATGTTTTAGATTACTTAGGTCTAGGCTAGATTTAGGGTTTGAACTCTAATTTGCATGGCCATTAATGATATTGTTAATGGGAATCCTTGATAAATAAATTTTATAAAATGAATTAGTTATTAATTTTAGGAATATCACAATAGCTAAATTTATCTAATGACACCCACGATGAATAATGATACTTATAATTTCCAAAACAATTATTAACATTAACAATGTATCTAATATTAGTTAACGTGGCCCTGATAATCATTGTGATGAATAGAAATAGTGTGCTCTAATGTCAATAATAATGTCTTAAGAATGACGAATATAAATACTAATATTTTAATGATAATAACAATTTATATATATATATATATATATATATATATATATATATATATATATATATATATACACGTATATCAGTTAATATAAGTATGGACAATTACTAATGGTTAATCACCCCTAACTTTAAAAATCCTAAAATGATGTTAACAATGGTAATTAAAGCAATTTAAATCTGAAGAGAAAATATAGACTCACCCTTGTTAACTCGGTGAGTTGACTCGGTTTGAAACCGAGTTGACTCCAACTCCTCTCTCCTCTATTCTTCCCTCTTCTTTATTACTTTCTTTCCTTCCTTCTCTTCTTTTCCTTCCATGCTGCTGGGAACATAACATGGCCCGAACCAGGCCCAACTCGCATCGCTCGACTTAGTGAGTTCCAGCCGAGTCGAGTTGACTCAACTCCCTCTCCCTCGTTCCTCATTCTCTATCATTCTCTCCTCCTCCCTAAGGTGACGTGGGCCGAACCAGTCCTACTCATAACTTGAACCGAGTTAGCGACTCGCCACGAGTTCGTGAGTTAACTCGGCAGTGGGTCGAGCTCCTCAACTCGTCCCAACATCCTCCACCCTCTCTTCTTTTTCTCTCCCTCTCTCCCAATCTCCCTTTCCTTCCTTGCTTCTTCCTCCTTTCTTCAAGATGGAAAGTCCAGCCAGGGACGTCAGACTCGGCCCAGGACTCGCTAAGTCGAGTAGGTGCACCCCGACTCCCTCTCTTTCCCTCTCCTTCTCATTTTCTTTCTTCCTTCCTTCTCCTTCTTTCTCATTTCTTTCTTTCCCTTTTCCTTTCTCACTCTCTTCCCCGCTCTCTTTCTCTGGCTAACCACAGCAGGACCTGTCCCAAACCTGAATCGAGTTAGTGACTTGGTTCGCTATACAGCAGCGTGGTGCAACCGCACCTCTCTCCCTCACTTTCTCCTCTCAGCTTCCACCACTGGGAATGCCCAGCAAGATGCTTGGACCGAACTACAAACAAGTCAGGGCCCACCCCACTCAAACCGAACTTGGTCTCGAATCGGCGTGGCCCGACCCGGTGCAGCATTACAGTCCACCTGATACTCTCTCTCGCTCATTTCTTTTCTTTCTTCTTTTTCTTCTTTCCCTACCTTCTCCAGAGATCCATCAGTGGGACCGGTTGCAACTAAGTTCAGCAATAATCTCTTCTTTGACGAAGATGGTGATGGCCATTAATGGCAAAATTCAAACAAAAGCTTTTCCTTCCAATCGGTTTCTTCCATATGGTCCGTATGGACCTTGGGAAGCTTGGAGAACAGAAAAAGTGAAGCTCTAGTGTCATTTGGGCAGTGGGTTCGAACTTGGACAAAAATGGCCATTTTTTTCTCGAGCGGACGCAATAACAGGGAGAAGAGGCCTTGTTGTCCGAATCTTCTTGCCTTATACCTTAACCTAAGCTCCCTCAGCACCGTCGGATGAGCAATGGACGAACCAGATTCGATCAGGTAGAAACAACTTCTCTAAACGGTGGGTAGAAACCAAAACTGACCTGGTTTTTCTTAGGACGCCCTAAGCAACTGGACGACTGAGATATCATCTGTTTGGATGATCCAAATTACACCAAACGCACCTCACGCGAATCACCAGGCTGTTGCACGGAACACAGTTTCTGTTTTTAGAATTATGGTTTTGTAGGGCCTATTTCCAGCGAGGATTATGACCACGCGCATGCATCACATCAAGGGAGGTGGGCCGGGTTTTGGTCAGTTCCACCACCCTGAGAGGATGGACGGTTTAGATCGTCCGGCCGGGTGACGACGATGGCCCACGGATCAGCACAAACGGGACAGTTCGTTTAAAACGGGCGTTGGCAGGAATCTCTCCCATTTTGGGAAAGTGCGTGTCAGCCCGCTTTGACTAGTTTGCCTCTCCCAGTGCACCGCGAGTGCTCATGAACTGTGCATATCCACAACCCCAAAGCGGGGCCCACAGGACTGGCTAACAAAATCAGAGCCGTCCATCAACTTCCACTGGTCTTATCAAGACCCCTGACCGACCACATGGCGGATCCTAAACTCAGATGGCCCGCATTTGCTGATTACACATTCAATTAATGATTTCGCCAATCCAATGGTTGGATTAGTTTTGATTCGATCATCAATGGTCAAATCATGGATATACGACCTGTCGTGCCCTTATAACACTAAATATCAAGTTACATATTGTTATTTTATTATTATTATTATTACTACCACTATTATTATTATTACTATTACTATTATTATTATTATTATTATTATTATTATTATTATTATTATTATTATTATTATCGTCATCATCATTATTTTTATTGTTATTATTATTATTATTATTATTTTTGCTCCACATATGCATGTTTTCTTTTATCATGCTGTGGGTCCCCCTCTGTAGGTCATTAGGATCATCTGTCTCATTAAATATTCAATTATCATTATTATTATCATCTACATTATTTTTCTAAATTGTTCACCGTGGCTTGCATCTTGACCAACGCCTTTTATTTACGGTAGGGCTTGATAAGAAAGGTTAAGTTATTTTAAATTAGTAAATGAGTCCTGCTTTTTGAATACATAGATTATTTTACGATCTATGAAGATCTGACGGTCAGATCATTACAAAATATGATCCGTGATGATGCCCAGGGTTCTCGGCCTAGTTTAGGTGAAAATATTGGAATGTTTAGTAATCAAGCGGCCTTGGATCAGTTCATGCAGCTAATTACTCGATTATATCGGGTCCTAAAAGTCCAATACTAAATCTTGAATTGAATAGCCAATCCAACACATTTGAGTGGGGACTTCGCCTGACCAGACTAGATAGTGGACTAAGTGATCCGGATTAGCCTTCAAACATGCTTAAATGTTAGTGGGCACTTACTAACGATCACATGATTAACGATCATAATATTCCATGGTCTACAATGGATGACTGGATTGTTGATCTTGCGATTGAATACATGTATAATCTAAACCAAATGATTGACCGTGATGATGATGACATGATTTGAGGATCACCGAATGTTAATATGTAAGGAAAGTTACGTGTGCTTCCACACATGTGTAGTTAAATCAGATTTCTATGGTGATACCCGAGTACTGAAAGTACGGGGCGTTACAAGTCATGTTAATGGCCTCAGTCCATATGTCTTTGCCCGACCCAATGTTGCTCAACATACTTCGGGCTCCTTTAAAAGAGTTTGATTCATACGTTTTACTATACCATTATGCTATGGTGTATGCCTAACTGTGTTGTACCTCACAATCTCCTCATCCTTGCAAAACTGCTTAAACTACTTCAAAGTAAATTTTCTGCCATTGTCTATCCTCAGTACTTTCAACTGTCACTATAACTGTTTTTCAACCATGGCCTTCAAAGACTTGAAAGTTGAAAAAGGTTGAGCTCTTAGTCCTAAAGAGGAGGGGGGGTGAATAGGACTATGCAATTTAAAAATTAAAGAACTGAAAGATTAAATGAATCAGAACTAATCAGAGATCTCAACTGTAATAGTATTGAGAAATTAATTCAAACCTTTTTCAAAGGACAACCTTACACTAAAAACAGATGTTTTAGGTAGGACAACCTGATTTCTTGAACGTAGTAAGGATCAAGATCCCAAACTAAAACAAGAGGAAAAAGAAAGAAAGCTATCTATTACAAGCATTCACCACATGTACATGAAAATATTACAACCATTCAACATATATACATCGCATACATCATTCACCACAAAACACTAGGAGTTATAGTGGTTCGGTGTGTACACCAACTGTTTTTAAACAACCACACCTACTCTACTCCCAATAATCACAACCCACGTGATATTGGAGTTGACTAATAATCAAGGTTTTCTTATGTTCACCTTAAAACCTATACATTTGTGTTTTCAAATGGGCTATCACAATAAAAACCCCACGTTGGGATTTTTTAGCTATCTCAGTCAAAACCAATACAGAGATTTTCTAGATATCTCAAGAAACAAAAAAATGAATAAAGAATACTTATCTTCTTCTGAAGACGCTCTTTGATGTAGCCCATAAAACCGCTTTGCTTGATATACAAATGTTTAATGTCCAATAACACAATCAATGGTTCTAGGTTCTAAATTGATTTTAAATTAATTCAATCCTTGAGCTACTTGTTTGAATTTCTTAGATCTCATAAGGAAGAATATAAACTCCCTTTAAAACAGAAGATTCATAAAAAAGATTAAGGAGTTACAAAAATAAAAAGCTATTAAAATATTTAAAATTACCCTGCTATAACTTAAAGATGATGGGGACTTTTCTCTCTTAAAGTGAAGGCTTTTTGTGGCTTTAATGAATGAATTAGAATGAGAAAAGAGCTATATTTATAGGCTGAAAATCGGTTGCTTTGACTGGTCTAAGGCCTCATTTGACTCATCTAAGAATCAACTAAATTTCAAATTTTGAGTGCGATCGGATTAAACTGTTCTTCGACTAGTTGAAGGGCCTGCTCGACTGGTCGAGAGAGCACAAGATTAGTTGTTGGAATTTGAGTCGAGCTCCCTTCGACTGGTCGAGGGTGTGCCTACGACTGGTTGAGCATCCTACTCGACTGGTCGAGGAACTATCAGAAAAGTATATATATATATATATATATACTTTGTTTGAATCTTAGACTGGTCGAAGTATTTCTTGGACTGGTCGAACCAGAACTTGACTAGTCGAACTTAGGCTTAGACTAGTTGAACCAAAGCCTAACCAAAGTATAAAAACCCATGTATGTTTAGCATATGAAATGACTTAAGTCTAGGGTCAATTATACCTGAAATTATTGGACATTGAAGTATATACCTTGAAGTTTCTACTTGAATATTTAGTAGCGTTCAGTGGATCTTCTACTTGAAGTAAACTTGAAGTTGTAACTTGATTTTGAACATGAAGTGAAGTAGAACTCAAACTTGAAGTAACCATCTTCATGTCTTGCACTTTCCAACTTCATGTGTTGATCTTGAAGGTAACTTTCCATCTTGATTCACTTGAAGGTGAACTTTTCATCACATGAATGAGTCACACTATAAGCTGTTTTGTCCCATCGAAATTTGACAAATAAGGGTACTTTATACAACACAACACTTATAATTTTCCTATTTTTCAAATTCGTGATAAAACATACTTAGAACAAAATACAAATTCAAAACTTCACACTTTCTCTCAATATGAGCACAACATATACTCCTATATATATATATATATATAATATATATATATATATATATATATATATATATATACAATCCATTTCAACACACTTGATTTAATCATAACCATAGCCATAAATAACCATAAATCTCTTCCCATTTTTGTCACAACTTGACTAAAAAAGACAAAATGATAATCATAAATAGATAAATGAAAGACAATAGAAGAAATATGATTAAGAGTAAATCAAGAGAGTAAGAATAAGATTTAGAAAGCATAAAGAAAGTAACATCCAAGAGTATAAATTAAGTCATACAAACCAAGCATAGGTTAAAGTTATACAATACAAAACAAATAAAATTAAAGTCAAGCTAGTCAGAACTAGAGGAAAAAGGAGAGTGGGATAGACGGGTCAATCTGATGAAGTTCTTTAGTAATGCGATGAAAATATTTTTGCATATACTTCATTGACGACTTATGACTTTCTGTCGGATTGTCCTGTGAAACTTTTAACTCAACCACCTTTTCCTATAAAGAACGAAGGCGATCATCAAATTAAGACGGTTGAAAGTCAAGATCCGCCTCATCATCAGTTCTAGTTCATCAAAGATGTCATCCATAGTAGTGTCTGCAGGCAAGGTGTCTTCTTCTTCTTCAACATCTTCCTCATCTCACTGACCTGATAGATACTCCAAGTTCATCTTGTTGATGTTGAAGTTATTAAATGGAATGATTGTTATCGGTGCCTCAGCAGGAGGAATGACCACATTGCAATGAATTGCAATGGTAACCTTAAGATGAGCAAAAAGAATAGAGTCATGACTAGGATGGAGACGAAATTGTATCATACTATAATAAATCAGAGAAGGAATACATATAGGAATGTCAGACACAACAGAGTGAAGAACACAACACATAAAGGGAGTAAGTTCAGCCTTATTCTCAAACCTAGGATAGACATTAGAGATAAAAATGCGGTGAAGAACTCTGTACTTGGGTAACATTTGATTGGCATGAAGGGCATTACCTGAACTCCATTCAGCATTAAACCAACACAATTTGTGGGTAATTGCTTGCCATTCAAATTCAGTCATTCTCTCAGCTAATGTAGGTATTGGAATACCTTCATCATTTACATTTATGTCCAATAGACCTGAGATAAAATGTTTATATACAGGGAATATCCCTTCTCTAAAATTGATAGAGAATGTCAGATCATCTAGGGACGCTTCACCTATAGACATATACATTGCTTGTGCAATTGAACGGTATGCCGGTCCGTCCCAATTTAAAATGTTTTCACAACTAATAGAGATAAGGATAGGAAAAAGTTGAAATGGAGCTAAATGATTGACATTAATCGGCCTTTCTATTATGACTTCTCTATTACGAAGATCCCGAACATACTCTGGGTCTTCCTCGGGGGCCCGTAGGGTTCTAACCCTAAGTGAAGACGCCCTAGAGGATGAGCCACAAGATACTCTTTTCTTAATTCGTTGTTCCATTTAGTGATCGCAATAGAGAAAATTAAAAATAGAAGATGAGTTTGACAAGAATTAGATTTTTTTTTTAAATCAAAAACCCTCTAAGAAAATAACGGAAATCTCAAATCGACAACAAAATGAAGCTTAAAATGTATAAAAGAACCCAAATCTAAAATAAAATTAAAAATGAGGCACTTACAATGACTCTATGGAGATGGGTTCGACAAGTCGAGTGAGAGCTTGTTGAGGAAGATGAAGAAAAATGAGGAAAAAGTGATTTTCCCCCCTTTTAGAGAAGTCCACCCGCGCTCCTCGACTGGTCGAGTACGTGGTCAACCTGTCGAGGCTCGACTGGTCGAGTACATGCTCGACCGGTCGTGACACACTGAAATTTTAAAATTTATTTAAATTTTTTTCCAATTTTTTTTGCATAAAAATTATAAATAATAAAAAAATACAAAAATAACATGATTTAAATAATTTGAAATACACATACCAATATCATGTTTTAATTTAAAAAATCTATTCCTGTAAAGTGGTTTAGTCATAGTGTCGGCAAGTTAATTTTCGGTCTGGATATATTATGAAGAAATGCTTTTATCTTCAACCAATTCTCGAATATAGTGATAACGAATGTCTATATGCTTCGTACGAGAATGTTGGATGGGATTTTTTGAAATATTAATTACGCTAGAGTTATCGCAATATAGGATCATTGTATTTTGCACAATTCCGTAATCGTTTAGCATTCTTTTCATCCAAACTAGCTGGGTACATGCATTACTAGCTGCAATGTATTTAGCCTCAGCTGTAGATAAAGATACCAAACTCTGTTTCTTATTGTGCTAGGAAACTAAACAATTTCCAACATAGAAACATCCACCACTGGTAGACTTTCTATCATCAATGTTCCCTGCCCAGTCAACATCTTTATATTCAACTAGTTGAACATTTGTATCATGGGGATAACAAAGGCATAAATTAGTAGTACTTGCGACATATCTAATTATGTGCTTGACAATAATAAGATGTGATTCTTTTGGATCAGATTGATATCTAGTACAAATACCTACAATGAAGGCAATATCTGGTTTACTAGCAGTTAAGTATAAGAGACTACCAATCATGTTGTGATATAAGTGAGAGTCTATACTTTTACCTGTTTCATCCTTTGAAAGTTTGAGAGCCGTACTTATAGGAGTATCGAATTTCTTACCGTTCTCGAATCCAAACTTCTTAACCAAATTTAAGGTATATTTGGTTTGAGAAATGAAGATACCATCTTCTTGCTATTTAACTTGTAAGCCTAGAAAGTAATTCAATTCTCCAACCATACTCATCTCGAACTTGGATTTCATAAGCTCTACAAACTCGACGGACAGGTTAGTGCTTGTAGAACCATAGATAATATCAATAACATATATCTGTACAATTAGTTTGTGTTCATTATACTTTTTAACAAATAAAGTTTTATCAACACTTCTCATAAATAAAATTGTGGCTGAGTAAAAACTTAGTCACCTTCTCATACCATGTCATGGGAGCTTGTTTTAGATTATAAAGTGCATTTTTAAGACGATATACATAATTTGAGTGTTTAGGGTCCTCAAAACCCTTAAGTTGTTCAACATAGACCTCTTCATGTAGATCACCATTTAATAATGCACTTTTAACATCCATTTGATATATCTCAAATTTTTTGAAGTAAACAATGGATATAAACAATCTAATGGATTTAAGGCGAGCAATTGGTGCAAAAGTTTCATCATAATTGATTCTTTCTATTTGAGTGTATCCTTGTACAACCAGTCTAGCTTTGTTTCTAATTATATTTCTTATTTCATCAGATTTATTTTTGAAAATCCGTTTGGTTCCAATTATATGTTTATCAGACGGTTTTGGAACCAAATACCAGACATCATTCCTAACAAACTGATTTAGATCTTCTTACATGGCTATAATCCAATTTTCATTGGTAAGTGCTTCTTTTAGGTTGACTGATTCAATTTGAGAAGTAAAGCAAACATAATTGCAAATATTCTCTAATTGTTTTCTTGTTTGCACACTAGTGAGAGGATTACCTAATATCAGATAAGTAGGATGGTCTTTGACAGATCTTAGTTCAATATTAACTGGACTAGATGAAGAGTCAGGTTTCTCAATTAAATTGACTTCATCATCTTCTATACTAGGTGTGGGTGTGATTAAGTGATCATCAATTACAACATTAATGGATTCTTGGATACTCTTGTTCTTTTATTAAGAACACGATATGCTCGACTATTCAGAGCATAACCCAAGAATATCCCTTCATCACTCTTAGCTTCAAACTTCCTTAAGGTTTCATGGTCACGTATATGAAGCACTTATGTCAAGCCCGTGTCTTAGTTTCTCACTAATTCCGTAGGATCCCGCGGTCCTCTCGATCGAATTTCGGCTACCCGCGACCCGTAGTTAGTATTTGCGCGCGACCTTAAGTCACACTTTGTAAACCCGAGACCCATGTCCTTGCGACTGCGCCGTCGCCGCGGTTTCGACGTCGCATCTCGTGCGCTAATCCGACGTTTAGATCATAAGATATGGCCCGCGCATTATTATGACCGTGGATCACTTGATTGTGGGACCCGCCTATCCCAGTTGTTGCATTTTCCTAGAAAATCATCATTAGGATGATGTTACCCTAGGGGTGACATCACCTGTCACACCCCAAACCCAAAAATCAGATTCACAGGAATCCCGATTGCCGAATCCAGTGCCGACAACCTCCATAGTGCCCTATTCTCGGCTCTCAGCGCCCAAATGCAAGGTTCCGATCCTGGGGTCCTACAAGGAGGATTTTTCAACGTACATTTATCTCGTAAGAGGCATAACCACAAGTTTACCCAAATCATAAAGGCAACATCATCATCACATATCCACTAATATAAACATTTGAATACAATGTTGAAAGGAAAATACATATGTTAAAATCAAAACTCCAGAAGTCAGCTACATGCTCCAAGCTCCACGCTGCTGCAACCTAACATCACCTGCACGCATCTATCATGCATAAGCTTATAGAAAACTTAAAGGGTGGTGTAAGTGTGTGCACAAGGTAAGTGCCAAGTATTCAATATAATGCCATAATCATACAATATCGAAAATACTAGTAAGATCATAAATCATACGATATCAGAGTAAGCGGAAATACTAACAAGTCCGTGAGTAAAATAATATCAGAGTACTCAATACAGATCAGCTATGCAATGATGAGTCATAAAGAGCCAAATATCATATACCGAGGATACAATGCAATATACAATTCCTGATGAGTTCACGAATACCGTTAGCCGCATATAGACAATATAAATACAGAAACACAGTAACCCAAAATGCCATTTGCCGCGGATGTAATGAAATATGCGGTGCGAATGGAATGACCATGCTGGAGTGTGAAGTCAGGATGATAGTACGTAGAATCACAAACTATGGGGTCCATCATAAGGGTCTTCTATCCAAAATAGTCCCATACCTAATTTGGATAGACAGACTCAATGTGGTAAAATCCTGATCTCAGGTTAGTCGCGCGCCCCAACCGAAATCCTGGCCATTGCGAAGGTACATGTAACAAATAGTTGCGCACCACCAGCTCGAGTGGATAATGAATGAATGAATGAATGAGTATGCAACTCCTGCTCAATAAGTCCTCATATCAGTACTATTCATCTCTGGGATCATTACCGGGTTTAGTACACTCTACACCAGCTTGCCTTTCTCCAACCCTCATGAGACATCCAGGTTAAGCTTTTACCATACGAACCTCTCGACAAACGACACTCTAGGTAAGGAATAGACCGGATCATGTCTACATCTAATATAAGGGTGGGGTGTCCACTCGCTTTATCATTCGGTTGTATCCCAACCTCTGCCAACATAGGGCATCTGTAGACACCCCACCTTAAATGAGCAAAAATCTTGCCTGTCGACTTCAGTTTGTCGCCAACTAAGATATGCATACAACCAAAATTGTACCCTGAAAACAACCATCAGGGCGGATCTACCATTCTCAAGGCACACGGGTGGTAGGACGGCGAGAAAGCACGAATATAAAATGATCAAGCAAAGCGTGATTGAATTATACAAAAGTTGGCAGAGTCTATTTATAGTGTCGGGAAATTCGTAATCCTAGAAATGGATTTCCTAAGACCATATTTGTGCAGATATGGTCCTTGCAATACCGTATTTGTGCATAGCCACCCCCCGCGACAATCAGGAGCTGCCATAAGCCTCTGTATGTTGATATGTTCCTATGGTTGCCTTGAGCAAACTTGGTTCGGTCAAATCTTGTCCGAGATGTAACACTTGTGTGGTACCCTCTCGTTGCTTATTTAAGACAACTCACTATAAAGGTTCAAAAAAAGGAGAGAGCCACGGACAAAGTTCAAAAAACAAGAGGAGAGGAAGATAGAGGAGAGAAGAGAGACCCTGCCAGATGCCTCGATAAAAGAAAGTGGCTAGCAGCCACTGACCTTCATTAGTTTGGAAACAACACGTGTTTAAATCTTTGTCCTCTTTAAAGTATTCATCTCCCAGATTTTTCTATCCATTAAAGTCAAAGCCGGAGAAGATATAAAGTCAACAAGTAGTGTCAGAATTTTGGACATCTGACCATCCATTTTGACTGAAAAATCACATCTTAGATCAAGTTGTATTCCACTCCCCACATTCTTGATACACTTGTAACATCTACACCCACTTATACTTTTGTTATGTTTTCATTTATTTAATATTTTGCCAACTCGAGCCCTAAAAAAGCCTGCGAAGTATGACTTAACCCTACTTGCTTTATTTACTTTACTACTGACTTAAGTATTCTTATATTTCGCCTACCCGAACCTTAAAAAGTCCGAGCATTATGACCTAACGTTATATGCTTTCTTTACTTTGCTACTACTTTGTTCTTTTCCTTATTTTTGCTTACGGCTTAGTTTTGTTATATTGGAAGTTATTCCGAATTCTCTAAAAAACTGTACAATTCTGTAAAGTAGAGACCTTGTTTACACGGGTGAAAAATGATGCCTAACCCATTTCTTTTCTATAACCGAGACACTTACCAATAACCTAAGATCGTAAGCTAACCATAGGAGTCACTGAGTTGGAGAATCTTATGATTCTATAACCATTAAGCGATTCTATGATTTGTAGCTAGTTGTAAATTTTAAAATATTTTCGGCGAGTGACAACTCTAAGTCAAAAGTCAAGTGCATTTTTACCTCAAAATTAATCTCACATTTCAATAGAAATTGAAGTCATAACAAAAAAAAAAAAGTCAATAAAAAATGTGTGCATCATTCTCGTATGCCTATTCACTATAGTGCGAGTGATAGCATCCACACCTATGGTTTGCGTCCCATTCCCATTGTTCTTGTGTGGCCCATTTGAGTTGTGGACTTTACTTTAGAATGATGGCCGGTGGATTTTACATACGCAACTATTAGGTCGCACAACCTAGTTTTAAGCGATGGCTAAAGGGGCGTTAGAAAATTTCCGGTACTCCAAATACAGTGCACCAGATGGACGGGGTAGATCTCACCAACATAAAGTCACAGAAAATCATGCCCCCCCGTCTGCCTCCAAAAGTCAAGCAATCGTTTTCGCAAATCAATGATCACGGTGGACCTCACTTGGAGAACGGGCCTGATCTTATACACGTGTACACGAACCGTCCCTTCAATCTTGAGCACTGACAGATCTTGTTCTCGTCATTGTAATCTCTTGGCAGATCTTAAAGATTTTTGACGGTTTTTTCTCGCCATAAATTAATTAATAATTTTAATAAATGTAACCGTTAATATTAATTTACTCGCGCTAATTTAATCGCGAAAAATTAAAACTTTCGATATTTTAAAATACCGTATCGCGTGAATACCACTTGAATATTCAGTATAAAGATCGCGATATTCTCAAAATATCGAATATTTTCTCGGCTGAGAAATAGCGCGACAGTTCTTCCCCTTCTCATTATGAAATTGAGGAGAGAGAGGGAGAGGGGGGCCGTTTTCTTTATGAAATTGAGGAGAAAGCGAGGCAGTGAAGGAGAGGATTTGGATTCGGGAGTGACTCTCCTCGGTAGTGGTCGGTCCTTGAAAAGCTCTGTGGGCCCCACCATGATGTATATGTTCTGTCCAATCCGTCCATCCATTTTCCTAGATAAGTGTAGGGCATAAGCCTAAAAATGAGACATATTCAAATCTCAGACTGTGATGATTGAACATTCACCGTTGAAAACTTCTTGATTGCCACAAAAGTTTTAGATCATGCTGATATTGGCGTTTTCCCTTCATCCATGTCTTTGTGGCCTAATAAGAGGTTTGATGGTAAATAAACAAAACAGTTGGGCCAGGGAAGATTTTAACGGTGAGTGTTCAATCACCAATGTTTATTGTAGTGTGGTCCATCTAAGATTTAGATTTTCCTCATTTTTGGATCATTACTTAAAATCAGTTTTCAATATGGATGGACGGAGTGGATAAAAGAAATACATCCTTGTGGGGCCCACAGAACCGACCAGTACCGAGATCTCGGTACTGGAGGGGTGACTATCGAGTCCGAATTCGAAAGGGACAACGGAGAGGAAATTCGGTTGGATTTTGCAGATCACAGAAGAGTGGGGTCAGAATCTCGGGCAGCTTTCGAAAAGACCGGATTTCCAAAGATTTCTTTTCTGTTCTCTCCCTCCGTATAATAAAAAACCCTCTCGCTCTCCCCCTTCTCATCCACAAACAAGAAGATTTTGGGGGTTTTTGGCCTGAAGAGAGAGAAAATGACGATCATGTCCCTGCGACAGAGGCCAGAAGAGCCCGAGGATTGCTCGATCTCTCCTGCATCTTCTCAACAGCTCCACGTTCTCGCAGTCGACGACAGCCTCGTAGATCGCAAGGTCATCGAGCACTTGCTCAAGATCTCTGCTTACAAAGGTCTTTTATCTCTCCCTCTCACTTTTCTTATTTTGATTTTTGCTGCTTTTTTTTCTTTTTGGAATTTGAATGGATTTTTGTTGCGGATTTTCAGTTACAACGGTTGATAGTGGTAGGAGAGCTCTCCAACTCCTTGGTTTGGATGGAGAAAATAGCTCCGTTGATTTTGATGTGAGTTATTTTGCTCAACAAGATGAGTTTTCTTTTATTAGGATGAGTTTGGTTAAGCCAGATATAATGAAATTTCATGATTTTTTTTTTTTTTTTTTCACGATTAAACATGAAATATCATATTATTATATTTGGTACAGCCAAACGCATCCGTATTTATTTATGAGTTAATTTTTTATTTTTTATTTATACTTTGTGTATGTTTTTATAGGGAATGGAAGTGAATATGATAATTACGGATTATTGTATGCCTGAGATGACCGGATATGAGCTTCTCAAGAAGATTAAGGTTTGTTATTTTATTTTCTTTTCTTTTAATTACGGATTATTGTTATTTTATTTATTTATGAATATAAAGAAAAAGAAAGCATTAACAAAATGAGTCTAGTAGGAAAGGTCAATTGGTCATTCCAGGACAGATTTATTATAGTGAAATCAAATTTATGGTGAATAAATTATAATCTAATCAAATCTATATAAAATAAAATATATTGTTGAAGAGGAATATATGAAAATGATATCTTTCTTAATAAATAAGTCCGTTGACGGACTATGTGGTGTGGTTCAGTCCGTCCCTTTCGTCGGCTGACGTAAGCATGTGAGCCCAAAATTAAGCAGATCTAAAACTGTAAGTAGGCATGTGTTATTCAACTAGTTGCCCGTTTGGCCAGGCGGATTGGAAGGGATTGGATGGTATTGGAATGGATTGGAAGTTAAATCCTGGTATTGGCCAGGCGTGCCAAATAGACTGGGTGATCTGATCCCGGGATATAGCAATCCCATGGATCTTAAGACAATCCACTGACAACACCATCATTACTTTTAAATCCCATCCAATCCACCCTAATCCGTTCAAATTTGCCTGGGACGTGTTTGGTTCAAAGGATCGGAGGGGATGGGAAGGTTTAATCCCGGGATTGGCCGGGCGAGCCAAACAAACTCGATGTAGCAATCTCGGGATATAGCAATCCCATGGATCTTAAGGCAATCCACTGACAACACCATCATTACCTTGAAATCCATGCCATCCACCCCAATACCATTCAATCCCTTCCAATCCACCCGGCCAAACGGGCCCTAGGAGATTTCTACCATGATGAAGGGAAATCACAAATATCAGCTTGGATTGATTGAAAGCTTCTTGGCTCAAGAAAATTTTGATGGGGGTGTTCCCATCTTCCAATCTTTCTTGTGGTGTGACTCTACCTGAGTTTTGAATCTCCTTAATTCATGGTGCTTCACAGGGTTTTTTGTTGTAGGGGCAAGATATCTTTTCAAAAATTGTTGTAGGAAATTTGCATCGAATCAGTCACCTTTTCTGCCAGAGTATTAGCAGTTTATTCTCAGATTGAAATAAACTGTTCGTCCATATCTTGTAATCATGCTATAGCAGTGACCTTTGATTCTGGGATCTGAGTAAGAGCCATTAAATATTCATCTTCATACACAATCACTGTCTCAGTTCATCATTTAAATTGTTGCCATGGCACCCTACCCTAGCAAAATCCCATGGCTTCTTGCCTGGATTTTTTTTGCAACCACCTTGAGTGATGGTTTCACCCATCATTTTGTTGATTAGTAGACACTCATAAATTGTACATGTAGCATATGTTAAATTAAACTGTCCAAATTGGGGAACCTATCTACATGGATATGTAATCTTCCAGAGTTTAGATCTAATGGCCAATTCTAACCTTTGATTCATGGATTTTCTGGATTTGGATCATCCACAAAATCATTTAGGCTAGCCATTATGGGCATACCAATCAGCTGATTATGAAATCAGATCGGTTTAGGTTTTGTTTGATGGGCCATCTAAATAAAGGCTCACAATTTGGACAGCTAGTTTATCTGTGTTCCCAAGCTGTGTACAATTTCTTAGTGCCTCGGTAATTGAAAAGCTTAATGATTAAAAATTCCTTTACCTCTCTTGAAAATATTCACACTGTTGCTTGTGAAATTAATTTCACGGTAATAGAATCATAATAATACAGTACTTTTCAATCCAAATAGGCTCTAAATCATCTGTAGGGAGGCCACAAATTGGATGGTTTAAAATTTTAAATCAATGTTCTTGTCATATTGAAACAGGAATCTTCAACGCGGAGGGAAATACCAGTAGTCATAATGTCATCGGAAAACGTGTTGACTCGTATGGACAGGTAATCTTTTTCTCTCTGAAATATCAATCAATTGGCTAGCCTTGGATCCCCTGAGAGCTCTTTCTTCGGAAATGATCTCTCTCTTTATTTTGCCTTTTTTTCCTTTTCATTTGATGCTCCGGCAGGGTGTGGTGGTTGACACACAGGCCCAACTCAATTAAACAGCCCTACCATGGATAGGCCATCACCTGAAAATTAGATGGATTGGACGATGAGAAATCCTCATTAATTTGAGTAACCTGTCTTCCACATGTACAATTTCTGGGTGTCTGCTTATTAAGAGTTGCACTCTGACAAAGTATTAAAGTTTTCCTTCCCCGAAGTTATTCAGACGGGGATTGCCTTCAACTGGGGCTAACCCAGATGAGTGAAAAAGAGCCATGTGCGCCTATAATATTCAAGCCTGTAGTGAATTCCAAAGATTTTCTGGAGTGAAATGATGCCTTTGCTTGCCATGCTCATGTTGTTCATTGGGCCACATTAGCCCCTGTTGCAGGCAATTCGTGTCTGAGTTATTTGATACTCTGCCAGTGCACGATGCTTGATACACAGGCAATCAGAAATCTTCCAATGCCCATGGGTAACTGGTACACTACCAAAATAAGATTTAGTTAAACAACACTACCCTTCGATTAGCCGACACGTTTTTTGTTGAAATAGGACCATTGGATATTTTTCACTATTACACTATTAACTATGATGGTTATCATATGGTCAAATAAACTGGGGCCCTTGATTTGGACAGTTTAATTTGCCTGATTTCTATGGCATGTATGTGATTTCCAAGTAATTTCGTTAGTGCCTGCCTATCATCTATCACATTCTGTCAGAGTATCAAAAGTTTTCTTCTTTTCTGTCTTTTCTTCTTTTGCTTTTGTTTGGGATTGGGAGGATGCCTTCCCCACAATCTCTCTAGTTTCAAAAGGTGTTAGATCTTGTTCTATGTGAATCTACTGAGATTTTCCTTTTTTGCTTTTTGTTCTTTCTTTGACTAAATGAAATGAAGGTGTCTAGAGGAAGGGGCGGAGGAATTCATAACGAAGCCTGTAAAGCTATCGGATGTTAAGCGTTTGAGAGGTTACATTGTGAAAAGGGGTGAAGAGAGTGGGCCCCACAAGAGAAAGTTGCCATCATCATCATCATCAGGAGACGAGATTAGGAGAAAGATTAGCGTGGATTGAGGAACTCCTTTACCTCATTTGCTCCCTCCCTATGAATGGGATTTGATCCCTTGTACGTGGCTTCTTCCACTCATCAAAGTAGGTGGGGTAATGGGATTTGATCCCCTGTACGTGGCTTTTTCCACTCATCAAAGTAGGTGGGTGGGGTCCATTACATTGGGTTATTGAGATTATTTGCTTGTAAATATTAGAAATGGTGATCATTTTAAAGTGAACAACACTACATAAATTTGCCAGTGCAAAGATTATAGTGTCACATGTGCCAAACATACATGCTTGCATAGTCGGATTTTATCATTAGGTGGTGTAGAGTTGAAAGGCCCATGTACACCCAGATCCATAGCTCAACTGGTAGACTGAGTTGAGATACCTCGTTTCAACACTTTAGGTCTTGGTATGGATCCATAGTGGGGGTGGCTAACTTTGGAGTGTGTGCACTGACATGGGTGTGTACTAACAAGCTAACCCTAAAAAAAAAAAAAAAAAAAAAAAGAAGAAGAAGAAGAAGAAAGGCCCATACATGTGGGCCACTGGATTTGATAGTATCTACCAAATTTTAAGGACCTTCACAAAGTCCAATATGAAAGGCCTACTTCCAGCGATCTGCCTAACCACTATAGGGGCGGAAAGAAGCTATTTACCCCTCTGATCTGCAGTTAAGATGGTCACCTAACTCAATCAAGGGTTTAGATCATCTATAGGTAGCCTAATGGATAATTATATATTCTCTCATTATTCCTGATTTTCTCTCTAAGAAATTTCTGAAATGCTTCTCTTTTTCAAGGGAATGTCTTCATTTTAATTTATAAAGAGAGATACCAAGAGAATTACGAGTTGAATGATGGGTGGGACTCGCTAGTGTTGCCTACAGTGGGCCACACAGGCCCACAATCTAATATCCACAAACTACGTCGTGGGAGAGGCACAACGTAGATTGTCTATCTTATCTCGTAACAATCAAAATTAAAAGACTAATTAAAATAATCAAAGGTGGGGACCTGCCTAAATACTGTTTTACCCTCACAAGTGTGTGAGTAGTAAGTGGTCATAAGACTAACACTCAATAATCTAAACTTTGTTATACTTGTCCCACCATATTGGGTGGAGTTTATTCCCAATCTAGTGTACTCACCCAACATACATGTTTATATGACTTATTGAGTTTATTTAAAAGATTTGTTTTTTAACAAGCATTTGTTTATTTATTTTTATTTTTATTTTTTTTATTTATTATTTTTTAAAGTAATACTATACTAATATATTTTTCACAAGAATATCGTAACTATCAAAACTTGATATTGGTTGGGGATAAGATAAGTTTTCATGTGTATATTAATAGTTTTAAAAACTTGGTGTGGTTGTGTCAAACTGACCAAGCTGCTTTCCTAGTGTAACTAGGATCAACTCAATCTTGAGACCTTCGTCATCATACACTAAAATAGCGATACTCAATTTCATCCTCCTATAAACAAGAGAATGATAGGTGAGGATAGAAAGAGTTACCTATGAGATTTTCTACTAACATGTTTAATAATTAGATTGAATCAAAGTAAGTAATAGGTTCGCCAGTGCAAAGATTATGGTGTGACATGTGCCAAACATACATGCTTGCCTAATTGGATTTAATTATTAGGTGGTGTAGAGCTGAAATGCCCATATATGTGGGCCACATGATTTGATAGTATCTACCAAATTTTAAGGACCTTAACAAAGTCGAATATGAAAGGCTCACTTCTAGCGATCTGCCTAACTACTATAAGGAGTGGAAAGAATCTATTTATCCTTCTAATCTATGGTTAAGATGGTCGCCTAACATAATCAAGAGTTTAGATCGTTTATAGGTAGCCAGATGGACAATTATATATTCTCTCATTATTCCTCCTGATTTTCTCTCTAAGAAAATTTTGAAATGCTTCTCTTTTTCAAGGAAATGTCTCCGTTTATATAAAAGAGAGATACCTGGAAAATTATGAGTTTGAATGATGGTGGGACCCACTTACTAGTTTTGTATAAGTGGGACTCACTAGTGTTGCCTACAATTGGGCCATAGAGGCCCATGATCTAACATCCACAAACCACGTTGTGCCCCTCCCACAATTTACTCTCATAAGTGTTTGAGTACTAATTGATCACCACACTAATATTTAATAATCCAAACTTTGTTATACTTGCCAGACCATATTAGGTAGAGTTTATTCCCAATTTAGAGTACTCACCCATCATACACATTTATCTGACTTATTGAGTTTATTTAAATTTTTTTTTTTTTTTCAAACAGTTACTTAATTTTTTTAAAAAGTAAAAATATACTACATACATACTTTTTAGAAAAATATTGTAACTATCAAAACTTGATATTGGTTGCAGATAAAACAAGTCTTCATGTATATATTAATAGTGATATTGGTTGCAGATAAGATAAGTCTTCATGTATATATTAAGTTTTAAAAACTTGGTGTGGTTGTGTCTAATACGGAATTGACCAAGTTGCTTTCATAATGTAATTAGGTTCAACTCAATCTCAAGACATTCATCATTGTACACTTAAGTATCGATACTCAATTTCTTCCTCCTATACATACGGAGAGGATATGTGAGGACAAAGGAGTTACCTACGAGACTTTCTAATCACATGTTTAATAATTAGATCAAATTAAAATTTTTTGTAATTAATAGATTTGTACATTTTTTATACATATACGCGCTCACACCCCCACATACACCCACACTCTCACACCACAGTGAGTTTTCACCACAATAGGTACTCAAACCCATGGCCTCATGTTGAAACTCTTGTGAGTCTACTTACCTATTGTGGTGAGTAAGAATTTTTGCCAAAATAGGTTCATACATGTAAGGCTCGCATTTTTTAAAATAAAATTTAAATTTAAAATTTTAATTTTAATTTTGAGTGGGAAAGAGATTTATCGATCTCATCATCTTTCCTCTTATCTCTTTTTATTCAAAATTTTCCTCGTATCTCGTAGTCTTCCAACGAACCATCTCTTAAAAATGGAGCATGTGAGAACAATAATCCTATCAAAACTCAAATAACCAAATAAAGAAACTCTTAGAAAAAAAAAATGAAAGGGAAAGTGAGAAGAAAGTTTTTGGAATTTGTCTATTCAGGTTAACGTAATGTTTTTTTCTTTACTTTCTTTATGCATTAATTAATTTGGCATTGATCTATACATTAGATGGATTTGATCATCAAACATCCATTGTGTAAGTTTAATTTATCAATGCGAAAAGGTACACTAATTGTTCACTCCCCAAGTATAGGGTTGTGATGTAGTAATAACTCGGTAAGACCGAGGTCGAATCCACAGGGATTGAAACCTGTACGTTATCTGAAAATAACCAGATCTAGAAATAGGCTAAGATGTAATCTAAACCAATTGTGAATTGAGAAATAATGATGAAATAATTATCTAAAACTTAAGAGAATTCAGAGAAGGGAAACTAGGGATTCAGAGGATCCACTTGTAGAGATCAGGGAGATCTATGGTCGATTCATGAACTCAACTGGACTTCGAGTCCCATCTTCATCCAGTTGGAAGATAATTCCTGAAAATCAATGTGGACTTCCTTTTGATCTAGTCTTCAAATAGATGAAAGGTAGAAGAATTAGATATGATTCTATCACAAATCCATGCCTATGAAACAAGGTAAACAACAGAACTCAAACCAAACTACAACCAATCAAAAGACGTATGAATGTTAGGAAGGATTCCGTCATCCAACCATGCCTAGGAGACGATGGTGAACAACAGAGCTTTCTAACCCCATAATCAGAAAAAGGAAAAGGAAAACTCAAGCCATCACAGATCTAATGTAATATCAGTCACACTAAATCATTAAAAACTAAAATCTTCCTTAAAATCAAATTAAACCGATCAAAACGAGTTCAACGGGCATAATCCAAGCTGCAGAATCCTCCCATCTCGCTACAAGCTTCACCTCTTAGCCCTAGCTAAGGGGTTTAGCCAACCATGGCTAAATCATGCAACAGCAAATGGAGAAAACGAAAAAAACAAATCTCTTTCAAACTCTCTCTCCCTGTCTTTCTCTCTCCCTGTCTGTCAGCCGTGGAATATCTTCTCATCCTTCTCTCTCCCTTTCTTATAGTCCTGACAGTCGATGAAGAGGCTGGAGAGAGTCGGTGGACACAAGGATCCCGGAAAGTCTTTTCCGCATCCCCTCTTTTTGTGCGGAACTTCTCTATGCAGCAGAACCGTGAGATGGGTTATGTTTGGGTGAGATTTGAACCAGCCTGCGATCACTTCCAGGTGTTCTGTCAACATGGGAACGGTCTAAATTTCCCTCCCGACAGGTTGAACGGCGCAGATCTTTCAACCTGTTGCTACCAAGATTATGCAATGGGCCACAGAGACCGGGTAGCATCTGGACGTTGCAACAGAGACCGCACTAGCCGCGCTGATGCTTGGTGGGGTCCACGCACTCCGTCGAATGAGAAATCCACCCCGACCATTAGATGAGGCTCGAAATTCTGATAAGAAATGGTCGGTTTTGGATTAGCTTTGGTGTAGCCCACGGACTCAATCATGCTGCACTTATTTTGAACGCTGCAAAACGGTCTTCTTGTGACCTCTTTAGAGGGAAAGTACGCGTGTGAAATTACCCAAATTCAACATGGGTTTGACTGGTTTTCACCCCTCTGCGTGATAGACGGTTTGGATTGTCGAATCAATCAAATATGGTGGGCCAGGAGGATCCGGAACTTCCGTTTTTTCCGGACCGCGTAACGCGTAACAGAGCTTCCGCGTGGAATCTCTGACAGTCGGTGGGGCCCACTTCGTTGTTATTTTAGAAAATCCAAGCTGTTCATTGCAACCCTCTCTAAAAACCAGTCGGAAACGTCGTTTTATAACTCGAATTTGGTGTGGGCCACGGGTTTTCCGTTCAACCGTCCGTCCTTCGATGGGTTACACTCCATCTGTGTATGCATACATTGATTCGGAAGAACCCCATTCGTACGGTCGGTTTTCCCTTAGTGAACGACTGGACGGTTCAGATCATCAAGATGGGTGATGATGGTGGCCCACCTGACTCGACCAGATCTCCCTGATGCGAACAGCAAAAACGGCAATTTCCGTTTTGGTGAAATCCTCGGTCAAGCCGGGTTTGACCGTGTTTGATCGGTCTGGTGCATAGAGAGTGTACTCGTGCAACATGCACTGACACTTCCAATGAGATCCACTGCAAGGTCTCAGATGTAATCAGCTCCATCCATTCAACTATTCTCCCTTCTTAAGGTGTTGAGACCAAATTTGATGCAGTTCCAGATATCATGTGGGCCCCAAATTAGAGATTAATGGGCTGATCTGTCCTTTGGACCACTTCCCGAGATCTTCAATGGTTGAAATTCAATATGTACGGTTAATTTAGTGTCTTCAGCTCATGTATGAAGTCTTGAGTCAATCGGATGGTGGGAACTATGTGATCTTGCATTCTGGACCAGTTTCGGGCCATTTTCCATATGAGTGGCTGGAATTTCTCCAATTTACGGCGTGTAACTCCTCGATCTTGGTCCCATGGAAACCTGTCCACTGCCTTCGATGGATTCAGAGCGTCAAATCCACACTTTTAGTGGTCTTTTACAATCAAAGCTCCTAATTTCAACCTGCAGCATAAACACGATTAAGTCGGCCTTTAAACAATATTATGTTCGTAAATCCAAGCAGTAACTAGGGTCTGATATGCAATATTTGGCCCTCAACACTAATGCGCATGTTTTAGGACTGATGTATAGAAGGTTGAATTTTTTCATGATGGATAGCGATCGGTATGATCTGTACATTTCATAAGTGTTCTAAGATCCAATTATGTAATAATTTTAAGAATCAGACCAATTTGACACATCAATGGATCATACCGATCATAGATCTGCCAAGATTCTTCCTTAATCTAAGGAAATTTAACTAATACCGGAAGAGTAATTCTCTACGGAAGATACAACTTGGCACAAGAAATTATATGAAATAATTTGAAATATGTGATTAAATCCTTATCATTCATTAGATTCTTAAGATTAAAATAAATTAAAATCCTAAATTTTAAACCGATCAAACCATTGGATGGGTTGTATTGATCTCAAAAAATAGTAGATAATGACCCATATGTTGATTCATTAAGTGGAATTATAAGATTAAAAATAATTCTTATTTATTTGATTTTAGGAAATCTTAATTCAAATAAAACTATTGGTTCAAGGAATCATCTCTACCGCATTAAGGTGAGTGATTTTGATGTATTTCCCATCATCAAGTTAAAATAGTTGATTATTTGATATGTTGTATACTTACCCTGATATAGTTGTTACGTACTCTTAGTTAATTGGATGAACGTGTGATTTTTGTATTAATATAATAATAATGATATGATTTGATTAATGTGTTAGTATAGTCAATTATCTAAGTTACTGTCTTAATGCAACATATATGTTGAATTAGTAACTGGACATGATTTGCATGATATACTGATATTACTGGATAGTATGAGATTATGTTGATTCGAATGTAATAATCGAAATGATCTATATAATACATGATTCCTGATTAATTGATATTCTTGTGCTTCTATTAATTGCATGCACAATGTGTCCTTAATTCATAGGGGACCTTCTTGGATGGTATACCTGATAGAATCGTTACTAGAAGCCCACTATATTAGTGGAAGCCTATTCAAGGAGTAGATGCAGGCCTTGCATATGCCTACAATGGTAGAAGCTTTCTAAGGGGCAGATGCGGGTTGACGGGTTTCCAACTTAAGAAAGTGGTCGGATTTCTACTTGATGCATTCATACATTGCATAATATTTGTATTTTCTTTCTAAAATTATATTGTGTATAATTATTAGCATTCTGCATAATATTTGCATTTTCTTTCTAAAATTATATTGTGTATAATTATTGACATTCTATTATAATTTAATGTGAAGAATTATGTCGAGAATTCTCACTAAGCCTAGGCAGCTTACCCTGTATTGATCTAAAACCGTATAAATGTGATTGAGGGTAAGTCAGTGGCTCAAGAACAGGAGTACGTGGTCGAGCCGGAAAATGACTTAAGGGACACGTGATCCCATTTGATAGAGGAAGAAGTTGCTGCTTTAGATTGATCATGATTATCACTTTAATTATATTTGATGTTCTTAGATTGTTAATTATTTCTTTCAAGTTTTAAGCAAAATTTATTTTATTTCATAAGACTCTGAATGGAAGGGTCCTTAACTATGTTCATAATTGATGATTAGAATGGATGGTTGATTTCTTATTTATGAGATGTTGCTGAGTATGAATGGAATTTAGATCTATGGTAGAACTATTAGCTAGGCAAAATTTTATAAGCATATATAATAGTTTAAGTATACTTAGTGTACAAGTTATGACATGTTTCTCGGGTTCAAAGTATATACCAAGTACCTGAAATCTAGATTGTGACAATACATGTGGTTACGATTCACATTGTAAAGTTAATAATACTATACATACATTGTGTTTATAATATACACGTCATCATATGTGAGGTACCATTCATTTCATCCTTTCACGACTTGCCTTTAATATCGGGCCATAATGTTAATCACGTAGTAATGCAATAAAATGTAGTTACGTTATTACGACTTTAATAAGTCTCACTTCAATTTTTAGGGCTAAAATTAAATACCATCTATTTTTAACAATAGAGGATGTTTTACACCTCAATGTGTGAACTAAACTCCAACTTGTACATTTAGGGTTGGTTTACCTGTAACAACCCGAATTTTCACGGCCAGAGTTTGTACTCGTGCCCGAAAAAACCGGGTGTTAATGATGTATAAATTGGATGTTTTAGAAAATCACACCTTATTTATTATTATTATTTTTTTATATATTTTTTTTTGTTTACATCCAGATACATTCAAGAAGGTAACATTCACAAGAGTAAAGTTAACTGTATCGGTTATATTTCATCAAAATAGAAGAATAATCAAATGGCCTCATAAAGGGAGGTTTATTACAACATCAGAGTTCACAGCAGCAGTATGAAACTAAATAGTAAAATTGTCTTCTCAATCTTTCAAGATAATCTTCTATAGGGAAGTAGTCATGTAAGTCTTCAATCTGTATATCACCTGCATCATCTGTACGGTTGGGAGAGGGTCAATGCCCCGCTCATAGTGAAGGTTACCCTTCAAGATTAACAATAATTCAAGAGATTCATAACAGGTAAAGTAAGGGTCTGATACGTCCCGTGCTCCACTAACACGAGGGTATCAGTATGCACAAACACGCTACATGAGGTGTATGACTAGCATAGTGTGTGCGGTTCATCATACGTAGTGATCGTCACAATGTGGGATATAATTCACAGGAAACCCGGCTCGACCCGCATCCCATAACTACGGATATTCACCGGCATGGCCAACGCTAACGTGGGTTTATGCGAACATCTCAGGGCAACACAACACGCGGTTGGGGGATTTACGTAACACGATGTGTTCATGGAGCGACTAATTGCGACATCCAATCCCGAAAAGTTGATGTAACACGTATGCCGATTTACATACATCGATTGTGCACCACGCCAACCAACCCACGGAATTACGTGCCGACCAAGAGGGCCGCTACCCGTAACGCATTGCGTCCATGGTAAGATAATCGATTCACTAGTTGTGATACCTCATAACACAACACTTGCACTTATAAAGAATATTATAGAATCATGAAGAGTATAACCTGAATCATGAAGAATATAAACTGAATCATGGAGGTTCTCGAATAACAAGACACATGCCCATGCCTTTAAAGATAGACGGCACAAGGCCAATATAATAAAGAGAAGAGTGACAATGGTCAACTCAGCAGAAGTGGCAATGGCCAACATAACAAGAGGAGAGTGACAATGGTCAACTCAAAAAGAAGAGTGGCAGAGCCAACTCAAATAAAGAGACGAGTGGCATAACCAACTCAAATATAAAGACGAGTGGCAGAGCCAACTCAATAATGAATAAGGCAGGGCAAGGCTTGTACCCATGGCCTCGCATGAATTCAGAGAAATTCACATGTATTTGACATCATGTCATAATCCCAAAAGGGCCAATAATATAACATAAATCAATTGAGAGGATAATTCCAAAAAAACATGTAATCATGAAAGGCATGATAATCCATAACATCAAAGGCACGAAAAAGCCAAATAAATAATAAAACCCAGAATGAAGGCAGGATAATCTTCATCCTCAAAACAGGAAAAGTCAAAAGTAGGTAAAAGCATAAAAGGCAACATCATGTACACGAAAACGTGAATAGACAGAGTGTAAAGATCAAACGGAATTAAAGTAAGCCTAAAGGATAAAACCCTCACCTTAAATCGAACTGTCCTTATTCAAGACGAGATGTCCACGTATTCCCCTTAACATCAAACTACATCCTAAATCACATGGTTTAAATAGTTAGGATTAAGTTATGTTGAGTCTATGATCCGAGTCTAGGACTCACACTAAATATGTGGGCTAGAGAAAGATCTTTAAACATGATGTGGTGTGGATGGGGGACTCACCGTAATTCTTTACTTTAAGAAGAACTTGGAGTTTGATACATCTCTTCACGGTGATCTTCTACACTTGATCTCAAGTTCTAATATTAATGTGGTTTTTAGACGTTACTTAAACAAAATAAGGGAGGATTACGTGGGTGCCTTACCTGCCAGGATGGCTGACCTAGATCATCCAACTCGATCCTGACTCAGTCCAGGACTCAGCGAGTCAAGTCGGACCTAACTCTTTCTTCCTCATCCTTCTTCTTTTCTTTCTTTCTCTTTTCTTTTCTTCCTTCTTCTCTTTTCTTTCTTTCTTTCTTTCTTTCTTTCTCCCTTCTCTTTCTTTCTCTTTTCTTTCTTTCTTTCTTTCTTTCTCCCTCTGCTGGACGGCAGCAGGCCCGACTGACAGAAACGGATGCTCAGCTGCACCGGTTCTCTCTCTATTTTCCCATGTTTCTCTCTCGTTTCTTTCTTGTGAGATGGCAGGACCTATTTATAGCCTGCCTGACGCCCAGAAGCTTCTCTGCGTAGCTTCGTTTACGCAGCAAGAAGAACATCCGAAGACCTTACGCAGCTACCGTTTTCGTCACCGGAAAGGAGAACTGCTGCTATTTGCTCGCATGCACACCCACGTGTGTCAACTGACGTGGCTTGGGTCGGTCTTGGGTGGCCGACCTCATGAACGGTTTGGATCTCCATGCAGATCAATCGTGGTGGGCCACCAATCGTCCCAGCGGACGAAATAGCGAGGAGTCCGGTTTCTCTGTTGCTGCGGGAGACGACCCAGATCTTGTTGGAGTCTGTGATGGTTGGTGGGCCCACTTGTGGCAGTCCTTTGGCAAATCCACACCGTTCATTTGTTCTGTGTGAGGGTACTAGGTCGTGGCTGAAGTTTGGGGTCGATCCGACGATCGGATGGTCCACATCAAAGACGGGAAGATGGGATGAGTCCCTTTGTTTTAACGTTTTCACCGCCAGTTCCGCATGGTTACTGGGAATTAGTGGGGTCCACTTGTGATGACTTCTGGGGGATCCATTCCCCTCACCGCTTTAACCATATTGTGTTGACCCATGGCCCCAAATCTGAAATAGATCCTATCTTAAGGTGGGCCACATGATTCACCAACGAGCGGGAGTGTGTTCACCGTTGAGAAATCTCACGTAAGTTGCCATGCATCTGACCCTTGTTATTTACAACTTTGCCATTAGTTTTCTAATCGTCTTCCGCTACCTGTTTTATTGGGTTGTACCGTCCAAATATTTTGAAATTTGAGGAGTATAATTTATTTTACCTCCTCTTTCTATTAGTCTAGTTTGGGCCCCGATCTCCTAAGGATGACCATGATACTCTTTTAATGGCTAACACACTTCAAGATTCCAAGATAACGTTTGTACACACCTAATTGGTAAGTTACCAGGTGGTTTGGGTCTACACACTGAGATCTTCAAGATGACTGATTTACCACGATATTCGTGTGGCCCGTTTGGCGGATCCAAACATGACGGATAGTCAGATGACTCACTAAAAATAAGGAAGCCTGATGATTAACATTCTGACATTGTATATAGGTGGATGTACGGTTAGTTCCGTAAGTGGTTGGACATAAAGTGGGTTTCTGGAGTAATTAGGGGTAGAGCATATGTATAGTCAGATTAAAGTGTTTTATTCACGTGTGCGAGTTTCTCAGATAATAATTCTAATGGTGGGTTAAGCATATTCATAGGTGACGAACAAGATGAACGGATCGAAATTTTGATCTGATAAGTACACGAACGGATGTAGAGGTCAAGTAGTTAATCTACTATGATCTAAGGGCTGAAACTTGATGTGTACGGTTAATTTATGATAATTAGGCCCGGTATAAAATTTCACGTAAAACAGATGATGAGAACTATGTGAATTGGAATTCAGGGGTACAGGTCAATGGCATTTCCGTAATTATTGCCGATCTGTGAGTTTTGGGAAATCCAATGGGTCCACATGGTTATGGGCACGTCTCTAAGAAATTTTTATGAATGAATGTATATCTAAATCACTACGGATAGGGAGTTATTCGTCGTGCCCTTCGTGGGAAGGTACTTCGTCAAATCATGCGATGGATGGTCCTTCCTGGAAATCAACGGTTAGATGACTTAATCTATGAATGAGGGTCATTCCTAATGGTTAGGTTTGTGTCAGGGCGAGGATGTCAGGCTAGGATTGTCGAATTGGTATCGTACACATACACATATAAGTAAAATTTTCAGGTAACGCTCGAGAACTTTCAATACTCGAGTATTGAAAAGTTCGGGGCGTTACACTACCCATGCATATGGGTGACCGACCTGCTAATAAAGATGATTACATATGATTACATACATTCGTGATCGTAAAAATTATGTTGATGACTACATTCCTATTAGTAAATACAGACAATACATAAACACAAAGTGTTAGGGATAAAGAGATAATCATTACATTACTAATAGAAAAGTGTAAGATTTAACAAAAAAAAAAAAAAAACAAAAAAAAAATAAAATGCAAGGACTTTTAAATTCGTTCATCGTAACATAAGCCTGTAAGAGATCTCTTGTAATGACTGTCGTCAAAGGGATCTGTCAACAACTCTTTGGTTGGAATGTAATAAAGCATCACTGTTTTATCTCCAATAGGATCATAAATGTAGAGATATTTACAATTAGTATATTTTGATTTACGGTGTTATTTAAGATTCTTTTTTACATCAATGACAAAGGTATTATCTACTCTAAGTAAGAATATGTCTATAATTGCCCCATAAAAAATATACCTAAATTCTTTAAGAATTTATTGGACCTAAACACTCAACCAATTGTACCATAATGTGTATGTTTAGCTACTATTGAGAGTATGTAATGTACTTTTGACAATCCCACGTTACTCTTGTATTTGGTGCCTGAAACAACTGCATAATTTTTTAGGGTTGTGCTTGGAAAACTAATGTTACATTACCTTTTACCTTCGTTGCTGCTAATTCAATTAATAAGGCCACACGTGTGAGCGAACGCTTGATTGGTTATTCGTGTGAAGGTAAGATGCATGGGCGTGCCAAAGTCTATTCGACACAAAGATTTGATTGAATTGCTGGTATCCCACGTGTCGAGATGGACAAATTGGAGAGTGGACCAGGATCCAATTATCCTCTCAACCACTGGTTTGCACTCCATTTAGGCGATTTGTGAAATGGTAGGAGTTAGCCATTTCGAATGAGTTCCTTTTGCCTTATGACAATAGATTGGGTCTACGAACTTAAGGACTTTTTTTCACCGGTTTTTAAGTTTATGTCTCTCAAATGAACAAGAATGTATAGATAAACAAAATAAGGCTAAAAATGACAATTTTATTGATATTCAAATGTATGACTCATTACAATCGACAAAGTAACAATTAACCAGAGAAACAAATGAAAAAAAAAGAAGAAGATAAATATATGATACGTCTATTGGAATAGACGATCAAGGTGGATGGTCAACAGGATGCGATCGGATTGGTATGATTAAGTAAATTAGAACTCAATTGATCATGATCCTACAAATTAAGGTTGGAGATATTTACTTGTACTCTTGAGGTACTATAGCGGGAGCCGCTATGCATGAGCTATCTATGCTAGAATTAGGCTAGGCTAAACTAAGGAAAGATAAATAAAAAATAGATAGATGTAGTTGACGTGGGGCCTCGAGCCCTTCTTTGTGTGCTCCTTTTATACCTTGTCGAGGTGGTGAAAACCCTCGCTAGGTTTCCTTGTTGCTTTTGGATCCTTCACACTTAAATAGTAGTTTTGGATATGAGAATCTACTTTATGGATTCAGAAGTGCTGGCTTGCATTGGGAAGAAAGGACTCCAACTAGATCTGGACTTGTTGGCTTTTCGAATCTTCTTCTCCTAATTGATTCTTTGCGGAGATGTTAACAACTGACTAAAGATCAGGCCTGGAACTATCAAAGTTTCTTTGATGAAGACAACCAGACAGTCTAGATCAAACCGCCTCCTACATTTGACCATCCATAAGGTGATGGTTTGGAGTGAGGTGGGATTTGACACATGATACTAATCTGTTATTGGACCAAGTTGGATATAAGTTCCCCCATTCTCTTAATTATGATTGATGTACGGATATGGGAACGTGATTTAGCCGATGTTTCTATCTCTCCTGACTCGGGTCCGAACCAAAGCTAGATTGGCTTGGAAAATGGTCTAATCTCCTGGTGTTTAGAACCTTCACGAGCATTTCTGGCTCTCTAAACATCTCTAGGAAGATCTCCCATTTTGGTAGGACTATGAGAGATGGTCTCACCGAGAATATCATAGCTAAATACATGATTGGATCCGTTCTCTTAGTGGGTCTTTTTATAGTTGTACCAGGTACGCTGGCTCATTAACGGGCACGTTGATTGTGGTTACGTGGCAAGTGATGATTCATCCCCCTAAAGGCATGCATAAGGGTCTATGCCACCACCGTAATAACAGAATGCATAACATCGATGGAAGATCAACCGAAGATCTCTTCAGGTGTGAGTATGACTTTTGTTCACAACCCCAAGTGTAGGGCACGATGTAGTATTAATCTCGGTGAGACTGAGGTCGAATCCACAAGGACGAATCTTGTGTGTATTCTGAAATTAAGTAGAACAAGAACTAGAAGAAGATGTGAATCTAATTCTGAAGTAATTGAGAGAGTAATTGTGATTAAAGTAATTAAAACTTGTAAATTTAAAGTTGGGAACTAGGGTTTCCAAGGATCCACTTGTAGCAATCTCGGTGAGAGTTTTGGGGATTAGAAGTGATTCCATCATCTAGTCATGCCTAGGAGATAATGGCAAACAACAGGATATACTGATCCCACAACCAATCACAAGAGAATCATAAAGATTAGAAGGGATTCCATCATCCAACCATACTTAAGGGACGATGGTGAACAACAAGATTTCTTAATTTCACAATGTCAAAACATGAAAAGAAGATACTCAAAGCTATTGCAGGCTACTGTAATTTGAGTCACAATAAACCATTAAAAACTGAAAGTTTTCCTTAAATAAAAAACTAGAATCAATTTAACATAAACATGAATCAAAGCAATAGAAATATCCCATCACGCTACAAGCTTCACCTCTTAGCCCTATCTAAGAGGTTTAGTCAACCATAAACATGATTGAACTAAAATCTCTTAAGAAAAGCATAAAAACAACTAAGGAAGAAGAATAAAAAAATCTTGGCAACGGCTTCTCCACTCTTTTGCTCTACTTTTCAGACCCTAGAAGATACTTAGGAACATCCCAGGGACTCCTATTTATAGTTGGAGAACTCCCTCTTGCGAACCGACCTTGAAAATTCACAAATTGACCTTGAAACCGCTTCAAATTTACGCACTCTGGGTGTTGTCTGCGCAACCTTCGACTAGTCGAGGACAGCCTTCGACTGGTCGAGGATCCCCTTTGACTGGTCGAGGGTTACTTTTGACTGGTCGAGGATGACGGGAATTTAGAAGATTTTGCTCACTGGAGTTCGAGTCGAAGTTCCTTCGACTAGTCGAGGAAAAGCTTAAATTGGCCGAAGGAGAGCTTAGATTAGTCGAAGCAGGCGGATTTTTAGGGTTATTTTTCTACACTTCGAGTCTTCAATTCTCTTCTTTCCTCACTTAATTTTCTTGGATCTTTGGCATGTGAATTCTTCATCCTTGGTCTCATAAAATCTATCCTTGGCTTTGGTGATTCTTGAGCATTAAATCCATGCTTTTAACATCTTTTTTTTTAATTTTTTTTTTTTTTTTTTAAATACAATCTCTTAAATTCACCTTGCAACATAATCATGATTAAAATAGAAAATTAAGCAGTATCATGTCCATAAAACCAAGATATAAATGAGAGATAATATGCAGTATTTGACCCTCAACACAATCCCCAACCAGCATTTTGCTAGTCCCGAACAAAGTATGCGTGAAATAAACCTCAATGCTCAATGTCTAAAACCTCTTTAAGAAAACAATCTTTTGTACACTTAAGTATGAATGGGTAGAATTAATATACGAAAGTGAAAATTTGAAAACCTAGAGCCAAATCACATAAGCGATCTATTAAATAAATTCTTTATCAATCAAATCAGAGTATAAGTCTATATATCATGTTTTTCAATGTGCTCAGTGAGGATCAACTTTTTTCCCATAAAAATACTATCTTTTTTATCATGCTAGCGATGCTCATCACTTCAAGATTGGTTTGTAACTCAAGTATCGATTCTAAACTTATCCTATTCTCCTTCTTTTTCCAGTTTTTCCAGTTTTAGATTTTATCAATGCTGTTCGCATATGCGATCACACAATCGCATATGCCATGGCATATTTTTTTTTTTCAAAAAAAAAAAAAAAAAAAATCTATAAAAAAAGAGAGGGAAAAACTCGTCTAATTAGTACACATGATTGGATTGGGTTATTTTACTTATTTCATTATAGTTTGAGTGTTTCATTAAGTGATATATTTAATTACTTATATCATATTATATAAATTTTAACAAAATAATCAACAAGCTACATTAAAAGATAACTAGTTATTATAAATTTAAAACAAGAAATTTTAATGATAAATGGATAACCTGAAACAACTTACAAGTTATAACTTACAACTTCATTTACAAAAAATAAACATAATTGAAATAATTGTAGAGAGATTAGAGTAAGAAAGAAAGAGGTGTAAGACAAAAAGAGTAAGAGATTTAGAGCTTTGGAGTAAAGAATAGTGAAAATGGAGGGGATATGAGTGCCTAAGTACAGGCAAAAGTTCTCCAATTTGAAAAAATAAAAAATAAAAATAAAAATCTTCCGCTCTTGGCTATTGGGAAATATGCAATCGCATATGCAGTATGCGATCGCATATTTATCGCATATAAAAGTATGCCATGACATACTTGCCAGGATTACATATGCCATATTGGCATATGCGATTTGATCAATAGTATGCGCATATCCGATCGCATATGCGCATATGCGATTACATTTGATAACATTGGATTTTATATCGACGGTCAATTTTTACTAATTCTTTGTAATTTTGTGTTCTTTTTCAAAATTTTTATTCTTTTTATTCTTTTTCATGATACATAACCTTTTTGTCGATCTCCTATTTTTTGATTGGTTCTTTTCTTCTTTTAAGGTAGATAAAATTCTCCAGACTTGATTCTAACCATCTATTAATGATTCACATACTAATAATCAGAAATTCTAGCATATCTTACAGAAGAAAAATTGAATGTGTCTTGTGATTTAGATTAACATGATATTCAAACTTTCTCTTAATCAATTGAGCACAAGAACTTAGGTGATAGATTACTTAGTTAATCCAACTTCAACAATCCAAAATTCAATCTTTATCTTATCATAATCAAAGCATTCTTAAGTACACAATTCATCGCTTCCCAAACAGATTTCAACTTGAAACATTGAAATTTTTCAAAATTTTTTGCTCAAAACTAAAAAAACACTGATTAATTTACCTAATCCCCCATCCCCAACCTAAAATCTACATTGTCCTTAATATAAAAGAAATAAACATATAATGCAAAAGAGGCAATGAAAAGAAAAGGGAAGTGATGGAAAGATAGTACCTGGAAGGAGGAAATTTAAAGCTTTTCCACGGATCTTATTATAAAATGGGTTAACACAAAACAAAACTCAACAGAGTATAAGCAAACTATCCTAAACAGCAGAAGCAAATTACCCTAGTCCTATGAAAGTGATAAACCTAACTATACCTCCATCAGACTAGGAGATCAATCTTGGTACACAGATCAGTTAGAGGTATGGACATGTCCTCTGAATCAAATTTCTCAACAAATGGCTTTAGTCGATGTCCATTCACTTTGAAAACATTGCCATTGTTCGGATTCTTTATCTCGACGGCCCCATGAGGATAGACATTAGTAACAGTGAAAGAACTAGTCCAACGAGATCAGAGTTTACTTGGAAAAAGATGTAACCGAGAATTGTATGAAATAATTTTTTGATCAACTAAGAATGATTTTTGAAGGATGTTCCTATCATGGAACACCTTCATCTTGTCCTTGTAAATTCTCAAGTTCTCGTATGCGTCATTCCGGATCTCCTCGAGTTCATTCAATTGTAGTTTTACGCAGCAAGCTAGCATTGTCCAAATCGAAGTTCAAATTCTTGATAGCCCAATAGGATCTATGTTCCAACTCCACAGGTAAGTGGTAAACCTTCCCGTAGACAAGTCTAAAGGGAGACATTTTAATAAAGGTCTTAAATACAGTACGATAAGCCCATAAAGCATCGATCAATTCGGATTGACCAATCCTTTCGTCAGGGTTAACCGTCTTTTCCAAGATGTGTTTAATCTCCCTGTTGGAAATCTTAGCTTGCCCACTTTGTAAGACCCGTATCATAGTCCGTACTATTCTATAGATCCCCACGATCCTCCCTGTTGAATTCCGTCAACCTTCGACCTTTATTCAATGTTTACGTGCGATCATAAGTTGAATCCTGTTAACCTGAGTCGATTCAAACTGAGACTTGTACCCGTGCGACCGCGCCGTCGTTACGGTTCCGATGCCGCGTCTCGCATGCTGAGGCGATACCCAGGCCAGGAGATGTGGGCCCGCATTCAGTTCGAGGAAAACGCCGCGCATTGCAAAACCCAAGAGAAATATCCCATCAATCATCCCATCATGTCAAGTACCCATATCATCCCTAAGTACAACCATCCTCCCCAAAGTCAATACTCTCTTACAACCAAGTACACATCCATCACCCATCACCCATCTCACACCCATCACTCACCTTTTCACCCATCACCTCTCTCTCTCTCTCATTTTCAAACTCCATCTTTCCAAGCAATCCAGGTCTATGGCTTCCAAGAGGAGAAGCTAGTGTGGCCCACCTTACTAACTCCCATCTCCACCATCCATGATCCATCTCAACCGTTGACGTTCGTTCTTTGGAGCTATAGAACGCGTTGATGGAAGAAGGACAAAGAGATCTAAGGTGGGTGCTTCTTAGAACTTGTTTCTTTCATGGATCCTTATTTTTTTTTTATTTTTTTTTATGATGATGTGTGGCCCACCTAATGTGCACAACACATCTAGACTGTCCAGGGCCAACAGGCCCACCATGATGCATTTAGCCACTGTCTGTCCATCGAGGACAAGCTTGGACGAAGGGAATCACAAATATCGGCTGGGACACCCACACGTGGGCCCACCCTGCTCTATTGGATCCATGGCGTCCATCCAAGCCTCCCGGGCCATGGCCTTGGGAATGAGGCAGATGCAAATCTTTGGTGAAGCCCACTGTGCTGAATCCAACACGTGGGACCACCACGGTATGTGATTCATCCACGCCATCCATCTAATGTGGGGCCCTGATGTGAGTGTCTTGACCACCCGTGTATTGGACGTGGGCCCCACCCAAGATGTACGTGTGGTGTATCCACACCATCCATTGACGGTGGGACCCACCTCCATGTATCCTGCATCCAGGCCGCTCGTCCAGGGCATGGACGCTGTATGCCTTTAATTATAATAATAATAATAATAATAATAATAATAATAATAATAATAATAATAATAATAATATAATACTGTACTATGTGGGCCCCACGTGGGACCCACCTATCTTGGATATCTGATTGCCTGGTGTACCTCATACCTGCTATATGGCTGGTATTGACGCCACCAAGTTATGTGGGCCACACCATGTTGTATGTACCCCATTCACACCGTCCAGATGATCTAGACGGTGCTGGAGCGATTGGACGGTGCACGAGCTGCCACTGTGATGCATGTGATTTTATCCACACCTTCCAGCCTCCTAGACGGTGTGACCCACTCGATGTATGTGCCCTTCATCTAGGTCGTCCGTCCAGGACGCTGGGTGCTGGGCTGGATTATATATATATATATATATATATATATATATATATATATATATATATATATATATATAATATATATATATATATATATATTTGGTGGGTCCCACTCGTGTAGACCCACCTTTGTATGGTGTTGATTGTGGGCCGTCCATTGATGGACGGCCAGCAACACTGGCTGCTGTATTGCTAATTGGCAGGTTTCCTATTAAAAAATAAAAAAAAAATATAATAATATAATATAATATAATACAATACTTTAGGTTGTGGTGGGCCCCACATGGGAACCCACCTTGCTGTATGTGGCCTATATCCTCACCGTCCATGTGATCTGGACGGTGGAACCTAGACTTGAGAAATCCAAACCGTCCATCCATTGGCGTGCTCACCATGGTGGGCCACGCTCGTGGACCCCACCTTGATCTATGTGTTTCATCTGCACCATCCATTTGGACGGTGCCATGTACGGCCCACCCTAATGCTTTACATCTACACCGTCCTTGCAGTGACCCACCATGATGCAGGTGTTGTATTTACAACGTCCAACCATATTGAGAGATAATTTTATGGCCTGGGAAGAAGAATAAGACAGATCTAGTGATCAGATGTACCACACTGCGGAAAACAGTGGAGATTGAACGTCCACCATTGAAACACTTTTTGGGTCACAGAGGTTTTTGGATCAACAGAATATTTGTTTTCCCCTTAATCCAGGTCTTTGTGACCTTATGATCGGATTGGATGGGGAATAAACTTTATGGTGGACCCTGTGATTAGTTTAATAGTGAGAACAATTATCTCCACAATTATTTGTGGTATGCCCAGATGATCTCCCATTATGATTAATTTGGATAACACTCTAAAATGATATCTAAAATAGATGTATGGTGTCGTTGCTCACTTAGAACGGTGGGTCCGCTTTGACGTTAATGGGGCCCACCTTGATATATTTGTAGCCCACTTGAGGCCATTGGCGCGACTCGATTTGATGTAGATGAGGCCCATTGATGCGGCCCGATTCGATATACATTTAGTCCATCGGTGCGGCCCGACTTGATATACATGAGGCCCATCGGTGCGGCCTATTTGATATACATGAAGTCCGTTGGTGCAGCCCATATAATGTGGCCCATGTGATTTGGCCTGCTTGACATAAGAGGCCCATTGTGATTTATTTGAGGCCCAAGTGCGAGGCCCAACTGTTGTGTATTCGAGGCCCGGTGAGATGTATGTTGGCTCATATGACGAGGCCTATGTGACGTAAATGAGGCCCATCGTGATTGTACGTAAGGCCATGGGCCCATTATATGTTTGACCCTATGTAGGCCACTCCTCGAAAGCAATGTTGGTTAGATGTCCACATTGATGGGCAATGATGGTTGGATGTCCACATTGTGACCTTCCCTTAGGCCTTGTTAGGCCCATTCTCATCATTCACTTAGTGAGTTAACCCAAATAAGTGGACCTCATTCGTCGTAGACGGATGACTCCGTACTACAGGATTTGATATAACCACGGCCGAGTGCCGATCTTTATACTATGATTGATCGGCTAATCATCTATGGACCCCGCTTTGTTTATCTGCTAATTATCGGTGCCGATTGTTGTGACTGATTTGCCGATTCCGATTATCGACCGATTTTGATTGTCGTGGCCGATTGCCGATTAGCGATCGAGGCCGATTATCATGACCGATTGCCGATTTTCGATAGACGTGACCGATTGCCGATTCCGATTGACATGACTGATTTGCCGATTCTGATTATCGATCGATTCCGATTGTCGTGGCCGATTGCCGATTTTGATTGACGTGACCGATTTATCGATTTCGATTATTGACCAATTTCGATTGTCATGGCCGATTGCCGATTAGCGATCGAGGCCGATTATCATGACCGATTGCCGATTTCTGATTGACGTGACTGATTGCTGATTCCGATTGATATGACCGATTTGCCGATTCTGATTATCGATCGATTCCGATTGTCGTGGCCGATTACCGATTTCAATTGATGTGACCGATTTGTCGATTTCGATTATCGACCGATTTCGATTGTCGTGGCCGATTGCCGATTACCGATAAGCGATCGAGGCCGATTAACATGACCGATTGCCAATTTTTTATTGACGTGACCGATTGCCGATTCCGATTGACTTGGCCGATTTTCCGATTCTGATTGTCGAGGTCGATTATCGATGTCTATACCGATTGTCGATTCCGACTCCGATTGTCGACGCCGATTTCGATTGTCAAGGCCGATTGTCGAGACTTATATGATGTACATGCGACCCGTAGTTGAGGTCCATTGTGACTCGTATTAGATCCATGATGCATGGCCCATTCGATGTATTCAAGACCCATGTGTAGAGCCCACATGTCATGTATTTGGGGTCCATGGGCAAGGCCCATTGTGATATATTCAGGGCTCAGGGGCAAGGCCCATTGTGATGTATTCATGGCCCATGGGTAAGGCCCATTATGATGTATTCATGGCCCATGGGCAAGGCCCATTGTGATGTATTCATGGCCTATGAGAAAGGCCCATTGTGATATGTATATTAGGCTCATGAGCAGGGTCCACCTGTTGTGTATATGTGACCCTTGAGTAAGGCCCATTGTGTTGTATATTAGGTCTTTGTGTGAGGCCGTAGGCCCATTATATGCTTAGCTCTATGCGGCCAGTCCTTGGGGGCAATGTTGTCCACATTGTCGAGGCAGATTGTTGATGCCGATTATTGATACTGATTATGAGTATGTGATAGCATAGCATCATAATACATGCCCATACGCATAATTGCATGTTTGTTATGAGATGTGATTGACCATTGCATATGCTATAGGGCAGGTTGTTCATGGGGCTCCCTGATAGGCGGAATTAACCCACATGAGAGCACGACATGCGCAAGATTGATGCATGATTAGACTGTGTGACTCATGCATCTTGCATTTGTGTGACATGACCACTGTACGCCTTAACGACATCAGGGCCGTAGCCTTCACAGGTATTTCGTGGATGGCCAGATGGGACACCGAAAATCTGTTCTAAATGGGGTGCTATAGATATCCCTAGGTGAAAGTCCCTAAACCCTCTTAGTTCCAGAGGTTGCTCCAACGTTTAGACCGAGTGGATACATGAGCGCATGAGGGCCGTATACCGTTAGGCCGCGTCTCCCATTGTGTTGTGGTCGGTTGGAAAGGGGGTACGACCTTACCTGCCCGAGAAGAGGGGGCAATGCTAGGCTGAGTCTGACCAGCTCGAGGAATGGGTCTGCTATCGACGACCCGAACCCGATATTGGCAGACGAATAGTGAGGTTTCTTCCACTCACCTTATTGCGCACGATGGGGTGACAATCTGGTTTGGAGTTAATAAACATCGGTGATTTTCCAGAGAGGAACCGTACTGATATGTGGACTTATTGAGTAGGAGTTGCATACTCATACATTCATGTCATTCACTATCCACTTGGGCTGGTGGTGCGCAACTAATGGTTGTGTACCTTCGCATGGCCAGGATTTCCGTTGGGCGCGTGACTAACCTGAGATCAGGAGTCTACCACATTAGGTCTGACTATCTAAATTTAGGTATGAGACTGGTTTGGATAGAATTCCTTTGTGATAGATCCCGTAGCTTGCAATACTATGTACTATCGTCCCGACTTCACACTTCAGCTTGGTCATTTCATTCGCATCGCATATTGCATTGCATCCTCAACACATAGTATTTGACTTACTGTCTCTGCATTGCATAACTGATCTACATTGCTTCATCAGTATATGATATTGATTTATTATATTTTTGCATCGTATAGCCTGGATAAGGCTGATGGTATTTATGGGCCTATCAACATGTCTTCACATTACTCTGATATCGTATAATTTATGAACTTGCCAGCATTTCTGATATTGTATGATTTATGAGCTTGTTTGTATTTTCGCTTACTCTGATTACTCTGATATTGCTTACTTGACACTTACCTTGTGTACACACTTGCACCACCCACTAAGCTTTCTATAAGCTTATGCATGATAGATGCGTGCAGGCGGCGTTAGGTAACAACAACGTTGTGCTTGGAGTATGCAGCGGTCTCCCGGAGCTTGATTTTTTATTTATATATTTCCCTTTCAACATTGTACTCAAATGATTATATTAGTGGATATGTGATGATGATGTTTCCTTTATGATTTGGGTATACTTGTGGTTATGCTTATTACGAGATAAATGTACAAAAAAAAATAAAAAATTCTTCCTTTTAGGATCCCAGGATCGGAATTTGGGGTATAGGCGTTGGGACTGAGAATGGAGTACTATGGAGGCTGTCGGCACCGAATTCGGCGATTAGGAATTTTGTGAGCCCGGTTTCCGAGTTTAGGGCGTGACACACTTGTTTATGGGTGGTATAAGGTGCTCACCTTATAAGAGATGCCATATTTCTTCATTAAGTTTATAAATATCCTATTATAGAATTGTGAACCTCCATCACTAATGATGGCTCGAGGCGTTCCGAACTGGGAAAGGATGTTATCTTTTAAAAACTTAATGATAGTCTGATGGTCATTGTTCCGGCACGGGATCGCTTCAACCTACTTAGTGACATAGTTACTACTAGCAAATATATAAAATTTCAAAGGATTGGGGGAATGGTCCCATGAAATTGATGCCCCAGCAATTAAATGCTTCAATGATTAGAATGGAGTTTAAAAGCATCATATTTCGATGGGACAATGCTCCTAATTTCTGACAACGCTCACAATCTTTGTAAAATTCATGAGTGTCCTTGAACATAGTGGGCCAGTAAAAGCCACACTGCAAAATTTTGGCCGTGGTCTTTTTAGCAGAAAAGTGACCACCACAGGCCTGAGAATGACAGAAGGAGATGACACTTTGGTGTTCATTGTCTAGCACACATCTCCTTAAGATTTGGTCTGGGCAATATTTAAATAATTATGGATCATCCCAAAAGAATTTGTATACCTCGGCGAATAATTTCTTCTTATCTTGCGCCGTCCAATGTGTTGGCGTGAAACCCGTGACAAGATAATTAACAATATCCGCAAACTAATGTAAATGAGAGACTTTAAACAATTGTTCATCAGGGAACATGTCATTTATATGTGTTGTCTCAAGGGAATTAGAGAGATTAAGGCCGGAAAGATGATCAGCCACTACATTCTCTACTCCCTTTTTATCTTTTATTTCCAAATCAAATTCTTGGAGTAGAAGGATCCTATCTTATCAAGTGAGGCTTAACATCATTCTTAGAAAGAAGATACTTGAGTGCCGCATGATCTGTGTAGATGATGATCTTGGATCCGATCAAGTAGGACCTAAATTTGTTTAAAGAGAATACTACGGCTAAGAGTTCCTTTTCCGTTGTAGAGTAGTTTACTTGAGTAAGATTTAAAGTTCTACTTGCGTAGTGTATAACATAGGACTTCTTCTCTTTTCTCTGGCCTAACACCGCCCCAAGAGCATAGTTAGACGCATCACACATAATCTCAAAAGGAAGGTTCAGTTGGGTGGCCGCATGATTGGTGCGGTGGTTAACATGCTCTTGAGCTTAGAAAAAGTTTTCCAGCATTTCTCAGTCCACTTGTATAGTACATCCTTTTGAAGTAGATTGTATAAAGGACGAGAGAGGTGACTAAAGTCCTTTATGAATCTTTTGTAAAATCCGACGCGTCCTAAGAAGGATTGCACGTCTCGTATGTTCTTGGGTGAAGGTAAGTTAGAGATAAGATCAATCTTAGCCTTATTTACCTCAATTCCTTTGGACGAGATAATATGTCCAAGGACAATTCCCTTACGAACCATGAAATGACACTTCTCCCAATTTAGTACCAAGTTCTTTTCCACACATCGCTTCAACACACATTTAAGATTCTCCAAACAATTGCTGAAGGATGGACCAAAGACAGAGAAGTCGTCTATGAAGACCTCTAAATATTGCCCCACCATGTTAGAAAAAAATACTCATCATGCATCGCTGAAAAGTGGCGGGGGCATTACACAGTCCGAATGGCATCCTTCGGTAAGCAAAGGTGCCAAAAGGACATGTGAATGTGGTCTTTTACTGATCTTCAGGGGCTATTTCTATATGGCTGTAGCCCGAATACCCGTCGAAGAAGCAATAGTATGAGTGACCAGCTAGCCTTTCCAAAATTTGATCAATGAAGGCGAAAGGAAAGTGGTCCTTCCTCATGACGGTATTTAATTTCCTGTAGTCAATGAACATTCTCTAACCAGTAGTAACTCTAGTTGGCATTGGCTGCTATGGTGATTCCGCACTTCTTAGGAACCACCTAAGTTGGACTCACCCATTAGTTATCCGATATAGGGTATATGATACCCACATCTAATATATTAAGAACCTCGGCCTTAACCACTTCTTCATGTTTGGATTTAATATACGTTGTGGTTGCCGAGAGGTCTTTGCATTATCCTCTAGATAAATGCAGTGAGTACAAATCGAAGGGTCAATTCCCTTGAGGTCCGCAATCGACCATCTAAGGGCCCCCTTGTGCTCGATGAGAGTAGAAATAAGCATACTCTCCTGTTTTTGCTCGAGGTGGGAAGAAATCATAACCGGGTATGTCTTGTCTTGACCTAAATAGACATATTTCAATTTAGAGGGCAAAGGTTTTAGGTCAAGCTTCGATGCCTTGAGATTAGACGGTAGAGACACTACATCAGTTTGGGATAATTTTTCAAATTGTGGCCTTCACCGGTTAACTTCAAGTACTGACATAGTATCAAGCATGACACCTGTCTCCATAATCATATCATCATCTAAATCATGGGAGTGGGCCAAGCACGTTTCTAAAGGGTCAGAGGATAAAGTCAGAAGTGTTCTATCTTCCACGAAAGAATCAATCAAGTTAATATCGTGGGCATCGTCATCATCCTCCGCCTGTTTGCTCATATTGAAAAAGATATTGAGCTCCAATGTCATGTTCCCAAACGACAAATTCATGACTCCATTCCTAAAATTAATGATTGCATTTGATGTAGCAAGGAGTGGGCGACCAAGGATGACGGTAATTTGAGTGTTCATAACTATGATGGGTTGAGTATCTAGGACGATAAAATCTACTGGATAGTAGAATTTGTCAACTTGGACCAACACATCCTCAATTATCCCTCTCGGTACACGAACTGAGCGATCGGTCAGTTGTAATGTAGTTCGGTGAGTTTTAATTCACCTATACCTAGTTGTTTGTAAACCGAGTATGAGATCAGATTTATGCTCGCTCTTAAGTCAAGAAGTGTGTGCTCAATTAAGTAATTTTCAATTATACATGCGATGGTTGGGCTACCAGAATCGTTGTACTTTTGTGACACATCTTGTTTTATGATGACACTCACTTTTTCTATCAAAAAGATTTTCTTTTGAATATTTTGCTGTCTTTTAGTTGTACATAAGTCTTTCATAAATTTGACATATGAGGGTATTTATTTAACGACATCCAGTAGAGGAATATTGACCTTCACTTTTTTCAGCACCTCTAGAATGTTTTGAGAGTTAGAGAGAGGTTTTGGAGCAATCAACTGTTGGGGGAATGGTGTAATCGCTTGCCTTGAAGTTCCGGTTCTAATTCATGTGGAGTAGTGCTAGGTCTATCAGTTTCATCTATTTTTGGGTCCTTAGACTTCTTAGCCCTTACTGGATAAATTTGTTAATTATTTTCTCATTCCTAAGGGTGGTGATAGACTTAGCTTGCTCCATTTGATTTGAAGAGCTTAGATCACTTATTTCGTATTGCGGTTTAGGATTAGGGAAAGATTGAGCAGGAAGCATCCCCTTCTCTACAACTGTAACACGTGAATCCATCTTTTGGATAAATTTTGTAAGTTCTCGTAATGCTTGGGTAAGCTCCTGAGTTTTTATGAAATTTTGAACCGATTCCTCTTGAGGTTTCCCTTGATTTAGAATTTGATTAGGGAATCCTTGAGGAGTAGTAATTTGTCCATTCCTCCAACTAAAATTTGGATGATTCTCCAACTAGGATTGTATGTATTGGATATTGGTCCATTAAAAGGCCTTTGGTAATTATTCACGGTAATAGATTGCTCATTCAGTACCTCTTGAAAAGCAGGTATCGTTGGGCAATTTTCAGTTGTGTAAATGTTGTAAGCACAAATACCGTAAACAGTTTCTTTAGCCTTATCCTTCTTTAGTTCCATGGCCTCGAATTTCCTTATGAGATTATCCACTTTAGCATTAATATCATCATCCTCTTTCAGAAGGTATATTCCGCTCATCTCCTTTGATTGAGCGGACCTAGAGGTGGTACTAGATTTTGGGGAGACGTCCCATGATTGTGCATTTTTCAGCAAGTTTGTCCAAATAATCCCACACATCATTGACATTTTCGTTCATGAAATCCTCATTATACATTATCTCGACCAATTGGTGCCTGAAGGATGTCAGTCCATCATAGAAAAAGTGTGTAATGTGCCACGTTTCAAAACCGTGTTGTGGGCATGAACTGATAAGATCCTTGAATCGCTCCCAACATTGGAAGAATGTTTCATCTTCCTTATGGGTGAACATGATTGACTTTTTGAGGGTGTTCGTTTTATGGTATGGGAAAATTTTCTTTATGAATTCCCTTGTCATATCGTTTCATCTACCAGTAGATCGAGGACGTAGCGAATGCATCCACGTCTTAACTTTCTCTTTCAAAGAAAAGGGAAAGATTTTCAGCCTGACCATGTCATCGGATACATTAAGAAAATATAAAGTGACTATGATCTCATCAAACTCTTTCAAGTGTAAATAAGGATTTTTAGATTCAAGTCTATGGAATTTTGGAAGGAGTTGGATCACTCCTGGCTTGATATCTATATGTCCCATTTTTTCTGAAAAAATCATGCATGAGGGCGTGCTCACCCCCGCTGGTTGTAAATAATCTCGTAAAGTACGAGGCGGGGTGCTTGATGCACTTCATTCTCATCCTAGATTTCCTCAATCCTAGGTTGAGGTGGATTTAGAGGTTGATTAGCCGGTTGATTGGTAGCCATAACTTTAATTAACTCTGTGGATCTCAAGTAATGTCTAATCCTGTGATGGATAGATAACCCCTCAACCAAACCTCCACTCAAGAGACGTTGAGTGTTATCACGGACCCACTTGGGCATGAAACACTCGCAACCCTAAATTTCAGAATCTAACCTAAACTTAAAAAGAAAGAGGGAAATAGAAATCAAGAAATAGAAAGAGAGAGAATTAGAAAGAAGTTACCAAATTAGAAGTTTCTATATTGGGATCCTCCAGAAGAAAAAGGAAAATAAATTAGTTTCTAAAAAGAAATAAGAGAGCAACCTAGTTTCTAAAAACAAATTAGGAAAGTTTCTAATCCTAGAAATAGAAAGTAAATTAGTTTCTAAAAATAAATTAGAAAAACCCTAACCTAAAAATAGAAAGCAAAAAATTCTAATCTTAACCTAATTCTAAAACTAGTTAATCTCAGAAAAATGCAATCGTTAGTCCCCGACAACAGTGCCAAAAACTTGTTCACAACTCCAAGTATAGGGTCACGATGTAGTAATAATCTCGGTGAGACCGAGGTCGAATCCATAGGGACTAATCTCGTGTGTATTATGAAATTAAGTAGAATTAGAACTAGAAGAAGATGTGAATCTAATTCTAAAGTAATTGAGAGAGTAATTGTGATTAAAGTAATTAAAACTTGTAAATTTAAAGTTGGGAACTAGGGTTTCCAAGGATCAACTTGTAGTAATCAGGGTGTTGCTATGCTTGATTCAAGGACACAACTGGAATCGGAGTCCTATCTTATCCAGTAGGAAGATATAACAATTAAGATCAAATCTGAACTTTTATTGACCTAATTCTCAACGGATGAGAGTTGTGAGGATTGGAAGTGATTCCATCATCTAGCTATGTCTAGGAGACAATGGCAAACAACAAGATATACCTATCCCACAATCAATCACAAGAGAATTATGAAGATTAGAAGGGATTCCATCATTCAACCATGCCTAAGGGACGATGGTGAATAATAGGATTTCTTAATTTCACAATGTCAAAATATGAAAAAAAGAAATAATCAAAGCTATTGCAGATCTACTATAATTTGAGTCACAATAAACCATTAAAAACTGAAAGTATTCCTTAAATATCAAACTAGAATCAAAGTAAGTTCAACATAAACACAAATCAAAGTAATCAAAACATCCCATCACGCTACAAGCTTCACCTCTTAGCCCTAGCTAAGAGGTTTATCCAACCATAGACATGATTGAACTAAAATCTCTTAAGAAAAGCATAAAAACAATTAAGGAAGAAGAAGAAAAACTCTTGGTGACAGTTTCTCCACCCTTTTGCTCCACTCCTCAAACCCTAGAAGATGCTTAGGAACATCTTAGGGACTCATATTTATAATTGGAGAACTCCCTCTTGCAAACCGACCTTAAAAATTCGCAAACCGACCTTGGAACCACCTCAAATTTACGTAGTCCGGGTGCTGTCTGCATAACCTTCGACTAGTCGAGGACAACCTTCGATTGGTCAAGGATGATGAGAATTTAGAAGATTTTGTTCACTGGAGTTCGAGTCGAAGTTCCTTTGACTAGTCGAGGAAGAGCTTAGATTGGTCGAAGGAGGGCTTAGACTAGTCGAAGCAGGTAGATTTTTAGGGTTCTTTTTCTTTACTTCTTGTCTTCGATTCTATTCATTCCTCACTTGATTTTCTTAGATCTTTGACATATGAATTCTTAATTCTTGGTCTCATAAGATCCATCCTTGGCTTTGGTGATTATTGAGCATTAAATCGATGCTTTTAGCATCCTTTTTATCCAAGCTCTTTAATTCACCTTGCAACACAATCATGATTAAAATAGAACATTAAGCAGTATCATGTCCATAAAACTAAGATATAAATGAGGGATAATATGCAATATTTAACCCTCAACAACTTTCATGTGAGTCAAACATATAGTCTCACCAGTTGTGTTTTCTATTGGACCACGTCAGGGTGCGAAAATAGGTGTAAACAATGCTCACCACACGTCCCTTCATATTGAGAGACGCGATAGGATGTTTGACATTCAGGTTTCACCGACCATTAAGGTGTGCGATACGTGGTTGCACAGGGTTCATGTTTGACCATCGTGCGAGTTAAAATGAACGTCGAAATTGGCTGGCATGATTGACAACATTTATTGTGAACATGAAAATGTGCTCTCAAATGGTGGCTGTTTAAACATGGAGGTTGGCCTTTATTTTATTACTTGGATAAGAATAACGAATTACAGATTGGGTTAGCCTACAATATGTCATGTTGTCTTACCACACTGGATGACTTTGTGCTTCTCTTACTACTACATCATTGATTATTTTATGCGGCCAGTTCAGTGGTCGTCCATTCTTCAATCTATATAGATTCTTGTAGTGTTGGATACCATTTTTTCAAATAATGGGCATCAATCAGATCTTACTTTCTCAGCCTTCTATATCTTGTAGCGGATATGCTCCTTTGCACGACTTTTTCTTCACTCTTAGTGGTCTTTACCATGTTACTGACCACTTCCCATGTATTTCCTCATTTGCTTCGACTGAAAGCTTGGTCTTCCATGTTATTTCTCCCCCATCAAAACTCTTCCCTCTGACTCTTTTATTGTAGCCTCTAGAAACTTTAACCTTATGAACCTTCAAATTGTCAAGGGCTTGCAATCGAACATTGACCTGCTCTTTCAACTCCATGAGCATGAACTCAGTGAATTCTTCTAGAGTTAGCTTGCGCTAATATGCTACACTTAGGGAGGAAACGTTAACCTCCATGGGCAAGACTGCATTGTGCCCATATGTCAGCGTGAAAGGCGCCATCCTTGTACCCGTTCTTTGCGAGGTTCTGTAAGCCCAAAGCACTTCAGATAACGTTTTATGGCACTATCGTAGGTTATCCTCTGCCATTCGTTTAATAATATTCTTTAATATCTTGTTGGTTGACTCGCCTTTGCCATTGGCTTGTGTATAGTACGGTGTAGATTCCAATAACTTAAACTTGTATGCAGATGGAAATGATTGAATTTGCACTCCTTAAAAAGCCATTCATCTGTCTACTATGATTGTCTCAAGGATACCGAACCATGGATGATGTGCTCCTTCCTGAAGTCCATGATTTCTACTTGTTTGGTTCCTTTCATAGGCCACGCCTCCACCCATGTGGTGAAGTAGTCAGTTGCAAGGATGATGAAACTTTGATGCTTCGGGGAGGGAAGTTATATTTGTCCTATAATGTCAATAGCTCAACCTCCGTAAGGCCATGGTTTCACAATCGGATGGAGTTCAGAAGCTGGGACATGCTGCAATGGACCGTGCCTCTAACATGCTTGACATTCCTTTGCATACTTCATGCAATCCTTCTGAATGTTTGGCTAGTAGTAACCATGCCATTGAATCAACCATCGCATTTTTTGTCCTACTTGGTGGGCTCTGCAGATGCCTTCATGGACTTCGCCCATAACCACCATGGCTTCATCTCATCCTAGACATTTTAAAAGAAGATTATCGGCCCTTTTCTTATATAGGTTGTTGTCTAAGATTAAGTAATGAAGAGAAATTCATCACACTAATCGATCGGTCTTTGTACTCGGCCGTGACAGATACTAGATAATGGGGTGTCACCAATCATTGCCCAATGTTCCAATATTTCCACTTCAATAGTCAGAGACCTCTACTGTGTTTTTGACAACGAACGTTTCCGAATTGTGAGCAATCTCTTCAGAAATCCCTCTGAGAGCTTTAATCTTGCTGAGATCTGTGCCATTTGATTAGCATCTTCATTGAATTCCCAAGAGATGTGTTTTAACACCACATCATCGAAGTTGTCTAATATCTACACAACTTCCTCGTAATAAGGCAAAAATGCCTAACTTGTGCATTTGTATTTTCTTGCGAGTTGGTTTAAGACCAAAAGAGAATCGTTGATGATCTCGATGTTTTTGGCTCCTAACTCTCTTAATATTTCCAAGCCGATTATCAATGCTTCGTATTCAGCTTGATTATTCATGCAATTAAATTCGAGCTAGAACACAGTCTTTCATCTTTTCAATAGGGAAAATTATGATGATTTTTTTCTTTAGAGGAATGCTCTCTTCGTGATCCATCAAATATAAGCCTTCATGGGACGAGATGGATAGCATGGATCCCGACTTCCTCCTTTGTGATTTGATTGTCTACTTATATTAGGTGATCTGCTAGGAAATTCGACAATGCATGGCCTTTCACTGCCTTCTGAGGAACGAACCTGAAGGAGAACTCCGATAAGGCCAAAAATCCATTTCTCAATCCTTCCTCTCAAGATCGATCGCATGAGCATGTATTTGATCAGATCGGTTGGCAATATGATTTGAATTGTGTTAGTCATCAAATAATGACGGAGCTTTGTTGAAGTGAAGTACGATGCTAAACAGAGATTTTCGATGGCCAAATACCTCCATTCGACATGGTGTAGCATTATTGACAGATAATAGATGGCTTGCTCCTTTATTTCATCGTTCTCTTGCACTAACAACCCTCCTACCAACTCTTCTGTAGTTGAGATGTAAAGGTGAAACGGTATGCCCTTATGTGGAGGAATCAGTACCGGAGGTTTCATTAGATACCCGTTCAATAGTTGAAGGCAGTTCGATGCTCTGCTTTCTAGACATACTCCTAGATAACCTTTTGCTTGATTAATGGTGAGAAGGGTATGATCTTTCCTGCTGAGTTAGAGATAAATCGATGCAGAAAATTTACCTGGCTAATGAACCTCTCTAGCTCCTTATTCTTAGGAGGTGCTACCTCCAGAATTGCTCATACCCTATTTTGGTTAAGTTTAATGCCTCACTAATAGACAAGAAACCCTAAAAAATTCCCAGTAGAGACTCAAAATGCTTATATCAAGGGGTTCATTTTCAATTTGTGTCTCCTCGTGCGCTCGAAGGACCTCGTTAGATCGGCGAAATGATCTCCCATATCAACTAAATTTACCAAGATGTCGTCGATGTATACTTCCATGAATTTGTCAATCATATCATGAAAGATGACATTCATCAACCTTTAATAAGTGACCTCTGAATTCTTAAGTCTGAGGGCGTCATGACCTAGCAGTAGGTCTTGATTGATCTTGGACACCGGAATGATGTCTTTAAGATATCTTCCTCAGCAATGAAGATTTTATTGTAACTCAAATAGTTGTCCATGAAGGGCATGATTTTATGTCCTGTGACCCTATCATCAATTAGTTTGTCATCAGTATAAGGTATTCATCCTTCAGGATCACGAGATCTAGATTTCTAAAATCAATGTAGACCCTCAAATTCCCATTCTTCTTGATGATTGGGACAATGTTTGAAATCCAATCAGTGTACCTAATCGGCTTGATGAACTTGGACTTTAACAACCTCTCTATCTCTTGGTGTTAAAGATGACCTCAAGAGTCATCATTCTTGTTGGCTGCTTGAATGGCTTGAAAGCATCCTTGATTGGCAGGCAGTGCTAAACCAATTTGCAATATAATCCTAGCATCTCGTGATAATCCCAATCGAAGCAGTCTGAATAATCTCAAAGAAGATGAATCATCTCCATTTGAGCTTGTAGATCGAGCTTCTTGTTGATGAAGGTAGGACAAAGGTTTTCCTCTATTCCAAGATTTACCTCAATCAAAGTATCTTGAACATCAACTTTAACATCATCCATCTTGGTAGGCACTAGCTCGAGTTCATGTAAGGCTACTCCATCATCCGCAATAATGTCTTCTTCCATTAAACATTCATCATTATGGACACGGAGGCCATCCTGATCATGGATGGTGGAGAGATATTCCTCGAGCCTATTGATTATGGCTGTGACTTCGGCCTTTTCCCCTTTTTCACTATTATGGGCCATTAAGGAACATCATCCATGAAGTACTGAGGTTCTTACCAATATGCATTAATTGCATTATGCTTCTTTGAGGCCTTTGGGGATTCTTTAAATGCAACCATGGTTGGTTTCGTGGTCTAACCCTCTAATATCATAATGATTAGAGGGTGAGGACAATTTTGGATTGGCATAGGAATCGGCCCTTGTGGGAAGTTCTCAAGCATTGTGATCACATTGCTTATGTGGGCGTTTACTTCGGCCTCAGTTTTGGCCAATTTGGTCCTTGCGGCCAAAGATTCCTAGTCTCGAGCTAGGCCGGTTGCGATAAGCGTGTTTAGGTCATGTGAAGAGTCTACTATGGTTGTTAATTTGGTTGGTTGCCTTTTCTTGTCCATGCCGATTAGGTGCAATGGGCCAACCCTTTTATTGTAGAACTTTGCCTCTGCGAGGTTTGATTATACCCTAAACGGCCATTTGTTGGCCCGAACAATTTCTACCTTGGGTCCATTCCATAGAATCAGGAATTGATGCAAGGATGAATGGATGCATCGATTGGAATGAATCCAATCTCTCTCAAGGAGTGCACTGTAGTTGGTGGTTGGTTCAATAACAAAAAATGTTGTCATAACCTTGCTGGTGCCGACTTATAATTTGACGTCGTGTTCCTTTTGTGATGGTGACGGACCCTGCGAATCCTGAAATGACAACCTTAGTTGGCAATAGGTCATTGGTTGACTTCTTGAGCTTCTTGATCATTGCCATCAACATGATATTGACTCGGTGGTGTTTTTTTATCATGATGTGAGACACAGGATACCCATCCATGTGTGTGGACACATAGAGGGGTTTAAGATGTTTTTCTGGCCCATTTGGGGGTCTTGTGAAGATGACTCTATGAACACCTTCAGTCTCGTAGGTGAAGATGGACCTCCTAGATATATGATAATGTTAAGATGTTGTATCCTCAGTCTCTTCTAAGGTTGTAATAGATTCACTATCATCTCCTTCCTCAATAATAGTTGGCTCCATGCACTCCCGATCCTTGGTTAACACATAAGCTTCAACATCAAATATTGTTGAAGCCTCCCCTTTCTCTTTTAATCTCCTTCGATATGGTCCAACTATATAGGTTGTGCATGGAACTTCATCGGGGGAATAAATGCCTTGTTGCAACTGAAAGTGATAGGTGGTAAAGTCCCGAACGTCACCATCATTTTTGACTTTTTCTTCCTTAAGGTTGTTGCAACCTCTGGGTCGACTTCCTTCATGAAGCCTTCCAGAGTTGGGGATTCTTGGAATGTCTGCATGACTGTTTTAGGTTGCTCTGTAGTGGTGCAACAGTTCGCCAAGTCATTCTCAATAGGAGTGCCCAGGTGAGAACGTGTTGGAGTGATTCACGACCTAAGCCTTTGTCTAACTGACCGAGAATTTCTATACTTCATACGAGCAGCAATAACTAATGCTCTAATTGTTGCTCTGCACCATTGTAGTCGATGTATTTGGGTGTGCATTAGACCTTAGGGAGGCCAAGGGAACTTTCGATGAATAGTAATGTCCATATGTCGGAAAATGCCTCGGTCTGTTAGACCATCCTAGGTTTGGAAAATAACTCGTGCCACAACTATATCTCCATTCACCTTAAGGTGCAACAGATGAGTAACTACGAATCCCGAGATCATGGTTCTTAGGGAACTAATCTGGATTTTTCTACAGTCTATCTTTCCGCCTGGACATTGGTTTAGACAGGCTACTTGACTTCTCGTGTTCATATGCCATCCTCGGGTGTTGGCGTATGGGTAGTTGCCCTATAGTCGGCCTCTCAAAGATCAATGGTGAGGTGCTGAGTTAGTCTCTTGGATCCCGATGCTCTTTTTGCTTTTTAGGCCATCGGGCGCATTGGCCACATAAAGTTGCTTGACCCTCAATGTCAGCTTGGGGTGCCTTCTCCATATCCCTCGTATGGGCTAAGCTAACATAACGTTGAGCCAGGGGTGCTTCCATGTCAAGCTGAGTTTTCTGAGGGTCAACTAGGAGCGTCTCATTCTGTGATTTGGTATTCTTGGACAGTGAGATGGTTGTTTTAAGATTGGTTGAGATGGTGTTGATTGGGGTTGTTGCTGGGAACAGGTCATGTTCGACACTCATTGTTTCCTTTTCAACTTGAGGAGGCCTTTGTTAAAAAATTTCTGAACTAGGTTTCTAAACATGATATAATTCTTAGTCGAATGTGTCCTGATGTCATGCCATTTGCAATAGATGCCATTTTTGAGTTCCTCAATAGAGGGCATTTTCTTCTGGTCCAGGAGCTTGATACGTTTTCTCTCCAAAAATATGCCAAATATTTCTTCGGCTTTAGAGATATCAAAGGTATACCAAATTGAAGACCCAGTTATGCCCTTCCTTGTGCTTCTCGTTGTCGAGGATTTGTACTGGAGCTTTTTTTATAGCTGGGCATTTGCATGGTTGTGTACCAATTATCTCAACTACAATCACCTCATAGCAGGCATTATAATCTTCTATCGGTCGCATAGGCACTATGTCTGCCATGACTAGCTCATAATTTGGATCACGATAAAATATGCCCTTGGATGCATTCATCCACTGTTGCTCCTCCCAGAGGATCCGCTCATATTTAGTGGCCCTAGTTGATAATTCAAATAGGTTACCAAAGTATGAGCCTTCGAACTTCTTGCGAAGTTTAAAACGCATATCTTTTAGGGCCAACCTAACAAACTTGGCCTTTGGTAGGATGATTGGGCAACAATTTCTAACCACCTTGAATTGGGTGATAAATTGTTCGGTTGTTTCCTCCATCAATTGTCTTAGCTTGGAGAGGTCAACCATGGAAACTTTCAACTCAGTACGATGGAACTGCATATAAAATTACTCTTACATCTCGGCCCAGGTTTGGACCGAGTTAGCAGGTAAGTTTATGTGTTAGATAAAAGCATCTCTTATTAAACAATTCCTGAATAACCTGAGCATTAAGAAGTCATTGTAGAAAGCTTCACCACATGGCATAGTAAAGCGGTCGATGTGTTCAATCATAGAGGTCTTGCTATCTCCTAAGAATAAGATGAACTTAGGGAACCCGAAACCTCTGGGGAACTCGTAATTTCGGTCGACCCAATCTGGGTACCGTTTTTTGTAAGTCGGGCAAGGCAATTACCGACAGTTTTACCGGGCATCGTACTCCTGGATGAGCCCTATGATATTATTTGGGCCAAGCGACTGTTGCTGGCCTAACAAATTTTCATGGCCAAGATGTCTTGGCAGTTGCTCAGGATTTAGCTCTTGGGTCGCGTATGGTATGGCTGTTGGGAGAGTCACGGCCGGACGTTGCCCACTGGGCGCATCTACTCTTTAATGACTGTCATGGAGCAAAGGTGCAACCGGAGGTTTCCCTCCAAGTACCTTTGTCATGTATTGTCCTTAGTAAAACGGAGGCACAACCGATAGTTGCCCCCCGAGCACCTCGGTCTTGTGATTGTCGTATGGTACTAAGGCATGGTCGTGGATTCCCCCCCATGCACCTGTATTCTATGATACCCTTGGTAAGGGGCAAAGAAGACCTGAGGCTGCCCCTCATAGTGCTTGGCCCTAGGGAATCCATTATAGCCAATTAATTCGTCGAGGGATTTCCCTTTAAGTGGCTTGGCCACATGGATATATGTTAATGGCCGGGCAATCTACTGCTCCCCAAAGTTACTTGGTCTGGTCGAACATTGATTCCTGGGAGGATAATAACTCTGTTAGTCAAGGTATTTTGGCTAGTTATAGAGTCATCCATCTAGGTTATTCCTTGTCATCTGTGGAGGCGTTGATGGCCGACCTTGCATCTCAACTCCATTGGCTTTGGTTGGAAGCTCAACGGGTTGTTCTTCCTCATATCCACTGGGACGAAGTATGGGAGAACCCTTGTCAATTTCTTTGAGTGTCTTAAGAAGAATTTGGGTTGTTTTCTCATTTTAATTCGAATTGTGACTAAGATACCCTAGTGACTTGTTGCATGCATTCTACAAAATGTTCGAAGAATGCAACAAAGTCGCTAGAAAAATGCTGGGATGAGGATCTTGCTTCAACATTGACTATAGGCTCATAATGCTGAGACATGTCTTGTTACTCTTTCGCAGTATTAACCACAGACCTAGCCTTTTTTTAAAATAAATAAATTTAGGGGGCATTAAATTCTAATTGAGAGATATACAAGACATGCCAGATCCCATCGGGCATTCTAAAAGAGTGTTGCTACCAATTCAATCAAACAAGGCCACAAGTGTGAGTGAGGGCCTGGATTGGCTGTTCGAGTGAGGGTAAGATGTGTGAGCATGCCAGAGTCTACTCGACTCAAAGGTTTTGATTGAATCATTGTTGTTCCCCATGTCAAGATAGACAGATTGGAGATTGGACCAGAATCTAGTTATCCTCTCAACTAGCAGTTCATTCTCCCTTCAGAAAATTTGTGAAAGGATAGGGGTTAGCCCTTTCGAATGAGTTCTTTATACCTTGTGATAATAGACGTGAGTCTACGAACTTGAGAATTTTTCTTGCACCAGTCTTTAGGTTTATATGTCTCTCAAAGGAATAAGAATGTGCAGAAAAACAAAATAAGGCTAAATAATGTCAATTTTATTGTTATTCAAATGTATGGCCCATTACAGCCTACATAATAACAATTAACAAGAGAAATAAACAAAAAGAAAGACAAATACCTAATACATCTATCGAAATAGACAATCAAGGTAGGTGGTCAGTGGGATGTGACTGGATTGATATGATCAACCAAATCAGAATTCAATTGATCATAATCCTACAACTTAATATTGAGGATATTTCCTTCTACTCCTAAGGTACTATAACGGGAACCGCCATGGAGGAGCTATCTATGATAGAACTAAGCTAGGATAAACTAACAAAAGATAAATGAAAAGTAGATAGATGTGTTTGGCATGGGCATTGAGCTCTTCTTTGTGTGCTCCTTTTATACCTTGTCGAGGTGGTGAAATCCCTTGCTAGGTTTCCTTATTTCTTCTGTATCATTCGCACTCACGTTGCAGTTCTGGATATGGGAATCTACTTGATCGATGCGAAACTGTTAGCTTGCATTGGGAAGAAATGACTCCAGCTAGATCCAAACTTGCTGGCTTCTCGAATCTTCTTTTCATAGCTGATCCTTCACGGAGATACTTGTTGGATCTAATTTTTCCATTCTCTTATTTTCGATTAATGTACGGAGAGGGGAACCTGATCTAGCTAATGTTTCTGTCTCTCCCGACTCGGGTCTGCACCAAAGTCGGATTGGCTTGGACAATGGTCTGATCACCTGGTGTTTGGAACCTTCTCGAGCATTGTTGCCTCTCCAAACATCTTTGGGAAGATCTCCCATTTTTGTAGGATTGTGAGAGATGGCTTCACCGAGAATATCATAGCCATATAAGTTATTAGATCAGTTCTCTTGATGGATCTTTTTATATCTACGTCAAGTATGTTGTCTCATTAACGGGCACATTGAGTGTGGATACGTGGCATGCAACGATTCATCCTCCTAAAGGTATGCGTGAGGGTCTATGTCATCGCATTAATAAAAGAATGCATAACGTCGAAGGAAGATCAACTAAAGATCTCTTTGAGTGCGTGTACAACTTCCATGTGTGCCAAACACACTGTCATCACGTGGAGATTTTCTAGTAGACCACGTCAGGGCAACGAAAATGGGTGTAAACAACCTCAATTATATACATGCAATATTGATTCATTGGCCTTATTAATGTGTGTGAAACATAGTTATTTATATGGATTCGAGATGGATTTCTCTTATTGTCTTTGGACCTTATGATTGCACATAACGACCAATGGCTAAGGCTTAGCTGTGGGCCATGAATCTCAGTACCCCATTGGCCATGGCCATTTGTATGCTATGGAACAAACCTATGGTGTCTGATGTTGGTCATCTTATGTGAAGGGATTGATTTACTTATCTTGTATCATGATACAACAAAATAATTTTCCAATAATTATTTATATGACATATAGAACTCTTCATCATAAGTGCACACATCATTTTGTTGTTAAAGAAGAGTTCTTACTCAAGTTATGCATAACCTTAAAGAATGATCACATCCAACACTGAATGTTAAGAATTCATAATAGGAGTAAGATCTAATTGCATTTATCAACGTCAATTATCAAGGGTTGATCATGGATCAAATCATCACTGTCGATCATTTTCACATCCATGCTCATTATTGTTGATCATGGGTCCAACCATCACTATTGATTATCAAGGTCAATTATCAACTCTGATCATCATCACTATTCATTAGCTTTGATTAGGGATTCAATCATCATGATTAATTATCAGCTTTGATCGGAGATCCGGCCAACACAATTAATCATCAACGTGATCAAGGATCTGACCATCACCATCGATAATCAACGTTAATTAGATATCCGATCATCACTGCTGACCATTAGCGTTGATCAGGGATCCAATCATTATTATTGATCATCAACATTGATCAGGGATCCAACTATTGTTTTCGATCATCCATGTTGATTAAGGATCACCATCAATCATCAACATTGATTTGGGATCCGACTATCACCATCTATAATCAACTTTGATAAGGGACCTGACCATCACCGTTGATCATCTCTACCGAGCGTTGATTAGTTTATTAGAGACTCGATCATCACAATCGATCATTAATGTTAATCAGGGATAGGACGTCAATCATTAGTATTGATCAGGGATCTGACCATCATCATCATCATTAGCATTGATTAGGATCTGACCATCGTTATCAATCATAAACATTGATTAGGAATCCAGCCATCACCGTTGATCATCGGCATTGATCAACAATCTGACCATCACTGTCAATCATCACCATTGATAATGAACACTGATAAGGTAAATGATTATCATCGTTAGCCATCAACATTTATTATCAGTGTTGAACAAGGTGATATATAGCAGAAGGGTTATATACAGAGATACATATATGTGTGCAATCCTAGCTAATGCACTCACATGTGCAATCACAAGTACTATAATAGAAAAGCATTCAATGTTTTGAGTCACATGTATTGGGCATTTGGTCAATAAGTGGGGCCCATTAATAGCAATGAGATATGATCGTAACAATAAAATCCATAAACTAATGCAAAGGAGATAAAATTTTATTATTTAATCCATACATTGATCAATTATCAATAAAAGAGATGTGGATTGTTGGTCACAAAACAGGCCATGCCGTTAGAAAGATCTCACGGATTTATACCTACGTCATTGCTCAGATCAGCCCACAAATGGCTGGTAAGAGCTCCCAGAGAGATTCTCTCAATCTAAACCAAATTAGAGACAATGGACCTGATTTCCTGCCAACCTCATTTTATGCTTACGCATGGGGCCTACATAAGTTGTCTAGATGCCCATGGAGAGCTTAAACGAGCTACGCCCATTTACTCCAAAAAATCCCAAGCCCAATACACTAGATGTGAGGAGTACCCCACATGAATTTGAAGCTTTGTGGGTATTTATTTATCTTTTTCTTTTCTGTGGTAGCCCACTGATGGTTATAATAGTATATATGATTTTTAAGGCGTCTAGCTGCAAGATTTTCTAGTCTACAACTAGTTGCACATGAGACATGCAAAAATAGGTCAGAAAAGCACAATCAACAAACATGAAAAACAAAATTTTGGAATAAATTAGTGCCAGAAATGATTTGGTGAGCTGTGTGTATGGTATGCTTTCCATGCACCTACATACATATGGATTCTTTGGATCCACATCAGCCCCACTCTTTTGATGCTGCCTTGCTAGACTCGTAACAATGGTCTTAAACATCCCTCATGAACTTCTGGAATGAACTTATCCGTCTATTTTTCCTTGTCCTTGATTGGATGGTTTGGATCTTCGGATCAATATGAGATTTTTCAGATAAACTTATGACCAGTAGGTAGGGGTAAATGGACGGTCCAAATTGTTTATATTCAAATGCAATTAGGTGCAAGTGGAGGTTTCCAATTAGGGGGAATTGATAGTAGGCTGACATAATATTTTTAGAAAATTGATGTGACATTTACTCTTACTAATACTGGTAAAATGCACCCGTGATGTATTTGAATTAGAGTCATGGTCTGATGGGGCTACTCATGTGAGGGGGCAGAAAACATAATATTTAAGCAGATGCACATGACATATTCCAAGCCACTAATTAGGGAGCAGATGCATGGCATGTTCAAAAATTCAAGGCAGCACACTTATTATGTAGGGTTTTTATTATTTTTATTATTTATTTAAACTTTCCCTTAAATATTAATATAGGCCCCAGAATAGACTTTAAAAAAGGAAAGAAAGAAAAAAACTTTATTCTTATATTCCTGAATCTTGCTGATGTTCAAGCTTTTGTTTTGTTTTTTTTTTTTTTTTTTTTTAAGTTTAAAATGTCCATGGACCTTCTTTTATCACTACTTTTTAGGTAATTCTTCTTTAACCACAAGATTTCGGTGATCTTTTGTGCTTTCGACTACTCTTCAATAATTTTCATACATTTTAACTACTCTCTCCAGTAGAAACTCCCAACACAGAAAAATGGGTTATTCTTCTTCTTTTTACCTGTGACGCTGAAATAAGTTTGTTTAAGAAGAAAATATAAGGAAATAAGAAGAATTTTTATTTTATTTTATTTTTTTAAATTCTACTTTTAGAAGATACACTTCTTCTTTATTCAAAATATTATTGCTTAGGTGAGTCTTTTGCCAAAAAAAAAGATAGAAGGAAATAAAAGAAATAACAAAAACTCTACTTTTAAAATATGGGTTTTTCTTTCTATAAAGATTTCACTTAAATGTGACTATTTGAAAAGAAACTAGAATGAGACGAGAGATAAAAAAAATTCTACTTTTAGAAGTTGGGTTCTTATTCTTTTTACAAAATATTCTACTTAGATAACTCTAGTATTTACTAGCTTATATTGGTTGCAAGCTGGACTTTGGACCCCAATTTTGAAAGGTTAAATGATGTCCAAATGACATGATTGAAGAACGTGGGAAGGATCCCGAACGGATTGATTAAAGCTATAAATAACATAGGAATTCAACAAAATAAATTGTCTCATACCAAACAAAACAAACCCAACATTGTCTTTTAATTATCCTTTTAATTTACATTTCATAGTATAATCCTTTACTTTCCCTGTTAAGCAAATTACATTTCTTAGTGTAATCGTTTACTTCTAAGCTTGATGATTTACATTCCGTAAGGTAATCCGTAGTGATAATCAAGTAGGTAATAATCATTATTTGTAATTGGAATTTACGCTTTTGTGTTGAACTTCATTTAATCATTGGATAGGTGTCTTTCAACAGTTCGCAGTGGCTGACTGTAAGGATTTCTTTCTCAATTTATTTAATTTGTATCTAAAAGTCCTTTCATATGGAAGGTAAATGAGTAACCCATCATTAAAGGATGAATCATATCCCGCCCTCTGAATATCGTTTGATCCAATTTACAAATTGAGCGAGTGGTTGAATAGGCGACCGATCTACTCAGATCTCGGTCATATACTGTGTGTCCACCTACCTCAGTGCTCGGGGTCATTGTTGTTCTGTTTGAATTGGAGTTGCAAATCTAATTATGGCACGCTCACACATTATGTGAGAAATGCATAGGAACAATTTTTTGGCACAGCTTGTGGGACCCTGTGTATCAACTACTGTACAAATTTCTTCCAAAATGCATAGGAGTGCACGTATTGCTAGGGCCGAACCCTCAACACCAAATGCACCACCCCCTGGCATGGAGGTTCAGTTCATGCACCTCCTGAAGTGTCACATTTGAGTGTTAACCCAACGGGAACTGGGTTGGACCGTCTATGTCTCGAGTTGTACTTCCGGATGAGATATCCGTCGTATTGTGAGATGTTCAAATGAGCATCCAGATGGTATAGGAATATAGAAGAGCTCAAGCCGAGTAATTTCGTGCCCAGGCCGAGAGTACCAATTGCTACATGGCCAGCCAGACTGAAGCCATGCAACGATTGGTGGCTGTGATAACGGAACGAACACCATTAACACCATTACATAACGGGGGCTCGGTCGGCAATGTAACCCATTCCACCTTCGCAACACAACCCACTACCAATTCTCCCTCCAGAAGTCAGGAATGCGCCACTTCCTATGGAAGGCAGGTAACCTGAGTTGGAGGCCAGGAATTTTGCTCCTGACAATAGAAATCATAGGCCGCCAAGTGGATTCAACCAACAGCAGGGTCCTAGGTTCCCTGGTTTGTCCCAAATCACCCACTAGTCTTGGATCCTCAGTGGGTGGGTCGTGAACAAATTGTGCGAATTGTCCAGGAGGTTGCTTATCAAGTCCTCGGCCGCAACACAATTTCGATTTATCACAAACCATACCCCGAGTGGGTATATTAGAAATATCCATTGCCGAGGATTTATATGCTACATTTTGCCTTGTTCTCGAGTGAACCCAGTTAATCGACCATTGAGCATGTCGGTTGTTTCACGATGCAGTGTGGTGAGTTGGCCAACAATGATTATTATAAGTTATAATTGTTCGGTCAATCTCTGACTGCAGTGGCCTTTACTTGGTATTCAAATTTATGGCCAGACTTGGTGCATACTTGACAGGAGATGGAATAGAAATTCCATGCTTAGTTCTTCTCCAAAAATAGGGAGATCACCATGTCCGATCTCACTTGATTTCGACAGTTGCCTGCGGAACCTTGCGAGAGTTATGTCATGTGGTTCAAGCGGGTGAAAAGCTATTGTAAGGTGGTCATGTCCGAAGTCGATTTTGTGCGATTAGCATAAGACGGGCTTGAGTACAAACTTTGAAAGAGTGTATAGGTACGGAGTTTGTAAACCTATATGATCTGACCAAAACGGTCTCTCGTTATGAGAAATCACCGTAGGAATGGGCTAAGCAAGTGAACTCATCACTAGGGAGTTATTATAATGATCCTAATTACAAGATCGCGATCACCGAAGTGGTGTTCAATAAGCCACTAGTTTGTTTAGCATTGGTCAAAGTGGAATCGAACGTGCTGACCACACAAAAGGCCCATAAGGTGTATACTTTTGACATCATCCGAGCCGAAGAAATATTTGATATATTATTAGTCAGAAAGTTTATTAAAGTGCCAATCAATCATAAGATACCTTCGACCGATGAATTACAAAAGATCAAGTACTGCAAATGGCATGGAACTTGATCTCATTCGACTAACAAATGCGTTGTGTTCAGGAACGTTATTTAAGACCACATCGATCGTGGATTGTTGAAGTTTTCTGAGAAAAGTGAGGAGGTAATGTTGATCGATACCGATGTATTTCTAGCCAATATCGAAGTAAATATGATGACTGTCAACCTGTGAGATCTCCCTCGACCGAAGGTCAATCTTGGCTCAGACGTTCAACAGAAAGGGTCCAATCAATTTACTTAGGGGAGACGTTGGGTTCCGCGTCCTCAAAGCGATCGATCGGTAATAACTAAAAGAGGTTACCCGGATGCTCAGATCTGCGAACGATGCGCTCAGGAAATCGCATTTCGGTCGAAAGTTGCTCCCAAAAGGGGGACGGAAGATCACCACAGCTATGTCAGATTGTTATAGTTGGCTTTCACTCGCCAATCGCGATGGGGGCCGCCTTTGCCGAGATGGTCAAGCCTCCTGCTACATAAAAGGAGTATGGAAACAAGTCATTCATCCAAAGTTTCCAGCGATGCCGGAGTACCGACAAGAACACAAAAGCGCCAATGGTAAAGGCAAAGGGATGCCGCTAGAAGGGAAATGGAAGTAGGAAATGTATCTCCTCGACCATGGGCCAGAGCACCCCACCCCTTTTGAAAGTTCCTTATTCCTAATGAACAATTAGAAGTAAATACGGTCAAAGTAGTGTTACCGATTACAACACAAGTAGGGTCACAGGACATGACTCAGCCAAAAGATTTTAAAAAAGATAGTTGCGGGAATTTGTCAGACTACCTTAGCGAATATTTTTTTTCCAAAGAAGGAATGAGTGGCCAATGTACTCTCATCAACTCCTGACACCATTAAAATTTCTTCGCCCATGCATCCAGCGGCCAAGCATCTAGCCAATAAATTCGAGAAAATGGAATATGAAATAGTATGGGGGGCAAGGTTCAAGTAGTAAAATTATGTTTGGGTCATTGTCTCCCGTAACATTTCATTGCAACATGGTCTTTACACTACCATCAAGTTTTCAGGCCAGGCCAACTCAACCAAACAGCATGACCGACGATGTGGAGGAACATGCTCCTCTTGTAATAATTCAACATGCTTCTTTCCAATTTGAGGAGAGTAAAGTTGAAAAATACCACATGTTGACACAATTACTATAGAAGCCAGGGGTGTATCTTAAAGGATTATCATCGACAAGCCCTCCTAGGATATGACATAACACCTCAAGTCGTCGTACATATCAACTCACTTCGATGGTTGTCTTGTTACCAAAATTCTAGTCGATAATGGGGCTACAATAAATTTGCTACTGTTTATAACCCCAACTGTAGGGTCGTGATGTAGTAATAACTCGGTGAGACCGAGGTCGAATCCACAGGGATTAAACTTGTACGTATTCTGAAAACAATTAAAACTAGAACTAGAAGAAGATTTAAATCTGAATTCTAAAATAATTGAAAGTGAGTATGAAAAATATTGATTAAAACTTATGAATTTAAAGGTGGGAACTAGGGTGCTAAGGATCCACTTGTAGTTATCAGGATGCTATCTTACTTGATTCAAGGAACACAATTGGAATTAGAGTCCTATCCTATCCAATTGGAAGATAAAGTAATTTAATCAAATCTGAACTTCTCATTGACCTAATTCTTAATGGAGGAGAATTGTGATAATTGGAAGAGATTCCATCATCCTACTATGCCCAAGACACGATGGTGAATAACAGGGTTTACCAATATCACAATCTCAAAACAGGAAAAGAAGATATTCAAAGATATCATAACATTTATTATAATTTGAGTCACAATAAATCATAGAAAACTGAAAATATTCCTTTAACATCAAACTAGAAATAAATGAGGTTCAACAAGAACAAGAATCAAAGCAAGAAAATCATCCCAACACGCTACAAGCTTCACCTCTTAGCCCTAGCTAAGAGGTTTAGCCAACCATAGATATGATTGGATCTAAAACCCTAAAAGAAAGCATTAAAAATAAATAAAGAAGGAAGAAAAACTCTTGGGAGGCTGCTCCACCCTTTGGTTCTACTCCTTGAAATGTAATTCCTATTTAGAAGTCCTTGAAAAACCCATATTTATAGCCTCGTCCGTCTAATTTCGGAAAACTGCCTCAAATTTACGCACTCCATGTAACTCTGCATAATGCCTTCGATGTCATCGAACATAACTTGAATCCGAAAGTTGCTCCTTTTCGCACTGCGTAACTCCTTATGTCATCGAACACACCTTCGATGTCATCGTATTGCCTTCGATGAATCGAGAATGTGTCCAAAGTGTTCAGCAAGTTGTTCCAAAAATCCACAAAAATCTCGATGTCATTGAACTGCCTTCGATGTCATCGAGCGGGTCTTCGAGTAATCGAGCAGGGCTTCAATGTCATCGAGAACTGCATCCAATTTTTCCAGCAACCAGACTTGAATTTCTGTAATTCTTCGATGTCATTGAATACTGGCTTCGATGTCATCGACCAGCGGTCGATGACATAGATAGTGTGAATTTCTGCACTTTGTACTTTCGACTTCCTTCCTTCTCCACTTGGTTTCCTTAAATCTTGGGATCTTGAAATCTTCAATCTTGGTCTCCTAAGATCCATCCCATGCCTTGGTGATTCTTGAGCATCAAATCCATGCTTTTAACATTCTTTTCAATCCAAGCTCTCAAATTCAACTTGCAATATAAACATGTATAAAATAACCCATTAAGCATTATCATGTTCATAAAAAAAAAAGATATAAAAAGGGAAAAATATGAAATATTTGATACTCACACACCCCCCCAACTAGCATTTTGCTAGTCCCGAGCAAAACATGCATGACATAATCCTCAATTCTTAATGTTCAAATTACTTTTTTAAAAAAATCTTTTATGCAAACAAGTATAAATGAGTAGAATCCAAAGAAGCAAGAGTAAAAATTTGAAAACCTGGAGCCGAATCACATGAGCAATCAATCCAATAGGTTCTTTATCAATTACTTAAGAGCACAAGTTCATATATCAAGTTTCTTAATGTCTTCAGTGAATTTCAACTTACTTTCCATGAAACCACTATCGTTTTGATAATGTTAGTCATGCTCATCATCTCAAGATTGATTGAATAATAAAGTACTGATTTCGAACTTATCCCAGTTTCTTTTTTTTTTTTTTCCAGTTTTTGATGTTATATCGACGGTCACTTTTATTTATTCATCCTTTCCAGTCTTCTCATCTTACATTCTTTTCAGACTTTTTATTCTTTTCCAATCTTTTCATCATACATGACCTTTTTGTCGATCTCACTATTTTTTAACTGGTTCTTTTCATCTTTTTAAAGTGGATATAATTCTCCAAACTTAATTCTCAACATCTATCAATGATTCACATACTAACAATCAGAAATTCTAGCACAATTCACAAAAAATAAGTTGAATGTGTCTTCTGATTTAGGTTAACATGATATTCGAACTTCCTCTTAATTAAGTAGATGAAAGAACTTAAGTGATAGTCTACTCAGTTGATCAAACTCCAACAATTCAAAGTTTAATATCTATCTTATCATCATACTCAAGGCATTCTTAAGTGCACAAGCTATCATATTCCGAACAGATTTTTAATTCGGGAAATTGAAAAATTGAAAATTTTTTGCTCAAAGACTAAGAAAACACTGATTAGTTTACCTAATCCGCACCCCCCAACCTAATACCTACATTGTCCTTAAAGAAAAAGATATGACTATGCAATGCATATGAGACAACGAAAAGAAAGGATTAACGTTGGAGAGGTAGTACCTGAAGAAGGAGAATTGAAGCTTTTCTAAAGTTCTCAACATGTGGATGGGTTAGCATGAAGATTTAAACTTATTGAAAATAAACTATCCTAATCCTAAATCCACTGAAAGCAATAAACCTAACTACACGTCCATTAGACTAGGAGGTTAATCCTGGTACACAGGATCAATCAGAAGTATGGACATATCCTCTGAATCAAACTTCTCAACAAATGGCTTAAGACGATGTCCATTTACTTGGAAAACATTGTCATTCGACGGATTCTTTATCTCGACAGCCCTATGAGGATAAATAATAATAATAGTGAAAGGGTCGGTCCAACGAGGTCAAAGCTTACCTGGAAATAAATGTAACTAAGAATTGTATAGAAGGACTTTTTGACCGGTTATGAATGACTTTCGAAGGATGTTCTTGTCATGGAACACCTTCGTCTTGTCCTTGTAAATTCTTGAGTTTTCATAAGCGTCGTTCCGGATATCTTCGAGTTCATTTAATTGAAGTTTGCATAGCGAGCCAGCGTTGTCCAAGTTAAAATTCAAATTTTTTATAGCCTAGTAGGCTTTATGTTCCAACTCCATAGGAAAGTGGCAAGCTTTCCCATAGACGTGTCTAAAAGGATATATTTCAATGGGAGTCTTAAAAGCTGTACGGTAAGCCCATAAAGCATCGGTTAAGCGAATTAACCAATCCTTACAATCAGGGTTAACCGTTTTTTTTTTTTTCAGAATTTGTTTAATTTCCCTGTTTGAAATCTCAGCTTTCCCTCTTGTCTGCGGGTGGTATGGAGTGCTCACCTTATGAGAGATGTCATATTTCTTCATTAAGTTTTCGAATGGCCTATTGCAAAAGTGTAACCCTTCATCACTAATGATGGCTCGAGGTGTTCTGAATCGTGAAAGGATATTTTCTTTTAAGAATCTAATGGTCATTCGATGATCATTGTTCCAGCACGGGATTGTTTCGACCCACTTAGTGACATAGTCTACTACTAATAAAATATAGATGTTTTCAAAGGATTCGGGGAATGACCCTATGAAGTCGATGACCCAACAATCAAATGCTTCAATAATAAGAATTGGGTTTAGTAGCATCATATTTCGACGGGACAATCCTCCCAATTTCTGATAACGCTCACAAGCTATGCAAAACTCATGAGTATCTCTAAACATAGTGGACCAGTAGAAGCCAAACTGTAGAATTTTAGTCGTGGTCTTTTTAACCGAAAAGTGACCACCATAAGACTGAGAGTGATAAAAGGAGATAACACTCTGATGTTCATTGTCTAGCACACATCTCCTTAGAATTTGGTCTGGGTAATATTTAAACAGATAAGGATCATCCCAAAAGAACTTACGTACCTCGGCGAAGAATTTTTCTTATCTTGCGCAGTCCAATATATTGGCGTGAAACCTGTGGTAAGATAATTCGCAATGTCAGCAAACCAAGGTAATTGGGAGAGTTTAAACAATTGTTCATCGAGGAACATGTCGTTTATCGATGTCGACTCAAGGGAATCAAGGATATCAAGCCTAGAGAGATGGTCAGCCACTATGTTCTCTACTCCATTTTTATCTTGTATTTCTATATCGATCTCCTGGAGTAAAAGGATCCATCTTATCAAGCATGATTTAGTATCATTCTTAAAAAGAAGGTACTTCAGCGCCGCATGATCAGTGTAAATGATGATCTTGGATCCAATTAAGTAGGACCTAAATTTATCCAAAGAGAACACTATGGTTAAGAGCTCCTTCTCCTTAGTAGAGTAGTTTACTTGGGCAGAATTTAGAGTTCGACTTGCATAGTGATCACATATGGCTTCTTCTCTTTTGTCTGGCCTAACACCCCCCAATAGTATAGTCAGACGCGTTGCACATAATCTTAAAAGGGATGTTCCAATCAGGTGGCTGCAAGATAGGTGCGGTAGTCAACATCCCTTGAGCTTAGTGAAAGCTTCTTGGCATTGCTCAGTTCACTCGTATGGTATATCCTTTTGAAGGAGAATACTGTTAGCTTGCCTCCAAGTGCAGAAGTTTGTAAGTAGTATCCCGTGAAGACAGGGTCGATCCCACAGGGAGATGAATTGTGAGAAGAAAAAAAATCAAACGCAAAATAAACTAAGTAATAAAAATTAATCTGATGATTTGATTTTGGAATTTTTGAATGGATGTAATTCAATTGAATAAAATAACACCTAAGCTTCAAAGTTCCACACATACGTTAATGTTCCAAATCATGATGACTTGGATAACACAACTAGGATCTGAGCATTATGGTCAGCCTAGTTGAAAATAAAACAGTTTAAGTATTTTAATAAATTATATAAAATATTAGAAAATTATGGATATGGATTGCACCATTGACATATATTCTCAAGCGTCAGTGATTTTAAGTATTCAATATCTATAGGATAATGAATATCAAAGAAATATAACAGGTTGAGAACCTCTCCGATCTAGGAAATCTGATTGATCTAGGGTAAGCCTAACCATCAATGTGGATCTCATATGATGGAAACATATAGATCTTACAAGAGGATAAAAACAAAACCTAAATAATAGATAATATGCATACACCATTCTTCTCATCATTAAAACAATCAATCATCATAATATTAAAGAAACATTAAACCCATGTGCTTCCCTTCTAGCTTGGGCTAGAAGGAACTTAGAAAAACATAATTAAATTGTAGAAATAAAAAGCAACAAGAAATAAAGAAAGAAAATGCAAATAGAAAATATCTTTAAAAAAACAACTTATAAGCTTTAATAAAACTAAAAACTCTTTAAAAACCCTAAACTTTGCTCTTGAATGCTTTGAATAATGTTTTAGAATGCCCTAGCAAGCCCTATTTATAAGTAGGGACCTCCAATTTTCGTACAAATTTGAAAAACCCTAGAAACCGCATCAAATATACGTATTTTTCTAAAATAGACTTCTCGCTGCATAGTTCATTGAAAACAGACTTCCTGCTGCGCAGTTTCCCAAAATAAACTTCACAGCTTCCTAATACATTTTTCAGGACGATTTCAGGATTCTTCACTTCAAATCTTCGATTCTCTTCATTCTTCACTTGGTTTTGTTAGATATTTGACATGTGAATTCTTCAATCTTGGTCTCCTAAGATCAATCCCTTGCTTTGGTAATTCTTGAGCATCAAAATCATGCTTTTAACACCATTTTTCAATCCAAACACTTAAATTCACCTTGCAACACATACATGAGTAAAATAGAATATTAAGCGGATTCATGTTCATAAAACTAAGATATAAATGGAAAAAATTATGCAATATTTGAGTCTCAACACACCCCCCAACTAGCATTTTGCTAGTCCCGAGAAAAATAAGCGAAAAATAAAAATACGAATAAAACTAATTTTAAAAACAAAATTAAAACGAAAAAAAAAAATTCTAACTACACCACTTTCGCAGGTAATCTCGATTGCATTTAGCATATGCAGTAAGCCTTTAAACCCCTAGGTTTCCCCTAGTGGACGAGTTATAGTCTCGTGAGGGTTTCCATAAATGTTACCCGCAAACATTGAAAACATGAAAAATAATTCAACATTCTGAAATTTATACAATTATGCCTCCATTCATCATATGAATTTCAAAACAAAACAATACTTACCCTAAGTCTGAAGTTAGTTAGAATCTCAATTTCCTAATCCATTACATCCTTGAGTTCAGAGACCTAATCAAAATTTAGAATAGTTATGATCCAATATCCTTAGGTGATCCGTGATACTAGTCTAACTTTGAGAAATATGCATGTTCTCTATCTTAACTCATTTCAATCATTCCAAGAATATGAAATCTCTAGTTATCTCATTTTCTTCATGTCATTTCTTCTTTTATCATCATATACTCATTATTATAGACCACCCTTAGATGAAGATTCCCATCGGATTTGCTTCATAACCTAAGGTATCGTACTTGTAACGGTAACAATAATGGATACTTAGGTATCCTTACTCCGGATTACTGACACGATTGTTATGGTCATTGTATTCATGCTCTATAATAAAATTTTCTTTTTCCATCACTCTTTTTTTTTTCCCTTCAATATTCTCTCTTTTAAGCATATATCAATGATATTAGTTCATTCAACCTTGTTTGAATCAAAAGTTGTTATTCTAGTTCACATATCATATTCCTCACTTAGTTAGCTAGGGTGTATTGTGAATTCAGTACATCAAATTACAACTTACTTTAAACTAGTGATTAGATAATTGAACTCAAGTCTATAATTTTCAGTTACCAGAATTCTGACTACTATCGACCTAGACTAAGTATTAACTTTGCCTTTGGAATTCGCATAATATCATGTTCACATTCTTGTATATATTATTTTGAAAATGTTGAAAAAATTTCCCCAAAAACCTAAATAAAAAAAACTGAAACCTAAATAATAATAATAAAAATAATAATAATAACTAAAACCAAAAAAGAAAAAAAAAAAACCTCACATACACATAGATGACTATCACATAGATGACTATCCACACCCCCAACCTAAAATATACATTGTCCCCAATGTAATGATAATGTAATGCAGAGAACAATAAAAATAAAAGAAAGAGTGGATAGTACCTACCATGAAGAACTCTTCTGCTAGGTGCTACTAAAAAGAATTGAATATGATACAAATCCTATAGAAATGCTTCGTCAGACTAAGAGCATCAATCTGAATATTCTGGCTCATAAAGAGGGAAGGACTCCTCTCCCAAATGAAAGTTTTCCACATAAGGCTTCAATCTCTGACCATTAACCTTGTACACATTGCCATTACGTGGATTCTCAATTTCAATAGCCCCATGAGTATAAACATTCTTCACAATGAAGGGGCCTGTCCATCTTGATCTTAACTTTCCCGGAAAGAATTGGAGACGGGAATTGTACAATAGGACCTTTTGCTGAGGTTCAAAATTCTTCCTCAGGATATTTTTGTCATGAAAAGCTTTGGTCCTCTCTTTGTATATTTTAGAATTTTCATACGAGTCTCTCCTCAGCTCCTCTAATTCATTCAACTCTAATTTCCTTTGTCCACTTGCTTGATCCATATTAAAGTTTAATTTCTTTATTGCCCAGTAGGCTCTATGTTCCAATTCCACAGGCAAGTGGCAAGCCTTCCCGTACACCAATCTGTATGGAGACATTCCAATCGGGGTCTTATAAGCAGTCCTAAAGCCCATAAAGCGTCGGATAGTCTGAGGGACCAATCTTTCTTATCTGGCCTTATAGTTTTCTCTAAAATGTGTTTGATTTTCCGATTAGAAATCTCAGCTTGCCCACTCGTTTGTGGGTGTTATGGGGTGCTCACTTTATGCTTGATGCCATATTTCTTCATCAAAGCCTCAAATGTCCTATTATAAAAGTGAGACCCGCCATCACTAATGATGGCCTTTGGAGTTCCAAATCTAGAAGAAATATTTTCCTTGAGGAATCGTATGACCACTTTGTTGTCATTAGTCCTACTTGGAACTGCCTCAATCCACTTTGAAACATATTCCATACCAACCAATATATAAAGAAATCCAAAAGAAGATGGAAATGGGCCCATAAAATCAATACCCCAACAATAAAAAATCTCCAATGGCAAAATTGGGGATAAAAGCATCATGTTGCGCCGGGACACTCTTCCCAATCTTTGACATCTATCACAAGCAACACAGAAAGCATGGGTGTCTTTAAACATGGTGGGCTAGTAAAAACCACACTGCATGATTTTTGCAGTAGTTTTTTAGCAGAAAAATGTCCACCACATGCTTCTATGTGACAAAAAGAAATAACACTCTGAACTTCATCCTCTGGGATACAACGTCTAAAAATTTGCTTAGTCCCCTATTTATATAAATACGGGTCATCCCAAAAGAAGTTCTGAACCTCGATTTTAAAACGCTTCTTATCTTGTGACTTCCAATGATATGGCATTTTTCCTGTTACGAGATAGTTCACTATATCCGCATACCAAGGCAATTTGGAGATCGCAAATAATTGTTCATCAGGAAAAGTGTCCTGAATATGCATCTCCTCAGTAGAATCATTTAACACCAATCTGAAAAGGTGATCGACCACTACGTTTTTTTATTCTTTTCTTATCTTTTATCTCTAAGTCAAATTCTTGGAGTAAGAGGATCCATCTCAAAAGTCTCGGCTTTGCATCCTTCTTAGACAGCAAATATTTCAAAGCCGAGTGGTCCGTGAAAATGACCACTTTAGATCCCAGCAAGTAGGACCTAAACTTATCCAAAGCAAAAACTACTGCAAGTAACTCTTTTTCAGTTGTTGAGTAGTTCACTTGGGCCGAGTTTAGAGTTCTACTCACATAGTGAATAACGTAGGGCCGTTTATCTTTCCTTTAGCCCAAGCAGCCCCTATGGCATAGTCACTTACATCGCACATTAGTTCAAAAGGAAGTGTCCAATCTGGTGGATGCATGATAGGTGCAGTGGTAAGAGATGATTTAATTTTATTAAAGGCATTTGCACACTCATCTGTCCACTTAAATGGAACATCCTTTTAAAGAAGATTAGTTAAGGGTCTAGTAATGAAACTAAAGTCCTTGATGAATCTTCTCTAAAAACCAGCATGCTCTATAAGTGATCTAATATCTCTAACAGTTCGGGGGATAGGTAGATTAGCTATACTGTCGAGTTTTGAGCGATCTACCTCGATTCCATTTTTGGAGATAACATGACCCAAAACAAATTTCCTTTTGAACCATGAAATGACATTTCTTCCAATTTAAGACAAGGTGTTTCTCTTCACACCTAGACAAGACAAGAGATAAATTGTTGAGGCATTCCTCAAAACTACTCTCAAATACAGAGAAGTCATCCATGAAAACCTCAAGAAACTTCCCAACCATATTTGAAAAATACTTAACATACACTGTTGGAAAGTTGCTGGAGCGTTACACAATTTAAATGGCATCCGTTTGAAAGCAAATGTGTCAAATGGACAAGTGAACGTGGTTTTCTCTTGGTCTTTCAGGGCTATCTCTATTTGGTTATATCCGGAATATCCATCAAGAAAACTATAGAAGGAGTGACCTGCTACCCTCTCTAAAACTTGATCAATGAATGGTAGAGGGAAATGATCCTTCTTTGTGACCTGGTTCAATTTTCTATAGTCAATGCAAACACGCCAACCAGTGGTGACACGTGCTGATATGAGTTCATTATTAGAATTCTGCACAATAGTTATTCCGGATTTCTTTAGGACTACTTGAGTTGGACTCACCCAAACACTATCGGATATTGGGTAGATGATTCCCACATCTAATAATTTGATCACCTCAACTTTTACAACTTCCATCATGTTTGGATTGAGACGCCTTTGAGGTTGTCTAATTGGTTTGGCGTCCTCATCGAGGTGGATCCGATGGGTGCATATGGAAGGGCTTATACCCTTGATGTCAGAAATGGCCCAGCCCATGGATCCTTTGTGGTCCCTTAGAACATTCAACAATTTAATCTCTTGATCCTTGTCTAAAAATGAAGAGATCACCACAGGATAAGTTTTATTTTCACCTAAGTATACATACTTAAGCTCATTTGGTCGCGGTTTTAAATCAAGCTTTGGAACATTGGTTGGTGATGACAGAGGTTGCGAGTCCTCGATAGATAGGATTTGAGTGCGCGGTCTCCATTGGTAGATACCAATGTCCTGGGTGGTAGTGCTCTCATTATCATTACAAATTTCAGCAAGCACTTTTTCTAAATCAAAATTTTCAAGTCCCCAATGACTTGAATCAATTCCTCGGTCAGACTAGGTTCCAATTCCTCTTCTTTTATCAAGCAGTCCATGAAATTCAGCTCATGGATATCATTATTATCAATGGGCTACTTACATAGATTGAAAATATTTAGCTCTAGAGTCATGTTACCAAAAGACAAGTTCATCATTCCATTCCTGCAATTTATGATTGCATTTGAAGTTGCTAGGAATGAGCGGCCTAAAATGAAGGGAACTTGAACGCTAGCATTTACACATGGTTCAGTGTCTAGTATAATAAAATCCACAGGGAAGTAGAATTTCTCCACTTAGACTAGTACGTCCTCTAAAATTTCTCTTGGTACCTTAATGGAGCGGTCAGCGAGTTGGAGTATAATCGTGGTAGGTTTAAGCTCGCCTAACCCCGTTTGTTTGTAAACCGAATAAGGTACTAAGTTGACACTTGCACCCAAATCTAGCAAAGCATGCTCAATTTGGAAATTTTCAATAATACAAGGAATAGTGGGACTTCCCGGGTCTTTGTATTTGGGTACAACCCTTTGTTGAATGATAGCGCTCACTTTCTCAGTGAGGAAGGCCTTTTTATGCACATTTAATTTCCTATTTACAGTACATAAGTCCTTGAGATATTTTGCATATGATGGAATTTGTCTAATGGCATCAAGTAGAGGAATATTGATAGTAACCTTTTGTAGCAAATCCAACACCTCTTGATATTTCATGGGGACAGTCGGATTCCGAAGTCTAGATGGAATGGAACTGGAGGCTCATATGACTTAGTCTCTTTATCCTTTTGTTGTTGCAGCTTTTAAACCATAGCCGGTTCATCATTTTCTTGAGACAGTGGCTCATCCTCCGGTATTTCTACCGGTTGCATTATCTTATTATCGATCTTTTTTCCACTTCTCAAGGTAATGATGGCTTTAGCTTTTTCATGATGTAACTCATTTGGATTTGAGTCTCCAATGAAATGTGTATTTCTAGGGTTTGGCACAGGTTGAGAAGGAAGGGTGCCTTTTTCCCTAGCATTTAGTTGAGTCTCAATCATAGTCACAGCTGTCTTTAATTCCTGATTTGATTGGATTAAAAACTGATTCATTTGAGCTTGAGAGTTCATGAATGCGGTCAATGCATCCTCCACAGATGATCGCTTTGGCGGGGGCACATATGATGCATTGTTAGGTGCCCCAAAGAAGTTGTTTTGTGGAGGCATTTGAGGTGCATTAGGCGCATTAATTTGTAGTCCATTCCTCCAACTAAGATTAGGATGGTTACGCCAATTTGGATTATATGTGTTTCTCATTGATTGTATAACTGACCTTTGGTAGTTATTTATAGCATTTGCTTGATCATGCTCATGCGTGATATTTTGTACAACTCAGATTAATGAACAATCTTTTGTGTCATGGTCTGTACCACCACAAATGCTACAAAAATTACCTAAGGAAGTGTTTGCTTTAACCATATCAACCTTCCTAATTTTCAAGGCTTCGACCTTTCTAGCCAATGCAGCGAATTTTGCATTAAGGTCGTCTTCCTCTCTTGGGACATACATCCCCGCTTTCTCTCTAGGACTGGGTCTAGTTTGGTCTGATTTAGCAGAGACATTCCATGTTTGCATATTCTCTGCTAACATATCTAGAAAATCCCAAGCCTCATTATGATCTTTGTCAAGAAAGGTTCCACCACACATCATCTCTATGAACTGACGGGTATCCATGGTGAGCCCCTTTCAGAAAGTATCAATCACGTGCCATGGTTCATAACCATGATGTGGATAAGTAATTAGAATGTCTTTGAAGCGCTCCCAAGCTTGAAAAAAGAGTTCATTCCCCTTTTGGGAGATTAACATGATTTTCTGTTTTAGTGCATTTATTTTATGCTCGGGAAAGAACTTTTTCAAAAACTCTCTACTTAAGGCTTGCCATGAAGTGATGGTATTAGGTCTTAGAGAGTTGAGTCATGCTTTGGCCCGATCCTTTAGAGAAAATGAGAATAACCTAAGCTTAAGTATATCCCTATTGCTATTGTTTACTTGTAACGTTGCAATTACTTCCTCAAAGTCCTTGAGGTGCAAGTAGGGGCTTTCAGAATCCAAGCCATGAAATTTAGGAATCAATTGAATCACACCTAGTTTAAAATCAATGTTCCCTGTGTGAGCAGGGAACACTATGCAAGATGGTAAAGTTGATCTCTCAGGGTGTAAATGTTCATGTAAAGTCCGTGGTTGGTTTAACACATTCATATGAACTTCATTTCATCCTCAAGAGGAGGATTAAATTGATTTTCTCTATTTTGATTTATAGTTGGATCTGACATATTTGGATTTGGATTATCAACTAGGTCTGCCATGGAATCCAAGTGATGTTGAGTGTCTCTTCTAAAGGAATGATCAAGGCCCGGAACTAGTCCCCCTTCAGAGGAGAGTCGATTGTTTTGATCCCTACTCCAATGGGACATAAACCATCCACACCACACAATAAATACCACTAATTCAAATAGCAAGTATGATACTTAAAATAAAAATAAAAACTTAAATCAACAACCCAAGCGGCGGGGCCGACCATGAGAGTTCAATCCATAAAGCAAAAATAAATCAACAACCCAGGCGGCAGAGCCGACCATGGGGTTCAATCCACAAAGTAAAAATAAAATAAAATAAAAAAATAATAAATAATAAATCAACAAAAATAAAATTAATGCAAAAAATAAATTATGCTAATCTGGAAAGTAGATTCAGCAGATGATCTTTATTATCAAACAGCAATTATAGGACAACCATAGCACTTGGGTGATAAAATCCCAAGCAGGGCAACCTTATGTCATAGTTAGTGCTTGAAAGACCCAACTGAATTTATTTTCAAAGAAAAAAAAAAAACTAAAATCTACAGAAAATTTGGAGGGTTTAGAAGAGAACTTACCTTAGAAAAAAAAAACTTGCCTTAGTTATCTTGCACAGATCTGATCTCACTTAGTCTCTCCCCGGCAATGACGCCAAAAACTTGTTTGCTTGCCTCCAAGTGCAGAGGTTCGTAAGTAGTATCCCGTGAATATATGGTCGATCCCACAGGGAAATGAATTGTGAGAAGAAAAAAATCAAACGCAAAATAAACTAAGTAATAAAAATTAATCTGATGATTTGATTTTGGAATTTTTGAATGGATGTAATTCAATTGAATAAAATAACACCCAAGCTTCAAAGTTCCACACATACGTTAATGTTCCAAAATCATGATGACTTGGATAACACAACTAAGATCTAAGCACTATGATCAGCCTAGTCGAAAAATAAAACAGTTTAAGTATTTTAATAAATGATATAAAATATTAGAAAATTATGGATTTGTACCATTGATATATATTCTCAAGCGTCAGTGATTTTAAGTATTCAATATCTATAGGATAATGAATATCAAAGAAATATAACAGGTTGAGAACCTCTCCTATCTAGGAAATCTGATTGATCTAGGGTAAGCCTATCCATTAATGTGGATCTCATATGATGGAAACATATGGATCTTACAAGAGGATAAAAAATAAAACCTAAATAATAGATAACATGCATACACCATTCTTCTCATCATTAAAATAATCAATCATCATAATATTAAAGTAACATTAAACCCATGTGCTTCCCTTCTAGCTTGGGCTAGAAGGAACTTAGAAAAACATAATTAAATTGCAGAAATAAAAAGAAACAAGAAATAAAGAAAGAAAATGCAACTATAAAATATCTTTAAAAAAAACAACTTATAAAGCTTTAATAAAACGAAAAACTTTTTAAAAAACCTTAACTTTGCTCTTGAATGCCTTGAATAATGTTTTAGAATGCCCTAGGAAGCCCTATTTATAAGTAGGGACCTCCAATTTTCGTACAAATTTGAAAAACCCTAGAAACCGCATCAAATATACGTACTTTTCCAAAATAGACTTCTCGCTGCATAGTTCGTTTAAAACAGACTTCCTGCTGCGCAGTTTCCCAAATAAACTTCACAGCTTCATAATACACTTTTTCAGGATGATTTCAGGATTCTTTACTTCAAATCTTCGATTCTCTTCATTCTTCACTTGGTTTTCTTAGATCTTTGGCATGTGAATTCTTCAATCTTGGTCTCCTAAGATCAATTCCTTGCTTTGGTAATTCTTGAGCATCAAAATCATGCTTTTAACACCATTTTTTAATCCAAACACTTAAATTCACCTTGCAACACATACATGAGTAAAATAGAATATTAAGCGGATTCATGTTCATAAAACCAAGATATAAATGGGGAAAATTATGCAATATTTGAGTCTCAACAAATACATAAAGGACGAGAGAGATGGCTAAAGTCCTTTATGAATCATCTATAAAATCCAGCGTGTCCAAGGAAGGATCGCACGCCACGTATGCTCTTGGGTGGAGGTAGGTTAGAGATAAAATCATTTTTTACCTTGTCTACCTCAATTCTCTTAGACAAAATTATATGTCTAAGAACAATTCCCTCAGGAACCATGAAATGACATTTCTCCTAATTCAAAACCAAATTCTTTTCTTCACATCATTTAACACATTTTTAAGATTTTCTAGACACTCGCTGAAGGATGGACCAAAGACAGAGAAGTCGTCCATGAAGACCTCTAAATATTGCCCCACCATGTTAGAAAATATAATCAACATGCATCGCTGAAAAGGGGCGAAGATATTACACAGTTCGAATGGCATCCTTCGGTAAGTAAAGGTGCCAAAGGGACATGTGAAGTCGTCTTTTCTTCATCTTCAAGAGCTATCTTTATTTGATTGTAGCCCGAATACCCGTCAAGGAAGCAATAATATGAGTGACCAGCTAGCCTTTCCAAAATTTGATCAATGAAGGGCAAAGGAAAGTGGTCCTTCCTCGTGATGGTATCCAATTTCCTGTAATCAATGCACATTCTCCAACAAGTAGTAACTCTAGTTGGCACGAGTTCATTGTCAGCATTGGTTATGATGGTGATTCCAGACTTCTTAGGAACCACCTGAGTTGGACTCACCAATTGATTGTCGGATATAAGGTAAATGATACCCACATCCAACAACTTCAGTAGCTCAGCCTTAACCACTTCTTTCATTTTCGGATTTAGTCGACGTTGTGGTTGTCAGGAGGTTTTCGCATTATTCTTAAGATGAATGCGATGAGTACAAATCAAAGGGTTAATTCCCTTAAGGTCCGCAATCGACCATCCAAGGGCTCCTTGATGCTTCATGAGAGTGGAAATAAGCATACTCTCCTGTTCTTTCTCAAGGTAGAAAGAAATCACCACCGGGTATATCTATTCTTGACCTAAATAGATATATTTAAGATCAACGGGCAAAGGTTTTAGGTCAAACTTCGGTGCTTTGAAGCTGGATGGTAGAGCCTTTACATCGGTTTTAGGTAATTTCTCAAATTGTGGCCTCCACCGGTTAACTTCAAGTACCGACGCACATCAAGCATGACATCCATCTTCCTAATTATGTCATCATCTAAATCAGGGAAGTGAGCCAAGCAAGTCTCGAGAGGGTCCAAGTATAGAGTCAAAAGTGCTCTATCTTCCACGAAAGAATCTATCAAGTTAATGTCGTGGATATCATCAACATCTTCTGACTGTTTGCTCATGTTGAAAAATATATTGAGCTCCAATGTCATATTTTCGAAAGATAAATTCTTAATTTCATTCCTACAATTAATGATTGCATTTGATATAGTGAGGAATGGATGACTAAGAATGACGGGAATTGGAGTTCCCATATCTATGATGGGTTGAGTATCCAAGAGAATAATGTCTACTGGATAGTTGAATTTATTAACTTAGACCAACACATCCTCAATCATCCCTTTCGGTACACGAACTAAGCGATCGGCAAGTTGTAATGTGGTCCAGGTGAGTTTTAATTCACCTAGACCCAATTGTTCGTAAACCGAGTAAGGGATTAAATTTACACTCGCCACCAAGTCAAGAAGTGCATGCTCAATCTAGTGATTCCCAATTATACAGGTGATAGTTGGGCTACCGGGATCTTTATATTTTTCTAGCACATCTTGCTTGAGGATGACACTCACCTTTTCTGTTAGAAAATTTTTCTTTTGAATGTTTTATTGTCTTTTGGTAGTACATAGATCTTTTAGAAATTTGACATATGAAGGGATTTATTTAACGACATCCAGTAGAGGGATATTGACCTTCACTTGCTTGAGCACCTTTAGAATATCCTAAGAATTAAACAGAGGATTTGGTGCAATCAACCGCTGGGGGAATGGCGCAATCAACTTACTCACTCTTTCCTGTTCTTCCTCATGTGAGGTATTGTTAGGTCTATCATTCTCAGTTTCTTTCGGGTCCTTAGGCTTTTCAGCCATGGTCGGAATAGTTTTATCAATAATCTTCTCACTCCTAAGAGTGGTGATAGACTTAGCTTACTCCATTTGATTTGAAGAGCTTGGGTCACTTATTACATATTGCGGTTTGAAGTTAGGGAGAGGCTGGGCCGAAAGGATCCCTTTCTCTAATTGAATTTTTTGTCTCAAGCCCTTGTATGGCCTTCGTAAGGTCTTTAAAGGCTTATAACATACCCTGGTTAAAAAGCTCTTGATTTTGAATATGTTTTAAGACCGGATCCTCTTGAGGTTTCCTTTTATTCAGAAATTGGTTAAGGATCCCTTGAGGAGTAACAGTTTTTCCATTCCTCCAACTGAAATTTAGATTGTTCCTCCAACTTGAGTTATATATATTTGAGGTGGATCCACTGAAAGGTCTTTGGTAGTTGTTTAAGGCATTTGACTGCTCATTCAATATCTCTTGAAAAGTAGGAATTGTTGAGCAATTTTCAGTTATATCTATGTTACAAGTACAAATACCACAGACAACTTCCGTAGTCTTTTGGGGTTCTGCCTTCTTAAGTTTCATGGCCTCGACTTTTCTTATGAGTTTGGCTATTCTTGCATTTACATCATCTTCCTCTTTTAAGACATAAATTCTTTCCCTTTCCTTTGATTGAGTAGGCTTAGAAGTGGTGTTTCTTGAGGAGGTATCCCATGATTACGCATTTTCAGTGACTTTATCAAAATAATCCCACGCATCATAGGCTTTCTTGTTCATGAATTACCCATTACACATCATCTCCACAAATTGGTGCATGGATGAGGTCAATCCCTCATAGAAAAAGCTCATTATCCTCCATGTTTCGTAACCTTGTTGTGGACATGAATTTATGAGATCCTTAAATCGCTCCCAACATTGGAAGGTCTCATCTTCTTTTTGCGCAAAATTCATGATTGCTTTCCTTAAGGTATTCATTTTATGATATGTGAAGAACTTTTTAAAGAACTCCCCTGTCATCTCAGCCCATGTGTCAATGGACCGTGGTCTTAAGGAATGTAACCATGACTTAGCCTTTTCTTTCAAAGAGAAAGGAAACAATTTCAGTCTTACCGTGTCCTCAGACACATTTGTGAAGTGTAATGTAGATATGATCTCATCAAGCTCTTTCATATGCAAGTATGGACTTTTAGATTCTAGTCCATGAAACTTAGGAAGGAGTTGAATCACCCCCGGTTTAACATCCACTGTTCCTGCATTCAATAGAAATATCATATAGGAAGGTGTACTCACCCCCACCGGTTGTAAAAAATCTCGTAGAATACGAGGCGGGGTCCATTATGCACCTCATTTTCATCTTGAACTTCCTTAACTGGAGGTTGAGGTTGATTTGCAGCCATCGCTTCTATTGACTCAGAGGATCTCAAGTGGTGTCTAATCCTGCGATGGTGTAACACCCCAAACTTTTCAATACCGGAGTATTGAAGTTCTCGAGTGTTACCATGAAATTTAGCATAATATGTACATGCATACGATACCAATTTAACTATCCTAACCTTACATCTATTCCCTAACACGAATCTAACTGTTGGAAATGATCCCCGTGCAATAGACCAAGCCATCTGACCATTGATTTTAAGACACGATCATCTATCACGAGATTTGACGTAGGTACTTTCCCTTGAGCCAACTGGTGGTGAATAGCCCTACCCGTGTAATGATTCAGATGTGGATCCATTTGTAAGAATTGTTTAGAAAGGTGCATACAACCACGTAGAACCATTGGATTTTATAAAACTCTTAGATCAGCAATAATTACGAAAATGCCACTAACCTAGACCCCTGAATGCTAGATCACATAGTTCCCACTATTCGTTTAATGTGAAATTTCATACCATACCTTTAAATCCTAAATTAACCATGTACGTCGAATTTCAACCCTTAGATCATTGTAAAAGTGACCCAATTGACAGATCAGCCCCTTAACCGTTGATTTTGGTGTCCATCAAAGGTCATGGGTAGTTGTAGTAGGATATTTCCCTTCATTTATACCTATATCATCTTATGAACAGGTTGGATGACAAATAAACATCACTATAGGGCCTAGAAAGGTTACAACGGTGGAAACCATAGTAACCCTGTTTCATGAGGTACGATTCGCTTGATCTTAGGATATGCTTCAACTTTGGGCTCAACCCCTTAACTTAGATGGAAAAACAGATGGACAGAGTAGATCCCTCAAAAACATCATTGTGGACCCCACCTTAAGTAGTGGGCATACAAAGCACACGCACTCCGGCAGTGCACCGAAACAAAAACACGAAATTCAAGTAAAGGAGAGTTTTCTCCCTGATTCCCCACTATTTGCGAACCGAGTAGACATTGTTCGTTAGAAGCGTTATGAGTCACAATCACGATCATCTTGGATGATCTGAACCGTCCGCCATACTCAGGGGACAAATCCGACCGGACCTCGGATAACTCTCAACTCCGATCAAAGAACCAATCAAATCCTCTTATATTTCTCTGCTCCCACCTTTGATACTTTAAACAGGAAAACGACTTACGGAAGTAAAAAACCCACAATCGCAATGTTCGGACAAAATCTGAGCCATCCATTGGATGTAAGTCCCTCCCACGACCAGAAACTCCATGATCCTCGACGCAGGAAGGCGGAGTCCTGTACGCCAGACCATCCGAACAAGTTGTCGCACAAAAAACTAGCAACCCAAGATCGAGAGTCCTTCCATTCTTCCTACATCGGCAGTCTTGCCGATTTGAACCGTTCAAACATAGAGGAATGGGATTCCGACCCAAGCTGTCTGAAAGGAACGCTAGGGAGGTGAGATTATAGGATTGTGTTGTTTTCCCTTATGTAAACCGTGCCTCCGGAAATTACGTTTGCAAAAGCTCAGAAGATCTCGTGCGCGGAGAAGCAACCTGATCAGATCAAGATCCCCGTGGGCCAGGAATCATCAAATAGCAATACTAAACCATTCAGAAGGACAATCTCAAATCAAGAAAAGCGGAGAATCGATCCGCAAGTAAAACAATGACCGTCGACCTGATCAGACCCTCGACGATAGGACCAAAAAGAGTTCTAGGGTGATCAAAGACATCCATTTGTTTTTCGTCCTCAAGAAATACCTTCCCAACAACCGGATGAGACCGATTCATATGACCACTCCATAGCACTGAATCTGCACGCAAATCGAATGTGAAACCTGTTTGCGTAAATCGAGTGCGAAAAGTCAAACACTGTCCTACTATAACTCTCTCGTGAGGGCCAAATACTATAAAATTGGAGGTGAGGAAGGCAGAAGAAAAGTCCGACCAAAAGAGAAAGAAGAAAGAGAGAGGAAGAAACGAGTAAGGAAAGAAGAGAAGCCGGAATCTGTCGGGTTCAGTGGGAGCCAAACTCGGTCAGGCCATCCCGGCAAGATGCCAGCAACCAAGAAGAAGGAGAAAGAAGCAGGTTTTATACGCTAACTCCTGGGTTGCTGCTCGAGCTTAGTTCAGGTCCAAACCCAGCTCCTCCTTCTCCCTTTTCAAATCTTTCCCCTTCTTATCACAACAATAGAGGTGATGGATTCTAAGATAAATCATCCTCCCTAAACGTAGATAAAAATCTGGTAATATCACCAACTCGACTCTAACCCTAACCGTTCAAATCCATAGAGTAGGAATAGAGGAAACAGGTTCAATCTTAAGATCTCCCTAGGCCATTAATCTAGCTAGCAGACGATCAAACAACTAAGGTGAGGTTTTTATCCTTTAAGTTTACCTTAATTTAAGTTGGCATGATTTAATTGCCTTTATACATGTTTCTATGTTATGGTGATTCTTTCCCTGATATCGTATAATTTTACCACCATCAATTGTCTATCCTTTGGAAAATTATAGTATGGCTTTGATTACATTTGATCTTTATTGAGTTGGTCATTACCACTCTTCTCTTTATTGAGTTGGCCATTGTCACTCTCCTTTTGTTGAGTTAGCCATTGCTACTCTCCTTATTATTGAGGTGGCCATTGCCATTCTCCACTTTGTTGAGCTAGATGTTGCTACTTTTCTCTTTATACTTTGTTAGCCCTTGTGCTATTTGAAAGTGCCCTGGTTTGTCAATTGGTATGAGTGTTGAGTCAGTTAGACTACAGAGCCTGATAGGAAGATCAATTCAAGTGTCTGCTTCAACCGGATGTGTGCAAGCTCGCCACAGGTAAATCCAAGCCTCACATCCCTTGTCCCAAATCACCAGGTATACTAAAACTTTTAAAAATGTTAGAATATCAGAGGGTTTTTAGGGTAAGAAAATGTTTTCAAAATAGGAAAATTCTCTAAGTTTTCTTACCTTATCAATTTTATCGATACACATCTCGATATGATCGACCTGCGCTGTCGAGTCCTCGATGCTTTATCGATACCATTGAAAAGAGGACCAAATATGTCCAGCATCCTTATACACATCTGGACGGAATTATCGATTTATCGATACACCTATCGATATCATCGATATTCAAATCTCGAGTCTATCGAAGTTGACTCGATAATATCGACAGACAGATTTTCGGCGCCCCTGTTTTTTCTTAAGAAAATCATATAAGCATCGATATATCGAAGCCTCCTCGATACCATCGAAATTCAAACCTCGATGATATCGGTCTTGGGCGCCAAGTTCTCCAGTAAAATATTTCAGGGTGGTCTATTTATGATTGGGGGTCACTCGATAGAATTGATATTCAAATATCGATGATATCGATGCCGTATCGATTGCATTGAGCATGTACATAAACTGTCTAGCAAGCTTTATGAAAAATCCTTTTGATTTATCGATGCATCGACATAGTTATCGATATCATCGACATTCAAATTCTGATGATCTTGAAGGTCCCTCGATTATTCATGAAAACCTGAAATATTTCAAGTCAAGTCTCTCTCATTTTTCAAGTGTCGATGGATCGAACCTCTCATCGATGGAATCGAAGTTCGAAATCCGATAACATCGACAATCGTTTCGATTCATCGACCAGCTGGCAAAAGGTTTTAAAAGCGTATGACATTGAGTTCGAGTCATCGAGCGGACCATCGATGCTATCGAGAGTATACGTTCGATGGTATCGAACTCTGTCATAAATGTGACCATTTTATATCCATTGGAACCTTTTGTCTATATAAAGAGGACTTGTCTATTGTTGTTGCGAGAGAAAGTAGAGAGAGCTTTTGAGTGTTTAACCTTAGATCTTATACCCAAAGCCCTTTCTCTCAAGGGAGTTCATCCTCCAATCCACCCTCACCATTGATATTCAATAGAGTGGATTGGGGAATGAACTTCTGCATTCAAGGATCCTTCAGCTACTACCTTAATGGCAAATCATGAAGCTGGGATGCCTTGAATGCATAGATGATTGAAATCGCTCTATCTTCCTTATAGGAAAATCTTTTGAGAGTAGGATTTCATCATAACCTTGACCCAACCCGTCATCATACATTGGTACATCTTTTGAGTTGCGGATCAAGGAGACCGAAGACTCTTCATCAACAAAGGAGGAGATCTTCGTCAACGTGTTTAATGGGACTCATCTACTTATCTGTAAGTACCTAGAGTCTAGAGGACACTTGTGATCATTCCTTTTTAGGATTGGGTCTTAGGTGTTTCTCACCCCTTCAAGCCCTCGTAGGAGGCTTCTGGTAGGAGTGTACATGGTGGGTGCGTTGTGTGGACCCTTGCCCTGTGGAGAGTATAAACATCTAGTTGAAGATGAACCAGTCAAAACCTTAGGTTTGAGGTGAATTGTGTGAAACCTCGGGTTTGGGGTAAACCGCGTAAAACCTCCGGTAGGGTCTTATGGAAGATCCTTGGCCAGTGTACCTAAAAGTGAGTGCGTTGTGTTGACCCTTGCTCGTGAGAGCATAAACAGTCAACCTCAGTGTAGGTTGTAAAGGTTGAAGGTGAACCTGATTTAAAACCTTAGGTTTGATGTGAACCGCTATGAAACCTCCTTAGTGAAATCCGGCACACTCAAGGGTTGAGTGCGTCTGCCGGGAGTGGAGTAGACTGATCATCGAACCACTATAAAAATGACTGTGCTTGAGATTGCTATTTTTCTGAATGTGTGATTTAGTTTTATATTTTCATATCTGAATATCTGTGATCACACCTCACACACATACACAGTCATATCCATCATAAACTAGTTTGTATACTGTTTACTATGGACCTGATTTTGGGCCCACCTCATGTTATGCTTACATATGGGGCCTACTTAAGTTGTATAGATGCCCATGGATAGCTTAAACGAGCTAGGCCCATTTACTTCAAAAATTCCAAGCCCAACACTAGATGTGAGGACCCCACATGAATTTGAAGCTTTGTGGGTATTTATTTTTCTTTATTTTTTTTTTTTTTGTGGTGGCCCACTGATAGTTATAATAGTATGATTTTGAAGGCGTCTAATTGACATGGTGGGGCTACCCAGCTGGACAGGTCTACCCTCCACAATCAACTAGCTGCAAGATTTTCTAATCTATAACTAGTTGTACATGAGACATGCGAAAATAGGTCAGAAAAGCACAATCAACAAAACATGAAAAATAAAAAATTGGAATAAATTAGTGCCTGAAATGTTGGGGATTTTGACCTACGGAATCACACAGATCTAGATCTAGGATAGCAAACCAATGACACTAAGCACACACAAGAGAACACAGATTTAAAGTGGAAAACCCTTACGGGAAAAAACCACGGCACAAAGCGACAGATCTCCACTATGAAAATAGAAATTACAAAGAGAGAGGACTTACTCGATTCGAACAACCTCGAATCTTACCCTTGCTACACACTTTAAAAACCCTAAAATCCCTTTAGGAACCCTTGGAACACTTTTAGAAAGCCTTAGAATACCCTCATACCTCCCCAATCCTAGATACACCCCTTTATATAAGAATAGAAAGAGGTAGAATCCAAATAGGAAACAAAATCCGCAAAATCTACGTTTCTGCAATTGCATCTGCGGAACTTATCGATGTCATCGAGCCACTCTCGATGACAGCTTCGATATCATCGACGATCCTTCCATGATATCGAAACAGGACCAAAACTGTCCAGCGACCAGGGGTGAAAAATACTGTGAATTATCGATGACATCGAGACCCTGTCGATGACAGCCTCGATATCATCGACAGTCTTGTCGATATCATTGACAGACCACCAGACAGATTTAAGACATCTGTCTATAACAATCTCCAACATGTCTTCAATCTTCATCCGTGTAGCTTCTTGTCCTCCTCTTATTTCTACATCATATCATAGCTTCTCTTGCACACTCCATCTTCCTTTTACGCCATCGCCAAGCCCAAAGAAGTTGCACATAACTTGAACTTCTCTGCAGAAACATTCTTGTTGATCATGTCTGCCGAATCTACATCCACATGCCCAACCACCTTTACTCTTGTCTTCCCAAAAGAAAAGACGTAGTCTTCTTACCATCTCACCGTTACCCAATATTATTTGTTGGGGTACTTGCTCACAACATTGATAGCCTGTGAAATAACCGGTCTGATCCAGACCATGACATATACTGTTAACCACATTCGAAATAAGGCTCATGAGATATACTGCTTTTCCTCATCTATTTTGGGACATTTCCTGAGGAAAACTTGAGGAGAGACACGTAGGGAACGCTCTCCGTCTTTACCTGGCCCATCACATCCTTAATCAATACCTACACACAAGGTATTCCTCCTGTGATTACCAATGCCTACTCCTCTTTCAGTCTCAACGCCGAGAACCATCTTTGCAGCCCCCCGATCCTTTATCCTGAATGTCCCACTTAACCGAGTCTTCAGTACATTGATTTCAGACATGTCATAATTGGCGATTTACATGTCATCAATTCCTGACTCACCATGAATCAAACCACACTGCCTAGGCGACAGGTCAAACCACGACCTCCTGCAAAGTCTATTCTCAGCCCCTTTAACTTCGAGCCACTGTGGTTGCTTCATGTAGATATGCTCTTCACTTTCTCTTGCAGAAGTGCAGACTTCACATCCATCCTTCTAGCTCAAGATCACATTGGCCAACCAGCGCCAATCACGGATCTAATAGACACCTGCTATACCATCAACGCGAATATCTCTGAGAAGCCGATCCATTCTTTCTGAACATAACCCTTCGCTACCAACCTCACCCTGTATCTATGTTGTATCCACCTGAAGATTCACCTGCATCTAACCGCTCTCTGGCCCACTAGAAGCTCCACCAGCTCCCATATGTCGGTCTGGTACAACGAATCCATCACATCGCTCATAATCACCTTCCACTTCTCATCACCAGGCTCACCTAGAGCCATTAGAATAGAAGATGAATCCCCTGCGATATTGGAGCCATCCATGTACCTCGCCGATATCCTGCGATCATGTCGTGTGATTTTTCTCACAGGTGGCTGCTCCACCTGCTCTGTATCCTTGTCCGTACGTCTCCGCCTTCCTGCCCTGCCCGCTCATGTGGCCATGTCTAACATGCCACACGTGTGCAGAGGTGGAATCCGCTACATCTACTGTAGCTCCACCGTTTGAAGTGTTCCCGATCAACCTATATAAGTTACCGAGTCATTGTACTTTCATGATTACTCGTGCCCCCTTGAATACCGTAAGAGCACCATCAATACCTACGTACTTGCATCATTTTGCCTCAAGCACACCAAGAGAAACCAGATTCTGCCTCAAACCAGGAACGTGCCTGACATCAGTCAAGGTACGCTCCACCCCATCAAACATCTTAATGTGCACCATACCAACAGCCACAATATATAGGCAAAACCATTTCCCATAAACACCAGTCCACCATCGCACTCCCTATAGCTGGTGAACCAACTCCGATGAGGAGTCGTGTGAAAAGATGCCCCTGTGTTTAGCATCCACTCATCCTTACGATCATTGTATGATCGCCTGATAGGATGTAATCTGATGATTTAATTTTGGAATTTTTGAATGGATGTAATTCAATTGAATAAAATAACACCCAAGCTTCAAAGTTCCACACATACGTTAATGTTCCAAAATCATGATGACTTGGATAACACAACTAGGATCTGAGCACTATGGTCAACCTAGTCGGAAAATAAAACAGTTTAAGTATTTTAATAAATGATATAAAATATTAGAAAATTATGGATTTGTACCATTGACATATATTCTCAAGCGTCAGTGATTTTAAGTATTCAATATCTATAGGATAATGAATATCAAAGAAATATAACAGGTTGAGAACCTCTCCTATCTAGGAAATCTGATTGATCTAGGGTAAGCCTATCCATTAATGTGGATCTCATATGATGGAAACATATGGATCTTACAAGAAGATAAAAAATAAAACCTAAATAATAGATAACATGCATACACCATTCTTCTCATCATTAAAACAATCAATCATCATAATATTAAAGAAACATTAAACCCATGTGCTTCCCTTCTAGCTTGGGTTAGAAGGAACTTAGAAAAACATAATTAAATTGCAGAAATAAAAAGCAACAAGAAATAAAGAAAGAAAATGCAACTAGAAAAATATCTTTAAAAAAAACAACTTATAAAGCTTTAATAAAACGAAAAACTCTTTAAAAACCTTAAACTTTGCTCTTGAATGCCTTGAATAATGTTTTAGAATGCCCTAGGAAGCCCTATTTATAAGTAGGGACCTCCAATTTTCGTACAAATTTGAAAAACCCTAGAAACCGCATCAAATATATGTACTTTTCCAAAATAGACTTCTCGCTGCATAGTTCGTTTAAAACAGACTTCCTGCTGCGCAGTTTCCCAAAATAAACTTCACAGCTTCATAATACACTTTTTCAGGATGATTTCAGGATTCTTTACTTCAAATCTTCGATTCTCTTCATTCTTCACTGGTTTTCTTAGATCTTTGGCATGTGAATTCTTCAATCTTGGTCTCCTAAGATCAATCCCTTGCTTTGGTAATTCTTGAGCATCAAAATCATGCTTTTAACACCATTTTTAATCCAAACACTTAAATTCACCTTGCAACACATACATGAGTAAAATAGAATATTAAGCGGATTCATGTTCATAAAACCAAGATATAAATGGGAAAAATTATGCAATATTTGAGTCTCAACAAATACATAAAGGACAAGAGAGATGGCTAAAGTCCTTTATGAATCATCTATAAAATCCAGCGTGTCCAAGGAAGGATCGCACGCCACGTATGCTCTTGGGTGGAGGTAGGTTAGAGATAAAATCATTTTTTACCTTGTCTACCTCAATTCCCTTAGACAAAATTATATGTCTAAGAATAATTCCCTTAGGAACCATGAAATGACATTTCTCCCAATTCAAAACCAAATTCTTTTCTTCGCATCATTTTAACACATTTTTAAGATTTTCTAGACACTCGCTGAAGGATGGACCAAAGACAGAGAAGTCGTCCTTGAAGACCTCTAAATATTGCCCCACCATGTTAGAAAATATAATCAACATGCATCGCTGAAAAGGGGCGAAGATATTACACAGTTCGAATGGCATCCTTCGGTAAGTAAAGGTGCCAAAGGGACATGTGAAGTCGTCTTTTCTTCATCTTCAAGAGCTATCTTTATTTGATTGTAGCCCGAATACCCGTCAAGGAAGCAATAGTATGAGTGACCAGCTAGCCTTTCTAAAATTTGATCAATGAAGGGCAAAGGGAAGTGGTCCTTCCTCGTGATGGTATCCAATTTCCTGTAATCAATGCACATTCTCCAACAAGTAGTAACTCTAGTTGGCACGAGTTCATTGTCAGCATTGGTTATGATGGTGATTCCAGACTTCTTAGGAACTACCTGAGTTGGACTCACCAATTGATTGTCGGATATAAGGTAAATGATACCCACATCCAACAACTTTAGTAGCTCAGCCTTAACCACTTCTTTCATTTTCGGATTTAGTCGACGTTGTGGTTGTCAGGAGGTTTTCGCATTATTCTTAAGATGGATGCGATGAGTACAAATCAAAGGGTTAATTCCCTTAAGGTCCGCAATCGACCATCCAAGGGCTCCTTGATGCTTCATGAGAGTGGAAATAAGCATACTCTCCTGTTCTTTCTCAAGGTAGAAAGAAATCACCACCGGGTATATCTATTCTTGACCTAAATAGATATATTTAAGATCAACGGGCAAAGGTTTTAGGTCAAGCTTCGGTGCTTTGAAGCTGGATGGTAGAGCCTTTACATCGGTTTTGGGTAATTTTTCAAATTGTGGCCTCCACCGGTTAACTTCAAGTACCGACGCACATCAAGCATGACATCCATCTTTCTAATTATGTCATCATCTAAATCAGGGAAGTGGGCCAAGCAAGTCTCCAGAGGGTCCAAGTATAGAGTCAAAAGTGCTCTATCTTCCACGAAAGAATCTATCAAGTTAATGTCGTGGATATCATCAACATCTTCTGACTGTTTGCTCATGTTGAAAAATATATTGAGCTCCAATGTCATATTTTCGAAAGATAAATTTTTAATTTCATTCCTACAATTAATGATTGCATTTGATATGGTGAGGAATGGATGACTAAGAATGACGGGAATTTGAGTTCCCATATCTATGATGGGTTGAGTATCCAAGAGAATAAAGTCTACTGGATAGTTGAATTTATTAACTTGGACCAACACATCCTCAATCATCCCTTTCGGTACACGAACTAAGCGATCGGCAAGTTGTAATGTGGTCCAGGTGAGTTTTAATTCACCTAGACCCAATTGTTCGTAAACCGAGTAAGGGATCAAATTTACACTCGCCACCAAGTCAAGAAGTGCATGCTCAATCTAGTGATTCCCAATTATACAGGTGATAGTTGGGCTACCGGGATCTTTATATTTTTCTAGCACATCTTGCTTGAGGATGACACTCACCTTTTCTGTTAGAAAATTTTTCTTTTGAATGTTTTATTGTCTTTTGGTAGTACATAGATCTTTCAGAAATTTGACATATGAAGGAATTTATTTAACGACATCCAGTAGAGGGATATTGACCTTCACTTGCTTGAGCACCTTTAGAATATCCTAAGAATTAAACAGAGGATTTGGTGCAATCAACCGCTGGGGGAATGGCGCAACCAACTTACTCACTCTTTCCTGTTCTTCCTCATGTGAGGTATTGTTAGGTCTATCATTCTCAGTTTCTTTCGGGTCCTTAGGCTTTTCAGCCATGGTCGGAATAGTTTTATCAATAATCTTCTCACTCCTAAGAGTGGTGATAGACTTAGCTTACTCCATCTGATTTGAAGAGCTTGGGTCACTTATTACATATTGCGGTTTTAAGTTAGGGAGAGGCTGGGCCGAAAGGATCCCTTTCTCCAATTGAATTTTTTGTCTCAAGCCCTTGTATGGCCTTCGTAAGGTCTTTAAAGGCTTATAACATACCCTGGTTAAAAAGCTCTTGATTTTGAATATGTTTTAAGACCAGATCCTCTAGAGGTTTCCTTTTATTTAGAAATTGGTTAAGGATCCCTTGAGGAGTAACAGTTTTTCCATTCCTCCAACTGAAATTTAGATTGTTCCTCCAACTTGAGTTATATGTATTTGAGGTGGATCCACTGAAAGGTCTTTGGTAGTTGTTTAAGGCATTTGACTGCTCATTCAATATCTCTTAAAAAATAGGAATTGTTGAGCAATTTTCAGTTATATCTATGTTACAAGTACAAATACCACGGACAACTTCCGTAGTCTTTTGGGGTTCTGCCTTCTTAAGTTTCATGGCCTCGACTTTTCTTATGAGTTTGGCTATTCTTGCATTTACATCATCTTCCTCTTTTAAGACATAAATTCTTCCCTTTCTTTGATTGAGTAGGCTTAGAAGTGGTGTTTCTTGAGGGTATCCCATGATTACGCATTTTCAGTGACTTTATCAAAATAATCCCACGCATCATAGGCTTTCTTGTTCATGAATTACCCATTACACATCATCTCCACAAATTGGCGCATGGATGAGGTCAATCCCTCATAGAAAAAGCTCGTTATCCTCCATGTTTCGTAACCTTGTTGTGGACATGAATTTATGAGATCCTTAAATCGCTCCCAACATTGGAAGGTCTCATCTTCTTTTTGCGCAAAATTCATGATTGCTTTCCTTAAGGTATTCATTTTATGATATGTGAAGAACTTTTTAAGGAACTCCCCTGTCATCTCAGCCCATGTGTCAATAGACCGTGGTCTTAAGGAATGTAACCATGACTTAGCCTTTTCTTTCAAAGAGAAAGGAAACAATTTCAGTCTTACCGTGTCCTCAGACACATTTATGAAGTGTAATGTAGATATGATCTCATCAAACTCTTTCATATGCAAGTATGGACTTTTAGATTCTAGTCCATGAAACTTAGGAAGGAGTTGAATCACCCCCGGTTTAACATCCACTGTTCCTGCATTCATGGAAATATCATATAGGAAGGTGTACTCACCCCCACCGGTTGTAAAAAATCTCGTAGAATACGAGGCGGGGTCCATTATGCACCTCATTTTCATCTTAAACTTCCTTAACTGGAGGTTGAGGTTGATTTGCAGCCATCGCTTCTATTGACTCAGAGGATCTCAAGTGGTGTCTAATCCTGCGATGGTGTAACACCCCAAACTTTTCAATACCGGAGTATTGAAAGTTCTCGAGTGTTACCATGAAATTTAGCATAATATGTACATGCATACGATACCAATCTAACTATCCTAACCTTACATCTATTCCCTAACACGAATCTAACTGTTGGAAATGATCCCCGTTCAATAGACCAAGCCATCTGACCATTGATTTTAAGACACGATCATCTATCACGTGATTTGACGTAGGTACTTTCCCTTGAGCCAACTGGTGAATAGCTCCCTACCCGTGTAATGATTCAGATGTGGATCCATTTGTAAGAATTGTTTAGAAAGGTGCATACAACCACGTAGAACCATTGGATTTTATAAAACTCTTAGATCAGCAATAATTACGAAAATGCCACTAACCTAGACCCCTGAATGCTAGGTCACATAGTTCCCACTATTCGTTTAATGTGAAATTTCATACCATACCTGTAAATCCTAAATTAAGCATGTACGTCGAATTTCAACCCTTAGATCATTGTAAAAGTGACCCAATTGACAGATCAGCCCCTTAACCGTTGATTTTGGTGTCCATCAAAGGTCATGGGTAGTTGTAGTAGGATATTCCCTTCATTTATACCTATATCATCTTATGAACAGGTTGGATGACAAATAAAAATCACTATAGGGCCTAGAAAGGTTACAACGGTGGAAACCATAGTAACCCTGTTTCATGAGGTACGATTCGCTTGATCTTAGGATATGCTTCAACTTTGGGCTCAACCCCTTAACTTAGATGGAAAAACAGATGGACGGAGTAGATCCCTCAAAAACATCATTGTGGACCCCACCTTAAGTAGTGGGCATACACAGCACACGCACTCCGGCAGTGCACCGAAACAAAAACACGAAATTCAAATAAAGGAGAGTTTTCTCCCTGATTCCCCACTATTTGCGAACCGAGTAGACATTGTTCGTTAGAAGCGTTATGAGTCACAATCACGATCATCTTGGATGATCTGAACCGTCCGCCATACTCAGGGGACAAATCCGACCGGACCTTGGATAACTCTCAACTCCGATCAAGGAACCAATCAAATCCTCTTATATTTCTCTGCTCCCACCTTTGATACTTTAAACAGGAAAACGACTTACGGAAGTAAAAAACCCACAATCGCAATGTTGGGACAAAATCTGAGCCATCCATTGGATGTAAGTCCCTCCCACGACCAGAAACTCCATGATCCTCGACGCAGGAAGGCGGAGTCCTGTACGCCAGACCATCCGAACAAGTTGTCGCACAAAAAACTAGCAACCCAAGATCGAGAGTCCTTCCATTCTTCCTACATCGGCAGTCTTGCCGATTTGAACCGTTCAAACATAGAGGAATGGGATTCCGACTCTACCCAAGCTGTCTGAAAGGAACGCTAGGGAGGAGAGATTATAGGATTGTGTTGTTTTCCCTTGTGTAAACCGTGCCTCCGGAAATTACGTTCGCAAAAGCTCAGAAGATCTCGTGCGCGGAGAAGCAACCTGATCAGATCAAGATCCCCGTGGGTCAGGAATCATCAAATAGCAATACTAAACAATTCAGAAGGACATCTCAAATCAAGAAAAGCGGAGAATCGATCCGCAAGTAAAACAAATGACCGTCGACCTGATCAGACCCTCGACGATAGGACCAAAAAGAGTTCTAGGTGATCAAAGACATCCATTTGTTTTTCGTCTTCAAGAAAACCTTACCCCCAAAAACCGGATGAGACCGATTCATATGACCACTCCATAGCAGTGAATCTGCACGCAAATCGAATGCGAAACCTGTTTGCGTAAATCGAGTGCGAAAAGTCAAACACTGTCCTACTATAACTCTCTCGTGAGGGCCAAATACTATAAAATTGGAGGTGAGGAAGGCAGAAGAAAAGTCCGCCCAAAGAGAAAGAAGAAAGAGAGAGGAGAGAAACGAGTGAGGAAGGAAGGAAAGAAGAGAAGCCGGAATCTGTCGGGTTCAGTGGGAGCCAAACTCGGTCAGGCCATCCCGGCAAGCTGCCAGCAAACAAGAAGAAGGAGAAAGAAGCAGATTTTATACGCTAACTCCTGGTTGCTGCTCGAGCTTAGTTCAGGTCCAAACCCAGCTCCTCCTTCTCCCTTTTCAAATCTTTCCCCTTCTTATCACAACAATAGAGGTGATGGATTCTAAGATAAATCATCCTCCCTAAACGTAGATAAAAATCCGGTAATATCACCAACTCGACTCTAACCCTAACCGTTCAAATCCATAGAGTTGGAATAGAGGAAACAGGTTCAATCTTAAGATCTCCCTAGGCCATTAATCTTGCTAGCAGACGATCAAACAACTAAGGTGAGGTTTTTATCCTTTAAGTTTACCTTAATTTAAGTTGGCATGATTTAATTGCCTTTATACATGTTTCTATGTTACGGTGATTCTTTCCCTGCTATCGTATAATTTTACCACCATCAATTGTCTATCCTTTGAAAAATTATAGTATGGCTTTGATTACATTTGATCTTTATTGAGTTGGTCATTACCACTATTCTCTTTATTAAGTTGGCCATTGTCACTCTCCTTTTGTTGAGTTAGCCATTGCTACTCTCCTTATTATTGAGGTGGCCATTGCCACTGTCCTCTTTGTTGAGCTAGATATTTCTACTCTTCTCTTTATACTTTATTAGCCCTTGTGCTATTTGAAAGTGCCCTGGTTTGTCAATTAGTATGAGTGTTGACGTTCATTAGACTACAAAGCCTGATAGGAAGATCAATTCAAGTGTCTGCTTCAACCGGATGTGTGCAAGCTCACCACAGGTAAATCCAAGCCTCACATCCCTTGTCCCAAATCACCAGGTATACTAAAACTCTTAAAATGTTAGAATATCAGAGGGTTTTTAGGGTAAGAAAATGTTTTCAAAATAGAAAAATTCTCTAAGTTTTATTGCCTTATCGATTTTATCGATACACATCTCGATATGATCAACCTGCGCTGTCGAGTCCTCGATGCTTCATCGATACCATTGAAAAGAGGACCAAATATGTCCAACAACCTTGTACACATCTGGACGGAATTATCAATGTATCGATACTCCTATCGATATCATCGATATTCAAATCTCGAGTCTATCGAAGTTGACTCGATAATATCGACAGGCAGATTTTCGGCACCCCTGTTTTTTCTTAAGAATATCATATAAGCATCGATATATCGAAGCCTCCTCGATACCATCGAAATTCAAACCTCGATGATATCAGAAGGCCTTCGATGATATCGGTCTTGGGCGCCAAGTTCTCCAGCAAAATATTTCAGGGTGGTTTATTTATGATCGGGGGTCACTCGATAGAATCGATATTCAAATATCGATGATATCGATGCCGTATTGATTACATTGAGCATGAACATAAACTATCTAACAAGCTTTATGAAAAATCCTTTTGATTTATCGATGCATCGACAAAGTTATCGATATCATCGACATTCAAATTCTGATGATCTCGAAGGTCCCTCGATCATTTATGAAAACCTGAAATATTTCAAGTCAAGTCTCTCTCATTTTTCAAGTGTCGATGGATCGAACCTCTCATCGATGGAATCGAAGTTCGAAATCCGATAACATCGACAATCGTTTCGATTCATCGACCAGTTGGCAAAAGGTTTCAAAAGCCAATGACATTGAGTTCGAGTCATCGAGCGGACCATCGATGCTATCAAGAGTATACATTCGATGATATTGAACCTGCTCGATGATATCGAACTCTGTCATAAATGTGACCATTTTATATCTATTGGAACCTTTTGCCTATATAAAGAGGACTTGTCTATTGTTGCTGTGAGAGAAAGTAGAGAGAGCTTTTGAGTGTTTAACCTTAGATTATATACCCAAAGCCCTTTCTCTCAAGGGAGTTCATCCTCCAATCCACCCTCACCATTGATATTCAATAGAGTGGATTGGGGAATGAACTTCCGCATTCAAGGATCCTTCAGCTACTACCTTAATGGAAAATCATGAAGCTGGGATGCCTTGAATGCATAAATGATTAAAATCGCTCTATTTTCCTTATAGGAAAATCTTTTGAGAGTAGGATTTCATCATAACCTTGACCCAACCCGTCACCATACATTGGTACAACTTTTAAGTTGCGGATCAAGGAGACCGAAGACTCTTCATCAACAAAGGAGGAGATCTTCGTCAACGTGCTTAATGAGACTCATCCACTTATCTTTAAGTACCTAGAGTCTACAGGACACTTGTGATCATTCCTTTTTAGAATTGGGTCTTAGGTGTTTCTCACCCCTTCAAGCACTCGTAGGAGGCCTTCGGCAGGAGTGTACATGGTGGGTGCGTTGTGTGGACCCTTGCTCTGTGGAGAGTATGAACATCTGGTTGAAGGTGAACCAGTCAAAACCTTAAGTTTGAGGTGAATCGTGTGAAACCTCGGGTTTGGGGTAAACCGTGTAAAATCTCCGGTAGGGTCTTATGGAAGATCCTTGGCCAGTGTGCCAAAAGTGGGTGCGTTGTGTTGACCCTTGCTCGTGAGAGCATAAACAGTCAGCCTTAGTGTAGGTTGTAAAGGTTGAAGGTGAACCTGATTTAAAACCTTAGGTTTGATGTGAACCGCTATGAAACCTCCTTAGTGAAATCCGGCACACTCAAGGGTTGAGTGCATCTGCCGGGAGTGGAGTAGACTGATCACACTACCAAAAAAAGGAGCAAAGAATACAGAGTATGGGGGTTTTCAGCTACGGATATAAACCGTAGCTATATAGCTACAACTTTAATCCGTAGCTAAAGTCTACCAACCCTACCTACACACTGACGGTCCTATAAGGGGTTCTATGGGCCTACTGCAATGTATATATTTTATCTAAGCAGTATATACATTTTGAAAGCTCATTTTAGGATATGTGCCGAGAAAGGAAGGCAAATCAAGACTCAAGTGGACCACACTGTTAGGAAACAGTGGATATTAAGCGTTCACCGTTAAAATTTTATTGGTAGTTGTGTGGTCCACTTAGGCCTTCGATCTCCCTCCTTTTAGGTATCAAGCCCTATAATTAGCTATCATAATTAATGGACGGCGTGGATAAAAAGCATAAATCACTGTGGGCCCCACGGAGCCCTTAGTAGTAACGTCGTCTTTAGCTCCGTCCAAATGTAATTCCCATCCGCGCCTAAAAACCGCCCGCTAGGTTTTTTTTTCCCATTCCCGCGTGCCCCTTTATCTTTCCCCCTCTCCCTCTCTTTCTCCATCTTATGCTAATAGTAATATGGAGAGGATGAGATGTCTCTCCGTGCGATGAAGAAAGAATCTCATGCTAACATCAATATGTAGAAGCTCGACCAGTAACTCCAATCCCTCTCTCAGAGATCAAAATCCCCCTCCAAGAACAAAGGGCTTGCCCCTCCTCCCCTCTCCTTTGGTACTTCTTTGTGTGTGTGTGTGTGTGTGTGTGTGTGTGTGTGGTGTTTATTCTTTTTTCTTTCAGGAATTGAGGATTTGGGGTTTGTGGATCTTAGGAATTTGCAAGTTGTAGATTTTAGAAATAGGGGATTGGGATTTTGATTTTAGAAATTTGAGGATATTGGGGGCTTTCATATTGAATCCATCATCATCGAGGAATCAAATAATCTTGTGGTGGGCCCTGATGATTTCAAGACGTTCGATGGTTAGGGAGTGTGGGACCGTTCATCGGTGGAGATCGAGATTTTGGAATCCACTTTCCAGAAATGGGTCCATGATATTCCTAGTTCTGGTAAGGTAGTTAGTTTGTCTTCCATACCTCTTTTTTTTTTTTTTTGGCACAAACGGTTTACATATGTTTTTTTGAATTTGTTCTAAATTAGGTGTTTTCTTCTATTGTGAATTTTATTTCCCCAGCGTGTTTGAAAAGTTACTAGATTGTGAATAGGAAATAAAACATGTAATAATAATTAGTAGATAATATCTGTTAATAATCAGCAACATCGCCTGAAATGGGAGTCCCCTTGTCCAGCCACTCGTTTTGTGGACAGGTGAATGTGGACAGGCGAACCATGTAAAAAGTTGATAGATCAAACTATCTTAAATGCACTCTTGTAGATTGAATGGCTGGATTTTATTATTTCATCTGGCTGTTTGCACACCATAGCAGAGTCATGGCATTGTCCCAATTAATAAACTTTTTGCTCTATGGACCATCTATGGTGGGCCCATTGGATGAGTGGTTCTGATCAAGGCAACTCTTTAAAGTGAGGTGATGTGTAATTGGGCATGTTCATATGTTGCTAATAGGGAATTACACACGATCTAACCTAACAACATATTCAGAAACTGATGGGTGTACCACCATTACATGCATCAAGCAAAATTTTGCAACTGGTTGAAACTTTGTTTAAAATGTATATGATGAAATGTCAGCCAAGTTGGACCTGAATTGGTTACGAAATTTTATGACCATGGAGCATTGCATGTGACTCTATTTTCCATGGATCAATGTAAAATTTTATTTGAATCAATTGAGTTAAAATGATGATTGGCAAATCTAGGCTATATAATTGAAAACAAAACCGACCAATTATTAGAATTGAGATCACCACCCTCAGCCATTATCAACATATATAAGGACCAGATCTTGGTGCCTCTTTTTCTTTATGCTTTAATGGTTTGGATCTTTCCAACCTATGTTGAGCTCTTTAATCTACAATCCAGATGAAACTGTAGGAGGGCTTGGCATCACAGTTGGGTGTTAGAGGGTTGAGGAACCTAAGAGCTTTATTTATAAGAACTGTAACTGCTTCCACAACTCCTAAAACACATGGATGCACAATCAATACCCTCTTTGGCTAAGGACTCTGCCATATTAATGTTGGTCTCTTTACTGACATTGGTAAATGAAATGTTTAGCCTTGAGGCAATATGGTAAATCTCCTCAAAAATGAAGGATTGCTTCATTGTTTTGTCACCACCCGTCTAGGCCCAGGAGATGGCAATCAGGAATCCCCATGAAATTTGAAACTAGCCTTGCATGTCTCATTAGAAGCAAAGTCATACCGATATGATTTGCAAAGTCAAATTGTAATTCTTCTATCAGTGAATTTGGTCTGTCCTTATACATCTTCCTTCTTGCCTCTATGATTTTTTGTGCTATGATGACTGCATGGGTGTCCATCTTATTCATCCATCTATTGATTTGATTTTCCTTTGTGTGTTTCTACTGATAATAAATGTACGAACTACTAAAGTTACTTTTTCTTTCATCTCAAGTTTGTTTATGTATTCCTTGCTCTTATCTTTCAGAGTTTGATAATCTGGTGTTTACTATCCCCTCTGTATTTGACTAAATCACACTTGTTCTATATTTGACTTAATGGGCTTTAGCTACTTTTGATTACATAGTCATCAAGTTTTCATGGTGGATTCTATGTTTCTCATTAGTTCATTTCATGGTGGATTCTATACCCTCATCAGTGCCATACAAAACTATAATTTAGCCAAAAAATTTTAGTGGCTGATTTTAGATGCTATAATTCTGACTGAAAAAAAAAATGCTTATTTTTCATAATGAAGTGGATGGGAAAGAAGATCACATTTAACTGTGACGCTTAGGTTAATGGGTTTTCAGGGCCCATTTTGAAGATATCAACCAAAACTGGCCCGATTTGGTGATTTTTCCTTATTATTGTTACTTTTGCTAATATCATTCCTTAAAGGGGGGATTCAAAAGGCAAAGTTGGATTCTCGGGGGCCTGTTTTGATATGCTTTGATAAGTTTTTTCTTTTTTTGGGCCAGCAGCACATCAGCTACTTGTCAGAAGTTAATTTAGTAATCTCCTCTCCAAAAATTGCTTAACTATAGGTCATATCTCTCCATATGTCACCTTAGTTATATATGAAAAGATTATCAACTATTCATTCAAGATCATCAACTATTTACCCTGTTTCAATCTAGAAAAGGAAAAGCAATATTTGGTCTAGCTGGATGTATCTGGCTAATAAATTGGACCTTACTAATAAATTGGAATTTTTTATTTAGTAAATGTTTTCTTGATGTACATGCACTTAGTTCCATTAAATACTCAACCCTGGTCATTCCGGTGATTATAATGCAGGAAATGGTTTGTTTATGTTTAAAGTGGCTAGGAGATGTATTGGTGTGAATTTTCTTGGGCTGGAAATAAATAAGGTAAAATTTTCTTTTTTCTTTTTAATTGGAGAAAGCGACTTCCATGCCTTAACAAATTTCGATCTAGTGCAACTTGTGAGACGATGTCTAGATTTTTTTCAACAACAAGGCTTGAAGAATGTGTGAGTGCTCTTCTTTTAAGCATGGTTAATCTGGATCTTTTTATTAGATGTAACATCGACTTCTCTATTACTTCTCTGTGTTTCCTTTCTAGTCCGGTACATTGTACTTTCATAAAAGATGCATGTTGAGACTGAACTCTAATCCAGCCTCAATGATAATAAAAAAAAATGTTGATTTATCCATTTTGGATAGTTTCCTGATTTGTCCAATCTGTACAATTGGGGCCTATGGTTTGGTGAACCAGACCATTAGTATGATTTGGCACTAGAATCAGTTTGGTATGTTCCTAATTTTTCCAGATTGGAAGATCCAACCCATTTGATTATAGACCTTTTTCTAACCATTTTCACAATGTTTTTCCTAACCAGCATAGACCAACCCTTACCACGCCATTTCGTAACAAGCCCTTGCAACTGAGCATAGCTCTCTATTAACAACAACACCTATCTATCAACAACCACTGCCATCCAATGAAAAGAAGCTGAAAGAAGATACACTTGGTTGGACATCGACCTCATCATGGACTCAATAGTCTCCAAATATAACAAAAAAGCCTCACCATATCATCATCTAAGTCTTAACCCAACTAATTGGGGTCAGCTACATGAATCCTGTTTTGCCACTCCTCTCCATCATGGATAATATCCTTTGCTTTGCTTAGTGATATGTTGCAATTTTATTTTGTTGGGTGATGTAGAATTTTCTTTGTTGAACTGGATCCCTATTTATTATTGGGTGGAAAGATATGTTCTTTTTTTTTATATTTATTTCCTTTTGTTAATTGTGGACTTTATTCTAGGTTGAAATTGCAGGGAAGATTTTAGGCAAGGAAATTTGGTTGACATGGGAAGAAGCCAAGCTGTAGGTAATATGCTTTTTGGTGTTGTATGTTTCTTTTGGGGAGAACATGGTTTATTTGGGACCTCTAGCTTACATCTACCTTCAGCTTGGTTACAGACCTGGAGACTTCCATTTAAAAATTTAGTATGTTGAGTGCACAAAACAGTTACATTTCTTTCAATCTATTGGCAGGGTTTATCTGAGCAAGCTGTAAATGCATTTATAGTCATGATAGCTAATGGTATAAATCCCAGTGTTTTGGTCCTCAATTTGTTGATTAATGCATTTGGTGAGGATAGATGGGATGCCGAAGCCTTTGGTGTGTTACAGTATATGAAGGACAATGTAAGATACCAATAAATCTCTCTTTAGTTTATTATATTATGTGATTCATCTTGCAAAAATATATTCACCACTTGTTGAATTCGAATCCAATATTCTGTAGAATTTGAATCCAGTTTACTATGTTTATATGTTGCTTTTGAAGCTATAGGATTTGAAGCCAAACCTTGTGACATATATGACCCTTTGAAAGCTCTAATCTGCACAGAGAAGTTTGAGAAGGTACTTCTTTTGAGCTCAATAGTAACATATATAATCTCAGCCAGTTTTCAGAAGAAATAATTCCATAAAGAAGGAATATGAGGTTAGCCCTAGATTCTGAACACAAAATGCACGCGTCTTTATTGCCTTTCCTTTTGCAGGTTAGTTCCATAAAGAAGGAATATGATCAAGCCCAATCTGAGCTCAATTTGAATCGTTCAAAGATGAAAGAATGTGACGCTGAGATCAGTGTCATTGTCAAGAAGCAACAGAAGCTTCAACATAAAATTAGTGATGCAAATGTTGAGAGGAAAAAATTGGAAAATGAGGTACTTGCAGTGGTTATTATGTTCCTATTTTATTTAACTTGCTTGATTTATGAAATTATGTATGTGTTCTTGATAGAAACCCACTCTTTCCCAATCACACAGATTAAGCGAATGGAGATGGAACAGAAAGATTGCTCCCTGAAGGTAGATAAACTACTAGAAAGGCATAGTTGGATTGCAGTTGAGAAACAATTATTTGGAAAAAGTGGGACAAATTATGACTTCTCATCTTATGATCCTCGTAAATCAAGGGAGGAGCTTGAGAAACTTCAAGCTGAACAATCTGGTTGTGTGATTAGATTACTTGTTGTGTTGTTTCCTGTGCTTCTTTGTTTTCTTTTTCATGACAATGAAATAGTATGATTCAACACCTAATTGATGTTTGGTTTTGCATTTTTTTTTTTTGAAAGAAGAAGGTTAATGGACATGCATCTCAATTAATCTGATTGATTGCTTTCAGCCTTGAGAAGAGGGTCAACAAAAAACATCATCGAGGTATATTGCTGTATTTCTCAGCTGTAAAGGATCTCATCTTTTTTTTTAAAAAAAAATTGAATTTATTTATGTCTGAAGTTGTTTGTTTACTGTATTCTTCTCTTGCTTAGAATGATAAGTCAAAAATCAAGAAGGTGATTGAAGAGCTTCATGAAAAGAAGAAGGAAACACTAAAAGTTACTTGGGTTAAAGTGAACAAGTGAGTCAATACTTCTCTACTCTCATGTTCCAGTTCATATTTTGTGCTTTTTAGTTGAAAATCAAGAATGCCATTTACTTTTGTTGGTATATTTCAGTGAAAGAAATTTCCTTTCCAGATTATGTTAGTGTGCGTGATTTCAGCATTTCAGATGGCTGAAACTATGACCCAAATTATAGTATCCGACTTCCTTGGATCCCTGGATCAGACGAATTCGGTGGATCCCGGGGACAGGCCGTGTTTATGTATTTGCTCAAAATTAATGGAGCAAACTCGGATGTGCGTCGGAGCTATTCGGATGAACAGGGGTCCCTGGAAGGTGTGAACTGCCGTTATGACCATGATCGTTGGCTCGAGCATGGCTTGGCCATTAATTGAGCTCCACTATTAAGATGCATTTTCTGAAAATAATGCTGGCTCGCTGATCCATATCAAACTTGGATGAGAAAAAATAACAATAAAGAGAAGTCCAACAGCCTAGATTCAACAAATATATGTCAAATATATGTGGCTTACTTGACAAGAGTGCCACCTTATATTTTAGAATATAGCATGTTCATAATACTTGTAAGCTAAAATGCTTCTTGTGTTGTGCAAAAACAGTTTCGTATAGCCTACCTCAATGTACTTATCCCAAACAACCAGCTCTATGATGATACACTTTGAGTCATCATTCCATCTAAACCCACTTTGAGTAGATCTGTCATGATATTGTATTGTTTTTCAAAGTTTTGATTCTACAAGTTGATTCAGAAAGCCAAAAAGGGGGCCCTTTCATGCTATGGAAGTCCTATAGAAACTCAATTGAGTTTTGCATTGACTCAGCCGATCCACTAATTTGCGAAAGCTCAGATTATGTCAATCCCATGTAAAATTTGCTAAAATCACGAACAATCCTTGGTGCAGGCGAACAAGTTCCCTTTCTTTTTTAAATAATATTTGTACTATTCCCTTTTACTTTCAATTTTTATCTATTAAATCCTCAATTGGAACTTTTACACCTGTTTATTTCCAAATCAAAATCTTCTATGCTTCTCCTTCTTTCTAAGTCAGAACATTCTCTCTGTTTTTTTTTTTTTTAAATTAAAATTTTTTTTTTTTAATGAACCCACAACTTCTTATTCTCAAACTATTCAAAGCTAGATCAGTATAAGAATTTAGATCCAACACAAACCTATACTTCTATACAGGTCGCTGACCCATATGTAATTATATATCTACCAAAGTATTTAATGAATTTCTTCTTGTAGTGGAGAGTGCTTATTCTACTTGTAACCTAGCTGTCTTCAACTTGTATAGGCATTACATGTCCTCTAATAGTTGTATGCTATTTTTTCTTTTTCTTTTCGTTGTTTAAAAAGTATTGTTTTCTGTTTTGCAGGAAGATTTATTAAAAATGACTGTTTCTGTTTTGCAGGAAGATTTATGGCAGGTTGCATTTCCGGTTAGCACATAGGTTTGTTTCAATTCTTTTTTTCTTCTTCAATCAGTACATCTGCTTTTCTTCTTCAATCAGTACTCTGAGGAATCGACAGAGTTCATTGACATTGTCTCAATTTAAAACTTAAAACTCGAATTGTACTTAATGAGGCCTTGACTCAGAGTTGACTTGGAACTCTAAAGCAGTTAATCTAGTTTCACGTATAAAATGGGTTATGTTGCAATCTTATTTTTCTCTTTCTTCTTCTCTTCTTTTTTTTTTTTTTTTTTTTTTTTTTTGTGGATTTTGACAGTGGTGTTTAGATGTTGGTGTTGAGCACAACTCGCTAGCCAATATGATAACATGGGGACAATACCATAGTTTATAAACCTAAAAACTTGAGTTTGACTCAATGTTCATTTGGGTCAGGTTAACTTGAAGACTCAACTCGGCTCAACTTGATAGTTAATAACTATAAACTAAAAATTGTGGGAATGGTAATAAACAATTAAATTAGTTACATTCGATATGTATATTATAAAAGAAGAAGGCAAAGAGTTGTTCCATAGCTCAATGTGTTTGGTACTTTGCACCTCTAAAAGAGCCGCGGGTTCGAATCCTTCCCACATTCTTTTTACCTTTAATTAAAAACTTGACTTGGCTAGTGATGTGGCTCAAGTCAGAGCGAGTCACATTGAGTTGATTGAGTTAGCAAGTAGACTCAACGAGTTTTGTGGTGAGTAGGCTGAATTAGTCTGATTTGAGTTTCCAATTGACTTGGCTCGAATTTCTGAAGTTTAAAGTAATGTGATGGCCAATCTGATTTGCACGTGCATTGGGTGTCAGCTAATATCTTTAAACATCAATTTCAGCCTTTGGATTGGTTGGCATTCTGCTATAATCACTGAAAGGGCTTCTTTGGTTTGGTTGCATTTGCAGCTCTAAGGATATGATATAAGAGAGTTGCTGCAAGGAGGACCCTGACCAAGGCTCATCTGTTGAATTGATTGGAAGGTTCTCTCTCTCTCTCTCTCTCTCTCTCTACATTTTTTTAAAACTTTCAATCAATGATTACTATAATGCCTCTTATACAAATCCCATACATATGTTTACTATTCCTTCTTTCTTTTCTTACCATTTGTATCTTATGATTTTTGTTTAATGCAATCGTCATTCATATTCATAGATTTGTATATAGCTGGCATGACACATACAACCTCATTATCTTTTGCAACTTGATGGGGGTTAAGAATCAAAACTTTAATTTATGACTGACCGAAGCAAAGGAGAATTTTGGTCTTTAGATTTGGTGTACTTCATTAGTGTTGTTTGTTAATAGAGGTGTACTCCATTTGGTCTTGTTTATTAATCTTTCCTGCTAGTGCAGATAAAACCTTTGGTGAAGCCAACCAAAGACATAATGAAAGTTCGTCGCATTAAATAATGCTTGGCATGAGTTTTTTCTTGAGGGTACTCGTCTTCCTCTTGGTCCATGATATCCTGGCTTTTTGTTATTTCATTCGTATAATTTTTTTGTTCTATCAATGCAGCTAGGTACAACATTGGTGCAGTTATCTTGCTTTGGGCACCTGTAGCTAAATTGGTGAGTCTTCTTTCCTTCATACTATATAATTCATTGATGAAGTGGCCTGGCCATTTGGACAGGCCCATGTTTATATATTATCTCGAAATTGATGAAGTAGGTCCGGATGTGCGTCGGAGCTATTCGGATGTTGAGCGGGGGTCCTTGGAAGGTGGGAACCGCTGTTATGACCATGATGAAGCTGTCCATTTCCTATGGATAACATTGGAGGGGCCTGGCCATTTGGACATGCCATGTTTATGTATTTGCTCAAAATTAATGGAGCAGACTCGGATGTGCGTCGGAGCTATCCGGATGAGCGGGGGTCCCTGAAAGGTGGGAACCGTTGTTATGACCATGATGAAGCTGTCCATTTTCTATGGATAGCATTGGAGGGGCCTGACCATTTGGACAGGCCGTGTTTATATATTTGCTTGAAATTAAAGAAGCAGACCCAGTTGTGCGTCGGAGCTATCCGGATGAGCGGGAGTCCTTTGAAAGTTGGAACCGCTTTTATAACCATGATGAAGCTGTCCATTTCCTATGGACAGCATTGGAGGGGCCTGGCCATTTGGACAGGCCGTGTTTATATCTGTATTTGCAGGGACCACACCCTTTACCTAAACCACACCCTAAACCTATAACCTAAACCTAAACCTTAACCTATAACCTAAACTTTAACCTATAACCTAACCTAAATCTAAACCTATAACCTATAACCTAACCTAAACCTAAATCTGTAACCTAAACCTAAACCTAAACTTGAAAACCCAAACTTAAACCCGATCCCGAACCCGAACCCGATTTCCTAAACCTAAACCTTAACCTATTCTCAATTCCCTAAACCTTAACCTAAATGTATTCTCAAATCCCTAAACCTAAACCTACACCTAATCCTAATCTCAACTCCCTAACCTAAACCTAAACCTAAACTTGAAAACCCAAACCTAAACCCGATCCCGATTTCCTAAACCTAAACCTTAATCTATTCTCAATTCCCTAAACCTAAACCTAAATGTATTCTCAAATCCCTAACCTAAACCTAAACCTACACCTAATCCTAATCTTAACTCCCTAACCTAAACCTAAACCTAAACCTAAACTTGAAAACCCAAACCTAAACCTGATCCCGAACCCGATTTCCTAAACCTAAACCTTAACCTATTCTCAATTCCCTAAACCTAAACCTAAATGTATTCTCAAATCCCTAACCTAAACCTAAACCTACACCTAATCCTAATCTCAACTCCCTAACCTAAACCTAAACCTAAACTTGAAAACCCAAACCTAAACCCGATCTTGAACCCGAACCCGATTTCCTAAACCTAAACCTTAACCTATTCTCAATTCCCTAAACCTTAACCTAAATGTATTCTCAAATCATTAAACCTAAACCTACACCTAATCCTAATCTCAACTCCCTAACCTAAACCTAAACCTATACTTGAAAACCCAAATCTAAACCTGATCCAGAACCCGAACCCGAATTCCTAAACCTAAACCTTAACCTATTCTCAATTCCCTAAACCTAAACCTAAATGTATTCTCAAATCCCTAACCTAAACCTAAACCTACACCAAATCCTAATCTCAACTCCCTAACCTAAACCTAAACCTAAACCTAAACTTGAAAACCCAAACCTAAACCCGATCCCGAACCCGATTTCCTAAACCTAAACCTTAACCTATTCTCAATTCCCTAAACCTTAACCTAAATGTATTCTCAAATCCCTAACCTAAACCTAAACCTACACCTAATCCTAATCTCAACTCCCTAACCTAAACCTAAACCTAAACTTGAAAACCCCTACACCTAATCCTAATCTCAACTCCCTAACCTAAACCTAAACCTAAACTTGAAAACCCAAACCTAAACTCGATCCCGAACCCGAACCCGATTTCCTAACCCAAACCTTAACCTATTCTCAATTCCCTAAACCTAAACCTAAATATATTCTTAAATCCCTAACCTAAACCTAAACCTACACCTAATCCTAATCTCAACTCCCTAACCTAAACCTAAACCTAAACTTGAAAACCCAAACTTAAACCCGATCCCGAACCCGAACCCGATTTCTTAAACCTAAACCTTAACCTATTCTCAATTCCCTAAACCTTAACCTAAATGTATTCTCAAATCCCTAAACCTAAACCTAGACCTAATCCTAATCTCAACTCTCTAACCTAAACCTGAACCTAAACTTGAAAACCCAAACCTAAACCTGAACCCGATTTCCTAAACCTAAACCTTAACCTATTCTCAATTCCCTAAACCTAAACCTAAATGTATTCTCAAATCCCTAACCTAAACCTAAACCTACACCTAATCCTAATCTCAACTCCTAACCTAAACCTAAACCTAAACTTGAAAACCCAAACCTGAACCCGATCCCGAACCCGATTCCTAAACCTAAACCTTAACCTATCTCAATTCCCTAAACCTAAACCTAAATGTATTCTCAAATCCCTAACCTAAACCTAAACCTACACCTAATCCTAATCTCAACTCCCTAACCTAAACCTAAACCTAAACCTAAACTTGAAAACCCCTACACCTAATCCTAATCTCAACTCCGTAACCTAAACCTAAACTTAAACTTGAAAACCCAAACCTAAACTCGATCCTGAACCCGAACCCGATTTCCTAAACCTAAACCTTAACCTATTCTCAATTCCCTAAACCTAAACCTAAATGTATTCTCAAATCCCTAACCTAAACCTAAACCTACACCTAATCCTAATCTCAACTCCCTAACCTAAACCTAAACTTAAACTTGAAACCAACCTAACTAACTCGATCCCGAACCCGAACCCGATTTCCTAAACCTAAACCTTAACCTATTCTCAAATCCCTAAACCTAAACCTAAATGTATTCTCAAATCCCTAACCTAAACGTAAACCTACACCTAATCCTAATCTCAACTCCCTAACCTAAACCTAAACCTAAACTTGAAAACCCAAACCTAAACCCGATCCCGAACCCGAACCCGATTTCCTAAACCTAAACCTTAACTTATTCTCAATTCCCTAAACCTAAACCTAAATGCATTCTCAAATCCCTAAACCTAAACCTAAACCTAAACCTACACCTAATCCTAATCTCAACTCCCTAACCTAAACCTAAACTAAACTTGAAAACCCAAACCTAAACCCAATCCCGAACCCGAACCCGATTTCCTAAACTAAACCTTAACCTATGTCAATTCCCTAAACCTTAACCTAAATGTATTCTCAAATCCCTAAACCTAAACCTACACCTAATCCTAATCTCAACTCCCTAACCTAAACCTAAACCTAAACTTGAAAACCCAAACCTAAACCCGATCCTAAACCCGAACCCCATTTCCTAAACCTAAACCTTAACTTATTCTCAATTCCCTAAAGCTATAACCTAAACATATCACCTTAACCTAAACCAACCTAACCTAAACCAAAACCTATAACCTTAACCTAAACCAAAACTTATAACCTAAACCTTAACATATAACCTGTAACCTATAACCTTTAACCTAAACTTATAACCTATAACCTAACCTTAACCTAAACCTAAACGTATAAACTAAAACCTAAACCTAAACCTAAACCTAAATGTATTCTCAAATCCCTAAACCTAAATCTACACCTAATCCTAATCTCAACTCCCTAACCTAAACCTAAACCTGAACTTGAAAACCCAAACCTAAACCCGATCCCGAACCTGAACCCAATTTCCTAAGCCTATTCTCAATTCCTTAAAGCTATACCTATAACAACATATACCCTTAACCTAAACCTAAAACCTTAACCTAAACTAAAATCACCTTAACCTAAATCAAAACCTATAAACTAAACCTTAACTTATAACTTATAACCGATAACCTAACCTATGGATTTTGCCATAGTTTAGAAGATTTGTAGGTACATTTTTTATTTCTTCATATATAATTTTTTTTTTTATCTTTTTCCTTTTGAGATGTACAAAGGCATGCTTGTTTGATTGTGTCTACAATTGCTGTTTTATATAGGCTGGCAAGCTAAAGAAGTTAGTGGAGGATGAAATTGATTTTCTCAAGGGAAGGGTTTCAGAACTTCAAAGTGATCTTGTGTCGAAGTCCACAGAAGTTACATTTGCAGTTTCAAGGAAAGAAGAAGCTCTATCTTCTGTGTTTGTTGAAATTGACCGTCTGAAGGAAGAAAATTTTGTAAAAACGTGAGCATTATTGAATGCATATGGAGGGTGTTTACTGTGTTGGAGTGTATTTGTTTCTTGCACATGAGGGCATGCCTTAGTTGTAATTCTTATGATAGGTTGAGGAAAGTGAAGTATTGTTTATTTAGAAATGTGAATGTAGGATGCATTGTAGATTTGATTGCTATTGTAATAAATGCATCATTTTTTTCTCTGATTGCATTTTATGTATTATTTCTATCATTAAGATGAGTTATCAATCACAGCAGGTTCTTGCAATGGAAACGGGTAAAAATAGCTACGAATATAATCCGTAGCTATTTCTATCTATTGCTACGGATATGATTTGTAGCTATTCCTATCTATAGCTACAGATAGAATCTGTAGCTATTAGCATCTATAGCTACAGGTACTATCCGTAGTTGGCATCTATTGCTACGGATAAGATCCGTAGCTATTGATATCTATTGCTACGGATAGTATCCGTAGCTATTGGTATTTATAGCTACGGATCTAATTCGTAGCTATTTGTAGCTATTGCTACGGATATAATCCATAGCTATTAGTATCTATTGCTACGGATAATGTCCGTAGCTATTGATATCTATTGCTACGGATATAGTCCGTAGCTAGACCTTTAGCTACACCACCAATAGCGACGGACGTGCTACGGATTATGTCCGTAGCAAAAGGTCTTATGCTACGGATTTTGGCCGTAGCCTTTGCCCGTTTTTCTTGTAGTGTCATCGAACCACTATAAAAATGACTGTGCTTGAGATTGCTATTTTTCTGAATGTGTGATTTAGTTTTATATTTTCATATCTGAATATCTGTGATCACACTTCACACACATACACAGTCATATCCATCATAAACTAGTTTGTATACTGTTAACTATGGACCTAATTTTGGGCCCACCTCATGTTATGCTTACATATGGGGCCTACTTAAGTTGTATAGATGCCCATGGATAGCTTAAACGAGCTAGGACCATTTACTCCAAAAAATCCCAAGCCCAATACACTAGATGTGAGGACCCCACATGAATTTGAAGCTTTGTGGGTATTTATTTTTCTTTTTCTTTTTTGTGGTGGCCCACTGATAGTTATAATAGTATGATTTTGAAGGTGTCTAATTGACATGGTGGGGCTACCCAGCTGGACAGGTCTACCCTCCACAATCAACTAGCTGCAAGATTTTCTAATCTATAACTAGTTGTACATGAGACATGCGAAAATAGGTCAGAAAAGCACAATCACAAAAATGAAAAATAAAAAATTGAATATAAATTAGTGCCTGAAATGTTGGGGATTTTGACCTGCGGAATCACACAGATCTAGATCTAGGATAGCAAACCAATGACACTAAGCACACACAAGAGAACACAGATTTAAAGTGGAAAACCCTTGCGGAAAAAAACACGGCACAAAGCGACAGATCTCCACTATGAAAATAGAAATTACAAAGAGAGAAGACTTACCCAATTCGAACAACCTCGAATCTTACCCTTGCTACACCTTTTAAAAACCCTAAAATCCCTTTAGGAACCCTTGGAACACTTTTAGAAAGCATTAAAATACCCTCATACCTCCCCAATCCCAGATACACCCCTTTATATAAGAATAGAAAGAGGTAGAATCCAAATAGGAAACAAAATCCGCAAAATCTACGTTTCCGCAATCGCGTCTACGGAACTTATCAATGTCATCGAGCCACTCTCGATGACAGCCTCGATATCATCGACGGTCCTTCCATGATATCGAAACAGGACCAAAACTGTCCAGCGACCAGGGGTGAAAAATACTGTGAATTATCGATGGCATCGAGACCCTGTCGATGACAGCCTCGATATCATCGACAGTCTTGTCGATATCATTGACAGACCACCAGACAGATTTAAGACATCTGTCTATAACAATCTCCACCATGTCTTCAATCTTCATCCGTGTAGCTTCTTGTCCTCCTCTTATTTCTACATCATATCATAGCTTCTCTTGCACACTCCGTCTTCCTTTTACGCCATCGCCAAGCCCAAAGAAGTTGCACATAACTTGAACTTCTCTTCAGAAACATTCTTGTTGATCATGTCTGCCGGATCTACATCCATATGCTCAACCACCTTTACTCTTGTCTTCCCAAAAGAAAAGACGTAGTCTTCTTACCATCTCACCGTTACCCAATATTGTTTGTTGGGGTACTTCCTCACAACATTGATAGCCTGTGAAATAACCAGTCTGATCCAGACCATGACATATACTGTTAACCACATTCGAAATAAGGCTCATGAGATATACTGCTTTTCCTCATCTGTTTTGGGACATGTCCTGAGGAAAACTTGAGGAGAGACACGTAGGGAATGCTCTCCGCCTTTACCTAGCCCATCAATCCTTAATCAATACCTACACACAAGGTATTGCTCCTGTGATTACCAAAGCCTACTCCTCTTTCAGTCTTAACGCCGAGAACCATCTTTGCAACCCCCCGATCCCTTATCCTGAATGTCCCACTTAACCGAGTCTTCAGTACATTGATTTCAGACATGTCATAATTGGTGATTTACATGTCATCAATTCCTGACTCACCACGAAGGAATCAAACCACACTGCCTAGGCGACAGGTCAAACCACGACCTCCTGCAAAGTCTTTTCTCAGCCCCTTCAACTTCGAACCGCTGTGGTTGCTTCATGTAGATATGCTCTTCACTTTCCCTTGCAGAAGTGCAGACTTCACATCCATCCTTCCAGCTCAAGATCACATTGGCCAACCAGCGCCAATCACGGATCTAATAGACACCTGTTATACCGTCAACGCGAATATCTCTGAGAAGCCGATCCCTTCTCTCTAAGCATAACCCTTCGCTACCAACCTCGCCCTGTATCTATGTTGTATCCTCCTGAAGATCCACCTGCATCCAACCGCTCTCTGGCCCACTAGAAGCTCCACCAGCTCCCATATGTCGGTCTGGTACAACGAATCCATCACATTGCTCATAATCACCTTCCACTTCTCATCACTAGGCTCACCTAGAGCCGTTAGAATAGAAGATGAATCCCCTGCGATATTGGAGTCATCCATGTACCTCACCGATATCCTGCGATCATGTCGTGTGATTTTTCTCACAGGTGGCTGCTAGCTCCACCTGCTCTGTATCCCTGTCCGTACGTCTCAGCCTTCCTGCCCTGCCCGCTCATGTGGCCATGTCTAACATGCCACACGCGTGCAGAGGTGGAATCCGCTACATCTACTATAGCTCCACCGTTTGAAGTGTTCCCAATCAATCTGTATAAGTTACCGAGTCATTGCACTTTCATGATTACTCGTGCCCCCTTGAATACTGTAAGAGCACCATCAATACCTACGTACTTGCATCCTTTTGCCTCAAGCACACCAAGAGAAACCAGATTCTGCCTCAAACTAGGAACGTGCCTGACATTAGTCAAGGTACGCTCCACCCCATCAAACATCCTAATGCGCACCATACCAACAGCCATAATATTACAGGCAAAACCATTTCCCATAAACACCTGTCCACCATCGCACTCCCTATAGTTGGTGAACCAACTCCGATGAGGAGTCGTGTGAAAAGATGCCCCTGTGTTTAGCATCCACTCGTCCTTACGATCATTGTATGACCACCTGATAGTAGACACAGATAAAACATCACCGTCACATCCACTCGATCCATCTGACGTGGCAACATTGGTCTCCCTGTACGAAGCCTCAGAATCTTCTCTCTTCAGTTTAGGATTTCCGCAATCCTTCTTCACATGTCCTTCCTTCCCACAGTTTCAGCACTTTACCTTTCCTTTGCCCTTACCCTTGGATTTGGATCTAGAACCTGAAGAACTTGTACCTTGTCAAGAATTACTACCCACTGTAAACAATGCATCAGAAGACGTCTCCATGTCGCTGTTTAGTTGTCTCATAACCTTCCCTTGAAGAGTCGAGATAACGGTATCGACACTCAGGGTTTTGTTCGTGCTGCACATAGTGTCCTTGAATGCCTCAAAAGACGCCGGGAGAGAATTCAACAACATACATGCCTGTTCTTCATCTTTCATCACTTCCTCCATATCCAGCAATTTGTAAACCAATTTATTAAAGTTGCTGATGTGAGCCTCCAGATCTCCACCCGCTGTCATCTTGAAGTTATACCACTGGCTTCAAGTGCAGGCAATTTTCAGAGGATTTATTCGCATAAAACATCTAACTTCGCCCATAACTTAGCCGCACAGTTTTCTCCCTCATGAAGTTGTAGAGAACCTCATCCGTGAGACATAAATGGATCGATGATAATGCCTTCTTATCAAGAGTATTCCATTCATCATCTTTCATAGTAGACTTTCGCTCCTCAAGAGCACCATCTTCGCCTTGCTTGATTAAGGAACTCATCATCTTGATCTTCCATAACTCAAAATTATTTTTCCCTGAGTATTTCTCAATCTCATACCTGGTGCTCGCCATTATTACTAATCCCTCAGATTCAGATCTGTGCCCCAACCGATTGCTCTGATACCACTTGTTGGGGATTTTGACCTGCGGGAATCACACAGATCTAGATCTAGGATAGCAAACCAATGACACCAAGCACACATAAGAGAACACAGATTTAACGTGGAAAACTCTTGCAGGAAAAAACCACGGCACAAAGCGACAGATCTCCACTATGAAAATAGAAATTACAAAGAGAGAGGACTTACCCGATTCGAACAACCTCGAATCTCACCCTTGCTACACCCTTTAGAAACCCTAAAATCCCTTTAGGAACCCTTGGAACACTTTTAGAAAGCCTTAGAATACCCTCATACCTCCCCAATCCCAGATACGCCCCTTTATATAAGAATAGAAAGAGGTAGAATCCAAATAGGAAACAAAATCCGCAAAATCTACGTTTTCCCAATCGCATCTGCGGAACTTATCGATGTCATCGAGCCACTCTCGATGACAGCCTCGATATCATCAACGGTCCTTCGATGATATCGAAACAGGACCAAAACTGTCCAGTGACCAGGGGTGAAAATATTGTGAATTATCGATGGCATCGAGACCCTGTCGATGATAGCCTCGATATCATCGACAGACCACTAGACAGATTTAAGACATCTGTCTATAACATGAAATGATTTGGTGAGCGGAGTGTATGGTAACCTTTCCATGCATCTACATGCATATGAACTCTTCATCAGCCCCACTCTTTTGATGCTGCTTTGTTGGAATCGTAACAATGGTCTCAAACATCCCTCGTGGACTTCTGGAATGAACTTATCCATCTATTTTTCTTTGTCCTTGATTGGATGGTTTGGATCTTCGGATCAATATGAGATTTTTTAGATAAACTTATGAACAGTAGGTAGGGCTAAACGGACAGTCCAAATTGATTATATGTATTACTCACATATTCAAATGCAACTAAGTGCTAGTGAAGGTTTCCATTTACAGGGAATTGATACTAGGTTGGCCTAATATTTTTAGAAAATTGATGTGACATTTACTCTTACTAATACTGGTAAAAAGCACCCGTTGTGCATTTGAATTAGAGTCATGGTCTGATGGGAGTACTCATGTGAGGGGGCAGAAAACATGATATCTAAGCAGATGCACATGACTTGTTCCAAGCCACTAATTAGGCAGCAGATGCATGGCATGTTCAAAAATTTTAAGGCAGCACACTTATTATGTAGGGTTTTTTTCCTTAAAAACTATAGGCACCGTGGGAGCCCTAAAATACACTTTTTTAAAAAAAAAAAAAAAACTTTATTCTTGCATTCCTTGCATCGGTTGTTCTTGCTTTTGTTTTTTGAAGATGAAGATGTCCATAAACCTTCTTTTATCACTACTTTGTGAATAATTCTTCTTTTAACCACAATACTTCGGTGATCTTCTGTGCTTTCGACTGCTCTTCGGTAATTTTCATATATTTTAGCTACTCTCTCTGGTGGAAAATCCCAACACAGAAAAATGAGTTATTCTTATTCTTTTTACCTGTTATGCTGAAATTGGTTTGTTTGAGAAGAAAATGTAAGAAAATTGTATGAAAAATATTTTTTAAAAAACAAATCTACTTTTAGAAGATACACTCTTCTTCTTTATTCGAAAGATTATTTCTTAGGTGAGTCTTTTGCCAAAAAATAGATAGAAGGAAATAAAAGAAATAACAAAAACTCTACTTTTAAAATATGGGTTTTTCTTTCTATAAAGGTTTTGCTTAAATGTGACTACACGAAAAGAAACTAGAATAAGATGATATATATATATATATATATATATATATATATATATATATATATATATATATATATATATATATATATATTTATATATATAAACTCTACTTTTAGAAGTTGGGTTCTTATTCTTTTTACAAAATATTTTGCTTAGATAATTCTATAGTTTACTAACCTATATTGTTTGCAAGTTGGACTTTGGGCCTCAATTTTAAAAGCTCAAATGATGTCCAAATGAGATGATTCTAGTCATATCTAAGATCTTGCCGTATTATGTTTTTAATGAGCCCAAGATCTCAATGGGATAGTAGTGATTGTTTTCATGAGATCACACAATATTGAAAAGGAGAGCGAACATGAACAATGAGCAAATACGATATAGACTTTGGTCCAACTTTTAAAAGGTTAAATAGTATCCAAACAAGATGCTTTCAGTCCTATTTGAAAGCTTGTCGAATTATCCTTTCGATGAGCCCAAGATCACCTCTTATCCGACCTGTAATGAGAGAATTATGGCCATTTTTGTAGGATCACGTGATCAAACCTAAGAGTTGACAAGGCCAAGTGTAGGGCTACGATGCAGTAATAACTTGGTGAGATGAGGTTAATCCATGGGAAGATTGACGAGAATAATTTAGAACTAATTAGGTTTGTTTGGATTTTTTATCGAGTAAAATAGAAGATTTTTTAAATAATTAATAAAAAGGACTAAGAATCCAGGAATCCCTAATCAATACATCTTAAATTTAATTTGTCTCCTCAATTTGATAACTCAAATAGAACTAGATTCCAATCGTTCAATCAGAAGATAAAGCAAAAGAATCATTTATAAATATCCAACATATATTAGAATTATGATAAGGTTGATTTATTATGAAGATTTAGATAATCAATTGTAGGGAATCAAAAACATCTAATGTACCCGAAGGCAACAATAGATTAATCATTTTTACAGATTGATTCCTTCTCCAATATAGGAATTCAATTACATCCAATCACATTCATCATAAATAAACTAAAACTTTCATTAAAATGAATGAATATCAAATATCAATTACATCCAATCACAATACATCCCTTAGCCAAACATGACTAACATATTAAAAATATTATATATATATATATATATATATATATATATATGAAAAACAAACTAGAACCGAAGGATTGAACCAGAAGGATAGTTTCGAAGAAGCTCCATCGCCTATAGTTCTCTCTCAAGTCCTAATTCGTACCTAAAATAATCTAAAACACCCCTTTAAATAGAAAATTATGCACCAACTTTGTAGCATCTTGAATCTTTGCACTTTTATTATACTTCGGTCGCACTAATGATAACCTTCGGTCGCATCAAACATTACCTCAGTTATAGTCAAAAGTGTCTTCTAGTTTAAGCTGAATTTCCTTAAAATACATCTGAACTATATGTCTCCCTTAGGTCGCACCGAACCCTCCTTCGGTGGGACCGAACATCACTTCGATCGCACCTAATAATCGAGCCGAATTAAGTCTGCAAATCATTGTTTCTTACTAGACTGTTTTTAACACTTTCGGTCAGAACCGAACCAACCTTAGGTGGGACCGAATAGTTTGTTATTTTTGTTATTGAACTATATAATTTTTTAGATTTTTATCCATCCTGGATACTTGGTTTTCTTAGATCTTTGGTACTTGAATTCTTCAATATTGTATTCCAAATATCCAATTCTTCATTTCTTTTGAGCTTGATCTCTTTTAAAGCTTTAAATTATCCATTTAAGCACATATTCATCTTTAGATTCAAAATCATCTCGCTATGTACAAAACATATCTTATTAGATCAACTAGTACTTGAATACAGTCGAAACTAGTGCAATTAAGGGGATAAATATGCAATATTTAGGCGTTATCACATCCCCAAGTAGCATTTTGCAACTTTTGAGCAAAACATGCGAAAGAAATTTGAAACCAAATAAATAGAGTCCTATAAACTCAAGTAATTCTATAAATAATCTAGATTATAAAAATTCAAAGTACATTAATGAAGAGAACAACTTCTACCTAAACTTTAACACTTGAAAAATATCTTAATCAAGTTCAAAGCGTTAATCCTACAAATAAATAAATCCCAACATTAAGTTTCATGAATACAACATGTACTCTAGACTTATCACAACCACATATTTAGTTCTTTCACTTTCTTGTTCACACCAATAATCAAGGGAATGATTAGATCAACCAAAGCCTAAACCAAAACTTTCCTTATAGTTCACCACTTTTCTCTTCTAGCTTTTGATTTATTTTTTTTTATCGTCGGCTTTCACTCTATTTCTTCTTTCAATATATTTTTTCTCTACCCATACATAAACATTCTTCTTCTTTTTTATATCAAAACAATCTTTTCATGGATAATTTAATAGGTAGCCTTTTCAACAACTATTTTTATCTGGGGATTTTTCTTTCCTTTTCACTTAAACATGATAAACGAATTCCACAGGCTTGGTTCCTATTATTATCAGTAATCATCAAGTTAATAATTCAATGTCCAACTAAATTCTAATGTGTAAGCTAGATGCGACATGTGAATTACATGACTCAATCAATGTTTAAACTTTCCTATTAAGAATTAATAACTTCGAACTCAACTATGAAATCTATCAACTAACTAGAATCCAAGCTTCAAAAATTCATCAACATTAAGTATCTTATCATTCTAATCTTTTGATTATCTTCAAAATCACTTAAACTCATGAAAAAATTTCAAAAATTCAGCACAAATGAAGAATTTCCAAAGGAAACCCTACCCCGTAAACCTAATTTTACATTTTCCTTAATGTTAGAAATATCAGCAATAAGAGCAATATGAGAATAATATTGAAAATAAAAAGTACTTGAAAGGTGACAACATATAAGTACTTATACAAACTTTCTATTAGTTGGTGTTTCAGCAGTTAAACCAAATTAATAAAGCACTAATCCTAATAAAGTAATTAACTTCTAATCTTAAACTGATTAATCCTGAATAAAAAGGATCATCCCAAGACATGGGTTCCTCCTCGTACAAGTATCTCGACAAATTTCTCAAAAAAACTTTTCAACAAGATAATCAATAAACCTACTTTATAGTAAGTTTGGATATCTTAGAATATCAACATCCAGAGAAATCTGTAAACCTCAATAAAAATTTCTTTTTATTGTCGTAAGGTATCCAAAGAGTATAAAATTCACCTGTGGCAGAATTTTTTTTAATGTCTGTGACCCATGGTGAATAAGAGACTACAATAACTGAAATTCAGTACAACTGTCTTTAACCAACATAGTCTTAATAAAATCCAAAGTTTCCGACTTTGGTTCTGTTGAGAAGTGGAGCCACATCTGGGGCCGCCCACGACCAGTCGAGGTTGTGCGGATTTCGTGTCGCAAGTCCTTTCGCAACTGGGATGCGAAAGGAGTTTCGCGGATTTCGTGTCGCAAGTCCTTTCGCAACTGGGATGCGGAAAGGGAAGTTGCCAAAACTATAAATTGGGGTCCCTAGGGCTATTCTAGGTTAAGGTGAATTTTAGGAAATTATTCTGAGGTGTGGGCAAAGGATTTTCTCTGTACTTCCAAGGGAGAGGTTAGTATATTGCCTTGTAATCTTCGTTTCTCTTCATAGTGGAATTTTGCATCCGTGGTTTTTTACCCTAGCTTGGGGTTTTTCCACATATATCTTGTCTTGTGGTTTGTTTTGGATTGCTTTGATCTATTTCTAGTTTATATTTCTTCCTGTCTATCGTTTGTGGGTGAGGCCTTAGATTAGATCTAGGCTCACTACGTTGTTGGCGTGCTGCGCAATACTGGTATCAGAGCTATTGGTTTAGTTCTATTGGGAGCGATGGCAGAAGATGAGAAAACTAGAATTGAGAAGTTTGATAGTTCAAACTTTGCCTTCTGGAAGATGCAGATGGAGGATTATCTGTATCAGAAGGACCTCTATATTCCTCTAGGAGGAAAAGAGAAGAAACCAGAAAAGTTGACAGATGATAAATGGTTTTTACTGGATAGGAAGGCTTTAGGAACGATCCGACTCTCTTTGTCTAAGAGCGTCGCCTTCAATATATCCAAGGTAAAAACGACAAAAGAATTAATGGAAGCCCTAGCCACCATGTATGAAAAGCCCTCAGCATCCAACAAGGTTCATCTTATGAAACAGCTATTCAACATGAAGATGTCAGATGGTGGGAGCGTGGCTGAACATCTAAACGAGTTCAATACAGTCACGAGCCAGTTGGAATCCGTTGGCATTGCTTTTGAGGATGAGGTCAAGGCGTTATTGATCTTATCCAGTTTGCCAGACAATTGGGATGGTTTGGTGATTGTTGTAAGCAATTCTTCAGGATCGACAAAGCTGAAATTTGATGATGTGGCCGGTCTAATTCTCAGCGAAGAATCTAGAAGGAAGGCATCAGGAGTTTCAGGGGATTTAGGGAATGCTCTAAACGTTGAAGGAAGAGGAAGATCGCTGAACAAAGGAGGCAATAAACACGGGCGTTCTAAGTCAAGGAATAAGTCTAAGGGACCGAAAGACAAAGACGGGTGTTGGCATTGCGGCAAGAAGGGGCACATGAAATGTGATTGCAGGGCGCTCAAGAAATAAGAAGGAAGCTCTCAAGGTGGGAAAGATTCAGTGAATCTGTCTGAGGAGAGCGACACAGAGGCGTTGATTTTGTCTCTTGATGCGAGGAATGAGTCTTGGGTTATAGACTCAGGTGCTTCGTTTCATGCTACTTCGTGTAAGGAAGTTCTGCGTGATTATATGTCAGGTGACTTTGGGAGAGTCTACCTGGGTGATGATGAGCCGTGCAATATTGTTGGAAAGGGAAATGTTCATGTAAATCAGAAAGACGGAACGGTCTTGAAATTGAAGGATGTCAGACATGTACCGAGTTTGAAACGTAATCTGATCTCAGTGGGACAGTTGGCTGATACCGGTTATGTGACGACATTCACCAGTGACTCCTGGAAGATCACAAAAGGTGCCTTGGTAATATCTCGAGGCAAAAAGGAAGGTACTTTGTACGTGACTTCAGGATCGTATAGTTCACTCGCAGTCGCATCAACTGGAGTGAATGGGCAGTTATGGCATCAGAGGCTGGGACATATGAGTGAGAAAGGGATGAAAGTGCTATTGTCAAAAGGGAAGCTACCAGGGCTGAAGTCTATTGACTTGGAATTCTGCGAGGACTGCGTGTATGGCAAGCAGAAGAGGGTAAGCTTCAAGAAGACGGGACGCGCTCCAAAGACACATCTGTTGGAGCTTGTACACACTGATGTGTGGGGACCGGCACAGGTATTATCTCTTGGTGGCTCACGTTATTTTGTTACCTTTATTGATGATGCTAGTAGAAAACTGTGGGTCTACTTCTTAAAACATAAATCTGATGTATTTGATGTATTTAAGAAGTGGAAAGTTATGGTAGAAAATGAGACAGGTAAAACAGTAAAGTGTCTCAGATCTGACAATGGGGGAGAGTATTGTGATAAGAGGTTTGAGGAGTATTGTGCAGCAAATGGAATCAAACATCAGAAAATGATTCCAGGGACACCACAGCAGAATGGTGTGGCTGAGCGCATTAACAGGACCATCCTTGAGCGCGCCAGGAGCATGAGGTTACATGCAGGGTTGCCCAAGACCTTTTGGGCAGATGCTGTGAATACTGCCGCATATCTCATCAATAGAAGTCCCTCAGCACCATTGGATGGTGGGCTACCAGAAGAAGCGTGGACTGGGAAAGAAGTGAACCTTGCACATCTCAGAGTGTTCGGTTGCACTTCATATGTTCACATTGATGCAGAGCACAGAAACAAGCTGGATGCGAAGTCCAGGAGGTGCACGTTTATAGGCTATGGGCAACATGATTTTGGCTACAGGTTCTGGGATGCAGAAAACAGAAAAATCATCAGAAGCAAGGACGTAGTCTTTAATGAAAAAGTGATGCATAAGGACAGTGTGCAGGAAAATAAGGCCGAGAAAAAGGAATTCGTAGAGTTGGAAGAGTTACCGGACATGGGTGTTACAGTGCCACAGGATGAGGCAGAGCCGCATACACCAGTTGTGAGGAGGTCTACTCGGGAGAGGAGACCCACGGTCCGATACTCACCCTCCTTACATTATCTACTACTGACAGATAATGGTGAGCCAGAGTGTTTTGAAGAGGTTACAGTCAGATATACGGGTTAAGTGGGAGCAGGCCATGGATGATGAGATGGACTCTCTTGAGTCTAATCGTACATGGGAGCTAGTCACTCTACCCAAGGGTAAGAAAGCTCTTCATAACAAGTGGGTTTACAGACTGAAGGAGGAGCACGATGGTTCGAAACGGTACAAGGCCAGATTGGTTGTGAAAGGGTTTCAACAAAAGGCAGGTATCGATTTCACTGAAATATTTTCACCGGTAGTGAAAATGTCTACGATTCGCATGGTCTTGAGTATAGTGGCTTCAGAGGACTTACATCTAGAACAGCTAGATGTTAAGACAGCCTTTCTTCATGGGGACCTTGAAGAAGAGATATATATGCATCAGCCGACAGGATACGTGGCACCAGGTAATGAGAACAAGGTGTGCAGACTGAAGAAGAGTCTATATGGCCTGAAGCAGGCCCCGAGGCAGTGGTACAAGAAGTTCGATAGTTTCATGTCGGGAAACGGTTTTAGGAGATGTCATGCAGACCACTGTTGTTACTTGAAGAAGTTTGATACGTCATACATCATCCTTCTTCTGTACGTTGATGATATGCTTGTGGCTGGCTCAAGCATGGAGGACATCTCAGATCTCAAAAGACAATTGTCTAGAGAATTTGCCATGAAGGATTTAGGAGCTGCAAAACAAATCCTAGGCATGAGGATAAGCGTGACAGGGAAAACAAGAAATTAGTTTTGTCACAGGCAGAGTACATAGCCAAGGTACTTGATCGATTCAATATGGAGGTGCTAAGCCGGTTAGCACTCCATTAGCCAACCACTTCAAGCTATCTAAGGAGCAAGGTGCAAAGACGCAGGAGGAACAGGACTACATGGCTAAAGTCCCATACGCGTCAGCTATTGGGAGTCTCATGTATGCTATGGTGAGCACGAGGCCAGACATTGCTCAAGCAGTGGGAGTTGTTAGCAGGTTCATGAACAACCCCGGGAAGGAACATTGGGAAAGCTGTGAAGTGGATCCTTAGGTACTTGGTAGGTACTAAGGACGTAGGGCTGTGTTATGGTGGATCGAAAATCAAGTTACAAGGCTACGTGGATTCAGATTTGGCAGGAGATATCGACAGCAGAAGAAGCACTACGGGTTATTTTTTACTCTGGGTAGTGCTGCAGTCAGTTGGGTCTCTCAGTTACAAAAGATAGTATCTATCAGTACGACAGAAGCAGAATATGTTGCGGCTACAGAAGCATGCAAGGAGATGGTGTGGATGCAAGGTTTTATGGAAGAGTTGGGTAAGAAGCAAGCAGATTGCAAGCTGTACAGTGACAGTCAGAGTGCAATACACTTGGCTAAGAATTCAGCCTTTCATTCAAGGACCAAGCATATTGCCATCAGATATCACTTCATACGTTCGTTACTGGAAGATGGATCGATTGCTCTGGAGAAGATTCATACAAGTGAGAATCCTGCGGATATGCTGACCAAGGCGGTCACAAGGGAGAAGCTGAAGCTCTGTTCAGCTTTGATTGGTCTTCAGGCTTGAAGACGGGGAGGTGGTGCACTCTGGATGAAGAAGACAAAGGTTTATGGAGATGTGTCTCCAAGTGAGAGATTGTTGAGAAGTGGAGCCACATCTGGGCCGCCCACGACTAGTCGAGGTTGCGCGGATTTCGTGTCGCAAGTCCTTTCGCAACTGGGATGCGAAAGGAGTTTCACGGAATTTCGTGTCGCAAGTCCTTTCGCAACTGGGATGCGGAAAGGGAAGTTGCCAAAACTATAAATTGGGGTCCCTAGGGCTATTCTAGGTTAAGGTGAATTTAGGAAATTATTCTGAGGTGTGGGCAAAGATTTTCTCTGTACTTCCAAGGGAGAGGTTAGTATATTGCCTTGTAATCTTCGTTTCTCTTCATAGTGGAATTTTGCATCCGTGGTTTTTTACCCTAGTTTGGGGTTTTTCCATGATATCTGTCTTGTGGTTTGTTTTGGATTGCTTTGATCTATTTCTAGTTTATATTTCTTCTTGTCTATCGTTTGTGGGTGAGGCCTTAGATTGGATCTAGGCTCACTGCGTTGTTGGCGTGCTGCGCAACAACAGGTTCAACCCATTACTTCCATTCCAGATTCAGAGTTCCAACTCTAATGACTAATGGAAAAAAGTCAATCTCAAAGGACAACTATACTCACACACAGACTGTCAGACTCAATGAATCCAATATACAGTGAAATATTAAATAATAATAATAATAATAATAAGATATTTTGATAGAGTAAGACACCAGGCAATGTCATATTCTATTTTCCTATATCTCAAATGTGAAATGATGATGTAGGAATACCTGGCCATTATTGACTATTATATTAATTTACTGTCAACAACATCTGCTAATCCATAATCTTCAGGTCATGGAAATTGGTTGTCAATTCTGAAGATTCTACATTATCTGAAACCAAGCCTTTTCCCAGACTATATGGCAAATAATACCTGTATAAGCATTGTTTACCTAACTGCAATTTTGCAAACTACAAAACCATAATATCTTATCAATAATCCTGAGAAAGTGGAAAAAGTGAAAAGTTAAGTAGTTACAAAGTCAACAGCAAAAGTATGAAAGAAGCATGTAATCCATTAACAAAGGTTTCCCCCAAAAAACAAGCCATTTAAGCAAGACACTAAAAAGTCACAAGCGAATAAAAGAAAAACACTAAAATATATGCTGAAAGTTCCAAACACAATCCATAAACTTAAAAGAAGATGGGCCTATAATCAAAAGCTCCAATTTTGGTCACAGACACAAGCTCAACCAACATAATGTCATCACAAATGTGGATTTTTCTATGGGCATCACATCAAGCAAATTCTGCATGGAAACAGATCATGAGAAGTATTCCCGTCACAAATTAAACGTAATATTTTGGTATCCCTCGATGAAAATATGAAAAGGAGAGTACATTCTACCCATGAAAGAGCCTGAACTAGAAACTAAAGCATCTAAGATTAGCAAAGATCAATAATCCAGGCATTTGCATCCCCATATTAGTTAAGAAAGGGATATTACTAACTTGTAGATATCCCATATGACATGATTGTCTGAAAAGCATGCACCACTCACTGACTAATCCAGTTTTTTTTTTTTCAATAAAAAAAGAGAGAGACTGTAAAGGGTTTAACAGCTATTACGGCCACCATTACCGTTACGGAATACCTTGCTCAAGGATCTCAATCGTGTAGAAGGAACTTGAATATCAACATGTCTATTACTTCTCAAAAAATAAATAAAGAAAGAAAATATTCGAATGTCCATGAGCTCATTTGAAAAATCTGAATGTGTGTTCGCTTTTCTATTTATGTATATATGCATAAATACACATAAACCCTTGATATTGCAGAATTAGTTCAAAGAACTAGTAACAGAAAAAGATACCTTGCTATTTGATAATATTTGTCAATTGAAGAAAAATCAACATTTGCTTAAATAGTTGAGGACTTTAGGGTAAAGCATAGAATGTTCCTGGCTTCAAAAACCATTTTGAAGTGAATCAAACATGAAGAACTATCTATATGTCCTAAGGAACACATGCATTTGTTAAAAATAAAAAATTAAATAATAAAAAAAAAAACTCAATTTGAGATAGCTCGGGAACAACATAGATTTGGGCACTTCCTTTGGGGAGTAAACCTCATATAAAGATGGAAAACCAAACCACTAACTGGATTGTACAAATGACTCAACTCTTAAATCCAAGGGCCATGAAAGAAAATCGATCTATAATTCTTCGATTCCTCATGTTCAACCCACTACTGACAAATTTGGTAATCCAATTTACCTGTAGTCTTGTATTCTTTATTTAATACGAATAGTCGAAGCGGATTCTCCAAAGAGAAGATGAATTGATGATATGCCAATGCAATATCAAGTCCATATGGAAGTAATCAAACTTGCAATTGTGCGGAAAATACATTACAAAAAAAAATAGTGGAGCTTACTAGATGGATAGCCAGAAGAAATCTTTTTTTTTTTTGAAGAGAGAAGCAACTTTATTAAAGGGCAGAAAAACTGCCAAAAGGAGCAAAAACCCTATAAGAGGAAAAAAAAGAAGAAGAAGAAGAAGAAAGAAGAAGAAGAAGAAGAAGAAAAGAAAAAGAAAAAACAAATAAAAATGCAAAGACTACATCCCCAATAAAAATATATGAGTATGTATATAATATCCAGTTCCCACAAGACTTTCACTGAATGTAGTTTATTGCAAGACCAAAAGTAAACTCTGCAATGTTTGATAACCCACACCAACAAGTGATTTAAATGCAGCCTGCACAAATTTCAGCTTAAGTCCTACTCTTCCTAAAAAAAATAAAAAATAACAAATAAAAATCAATAAACGATGTTTGACAATTAGAATCTGAATGCATCAAAGCTACCCCTTTGTTGAATTCAAGGCAGATCATGGGAATTCAATTAAAAGCTGGCCCCCTAATGCTCCAACCCAATTTCACACAGATTCCCAATTTCGACTTTTTTTTTTTAAAGGACAAATTTGTGTATTTGAGATAAATATTTTCAAAAAAAATAAAAATAAAGTGGCACTTTCAACACCCTGTAGGAATTGTTCATACATATTAGAGGTGACTTGGTCAAGAAATACAAAATGAAACAGCAAATAAATAAACAAAATAATAATCTCTAATTTGTCAACTTCTAAATCAGCCAAATGTAAAATGAGACACATGCAAACATGAAGTGGTTGCACTAATTGTTATTTGGTAAATTGATGAAAATGGTGTGCAAACATTATTTGGTAAATCTAAAATGAAGTGTGCTAGCTAAAATATCATGTTGCAACTTTATTATTGCAATCAAAATCAGTCTATACCCAAACAACGACAGTCAGTTACAACACACGCACACTCATGTTGGGGGTAAAAACTAATCTTCCTAGTTTACTCTAACCTCCCACAAATTGAAAATATTGTTGGGTTAAGATATTATTTCACAATCTGCAAATTGCTTTATATATATATATATAATATATATATATATATATATATATATATATATATATATATATATATAATATATATATATTCATGCTTCTTCAGTTAAAAACCAACAAATGACTAGGCTAGCCTATAGCATTAGTACAGATCATAGGAAGTGGGTACCATGAGTTCAGCCCTGCTTTGTGGCCATACCCAAAGGCAGAGTGATTGGCTTCTAACCTTCCAAGAAAGACAATAATCTTGGATATTATCTAGGGAAACAATGATCTCTTCGAGTCAATCAAAATCCAACCAGCAGATCGGTCTAATGCCTAAAAAAGGTCTAAAAGAAAGATTGACTAACTAGAATTCATGCAGGATCTAAGCAAACTCTTCCAATTCCCATCACGAACAACACATCAGTGTTGAAAATTTCAGTCCGCAGGTAGATACATCAAGAGAAAAGGTAAAATAGCAATCAAATAGATCTTTGATTTGTAACGTGGGTGTCCCACAACTGTGTATGGGTGCATGTGGAGAGTTCATGCAGGTTGAACATAGTTCAGCATATAAAACAACAATAAAACTGCCCCATGTAAAACTAGCAATGATCATAAGAATTGTAAGCCCAAAATTGCCAGGTAGATACAACATACAAGTACAGCTCCAAAATTTACCTTTCTCCATGGGCTTGATTTTGACGAAGTTTGAATCGGAAACCCCATCTGCATTCACAACAACATGAGATTAATTACGAAAGGAATGCACCTAAAATTCATACAGGTAAAATAGGAGATCAACACATGCACACCCACTAAGCTTTTGGTATAATCAGTTCCACCACATAAATAGAAAGCCACACTAATGTTAATGTCATCATTAGGCTAATGCTAATGCTGCCAGAATCAATAACACATTTGACACTTGCAGAAAGGAGTTGCAGAAGGCAATGGCAGTCCAGGATTGGAACAT
>JAJHSJ010000011.1:27339243-27434243 GCA_021015155.1 Magnolia officinalis | reverse complement strand
ATGCTAAAAGTAAATTACTTAAATGGGCTTATTTAAATACCCTTGATAAGATGATGATGAAGGATAATTTTATATTTTCATAGGTGAAACATAAGATTACTTGAATGTCATCCATACATGAAATGTAAACCATTTTATGAGGACATTTTTGTAATTTCATAGGGACGACAAAAGTAGGAGAGAAGGCTTTTGGTAGTGTAGATTAGGTTCTAATTTTAAAAAATAAAGAATTATGGACAGATAATGTATTTAAATTATAATCATAATGAGTGTTCTAAACACCTTTTCTTGAAATATAATAGCATATTAGGTGGTTCACAACGAGCTATCCAAATGGGCCCTGAAGTGTTTGGATTGGCTCATTCCACTTGCCTCCTCTTTTTGAATGGAGAGGGGCAGCTAGTGGCACCACTAATTAGCAAGGCATTCCATAACGGTATTGGTGGCCATAACAGCCACCACCGTTACCTTTACGATACAAGTTGTAATGGCCGTATAGTTTCTTTTTATCTTGAAAAAAGAAAAAGCCTAAATAACCTGTATCTACCCCGTAACAGACCATTACGAGGCTGTTATGGCATTTACAGGTGTAATGTACCATTACGGAGGCCGCAATAGCAGTTACAGGTCATTTCTTCCATAACACCCATTACAACCTTGTAAAGTGTAACGATTGCCACTGTTATCTTTATGTAGCGGCCGTTATGACCAGGGAATGCCAAAACGGTTACGTATCGGCCGATACGGCCGATACGTAACGGTAACGGACCGAGCCGTTACGCGTTACGGGGCCGTATCGGCCGATACGATTTTTTGCACCCGTATCGGCCGATACGGGCCCGTATCGGCCGATACGGGGCGTAACGGTCGACCCGTAACGGGCCGCCCGTAACGGTCAGAAAACGGTAAGTTTTTTTTGGGTTTTTAAGCACTGTTTTGCTGATTTTTTTCAATTTTTCTTCTTCTTCAAAGTACTTCTCACCCCTTCTACTGCCAATTTCGACCAACCTTGGTTGGATTTTTGTGATAAAAACGCATTGTATTGCGGTTTTTGTTGAATCGAAGCTCGGGGGGCCATTTTTCAGAAATTCCGAATTCGTCAAAAATAGGTATTTATACTTTTTTTAACATGTTTTGCTGTTTTAATCATGCATATGTTGTTGTTAATCATAGTAGAACATATTAATGTGCATTTTCAGATTTGGAGTGCCATTTATATTTTTTATTATTTTTGTTTCTATTTACGCATGTATTTTTACCCTTTTTTTAAAAAATCGAAAAAATCAAATTTTAATGATTGTTTTGCTGTTTTAATCATTCCATATGATGTGTTAATCATAGTAGAACATAGTAATGTGCATTTTACAGATTTGGAGTGCCATTTAATATTTTTTTATTTTTTTCTATTTACGCATGTATTTTTACCCTTTTTTTAAAAATTCGAAAAATCAAATTTTAATGATTGTTTTGCTGTTTTAATCATTCCATATGATGTGTTAATCATAGTAGAACATAGTAATGTGCATTTTACAGATTTGGAGTGCCATTTAATATTTTTTATTATTTTTTTCTATTTACGCATGTATTTTTACCCTTTTTTTAAAAATTCGAAAAATCAAATTTTAATGATTGTTTTGCTGTTTTAATCATTCCATATGATGTGTTAATCATAGTAGAACATAGTAATGTGCATTTTACAGATTTGGAGTGCCATTTAATATTTTTTATTATTTTTTTTCTATTTACGCATATTTTTACCCTTTTTTTAAAATTCGAAAAATCAAATTTTAATGATTGTTTTGCTGTTTTAATCATTCCATATGATGTGTTAATCATAGTAGAACAGTAATGTGCATTTTACAGATTTGGAGTGCCATTTAATATTTTTTATTATTTTTTTCTATTTACGCATGTATTTTTACCTTTTTTTTTAAATTCGAAAAATCAAATTTTATGATTGTTTTGCTGTTTTAATCATGCCATATGATGTGTTAATCATATTAGAACATATTAATGTGCATTTTACAGATTTGGGGTGCCATTTAATATTTTTTTAATATTTTTTTTCTATTTACGCATGTATTTTTACCCTTTTTTTTTTAATTCGAAAAATCAAATTTTAATGGTTGTTTTGCTGTTTTAATCATGCCATATGATGTGTTAATCATATTAGAACATATTAATGTGCGTTTTACAGATTTGGGGTGCCATTTAATATTTTTTTAATATTTTTTTCTATTTACGCATGTATTTTTACCCTTTTTTTTTAAATTCGAAAAATCAAATTTTAATGGTTGTTTTACTGTTTTAATCATGCCATATGATGTGTTAATCATATTAGAACATATTAATGTACATTTTACAGATTTGGGGTGCCATTTAATATTTTTTAAATATTTTTTTTCTATTTACGCATGTATTTTTACCCTTTTTTTTTAAATTCGAAAAATCAATTTTTAATGGTTATTTTTCTGTTTTAATCATGCCATGTGATATGTTAATCATAATAGAAAATGTTAATGTGCATTTTACAGATTTGGGGTGCTATTTAATATTTTTTTTGTATTTTCGAATTAGTGACTTTATATTTTTATTTGCTTATATTGGACAGTTTTGGAGCTTCTTAGGGTTTAGTATTTTACTTAGAACATAAAATCATCTTTATTAATATAGGTTATACAGACACATACACTCATCTACCTAAACTTAAAGAAATGTCTGGGTCTGGCCAACAACAAGTAAGTGAGGATATTGGATGGCAACATTGTGAGAGGGTTGGTGGTACTAGGCACCAAATGAAGTGCAACTATTGTGATACATGTGACTGGTGGAATTACCCGTCTCAAACAACATTTAGCACATCGAAAAGGTCAAGTTGCGCCCATGTGCCAGAGTACCGAGAGAGATAATGCTTTTAATGCAAGCTAGTCTGGATGAGTCGAAGGGTAAACGTGCTGCTGTACAAAAGAAGAAAGATGATATTTTGGATGCAGCTCGACAGGAGGTGTTTGGTCCTGAATATATGGGCGTTCGTGATGAAGATATTATTGATTCTGACGAAGATTCAGATCGGGAATTAACTATAGCTAGGAGAGAGAGCTTGCGTGTAGCTCGTGAAGAGGAAGAACGTCGCCGCATGTTTGGCACGCATGGGTCAGTGCGTGATAGAGGGGGGGGCAGTGGGAGTGGGAGTGGGAGTGCAACTGGAAGTGCAACTGCTTCTGTAGGTGGGACTGAGGGTCTGGGGGGTAGGTTTGGTGGGTTACGACGTATGTTTGGGAGCCGACGACAAACATCTTCACGTGATGCCCCTATACGTGAAGATGAAGAAGTAAATGAGTCTAGGAGACCCTCTATTGATCCAATCCTGTTTAGGAAAGAATCAACTAAACAAAAAAAAATAAAACAAATGTGGAGTAGAACTTCCGTTGAGAAATTAGGTAGAGCAGCAGCAAAGTTATTTATACATGCTAACATACCTCCTAATGCGGCCAATTCTCCATATTGGCAGGTGGTAATTGATGCTGCAGCAGAAGCAGGTGAAGGAATAAAAGCTCCCACAGCTAAGGACATTAGAGGGAAATGGACAAATGCAGAGTATGCGGATGTGAAAGCATACGTGGCTACCTTTAAACCTGTATGGCAAGCCAGAGGATGCACGATTATGTGTGATGGTTGGACTGGCCCAACCAGACGTAGCATGATCAACTTCATGGTGTACTGCCACTTAGGAACTATATACCATAAGTCAATTGATGCGTCAGAGGCAACAAAAAATGCTAATTATATTAATGAACTAATGGATAAAGTTGTGGACGAGATTGGAGAGGAGAATATAGTGCAGATTGTGACAGATAATGAAGCAACATATAAGCTTGCAGGACATATGTTAATGGATAAGAGAAAACATCTTTTTTGGTCACCATGTGCTGCCCATTGTATTGATCTTATATGGAAGATATTGGGAAGAAGAAGAATGTTAAGGAAATGGTCGAAAGGGCAAGGGAAGTGACGACGTTTATTTACAACCATAATCAAGTAGTCGCAATAATGAGAAAGTTCACGAAAGGACGAGAGTTGTTGAGGCCTGCGGCGACTAGATTCGCAACAAACTTTATAGCATTAGAGAGTTTATTCCAGCATAGGGGAGAGTTGAGTGAGATGTTCGCTTCCCGAGAATGGCTCAACACAAAACATGGGAAGAAGACATCAGGGACACCGTCGACGTTGCGAACACCATACGGGACAACAAATATTGGAAGAAGGTTAAGGCGATCCTAAAGGTGATGGAGCCACTAATGAGGGTACTCCGTCTTGTTGAAACCGATGAAGCACCTACCATGGGCTTCCTATATGATGCCATGGATAAGGCAAAGCTTGCAATTCAACGTGATTGTAGAAGTTGGGAGACTTATTGGAAGATGATCGACAAGAGATGGACAAAGCAACTCCATCACGATCTTCATGCAGCAGGTTACTACCTAAATCCTAGGTATAGATATGCCCAATCATTTGTTGCGGATGATGAAGTTCGTGTCGGGCTAAAAAATGTGATAAAGAGATTAGAGCCTGACTTAGATCTGCAAATAAAGGCGTTGAATGAATTAGATACATTTGGAAATCGCCTTGGTAGCTTTGGAGATGCTCTTGCACAGCATGCAGTATCTAGGTTGCAACCGGCCGAATGGTGGATTAATTTCGGAGAGAGTACGAAGGCTCTCCAAAAAATTGCAGTAAAAGTTTTGAGCCAGACAACGTCTTCCTCTAGCTGTGAAAGGAATTGGAGTTGTTTTGCGCTCATTCATTCAAAGAATAGGAATAGATTGCAGACTAGAACATTAGATAGACTTGTCTTCATGCACTACAATATAAAACTAAGAATGCGACGACATCATAGGAGCATTACAGCTACTGATGACGGAGACTACTGTCCAATAAACTTGGACAATATTTATGATGAGGATGACCCACTTCTACCTTGGTTGGAAACAAGGGAAAAGCAAATTGAAGAGGATAGTGAAGAATTGGAAATTGATGACCCAGAAATACGCAGAGCGCAACAAGAGAGTCGTGCAGATGTGTTGGACCCAGTAAGAGGGGCAGCGTTTATGCCACGTACGGATACGGCTCAAGATCAACAAAAGAGTACAAGCAGTGGTAGCGTGACCGTGTCAGATGATGACGACCCCCCTGCCCCTGGTGCTGGCACTTCTGGTGTTGCTTACCCCCCTATACAGCCGTCTACAGATCGCGATGACGATGAACATCGACGACGTGGTACACGAGGTCGGACTTACGAGTGTACCGAGTCACGATACAGCCAGCCGGAGGAGGGTACATCTAGTGGTGCACGGGGACCGGGAGGTCCGGAACATCAACAGGCTCATGGTTTTGGTTATTATGATGGATATTCTTATGGTCAATTGGATTATAATTATGGTGGTTATACTGAGCCTATTCCATCACATTCATGTTGGAGTAGCCCTCCCGATCAATATCCATATGATTATAGATATCCAGATTCAAATCCAAGTTACTCATCACAGGATTCACAGCAGACGCACTCTCAATCTCAAGATTCTCAACAGCCTAAGTATGGGCACCAGTATGGCTATTTGACGGGCACTGGTGGATATCCTTACTCGGGGTCAGAGTCGTTGCCTAGTCAGGATCAGTCATCCTCTGGTTTCGTTGATCTAGTATTTCCTTCTGGCACTGGATATTATGGATATGCAGCACCTACACCTATTGGACAGCCTCAGCCTGATGGTGACTGACGATGATGTGATGTGGAGGTCGAGCAACCACAAAAAAGCAGATTTTCATTTTGGTGGTGAGTCTGGTGACTTGTGATTGTGAGTATATATTTGTATTAAGGTAAGTATTTGCAGCAGACAGGTCACAACAGTATTATTGCAAGAAGCCATGTAGTCATGCACACACTTGACACTACCGAACTTGTATTTAAAATAACTCCCCTGACAACCAATCAAGTAATCCTTAATAAGTTGCAGGGGAGTATATCAGACACTACTAATTTTTTTAAATATTCTTGACTTGAGGATGACAGGTTATAGACAGGAATCACAATCACGTGCACAGGTATGTTCGAGAAATTCCTCAAAAATAATTGCAAACACCTAATGTAAGATATTTTCATATTACATTCATTCTAATATATCTATCATTGATAGTAGATAGTTAGAAAAATAATATATGATTTTGTAGTCAAATTTAGGTTATCTGATTCATAAATTCATCAGACAATCCGATACAACTTCTCACCAAAGAGTGGACCGTTACACCACCGTAACCATGTTCCAATTTATAAATGAATGCATATTTGGATTGCTTAGAATATTCCGGATTTAATCCATATTTTTTTCATATTTTTTTGGCAAAAAAAAAATTTTGCGCCGTTACGGGCCGTTACGCCCCCTATCGCCGTTACGCCCCCGTATCCGTATCGGTTTTGGCGGTCACCGTTACGCCAACCGATACCGATACGGCACACCTTGGTTATGACACATCATGCTAATTAGCCACATTAGTGAGGGTATGGTTGAACATTCCAATCTTTCTATATCCCTAGGATTATGTGGATTATCTTGATAAATCATCCCTTCATCTCCATCCACTGATAAGAGCTTCATCTTCATGTCTCTCTATGATTATACATACTACAAACCTAGCATGTGATGAATTAGGATGCATGAGCTTCAAAATCATCAACTTCCATTTTAAGGAGACCAGGGGGTATGGCACGTGCATGTAGAAAGTAGGGGAAAGAAAGAAAAAAGGAGTAAAAGACGCGGAGGGAAACTGAGAAGGGTGCAGCTACAGAAAAGAGAGAGAGAGAGAGAAGGTCACCAAGAATGGTTTCAATGATGATGACCATTATCCAGTGTTGTGGTTCACGAGCTTTAGATTTGCCTCATTTTTTGGGCTGACGTCCTAACATGAGCCAACAACATAGATGGAGGGAGTGGATGTCACAGTCATCATAGTGGCCTCCACAAAGCCTTTGTTGCACAAGCTCCTGAATACCATGCTAGGTACGTGCTACATGAGAGCATGGGAACAGGCTCCTTGAAAGAACGAAGTGAAAGGACAAAAGCACCCTCAGTTCTGTTGAAGGGTTGCATCTCTTTTCCTTTCAAAATTCCTTCAATATGATTAATTACAAGGGCAAAATTGTCTAAAAGCTGGTCATGTTAGTAGAGATGTTGGTGGGAGTGTCATGTGCAGGCAGCCTTCAGATGCACAAGTGAATTCAATTGCGATCGATAGAAAGGGGCAGAAATTTATGATGTTTCCTAACATTCATAATGAAAAGGGGGCCCCCTAATTATGGCCACGATCTTTCAAGTTCAACTTGAAGGCCGCGTATTCCCACTGTATCAGATTAATGACTGCAACTCAATTCAACTGTGCATCCAAATGCAACCTAAACTAGTTTACATAATCATGTTTCAGTTTTCAAGTGCAAATAGATTCAAGCATCCAAGGAAAACATTACAACCTTCATTTATAAAAACCATATTCAAACATCCCAAGAATCAGGCAATACGATCAAAAGAAAACAAGCCCCAAGAACAAGCAGGCCAAGATAAAATTGAGACTGTTCTAGGAGTTATTGAAGGCAGTTTGTAGCACAAGAAGCATCATGGCACACACATGCAGGACCCAGGCCACTCATAAGCTGGGGGCAGTTGTGAACATGCCCTGCCGAAAATCAAGAAGAACCACTTATCATGAGTCCACTCATCAAGAAGGCCACAAGCGTATGTTGAATAAAGGCTGTTAGTCATCTATTCCAGAAGCTGTCTATTTTTCTCATACACAGCTCACCTGGTGGGCCAAACCATATTCTTGGGCCAGGTCATCGGTTATGTTGACAGTGGTCCCTACATGTTGAATAACCCAGATGTTGTTCACGTGTGCAATGTTTGAACATGTGCTACCGATCGCCTAGGCACTTCACCAGCATAGTCTAGGATGATGAGGTCATTACCTGTTTCACTTGACTATAGTTGAGGCGCTCAAGAGCCAGAACAAGCAAGGGTGCCAAGATCCACTTCTCTGTGGGCCTTGAGCAATATATAGAGTGGTGGGCACTCCCTACCATCAGACGTCAAATAGAGCATCTGTGATGTTTATAAATTTCATCAACATTGAGTCAACTGCAACAAATCCTGTTTTGCCACTCTAATGTCATATTGTCAGGATTCATAATAAAAGGTTGTGGCAAAAATTTCAAGCAGGCTGCCAATCATGCAACCCCCCTCCTATGTTATATATTTATATCTGATGGTTACAAACTTAGAAGTCCCAAACAGTGTTTTAAATAGTGGTGGTGTGTTGCGTAACGCTCAGCCCTCTGTAGCGTGTAACGTAAATAGTGTGAGTGTAGCTTAAGCTATATGATAATTCTATTTTTTAATTTAAAAATAGAAGAAAAAAAAATATGATAAGTGGTAAGAAAAGAAAAGAAAAAAAAAAAAAAAAAAGCAAAAAATATAAAAATACCTACTGATGATTCATTTTTTCAAGTATAAGCATGTTCAAACAAGTTATTATCATTTACCAAAAGCTAATCCACATATATAAAGTTATAAATAAAATAAATAAATAAAAAACAATACATAAAGTTATAAAACAAATCAAATAATTAACATATAAACAACTTTCTATGCAAACTACTTTAATTAATAATGTCTAACTGAAACCACAACTCACAAGTATGAAAATAAATAAAAATCCCATGGGTTAAGAGGGGTTTTCGAAAACGCTCTTTTGAAACCCTTTTCTTTTTAGTTTTAAAGGTTTTTTAGTGTGTGACTTTCACACCATCTTTTAAGTATTTAACAAAGGATCACCACCATTTTAAGTGAAAGTAAACAAAAAAAAAAAAAAAGATTTGCTTTTAACTTTACATTTTAATTTTTTTTTATGATGTGAGTTTTACGCCATTATTAAAAAAAAAAAACTCAAAAAAAAAAAAAAAAAAAAAAAAAAAAAAAAAAAAAGTGTAGAGTACACTACAAACTCTACATGCTACGTAGCTGTAGCATATACTACGACCCTTGTAAAGTATGCTATAGGGGATTTATGCTATTTTACCATGCTATGCTACAAACGCTATTTGAAACACTGCTCACAAATTTGGAAAAGGAATCGACATAAGAGAGACAAAAAGTAAAGATTTATTTTTTTTTGAAAGGTAACATGGGCTCAAACCCTTAACATCAATATAAAAGGAAAGATGGAAAGTTGCTTTTGGCCATATTTGGGTGCTTGTTCCAAATAAGTAGCTAAACCTAACTGAAAGCAATTTTGAAAGTGCACCTGCTGGTGCCCTGGTTTGTCAAGTTACGTAAATGGTAAGTCAGACTGTCTACAGAGCTCGATAGGAAGATCTATTCAAGCGTCTGCCTCAACCGGATGTGTGGAAGCTCGTCATAGGTAAATCATAGCCTCACATCCCATGTCCCAAAACACTAGGTGATTAAAACCCTTAAAACAAGATAGACATCTTAGGGTTTTTAAGGAGAGAGAACTTTTTGCAAATAGGAAAATCTGTAAGTTTTTCTCACCTTGTCGATTTTATTGATGCACCCTCGATATGATCGACCTGCACTGTCGATGTCCTCGATACCTTAACGATATTATCGATGAGAAGACCAAAAATGTCCAGCAACTTAATATTCATCTGAACGGATTTATCGATGTATCGATACACCTATCGATATCATCGATAAAAGCACTAAATATGTCCAGCAACTTCACAACATATCTGGACGAATTATCGATGTATCGATACACCTATTGATATCATCGATATTCAAATCTCGAATCCATCGGGAGTGGCTCGATAAGATCGACAGGCAGATTTTCGGCGCCCCTGTTTTTTAATGAAAATCTCAACTTCCTTCGATATATCGATGACCGTTCGATATGATCTGAATTCAAATATCGATAACATCGGAAGTCGATCGATGATATCGATCGAGGGCGCGCATTTCTCACAGTAGATATTTCAGGTTGTTTTTAACTATGATCGGGAGCCCTTCAATAGAATCGATATTCAAATATCGATGATATCGGCACCAGGTCGATTGCATCGAACAAGGACACAAATCATCCAGCAAGCTTAAAGACAAATCCGCTGGATTAATCGATGCATCGACTCTTATCTCGATATCATCGACATTCAAATTCCGATGATCTCGACGGTTCCCCCGATCATTCATTAAAACCTGAAATATCTCGAAGTCAAGTCTCTCTCATTTTTCAAGTGTCGATTAATCGAACCTGTCATCGATGGAATCGGAGTTCGAAATCCGATGACATCGACAATAGTTTCGATTCATCGACCATTTGGCAAAGAGTTTCAAAAGCGTATGACATTGAGTCCGAGTCATCGAGGAGACCATCGATGCTATCGAGAGTATACGCTCGATGATATCGAACTCTGTCATAAATGTGACCGTTTTATATCCGTTGGAACTTTTTGCCTATATACAGAGGACTTGTCTTTTGTTGCTGTGAGAGAAAATAGAGAGAGTTTTTGTGTGTTTCAACTTACATCTTATACCCTAAGCCCTTTCTCTCAAGGAGTTCATCCTCCAATCCACCCTCACCATTGATATTCAATAGAGTGGATTGGGGAATGAACTTCCGCATTCAAGGATCCTCCAGCTACCACCTCAATGGCAAATCATTAAGCTGGGATGCCTTGAATGCATAAGATTAGATCTACTCAATCTTCCTTATAGGAAAATCTTTAGAGAGTAGGATTTCATCATAACCTTCACCCAACCCGAAGCCAAGCATTGGTATATCATCTTGTGTTGCGGATCAAGGGAGCAGAAGACTCTTCGTCAACAAGGAGGAGGAGATCTTCGGCATTGCGCTGAATGAGACTCATCAACTTATCTGTAAGTATCTAGAGTCCAGAGGATACTTGTGATCATTCCTTTCTAGGTCTTGGTCTTGGTCTTAAGTGGTTCTCACCCTTTGAAGTCCTCAAGGAGGCCTCCGACGGGAGTATACGTGGTGGGTGCGTTGTGTGGACCCTTACTCTGTGGAGAGCATAAACATCTGGTTAGGAGTGAACCAGTAAAACTCCATCTGGGTGCATTGTGTGGACCCTTGCTCTATGGAGAGCATAAACATCTGGTTAGGAGTGAACCAGTAAAACTCCAGGGTTAGAGGTGAACCGAGTAGAAACCTCCGTGTAAAGGTTGAAGGTGAACCTAATTTAAAACCTTAAGTTTGAGGTGAACCCTGGAAAACCTCCTTAGTGAAATCCGGTACACTCAAGGGGTTGAGTGCGGCAGCCGAGAGTGGAGTAGACAAGTAGTCGAACCACTATAAAATGACTGTGTTTGCGATTGCTATTCTTCTATATGTGTGTTCTATGTCAATGCTTTCATATTCATATACCTGAGATGACACCTCACACACCTACACAGTCATATCCATCATAAACTAGTTTGTATAACTGTTTACTTCTTTCATAGTTTGTGATTGGATCCTCTACCGGGCTTGGAAGCCAGTAGAGTTGTTTTTGAGTAATCCTAATATATGTCTGTTGTTAGGATTAGTGCGATAGGATTTTAAATAAATCATAAAAACTTTTAAAAGTCCTATTCACCCCCCTCTAGGAGATATTGGCATATTCCGACTTCAACTCAAGCGGTCTTCACCGCCATTTCAAATTTTAGACAAGCAAGTTCAAAGGGCATACAAATAAAGGTGGGTCAGGCGATGTAAACCTACCAGAAGTACTAAAAAAATGTTAAGTATTCCCTGATATCATATATGAAACTAAACCCTATAATATTTCAGCACGCGTGCATGTGCGTGTCTCTATAATTGGATAAACTATTCTCTTGGCATGACATGTGCAATGAGAAGCTGATTCTCTAGGATTCATAAAATAAGTATATGGAAGCTTGCGACAATGACGCTTCATATCTAACATCACTTGGATTTGATGTAGTTTGTGAGAAATCTTAAAGAGCTCAAACAAGGTTGGCTGATTCGGCAAGTTCACTCGGGACTCACCCAAGTCAATCCAGTTTTGATGCCCCACCAAGTCAAAATTGATGCAGGTTTGGTTGGAGTGAAAATCAAACGTGACCCCGACAAGTTTTTCCGAGTTTTCCTATGATTCAGTGACTTGGACGAGTCATGGAACCGGGCAGATCACGTACTCCCCCATTTTCCTTCTTCGTCTTTCTTCTTCCTTCTCCTTTCTCTTGATCTTTTTCCTTCTCCTTCCCCCTGTTGCAGCAGCATGCAGCATTGCAGCTATTGCGTTTTTAGTTGAGCATAGCTGCATTCAGTCCTAAATTTCTAGCTGATAGATTAGTGGATGTTTACGGCCCATTTGGATACCACCAAATAATTTACTTTTTCTACTTCCAACAGTAGATCAGTAACTTATTTGAGATAAGTTTAGTTTAAGATCAATTATAAGTAACTTTTTTACTCAAAGTTATTTAATCACTTCGGCTTAATAAGTAGAAACCACGATAAGCTACTTAAGGCATGAGTAGCTTAAGTAACTTACAATCCAAAAGCCCCCTTAGCGAATGGCTGAAGCAAAAGTTAGTTGGCGGTTTTAATTCAACAAATACATGTTCATTAATTGAGGTTTACTATCATGCACTCAACCTGATTTTGATATAATAAATTATTTGTTTTGGGCCACACAACACATACAAGTTATGAGTGCCCATGTAGTATGTATTATCCATCACCCACTACCAAAGTAACAACTCCCAACAGAGAGACTCTTGTGATAGCTCACAACCATTTTGAAAATGGTGCAGATTCATCTTCTTCACATGTGGTTCTCATATATGTTTATTTAGACCATCCAAATAGTTGGGTGCATTGTGGATGAAGCACATCTCTTATGCTAGTGGTATGGACAACCAATCGATATCATATCAATGGCATGAATAACTAGAAATATGTAGGTCAACTGAGTTGAGTGTGAATCCTGAGTTTGCCAACCTTGGCTCAAACATCACACCCGTTGAAGCATGAAAGTGTCATCTCCATTTTCATACATAAGGGAGCCTGGAACTACTAAAATAAAAGCAAGGTCTTATACTGTGAGTCAAGAGGGAGGTTCAAGTGTAAAATAATGAACCTAAGTAATCAACCCATCCTAAAGTTGAATAGTAAGAAAGACAAGGGATAAACTAAATGTAGGCTGAAAAGAGTAGAAGGCAGGACATGTCGATCCACACCATATGATTTAAGATTAGGGCATATAAGTGTTCGGCTTGCCTTAGTCCACTTCCCAGCTCTCTTGGAATAGACATGGGATTGTGGATGGTGTCACCAAACCAACGAGATCTCCTCTGAGGGTATGGTTGCACATTCAAAAGGATGGGGTTGGGTAGAACGGGATGGGAATGATACAAAACAAAAGGCCCTCAAACATGCATTCATACTCTTGCATCTCATCTTTCTACATCCCCAATACTATGTAGCAAGTCTTGGTCGATCATCAATAAGAAATTAATTGAATTACAATTTAGTGGGAGAGCCATATCCAGACGGCCATTGGATACACAAGTAAATTGAATTACAAACATTCAAAACAACAAATTACGGGTTTTCCTAGTATTTATAGCAGGGAGGTGGGCCCCAATTTGTGGTTATGATCCTGGAAATTCAACTTGAAAGTAGCATAATTCTGTTTTCAAGCCAAGGCCCTCGGAGCTAATGCTGAGGAAAGCAATTTCAATTTGTCTGCTCAATTGTATGAGATTGATAATTGCAATTCAATTCAATAGTGCATCCAAATGCACCCTAATACAAGTGCATCACCTCATCTTTCAGATTTTCAAGCACATATAGATTCAAGCATCCAAGTCAAACACTACAACCACTGTTTCACTTATAAAACACATTCAAACATCCCAAGTGCAAATCATTCAAAATCATGTGATACAATCAAAAGAAAACACCCGCTACGCTGACCACCCCGAAGGGTAACATCAAGGCAATGTTTGCGGATGCATTGGAGGCAGTTTGCCAGTGTTGCACACACGTGCAAGATCTGGGCCACTCAAAAGCTGGGGGCTGTTGTGAACATCCCCTGCCCAAAAAATTGATGAGATTCACTGGTCATGGGTCTACTCATCAGGTAAGCCACAAGTGTATGTTGAATAGATGCTGTTTGTCATCTTTTCTACTGCCTGTTTTCCCCCTCACCTGGTGTACCAAACCAGATTCATGGGCCAGGTTATGGGTTGTTTACAATGGCCCTACCTGATGAATGGTCCAGACCTTGCTCATGTGTGCAACACCAGCAAATGTGCCACCAATGGCCTTGGCAGTTCACCAACACAAGTCTAGGGTGATGGGGTTACTGGTTTCAGTTGCGTATTATTGAGGCGCTCGAGAGCCAGAATCAGCGCTTGGGTGCCGAGATCCCCTTCTCCGTGGGCCTTGAGCGACACATACAGCTGGTGAGCCAACGCCAGGCCCGGCAGTGACACGCCCATCCGCTGGCATTCCATCAAACAGATTCCAAGGTCCTTCACGAAATGATTCACGAAGAACCCCGCCTCAAAATCCCTCTTCAGAATCCTGCTCCCATACAGATCAAGCGACTTCGACCCCGCCGCCCCAGTCGAGATGGCATCCAGATACAGGCCCACGTCCAGACCGGCCTTGTGCGCGTAGATCATCCCCTCCACAAGGCCCACCATCGTCGAGGCGATGGTGATCTGGTTCGCGAGTTTCGCATACTGCCCCAGCCCGGGCCCGCCCATGTAATTCACCTTCCCCATGCAGTCGAAAAGCGGCCCCAGCCGTCGGATCTCGGGCTCATCCCCGCCGGCGAAGATCGCAAGGGTGCCGTTCCTCGCCCCGCGGTCCCCGCCCGAGACCGGGGCATCGATGGACACGCAGCCCTTGGCGGAGGCAGCAGCGGCGATGTCGACGGCGAGGGAAGGCTCACTCGTGGTCATGTCGACGACAACGCCGCCGGGCTGGAGGCCTCCGAGGACGCCGGAAGGGCCGAGGATGACGCTGCGGACGTCGGCGGGGTAGCCGACGATTGTGAAGACGACGTGGCTGGCGGAAGCGACGGCGAGGGGAGAGTCGGCGAGGTGGGCCCCCATCTGGACGAGGGGTTGGGCTTTGGAAGGGGTGCGGTTGAAGACAGTGAGAGTGTAGCCGGCGGAGATGAGGTGGGAGCACATGGAGCGGCCCATCACGCCCGTCCCTATCCAGCCTACCTTCGTCACGCCTGGCGTGATGGACGGCTTTGATGATAGGTATTCAGTGGCCATGGAGCAATTGAATCTCCTGAGGCTGAGGCTGGTGGGGATGAAGTGGGAGCGGATGAAGGCTGCGAGGCGAACGGTCATCAATCGCCACTAGTTAATGGGCTCTGCCGGCCTTGTGTCGCCACTACTAGGAGAGTCCGGAGAGAGTAGGGGCATAAACATAAAGATACTCTGGCAGACGTTAACCATCCATACGCTTGCATACGTTCACTGTATACATGGTGTATGTTTACATCGATCAACACCGTCCATATTGTGGGACCCACTGTATTTGGGAACGCAGAAAAGAAGTTACATTGATTAGGTTGTATTAACGTCTCATTGATGGATTTTTCTTAGTTACATTTAGATCATTGTGAATTTTTCTACGATGATAGACTGCACATCAGTCAAGCTAACTCTGTTTCACTAATTATTATAATAATGTAAAGAAAATAAGCAATGGTTATAAAGTATTTTACCCATCTTACTTGTCTCCTAATAATATTTTAATATAACTTCCGATTTCAACGACAATAGCATTTTATACTCTATTAAAGCTGTCAGCAGGGTGGGCGTGAGGTTGGCCTCGGCCCAGACTTTGAACGGTTGAGCCAGACCTAATAGACGCCTCAGCCCGGACTTTGAAGTGTTAAGGCCAGACCTAATAGACAGGCGGCTCTATTTAAATTTTTGATTTTGCTATTATCATGCGTGGTCCATTGACAACCTTACTCCTGATTCTTATGTTTGGTTTATTGATAATTATTGCAGTTTTATATTATTTTAACATCAAAACATTATTAAAATACAAATGTCACTGTTTGGATTAAAAAAATTTCCAATAACATTATAAAAAAGTGTTGTGACTACAAATTTATTTGCATATATCCTATTACACAGACATTTTTTTTTCGTGATTTTCTTCATTGTTTCTTATTTTACCTTTTTAAATAACGGTCTTCCCTGCATCTTACTGGAGCTACTCTTAAGGTAATCTCTATGAAGATGCATTGTCCAGGCAATGAAGCTGATATTGATGGGGTTTTTCTCCGCAGGCTCGATTGGTCGAGAGCCTCACTCGACTGGTCGAAGGTGGTGGTCGACCAGTCGTGGACTGTCTCGACTCAAACTCCAGCGAGTTTGGTTTATTTTTTTCCGTGGTGCTCGACTTACGCAAATTCGTTCCAAATTTTGTGCGAACTGCGTAAATTTGAAGCGGTTTTCACATAGGTGCGGAAATGGGTTTCCAAATCTATAAATATGGGTACCTAAGGCTGTTCTAGGAAATGCGAGAGGGTTTCCTAAAGCTTTGCTAAAGGGTTTAGGACTATCAAAGGTGAGAGAGAGAGAGAGAGAGAGAGAGACAGACAGAGAGAGAGAGAGAGAGGAAACTTATAGAAGGGAGGTTATGCTCGTGGAGGTGATCTACTGTGCAATCAACATCTCAGTGCTTCTACGTCCTCGTGATTGGTGAGATCTCTCCGTTTTTCTTTTATTCTTTTATTATTTATCCACTCCTGCATGAGTGAAGAAGGTTGTAACGTTCTACTTCATAGTGGATTGTTGATCTGAATGAGGTCCCGTGGTTTTTACCTCTTCGAGAGTTTTCCACGTAAAAATCTCTTATGTCGTGTGGTTTGTGCTTTGATATATTTCATTACTTTATTATCCCATAATTCTAGTTTGTTTTGAGAGGCTAGATTCTAAGGTTTTGTGCAAGGCCCCCAATAGATACACCTACATTTGACCTACAATTCCAATGTTTGTTTTGATGGTGGTAAAGCATTCACTTATTGAAGTAAATTGGCAAAATAAATATACCCTTAGGGGCGCTTAGATTTTAAGTTAAGATAATCAATTTATGCCTCAAGTAACTTATCTTAATTTTTACTTATTAAACTAAGTGATTAAGTAACCTTAAATAAAAAAGTTACTTACAATTAATCATATACCAAACTTACTTATCTCAAATAAGTTACTTATCTACTACTGTAAGTAGAAAAAGCAACTCATTTGGTGGTATCCAAATAGGCCTTTACGGACATTTGGATCTTAAGTTGCTTAAGATAAGCTACTTATGCTACAAGTAGCTTATCTTAATTTCTACTTATTAAAAAGATAAGTATGTTTGGGAAACAATTGGACCTGTTAGCTTCTCCTCTCTTTCGTTTCTCCTTTTTTTTTCTTCAATGACTTATGAAAAATAGAAAAGCTAAAAAATTAACTGAAGTGATTAAGTACTTATAAGTAAAAAAAAATAATAATAATAAAATAAAATTGCTTATAATTAATTATAAACCAAACTTATATGAAATAAGTGACTTGTCTACAGTTGTAAATAGAAAAAGTAATTTATTCGGTGGTATCCAAAGGGCCCTTCTTGTCATTGATTTAAAATTAATTGTGAATCATGGATCATCTATGCAGAAGTCCAGCTGGCTGTTTGGATAGTGTACCTTGAGATAAATCATGGTTAAAACGATTGGACCACTCCAGCTGGTTTAGTCCAGGGCTGAGTCGGGACTTGTTGGAGCTGAATTGAAGACTCCTTGACCTATGGGGTCTTACAATGTCACAGTTGACTTAAATGAGTTACATCAGACTCGTCCAAGTATTAAACCATGTGGTGGATGCATGCCGTGTCTAAAATTGTTGGTTGCATACGCATGGAGAATCATACTTCGCCGGAGCATCAATGAATTTCTTCCATTCATTATTGGATAAATTTTTTTATTCGTGATTGGATAGGTTATTTTATTGGCCGAGTGTAAGACCGAACATTAGGGTGCGCACAGCAAATGTTAGACCTGCACTTTAATCCAATCCATGAAATAGATAGGCCTGCAAATGGTTTGCAAATGGTGCATGATTCAAAAATCAAACTGCCCATTTGGAATTTCTCTGAAATAAGACGCAGTTAATGTTCCAAATTCAACATCTTGCTGTGCTTTTTGCAGGCATGCCAGGACCGATGTGGGTCCGGTCCAAACTGTGATCACCATTCCCTGGCATGGAGATAGAGCGGCTTTGGGTCTACCAACCACCATCTACTCAGCCAACTATCTTGCGCTTGTTTCTGGCAATTTGTGGATGTTGGGGCTCCCCTTCTAATAAGCTTTTTTTTTTTTTTTTTTTGGCCTTATCAATTAAGAACCTGCTATTGGAGCATAAAAATAAAACACAAGAATCAAGAAAGAATGAAGAATAAAATGGAAGCCAAGAAGAGCAGAAGATAGAAGAGTTGCGCGAGATACCAAAGTTGCATAGGTCCGCGCAACTCATCATAGTTATGCAGGGTCGCGCAACTCATGTTCATAAGATTTTTAAGTTGCATGTAACGCGATGAAAAGATTTGCTAAGTGGGTCCCATGGCACAAAATTCAAGAATTGACAAGTGTAAGGGGATATAAATACCCCTCCATCCCTTCATTTGGGGGATTGGAAGAGTAAAATCTCTAGAGAAGAAATACCTTTGACATGTATTGAAGAAAAGACGGAAGAATGGAAAGTAGACCGCGCAACTTGAGTGAGTTGCGTGGGTCCGTGCAACTCTTAGATCTACGCAACTCCTTGATAAGTTGCATGGGTAGCTCAACTAAACAATTACTATGTCGATGTTATTGCAATTTCCTAAGGCCCTGTTTGGGCAAAGAGATTAGAAGGGATTAAGTGGGATTGGATTCAAAAAAACATCATTATTACCCATGGCAGGGATTGTCCCCTGATTCCATGGGATTAGATTAATGCTCTGCTTTGTTGGTAATACGGTTGTACATTGAATGGATATATCCACCATCATTTGAAATTACCAGAATAACACACATGTATTATATCTAAACCATTCATTTGTTTTGTAACCTCATTTTATAGTATGGGCCGAAAAATGAGGTAGATCCAAAACTTATGTGGCCCTAAAGAAGTTTTCAACGGTAAGTATTCAATCCCTGTTGCTTTCAGTGGTGGGTCCACTTGAGCTTTAGAATTACCTGATTTTTGGCCCATGCTCTAAAATAATCTCAAAAAATGGGTGGACGGTGTGGATATAGCCCACACATCAGGGTGGGACCTACACAACTTACTAGCATTGAGTGAAATTGGCACGGGACCCCATGCAATTCCATCCGATCTAATTCCAAGCTTTTCCAAACATGGAGTGGAATTGGCACGGAACCAGATGAATCCAATGCCACCTAATCCCTTCTAATCCCGTTGCCCAAACAGGGCCTAAGGGATTCGAGCATACAGATCCGCACAACTCCTCTTATGAAGACATGAATATTACATGCCAGGATGTTGCCGAAATTAACATTGAACTTATTCAATACTTGTATTTCTTAATTATAAATACTCTGTCCTGGAATCACAGAATATTAAGGATGTAAATGAATTTAGATTAAATAAAATGTGATGATTGTTCTCTTCATTCTCTTTGTTATTATTGAATAAGATAATTTTTAAAATCAAATACTTTTTGTTTCTTGTCACGTAATTATGAGAAGTTGTGCGGACCCGCGCAACTCTGGTATATCGCGCAACTTTAATTTCCCACGCAACTCTTCTATTCATAAGATTTTTAAGTTGCGCAAGGCGTGATGAAAAGATTTGCAAAGTGGGTCCCATGGCACAGAATTCAAGAATTGACACGTGTGAGGGGCTATAAATACCTTCTATCCCTTCATTTGAGGGATTGGAAGAGTAGAATCTCTAGACACTACACCAAAAATGTCATTTAGGAACGGTTTTAAACTGTTCCTAAATCCCTTTCCTTAGGAACCGTTTAAAACCATTCCTAAAAGAGGCGTCGCAAAACAACTGGAACGGTCCAAAGCCGTATCAAGTACCATTTTAATTTTTAAGAACGGACTTTTATGAACAGTTCAAACGGTCATTTAAATTTTAGGAACGGTTTCAAACCCTTATTAATGTTGCCAACGGTTAGATTTTAAATTTTAGGAATGGTTCTTAATGCTGCCAAATGTTATTTTAGGAACTATTTTTCATTATTTAGGAATGACCAATAAAAGTTGTACATTTGTTTTTATATTTAAAAACCAAAGAATATTATATACAATTAAAAATTAATATTGAACAAATATGGTACAACTTTATAATAAAAATTATATATATTTACAACAATAAGTTTACAATTGCCCAAATACATTAAAAATAAATAAAAAAATCCTTCATGACGTGCTCCACCCCTGGAGAAAACACAAGGTCCCACCATTTATGGGATTATGTCCTTTGTGGTTGCACCATGACTTGCAATGACACTCTGAAAGAAGGAACTTGTCTTTGCATTGCATATCAGGTAGAGGACCTTTTTGGGCTTGCATTGTAACTATTAAAATCTAAACAAAGATCATAAGCAATTTGATTGACCAAAAAACAACATAAAGATTCAAAAACTAAACACGCAAAAGAGTGACTATTCAACAACTAAAACTAGAGGATCACTAGTAATGTTGCATGTCGTCAATAATCACTTGAGGAAAAAGATGTGTTCTACAAGGGTGGTGGAGATGATGAAGTGAATATCAGTGAGATCGGAGTCATTGATCAGGTGGGTAAAACCTAAGTGAAAGAAATCGCCTGCTGGAAGAAGATGTTGACTGTCTATCTATATTCAATATACACATTAGCCCACATGATGTGGGCCAAGGCCTGTTTGTGATGGGTCTCGCCTAGTAAGTGGCCTGGATTTCATACAAATGTGCCACACTAGTATGTATTTCCTAATGAGAAAACCTAAGTGCAACCATGGCGCTTCGGGAAAAGTAACCCGAGTCCGGCCCATGGTTTAGACGGTCTGGATTGACTTGGATGTATGCCATGGTAGTTATGAAGAAGAAAATTGACACCAAACAGGTCTCTCTTTGATCTGTAAAACAAGAGAATTGAATGTTACATTTAAAATAGAACAAATTCCATATCTGTAAATGAACTGCATCTTGCTTCTTCTTTTTTTTAATCATAGGATCCGAGCCATTTAAAATTAGGTCAATGGCATGCGGCCGTTCAAGATGAAGCATATAAACCATTCAATGGAAGAAAAGATTAGCTCACCATACTTTCTGAATGGGCGACGCCGATTGTGGTCGAGATTGTGATGCCTTTTCTGTTAATTAGTGAGCCCTAAGTTTCAACCTGCTACAAATACAGAATCAGAATCTGTTGATGGTTGTGATGATATCAATAGTGACACTACAAGAAATAGGGCCATAGCCGACCGATGAGCCAACCCTTTGCCGGCTGCCAGTTTTATCGGCTGCCGGCAGGGTCCGTATATATAAAAGAAAAAAAAGAAAAAACCTAAACCCGACTATCTCTCTCTCTCTTGCTCTCTCTGTTGTTCGCTCTCCCTCTCTAACCCTCTCTATCCCTCTCTCTGCCGCTCGCTCTCCCTCTCTCTCCCCACCGCCGATTCTCTCTCTCTCTCTCTGCGCCTCTCCCTCTCCGCTCGATCTATCTCTCTACGCCTCCCTCTCTGCACCTCTCCCGCTTTGCTCGATCTACCTCTCAGCCTCTCCCTCTCCGCTCGATCTTTCTCCCTCTCCTCTTGATCTACCTCTCCCTCTCCCTCCCTCTTTTATTTCTTCTTTTCTTTTGTCCAGCAGATTAAGGATCATTATGCAATATCAGGTATCTCTCTCTCTCTCTCTCTCTCTCTCTCTCTCTCTCTCTCTCCCTTATCTATTCATATCAATTTGGGCATTTTTTTGGCATTTTTTAATCCTTAAAGTAACATTGTGTAATGATTTGTGTTTTGAGAATTTTTGAGTTTCGAATCCCTAATTAGGGATTTTGTAGTGTTGATTCCCTAATTGTGGATTATAGATAAAAAAAAAAACTGAAAAATCCCTAATTAGTGGAATTTTCTTTAGAACTATGAAATGCTTTGTTTCTCTTGAGAGTAGCTAGATTGGGAAAATGCTGAAACCATTAGCTTCTATGTGATTTTTGTATTCTTGTTTAAACATCTTAATATTGTGCCATGTGCATCTGTTGTATGTAGCTGCAGCACCAAGCCAGTGGTCTGCATTTCCTTCTGCTTGCTTGTACAGGTCATGTTTCATAGCCATGTTTATGGAACACAAATGGAGGTGCATTTGTGAGTAATTTCATTTACTTCATTTTGTGGGATGAAGCCCTTAAATCTTAGTCAGAATGATTGAATCTTTACAATTCATGCTATCCTGATTTGTAGATGTTGGAAACACTGAGAACCCAACAGAATTCCAGCATAAATTAGAGCCTTTCAACTAGAAAAAAAAAAAAAAAAACTGCTTTTTGTGATTTATAGCTTAGCTACGAATGGGACCATGCCATGTGCTTATATAGACCATGAAACTTAAGCAACTTCTTTCATGTCAACTGCTTGATAGTTCAAGTAAAGTTTTTTTCTTCAGAATATAATCAAAAGGGTTTTCTGACTCATTGAACAGTACTGCAGAAATGGTGATTCAAACAAGTTGGCGAGGCATTTATTTTGGAGCACTTTGAGGTGGTTTTTTTCTTTAGAGCCTGTTTGTTTCTCAGTCTTGACTATATCCTTGCAGGACACAACAGAGTATCAAAAGTCACTGGCACGCGAGATGGAGGCTCGCTTGAAAGCGAAATGTGATAAGTTAGGTGATGCCTTTGTAATGGATGAAATGTGATAAGCGAAATTTCCATTTTGTGGATGTTTTATATACCATGTTTGTTGGCACTAGAACTTCATGAGCTAAAGTCTGCTGATTTTCGTTTTGATGAAAGTCCATGGTAAATAGACCATCCTGATGTGATAATAACTGATCCTGAGTTCAAATTGTCTCGATCCCACATAACAATAATTAACTTTCATAACTTGCAAAAGCTTCAAGACGATCTGCAAAAGTTGGGATTAAAGATCAAGCATCATGAGGACAACTTGAAATTTCTGAAGACTCAAACAAACAACTTAGGATGAATTCATTTTTGATATTCAAGGTTAGCTTAATGCTTTTCTTTAGTGTGGTGTCCCTGTATCATCTTGTCTATGATCCATCTTGACTTAGGTAAGGCCTTGAAACTAGTTAAAAGCATAATCAGAAATAGAGTCCATAGTCTATCTGTTATTCTTTTCTGTTTTCGAAGCCTGTGTGGCTTTCGATCTAATGCACTAGGAAAGTTAGGTCATTTAGATGCTACCCTAGGATTACATCTCTGCAAGTGCAACACGATATAACTAGTTACTGCTTCATTGCCTTTCTTTTTCTTCTTTTAATATCTATTTCCTATTTCATTGTTAAGGGTGTGAACAGTCAGGCCCACTCGGGCTTGGGTCCAGACTCTAGACTCCTCGGTCTGTTGTTCTGGATCTAATGGACATTTACGCCTAATTACTAATTGAGCCAGAAATTGGTTGCGGATCTTCTGCTATACTGGGAATTGATGCACTTGTGGGCAATCAAAGTTCCATCTATAGTCTGTCTGCTATATACAAAAGCTCCCTGTACCTTGGAGATACATTTCCTAGCACCTTTTGTAGGTGGATGGTAGTATTTTAACAGGGATTTTGTAGGGACTTTCAATCAATCTGATTGGCCTGAAATCCCTCAAGGACCCACTCCTTTTTTCTTTGGAATGAGAGTAATAAGTCATGTTCCCAACTCCAATGAAAATACAACTACTTTCAGAAGCTTACATTTCAACCTTTGTAGTATGTAGTACGAAGTACGTATGCAAGACAGAGGATCAAACATTCATTATTTTATGGTGTGCAGCTGACAGAGAGCATTGCCTGCAACCTTTCATGTAAAGCTGCACCTTCCAACTTGTAATGCACTTGGACTCTCTCATCTGTTCTTTGAATATTTGGTATTGCTTGTCTTCTCAATTGGGTCTCATTTTGAACTTCTACATGCACTTGGATACTCTCATATCTGGCTTTTTGGAAATTGGGTATTGCTGGTATTCTCTATTGGGTCTTGCATTTTGAATGTCTACATGCACTTGAACTCTCCCATATATGGTTTTTCGGGTATTGCTAGTTTTCTCAAGTGGTTTTTCGAGTGTTTTCTTGTTCATTCTGGTTTTGATGAAGTTGTGGTTTGTTTAATTATAGTTAATGTGTTTGTGGTGTTGGACAGAATGTATGATCTGGAGCAAGGCATCATGCATCCAAACATCTGGATTGATGGCGAGAGAATCGAATGAGGTGCTGAAGATGAGATGATCCATCAAGTGGACAAGGTTCCAATTAGGTACTCTCTCTCTCTCTCTCTCTCTCTCTCTCTCTCTCTCTCTCTCTCTCTCTCTCTCTCTCTCTGTCATATACAGATTATAGCTATACAGTAGATGGCCAACAATTGAAGAGTTTGGATGACAATCTCATTTTATTAGGACTGCTCTAGCATAGCTCTCATGTGGAAAAATGCAGGCATGCCAACTATGTGAATGAGATCCACACTGTCCAGCAGGTACATTGCCTAATGAGATCCATTGTGATGCTAGTGCAACATCCACTCCGTCCATCATTTGAGAAAAATCATGTTAGGATTTAAGCCTAATAGTATATTTGTTATGGATTTTTCAGATGAGGAACCTGTTATATTACATTTATAAAAATTTATATTACATATATATACCATTAGACTTCACCCAAAATCCCCAAAAACATCCTGATGCTTTTCCCATATACACGCCTAATGGAACATGCTGTGCATAGCTAATATTTCTTCTTTAGAAGTTCACATTTGCTAGAACATTTCCCAAATTAGTTTATCAACAGATCTAATTAAAAGCTTGTGAAACTAATTAGAATGCCAATCAATTTCATCTCTTTACAGGGTTCTCATCATTGATGGATACTTTGCTACTGCACATGTTACCTTTGTAGATATTGATTGATCTCTAACTGGTTTTGGGCCTTCTTTCCAACATGCAGATATTGAACCTTGTTGATGTTCAGTGTCATATATGAGATGATTTCAACAAGAACAATCCTCAATGACTCGAAGAAAGATTCTAATAGACCTTCAATGAATGCTTCTACAGAAGCAATTTGTGAGAATTTTAGTATACCAGTAGAATGGGATCTTTTTATTAAAATTTTGACCAACCGGAGAAAAAATGTCTCAAATTATTTGGCTACATGGTAAGTGATCATCCTTATGTTAATCACAGTGAATTTATCTGTGTTTTATTCTTTCTGATGCTATTGCTAAATTAAGTTCTGTTTGACAAAATGTTGTAGCCATTAGTTAGTTGATTCTCAGAATCATGGAATATGCGACTTTGCAAGTGCCTACTTCCTTTCTCCGTCAAAACTTTCTTCTTGTGAATTGGCAGGATGGACCTCCACCATTTTCTTTGAAAGCATTCCTCAACAGCAAAATGATGATGGTGTTTGAACTTACTGCCAACAGGCAGTTCCACGTTGTTCTATTCTCCCGGTCTCCTTGGGCTATATACATGGCTTGTGGTGTAAGCTTCTGTCATGGGAGAATAGTTCTCGAAGGCCTGCAATGTGTAAAGGCTAGATGGCTAGGCCATGTATGTGTTCATTTCTTCTTGTCATTTGGTCAGGTATGCCTTGTCCTTCTTAACTGGCCAAATGATGTATTTGGTAATGTTGTTTAAGTTAGCTCGTTGTTGTTGTTGTTGTTGATGATGATGATGATGATGATGATGATGCTTGTGTTTCATGCTATCCTATATTAGACATATTTCATGCCTGCATGCTGTTTCATGCTATCCTATATACTGACAGTTTTCTTTTACTCCACAGACTTCTGCACATGTCTGTTTGATATCAGATTTTCGCCCAGGTGGGGAGCTATTTGCTTTGCTTGACAAACAGCCTATGAAGATTTTCCAAGAGGAAGCTGCAAGGTATCTTCAATGAGTAATTCAATAATTCCCTCAATTTTGAGACTCCGACCAAGAATGGTTCTTCATGGTTGCCATGCCATTTTTCTTTTTCAGTTGATAATTGGATACTTCATGGTTGTTTTTGCATATCTTTTGTAGCCATGGTCACAAAAATACCGTGCTCTATGTCAAGGGGAATCAAAATGGTGATTGGGTGCTAACTGCCTCTAAGGATCAAATCATTAAGGTTTTTGTTACTGCCACTACTAAAGCCATTATTTGTTGCTACCTTGATTAAGATTTTTTTTTTCCCATCTTTTCATCCTTTCCAAATCATGTTTTCTCTCATTCTTTTCTTTTAAGGGAACTATATTTTATAGTTCTTGTAACCAACTGTTCTGTGGATTTTTTTTAATTTTTTTTTTATAGGATTTATGTTGGCATTATCCATAAATTTTGTTAGCTAGAACTTTATTTTACCAAATTGTTTCATTTTTATGGATATTTCTGCATCTAAGATTCTTATTACTAGGAAATTTACACTAATCTAAAATTATACTTTTAGTACTATTTATAGATTATTGTTGCTTCAAGACCTCCCATTTGAAATGCATTATTGTTTTATGATGAGCCTCTTGGTTAGGAGACTTGATGCGATCTGCCAATGCAAATGTCCAATATGACCCAAACTTGGGTTGGGTAAGTCGGGTTCAGTTTTATGAGATCTACTTTGGTTCATGAAGTATGGATTCTTTGCAAAATGTTTCATTGTTTTTGTAGAACACTTTTTGACAAATGATTCTTTTTGTATGCAATGCGTGGGCCAAATAAAATCCTCTTTTAAATTGAATGTGAATTTAAGAAGGTTACAAAAGATCTGCTCATACATTTGTGTGTATGGTGCATGTATCAGTACACAAAGTCCTTGATTAGAGATAGATGAGAAGGAAATTTTCTCAAATTTCAATCAGAACAGTTGCCGCAACACCCGAGTTTAAGGGCAATTCAATGTGAACTGTGATGATGATTGATTTTATTCAAAGTCTGCTTGGCAGTAAGTTTTAATGTTTTAAAACTCCAAAAATGCAGGATATCAACTGAACTTGCTGCCTTGTCTAGTCAGCAACATGGTGCCTCGTTTCAAATCCAAAGCAGCAACGATAATTTGTTCCAGCAAAATCTGGGCATATCCAATGATCTCTCAAGTGATCCCAACCAACATGCACAGGTGGTTACTACTTGGTTTTAGTAAATAAATCTTTAAGTATAGGACTAGCCCACCTTTTGATGGCTATCTATTAGTTCTTTCGAGTAGTATATCATGACACACGTAGATGCTAAGATTCTTTCATTCCTTGAACAATACTCATTCACACTCAAATATTTAAATACTTGTGACAGATAATAATGTTTTCCAATGAATTGTATGTACAAAAACACTTAATTCCAAAGGGAAACAGAGTCATCTTCTTTGAACTTTGCTCTTTTCTACTTCTCTTAGTTTGGTAATTCTCTTGAACTTTCGGTGCTCTGTAATATTTGCTGAAGAAAGTCTGAATTAATTTTCATTTTTTTTGTCGTGCTCATAGATCCTTGAAAAGCTATACCATGCCAGCCACGTCATCATTGGAAATGAGTTGGTGAAGCTAGCATCCATTCAGCTCTCATTCAATGATTGTGCTTCTGTAATGGATACCATAAAACGGGTAGATGCAATATTTTCTCTGTATTATGGATCTCACACGTCGAAGCTATTTCCATATTTGGAAAATATCAAAAGAAAAGTTCTAAAGCTCGCTCCATAATGAGAAACCTTCTGTTTTATCTATTCAGGTTAGTAGCACTCGCTTTTGCTTCTTGCACCAATTTTTTTTCAAGGAATGCTAATTGCTCAACCTTAATACAATAAAGTTCTCGTTGCAATGTGTAACTGCTCATCCAGTATGATCACCATGGATGGTCCATCACTTAGGAATAGGATGATCAAACCATCCCAACTGCTCAATCAGGCTGTGACACCAAGATGGATGGTTGGTCATTTTTTTCATCAAATCGGGTGACTAGGATAATCCAATCAAGTTTGCTTGTTAGTGTGGTGATGTTATTTGGGTAATTCTGTTTGACTGGGGATCCCATTAGTAATTAATGAATTTTACTATTGAATAAATTGGGTGATTGTGTTATTGGGCAGTTGGCTGGCCTCAAATGTAATGAATGTGGACAACCACTTCCTGAAAGTTGTGCGCCCCCTGCAGATGAACCTTGGACAACTGGAATTTTGTATCAATTGTTGCCAAAACTGCCTTGTCAACTGAATGTGTTTCATCTAATGTTCTGGTACTTGTGTCTCAGTTCTGCTCTTAACTCATCTCAGCCATCAGTTAGCACCACTGATACATCTCTTTCTTCTGGCAATGCAGCTTTGGATCCTATGGATACGTCTCCTTGTTCTATGGATATCATGCAGGCAGATATCTTTAAATTTTTGTTGGATTGATTCTGAGGGTCTTACAAGAATGTCTGTTCTCACTTTTGTTGTGCAGGATTTGGCAACTGTGGTTCCAGATCTTGAACCAGCAGGAATTGATCTTCTTTCTATAAGTTTTGGTTTTCAGTTATTTTGTTTTCATATGCTTACAAGTAATCTTACATAGACATACACAACTGATTGTTTGTCAAAATAACTCGAAGTATACTCCCGGTTTGTATGTGGTCTCTCACTGTGGGGCCCACCTAGGGTGCTCTTCACCTTGTTCTCCCTCTAACTTTTGCTCTTTGAATGGGGATTTAGGATGGAAACACCTCTATTTTAGACGTGTTCAGTAAAAAAGTGCTTGTGTGAGTCACGATATCCATCTGATGTGGATTGTCGATCCATTGGTTATTTGGGGTACATCAGCATTGCCCCTTGAACTTACATGTCTTTAACTTATTATACTTTGATGCAAATTTCCTCTTTTACAACCTTCTCTTGCGTAGTTGATTTCATAATTGTCTACACATGGTTTGTAATATTATAATATGTTAAAGTTGCCATCTTAAATATGGTGCCCTTAGCTAAAAATTTTGTTTCGTGTTTGTATGAGTTGGATGTTTTTTTTTTTTTTTCCTTTTCCTTTATTCATCTTTACGATTTGCAGGTACCGCTCTAGAAAAGTAATTGAAAATACATGCATCGAATTCAAAATAGAAGCAGAGGTTAGTTACAATAAGTCTTTGTTTTTTTTTTTTTTGAAAGGTGACAAAGTTTTATTCAAATGAAGCAAAAGCTCAAAGAATCTTTACAACTAAAGACCAAAAAGCAAAGGCCAATCTTCTTAGTCAAACTCCCTAAGACAAGAAGCCCAACTAATTACATCAAGTCTTTCTCTCTTACAAGCATCTCGTTCCGACCCACATTTGTTCCAAAAACTTTGGTTGTTTGTTTCTCCCCATATAGCCCAAATAACTGCCAAGAAGTCTTTGTCAGATAAATCTGCCCAAGATACACTTGTTTTCATGATCAATTGAGTGTTTTTTTTTTTCGTGTGTGTGTGTGTGTGTGTGTGTGTGTGTGTGTGTGTGTGTGTGTGTGTTCATGCCTTCTTGATTGCTCAATGATTTGACTTTGGAATTGTAAAAGAACTGCAGCCCATATTACTGGTCCTTCTTTTACAATTTGAATCTAGGTATATAATATGGGCAACAGCTTACCATGTTCTAGCTCTTTGCTTTTGGATAATGTTTGTGTATAAACCTTTTCGAAGGGGCTTCGTGTCCACTATTTAGGTGGGGCATAGTTTATGAAAGCAAGGTATGCCTAAAAACACATGGTTGGAGTTTTCTAAGTTCACCAGCTTCTAACACCGTGGCCCAACAGATTATTAATCAGGTTGGTTTTCAGGAAAAGGGCTTTGACACTGTTGGACCCACCTGATGGATGTTATGGATATTGCATCCACTTGCCTTGCTGGAACATGTGTGGTTTGTTTGCTATATGGACCCATCGTGATATGTTTGCTTTTTGTGCAGATTTTGAATAAAAGGCTTTATCAGCATGCCTTGGCAGTCTTCTTGTGTTAATTACAGCAAGAAGTGTGTTCGCTTGGTAGTGTTCTTTCGTGTCATATTGTAAGATTCAAGCTTTTCCGGTAAGACCAACATCTCTTATAAGGTACTATTGATTTTCATTATACTATAGTGCTGTGGTATAAACAATAATATGTTCTCTATAGGAAGTGGCCAAAAAACATTAAAGAAAACAATTAAAAAAAATGCCTGGAATATAAAAATGAAAGCAGGATGTTAGCGGCATTACTAATTTGCTATAATCTTTGAATGCAGGAAAAGTAGTGGTTTTTCTAGAGGTGCATTTATTTATCGCGGAGTTGCAAGGTATTACAATTTGGTCTTGTTGAAATATTTAGACAGGTTTACCATTTTATTTTTTTTTGGCGAAAAGGATGATTCATTTGAGACAGGTTTACAAGATCAAGCGGTTATATTGGAATTTCTGATGTATTTGAAAATTTTAAAATTAGAGGTAGCATTGAAAGATCTTTGGATGGGTAAAAATGTGTTATGATCAAGATAAAATGGTTACATCTTTTTCTCTCTTTCAAAGTGAAGAATTTTACTAGGTTAAAGGATTAGTATTCACTATGCTTGAAATGACAATGAATGTATTAATTTCTTGTCGCTATTTTGTTTTGCAGGTTTTAGGCATGGATGAATGGGAGCTATAGATCAATGGATTTTATTTATTTATTTATTTTATTTGAAACTATTCGATTTATTATTGTAAATATTATTCGCGGTAGCTCGATGCATGTGAAAGTCCTATGTATTTATTTATTTATTTTTTTTTATAGGAAAACAATCACTAGGCACAATCACTTCCTAAGAGGAATGTGAAATCAAGTGGGCCTTGACCAAAAGGGTCAAGGACAGGGTCCATCATTCTATGAGTTGGAGAGGCAGAACTCATAAAATGGGACTCATTGTGGGTCGGGCATCTATTTTGTCTCATTTCGTCTTTTTTGTATTATAAACTGAATGTTTGCAATCTCCTGTACATCTGAAACTGCAGGCAACATGAAGCTGCCATAGGCAATGGAAAAGAGAGCTTAACCAGTAAGGCATAGAGAAAAAAACAAAAAAAAAACAAATCACAATTATAAGATGCGTTTACAAATGCATATGCATTATGGAATTAGGAGCTTTAAATGCTAACTGAAGTGTAAGTAAAGTTAAATCAGTCTCACATGGATCAACAGCCAAAAATTCAAATACCATAACCTACTGTACAAACCGTCAGTAAATCCCACATGCAGCAGCGGCCTGTACAACCGCCAGTAAATTCCACATGCAGCGGCGGCCTGTACAACCGCCAGTAAAGGGAACACGACTGCCGGTAAAGCCTTTACCGACCGAAGCTTTACCGGCTGTTAGCAAACTGCAGGAAAAGGCTTTACCGGCGGTTTTATGGGTCTTTGCCGGCGGTTTTGACCGCCGCTAAAGGACAGTTTTCTTGTAGTGTGACGTTAATGATGATCAAGATGAGGTTAGAGTGAGTTCCACAAATGCCACATGCAACTATAGCCGCACATGCCAACCTGGCATGTGTCGGGCATATGAGCCATGCATCAGGTGGGTCCCGTGTGTGTATGAGCAGGCTCAAAAAATTCAGACCGACTGTTAGGCTGGCCACACAATGTATGGAAACAATGCACAGTAAGAAGCAAAACTAACAATACCCAATTCCCAAGGTTTGGCGACTTGTCCAAGTCTCACGTAAGTCTCATGACTCAACAAGGGATGGAATGAGTTCATATGAGTTGCCATTGGGTGAGAACCGATACAACGTCTGACCTAGCTGATGGACACCTCAGATATTTCACCATCAGCCACCCACCTGGCCATAGATTGCCTTGTCCACTTGTGCGGGCTTTTCATGCATTGGGCTAAAGATTAAATGCGCAGTTGCTGCGAAGTACCAAATTGTGGCAACTCATCCACCATTATGGATTGCATGCGATTCCAAAGAATGAGGTCTTCTAAGCAATCTTAACCATCCCATCCATGGGTTGGAAAAGGATGACTACAAAAACAAGGACGAATCTAGGATAGATTTGATCATCCAATCAGTCCTATTTATGCATGGTAGCCCTTGAAATGTATTCTTACTTTAATGGACAATTTAGATTGCCCTATTGGACTGTCCAAGTTACCTGATTCAACTAGGAGCACTATAACTTATAACGCTCTGGGATCATATAAGGAGCAGTTCTCATAAATAAATAAATAAAAATGAACTACCTTTCAATATCCCGTGCTCCTAATGTTATGAGCAGCATTTTGGTTGTGGTTCCTTTTCGGGCTCATCATCTACAATGAGCATCCCTCTCCTTGGCGGAGTCTGAGAGAAGCCGGGGGTGCTGCTTTTCTTGTTTTGCAATGCACCTGCAGTAAAGACCTTATCAGCATCAATACAATCGCTTTTACAAACAACAAAGAAGCTTATGCAAGTGCATGGATGGAGAGGTTTGCTAATTATAGGTTGGGTCCTCTTGAGGTTGGGTTGGGCTCAGATTGACCCTTAACCCAACACAACTAGCCTGGGTTGCACCCCTAATGGCTTGAATCTCACACAAATGTGCCACATTGGCACATGTGGTATGATGTAGCCAGGTTGAGATCTGCCAACATGCGTAATTAGCAAACCTCTGGAACGGATAGCAAATAATGATATAAAACTGAACAATCCACACTGTTTGATAGGAGAAAGGAAGCATGTCAGGTAACTATATCCAACACACAGGCTAAATGTAGATCCTCATTCACCAAACAAAGAAACGGAGAACTCATAGGATGATGCAGAATCCATAAAGTTCTATGCTACCCAGATATGGAATTCTCACTGCCACATGGATATGGAGATGGGAATATGATTCTTCATTTCTCAAAGTCCAGGATAGGGATATGGAACACCAAGAGATGTCACCTATGAGCAGAATGGCACGAAGGCATTGGTGAGGTCTGCTAGGGGTTGGGCCCACCATGGCATGTTTCTCAAATCCGAGCCGACAATCATACGCGTCCATAAAGGTAGTTCTGGGGCCCAAAAACCAGCCCAATCCATAATTCAGGTGGGCCATACTATAGGGAATCAGTGAACAGGGAACTTCCATCCTTCCAACTGTTTCCCTTGGTGTCGCCTACCTGAATCATGGATGGGGCTGATTTTTGAGCTCTAGGCCTAAAATGGGGTGACACATTTGATGATCAGAGTAGATGTCACATACACAATACAATGGGCCTATGAATAACCAAGGGTGGATGCCTCCCACCAACTCTTTCCTATTGTGTGGCCCACCTGAATCACAGATTGGCTGATTGTTGGGCCCTAGGCCTAACATGGGGTGATGCATGGGCCATTCACGGAGGGGAACCATATAAGATCAAAGTTTTGGATTATAGTTGCGCAAAGCATGAAGCAATGTGGCAACAAATACGGGTGTGGGAGAGGGGAGGTGTCCATTTCAAATGTTTCCAACTATAAACAGGTAGGAAGCAGGAGCATGATTCGATGGGCAAGCTGTGATGGGTCTCACCATGGATGGGCAAGCTGAAACAATCTAATTCCATCCAATTGAGCAATGAGCTCAACTCCAACATAGAACTATGGAAGAGGGTCAATGCAATGACAGTCAGGTCATGCAACAAAATGTGGTCTATTATGCTAATCTGACGCATAAATCCAAAATAAGTGTATAAGGTCTGCTTATTTATTTGCCAACCTACAAGGTTGTGTACATGACATTTTCAATGGATCTATTAGAGAAGAGAGTAAATTCCATGGGTCATTGGAAAGGGAAACATGTCAGCATCAACCAGATACAAATAAAGAATGGACTTTGAAGGAGATGCATCAGTATGACTTATGGATATTTCTGAAATATGAAAAGAAAGAAAAGGATGCATTAGGGAATACCTTTGAAAGAACAAATCATCAAGTTAAACGGGTAAACTAACCTTTGCCCACGGAAGCTCGTCATCTGCACAACCTCTTGGAAATCCATTGTAGCCGATTCCTAGCTATATGAAAACTAGAATGAGAACCATAAACACCAAAGAGGGAATTCATTTGGAAAGGACTGTCACCATCATCAGCCCCACATATTTAGGAAGAGAATTTTTATTATACATGACCAGCATTTTGAACAGTGTACACTAATTTTCAATTCAAACAAGTGGGTTCCAAACCAGATTGGTTATGCCAAGCTGGGCCTGGGGCAGAGCCATCAACCCTACCTCCACTTCATAGGCTGCCCTGAAAAAGTCATCCTGATGGGATAATCCAAACCATCCAGTCAGAAGAATGAAAAACCAAGCATTGCATGGTTGAGTCACTCTTAGTCACCAAGTCATAAAACCTCATCTAAAAACCACAAAAATATAGTTTTTAACCACAAAGGTAAGAAGAACAGAAGACTGCATGCATTGGTCATTCGAAGAAGATATATTACACAAATGTCCATTGAAGGTTCCATGGTGCACATACCATGCTAGACTACTCATCTAATGGGTAAGTTTCTGGGCTATCATTCATTTCTAACATTGTGGCCCATAAGATAAATGAAGCATCTTCTGTTGCAGAACATTTGCATGAAAGAGTCACTCCATGTTTGTCAAGCACCTACATTAAATTAAAAAAAAAAAAAAAAAAAAAAAAACTTTGAGCATTACAACTTCATCTATTCAATGGAAACTGGTAACAAAGCAGCCACAGAGGCTAAAATAATACCTTCACATGGTAATGCTCTTTCTATGATGCATTACCAAATTCAGTCCTTGGGACAACCAGATCTTCAACAGCTTGCATGTATTCATCAGGAACATTTGTATAAAATGTCTTCCTCACTTTAGCTGTTATCAGAAAGATGGAAATAGGAAATGAGAGTATCCATGTCTATTTCCTAACTGAGTGGGCTGCCTTATAAGAGAGATTTTTCCTGATTGGAAACAACAAAATTTTATTAAATTCAAAAGACGAGCAATGCAGACCAAAACTTGCACAGGGAAATTATACTTACTACAAAAGATCTAGAGCAAATTTCTCAGCTAGAATGGTGGCTTTTAATGCCAATTCCTCATGCATTGCAAAGTCTGATGTGCTAAGATACTGAGTAAACAAACCAATATAAAACATGAGCACAGTCCTTTTTCACTATTCTGAAGGCAATTGTTGTTACATATGTTAAGTGTAAAAGATTCAGCTAGAGTCCTCTCAAGTGCCGAAAATTACAAACTACTGGATCCTCTTAACCCTCGGTTGTACCTGCAGTAATTCTTCTGTAATAAGCATTCTCTCCCCCAAACAGGCCTTTAGAGTCGCAAACAATCAAATGGCATTCTGCACTCACCTGAGAAGTTTCTTCTGTAATAGGCATTTTCTCAGGCTCTCCATAAGTAGCACAAATACTAGAATTCCTTTGGACAAATTCTGTATGCATTTAGGGGTCTGATTTGGGCTGATCAATGGTCTGTTGTAAGGTCAGCTGATAATCAACTCAATGGTCCATCTTTTGGACTGGTTTTTGGCCTTTATATGTTCCGCTTTTTGTACAATTTTGGGAACCATTCAAGGGTCAGATTTCGGACGCATTGAATCCTTTTATTCGGCGTCAAAACTGGACAGTTTTGGGCAGAAATTTGTGGACCAAAAGCATGATTTATGGACAGCAATCGGTGGGCTGATTTCGTTGAAATATAATGCTCAATTCTTTTTCCTGGCGCAGCTGGGCCATCTTGGACCTGAACCAGAGACCTCTAGACACTCTAAGATCCTTTTTCAAACTTGCTCCCATTTTAGGATGGTCGGTGTGCATGATTGACAGTGTCCGTTTAGCCGTTTGATTTAGGACAGTTTTGATGTCCAAACTTGGGACAACTGGACAGCGTTAGAATGCCTAAATAATGTTAGGTTATTGGCATGTCTGGACCTCAAATCAACGGTCTGGATTGGTCCAATGAGGACATCCAATCAGCTGTCCACCTTTTTATCAATTCAAAATTGACATCTTAACAGTATCAAAACAAAAGAAAATAAGATATGTTGTAATGTATATGCTTCAGCAACATCAGTTGTAAAGGATGTAAATAACATAATACATAAATAAATGAATGAGGAAAAGAAAGTGGGGACTAACCTCATAGCGCAAGTGCAAGACTCTCTCTCTCTCTCTCTCTGTAACGTTAAATCCATGCCCACCCATGTTCAATTTTTGAATTTCTGGGTTGTTTTTGTTGACTGGAGTCTGGACAATCATTCAGAACAAGGACTAAAACCCAATTAAATACGAGTGACTATCTTGGCAAACAGAGTAATCATGTTGCTTGTTGCAAATAGAAAAACATATCACCTTTTTTCTTCATTCTCAAGGACTTATCCCCGAATATCTTTCAAGGACTACTCAAATCACTGAAAGAAGAGAAACCTAAAAGAGTAAAGCATTCCATTAGATCAGATCTTACACATTTTAAACAATCCAGGATTTAAAGAGGGGCGGACATGAGCACAGATACATCTACCTGTTTCAGACATGCAAAACTGACAAAAAAGTGTGGCGGGAATCATGGACTCAATGCAACCTTGCAGAGCCCAACTATTTGAAATGGGGTCCCACATGGGGCAATCAAACCAAGGCTCTACATCACCCGCATTCGCCTTGCGCTCATATCTTGTGAGCACTTTAATGAGTTGGTTGCCTGTTAGCAGGTTGGAATTATCTCAATGTACTAGTACAAAATGAAATGAATGAAATGCATGCATTGTTTCTTCTTATCATTTACACTTATTTGAGGTTAGTTTTTTTTCCCCTTCAATTCTATCATTTCTCAACTTTTTTCGCATCTCGAAACCATTAGATGCCTTGAACTTTCTCCTTTTTGAATGGTCATAATCAACTGTCAAGTGAGAAACATCAGAGATCATAGTTAACAATTAAGTTCCACTAAGAAGATTGTGGAATGGATGAGATTCTGGGAAACAAGTTCAAAGGTTCATGGACTTTCTTGTACATCTAAGAAACACAAAAATCTTGTATTTTTCTCTTCCCTTCTTCAGTTCACCCGCCAAAAGAGGTTCACGGACTGTCTTGTACATCTAAAGAAAGGTACGATATATATATATATATAAGATAAAGAAAATTTAAGAAAGTATAATTTCCATTTTAGAGACCGAGAAATTAGATTTGTGATTTCTCTCCATTCTTCATGTAAGCTTCTGAAAGTAGTTGTATTTTCATTGGAGTTGGGAACATCACTTATTACTCTCATTCCAAAGAAAAAAGGAGTGGGTCCTTAAGGACTTTCAATAAATCATGCTAAAATTCTACCATCCACTTACAAAAGGTGCTAGGAAATGTATCTCCAAGGTGCAGGGAGCTTTTGTATATAGCAGACAAATTATAGATGGAACTTTGATTGCCCACAAGTGCATCAATTCCCAGTATATGGAAGGCAAAAAGGGAATCAGATGAAAATACAATAGCTGTCATTGGCCTTTTCCTGCATGAAAATCAAGTTCTCAATCAGAACGAGAACTAGGGCTGTAATGGCAAATATATATATATATATATATATATATATATATATATATATATAAAAGAAAAAATCCATGTCATTCTTGCTGATTATAAGGGTACCCACTAACTTTTTTTTGTTGCTAAAATTTTTTCTTTTGATGAATAAAATGGCGAATAAAGATAAAACCAAGAAAGATCAGACAAATGCAAAAACAGATGCAATTTCCAGAAAAAAATGAACGACACCAACTGTTTTCCCATTTCGATATCCATCCAAATCACCATGGATTGCCAATCCAATGGTACCTTGAGGTACATCCAAGCATTCCCTAAAGAATCATCTAAAATGGATATATGTTTCCTTCTTAGGGAAAAATCTCCATGGCATCTAAATTCCTGCAAGCACATCATTCCATCTTTTAAAGTCTTCCTAAGCTGAGTAGCTTTGTCTTTGACCTCTAAATTTTTATGATTCATATGAATCAATATGGTAAAAATCAGCATTTCTATTTTGTGAAAAATCAGCATGCAAAGCTTAGCTGATTCTCTCTGTCAGGGCTTAATGATAGGGCTGGTGGTGTTATACTTTTTAGTTTTCTTATTTTTTCTGTTTTTAGGCTTTGTAAGTTTTTCTTTTGTTTCTGTTTTTGTCTGTTTCTTGTTTTTTCCTCATTTCTTTTGGTCTCTTCGGCTTTGTGCCTAATAAAGTATAACCTTTCAAAAAAAAAAAAAAAAGACTAGAAGGAGACTCTTGAAACGTGTTATTAAATAGGCTTCCTCATCAAACCCAAGGACATGGAAGTTAGTGTCTGTAGTCTCAGATATGAAGGCTCTTGCATCTCGCCTAAATGCCATTGCTTTCAATATATTAAGGAATGGAAAGTTACAAAAAAAAAAAAAAAAAAAAAAAAAAACTTACAACATGATATAGAAGAGATTTTTCTTTATCATGGTTCATCAATGGTGGGACACAACAGAACAGCAATCTGGATAAAATGAGTTCCGTCAAGTTTGAATGTAGGCCTCTTTGACACCTTGTGGTGGGCCCCAAGCTTTTTAGTTAAGGGTCCCATTTTGAGGGATGTTTAATCCTTATATTTGTGAGCTGGGATGTCCCACCTTTTTGTTGGAATAATCCCTAAGTGTTTGGAAATTGGGCCTAAGTTGTGATAGACCCCATTGTTAAAAACAGTCTGATTATTTTTGTGTTTTGTACCAACTTTGGGCCTCTGTAGTGGACCCCATGCACAAGATATGAGTAGGTCACAACTTGGAACCTTTAAGCTATACCAATGTAGGCCAAATAAGACCCCACATGATCAGGGAGTGGATCTCAAAATGGAGCAAGACACAATTGTGTAGAAAATTAAAATAACTATGTTTGGCCCTATACCAAATATTATGTGTGTACAACCAGTTGGTCTCAGCTTATACTTTTTGAAATACATATATAGTATTACCAAGGTCACCTCACGGCACACTGAAAGGTGGTCCCTTGTGATCATGGGACATTCTCAAAATCGAGCCAAAACTAATTTTGCGCTGTGTTTCCTGCACATTTCTTCCAAGCACCCAAGTTTGAGTCTTCACCAAAAATTGTATATGCATGATTAAGTAGGGTTACCTTGTGGGTTTTGAAGTCCATATACAACTTTACCAAATTCTCTTTTTCCTTCGAAAGTAGTGGACCCCACATAATTGGGAAGTGGATCTCAAATAGGACCGCGGGTAATTGTGCAAAAAATCCTGCGCAGAAAAATTGAAATGCCCAGGAACAAAATGGCATGCCAAAAGGTGGCCCCACCTGATCATGGGACACACCTAAAAATGGCCAAGGGTCATTTCAGCACAGTTTTTCTGTACATCTCTCTCAACCACCTATGTTTGAGCCTTCACAAATACTTGTGCATGCATGATTAATGAGAACTGAATTTTGGTTTTTGATGCTTATACATAGAACTGTCATATGAATATTTTTCTCCTTTGGAAGTGGGCCCACGAAAGAAAACAGCCTGGCAGCAAGAGAGAGGACACCTACACGTTAATCAACGGACCTAACCCTAGGGGCGACACTAAAAATCGACGAACCACTTCTAGGTGCGAACCATTACTCTTAGGTTGCTAATTATCAAACTTATGCCACAATTAATGGTTTATGTATTGAATAGATGAATGCATGCTAGTTAGTGTTGATTTGTGAATGTGTAGTGTGTAGACGGATGCATGCTAACCAGTGTCGATTATTGATTTGGGTAATGTATGAGCCAATGCATGATAATTAGTGTCGATTTATGATTGTGTAGTTCGTAGACGGATGCATGCTAACCAGTACTAATTATTATTGGTTGCGCGTGAATGTATATGTGTTAATCAGTGCCGATTGATGATTGAGATACTACGTAGATGAATGCTTGTTAACCAGCACACTCGTATGCCTACTCACTTACCATAAATTATTAGCTTAGTGTAATAACACCTACATGTTCGATAAAATGCCCAATAGAGTGGAATTCTCTGAATTACCATTTACATCCCTCAATGTAGTCATGTTAGTCAATTTATTAGTGTGGTTGACTGACCGAGATTACCTGCGTTGTCGGGTTGGCCGGCAAACCGCAGATCTACGAGGGCGGCCTCGATTGGGTTGGCTGGCCCAGACTAGTTCGATTGATCCGGGCCAAACACGGATAACCAACAATATTCAGACTACATAAGATGCTTGCACCCAATGCCGATTATGCCAGAGTTTGTCCGAGTCAACCAAATTAGCCTAACATCCGACCAACCGTGTATGTTCACCATGTATGATCATGCTTGCCTGAATCTAAAACACCCTATACCTTTGAGAGGCCTACTATTGACCGTTAGTGATATGATCCTCAAGTCTCGGGAGCCGAGCATGGTGGTATGGGACACTGTGTCCGTGCTGTTGGCCACACTGAGGTGACGAGCCTTCCCGTAGTAACCAGCGAGCACAGGAGGTGATATGTCCTTGTTCGAACGGCTCCTATCAAACTACTCGGCCGATGGTTCCGTGCCAGAGTACCATTCAAACGACCCGGGCATGAATGGAATTGGGTGAAGAGCTCTTTTCCTTGTGGTGATTTGATTATATGACAAGCACGCACCTCGGAACTAAGTGATCACACTCAGTATTTGGGTGACGACCCATACCGAGTTGATCCTCATACCTTTGGGTATCATGTCTTACCTTTGAAATTATTGATTTGTGAGACAAATATGTGATACCTAAATTTGGATTATGGATCACAGGCTCAGATCCGCTACGGCCGCCCTGGGCTAAGTGATCTGGATAAGGCCATTGATTAAGGGCGTGTTTGATTTTCGGTGAAATGGTAAATCCCGGGTAAAAAAGTAATAATTACTTCCCCAGGAATTCGCATTACCTGATTTAACAGCTTGCTTTTTGGCACGGAAACCAAAAATATTACAAAATATTTGTGGGTCCCTTTGTGATTCATTTCGCTTATCCACACCGTTCATCCACTATTCCATTTGAATTCATAGCATGAGTAAAAAATTGAGGCATATCCAATACTCAATTGGACCACGTCATACAAAAAAGAGAATCGAATACTTACCATTAAAAACTTTGTAGGGCCACTGTTTCTTTTGGTGTGGGCCACTTGTTGTTGGATCCACTTTATTTTTTGTCCCATGCTCCAAAATATTGTAATAAAATAGAAGGACGGAATGGATATATCATACACATTACCCTGCAGTTCAAAAATTAAAATTACATCTTTCAAACCAATTTCACTGGCACAACTACCTGTGAAATTTCAAACGCAGGAAATGGTAATAAGTACTATTTCCCTTGCATTTTCCATTGCTCTGAAAAACAAACAGGCCCTAAATGGATGTGTTTCAGCTTCCCCAATCTTACTGGATGAACAAACTTAATTAAATACTTGGCTAACATGAACATTCATAGCATTGGATTAACATAGGTTGGCGACTCAGCAGTCGAGGTTGCATTGGGGGAGTGTTAGTCATATGCGAACGTATAGATAGTGTCGCTTGAGGGAGTGTTGGATGGTGAGGATGAAAAGGAGAACTTAAACAGTCCTAGAGGAGGGGTGAATAGGACTATGCCAAATAATTAAGTAAAGTGCAAAAATAATAAATAAATCAGAGGTCTCGATTGCACTAGTACTAAAACGTTGATTCTAACTGATTCGTAGGACAATCTTCACTCAAACAAGTTTAGGTAGGACAACTTATTTCATGAAACTTGTAAGAATCAAAATCTCAAACCAAGCAATAGTCAATAAAAGTTAAACTTAAAGAGATTACAACCATTCACCACACAAACATTAAAGACATTCACCACAACACCAAGAATTATAGTGGTTCGGTGTGTCAACAACTGCTCTCAAACAGCCATACCTACTCCACTCCCAATAATCACTCTTCACGTGATATTGGCTTTCACTATAAATAAGGTTTTCACCGGAACACCTTAAAACCTAATACAATTGTGATTTTAGAGGGCTATCATAAAATTTTATTTTATTTTTTAAAAAAAAAAACGTCTCATTGAGATTTTCCGACTATCTCAGGAAAACCAACAAAGAGAGTTTCTGGCTATCTCAATAAAACCAAAATACAAAAGAATTATATACTTATCTTCACCTTTGAAGACATATTAGTTAATGTATCCGTAGAACCACTTCTCTTGAATGAAGATCGTTCAATGTTCAGTCATATAGACAAGGGTTAAAGGTTTTAGGTTAATTTTAAATAGATTCAAACCAAAGGCTACCTGTTTGAATTCCCTTAAGATCTTAAGAAGAGGAGTATTTTCTCTCTTTATAAAATAAGATTGACAACATAAGAGATCAAGGAATTAAACGAAAAGCTATTAAAAATATTTAATATATACCGTACAATAGCTTGAATATAACAGGGGCTTCACTCTTTTCTAGAAGGATTTGATAGATTTGAATTGTATTTTCGGACTGAGAGAAAGCCTAACAAAGAAGTTGTTGCTTTGACTCGTCTAAGACTTTCTTCGACTCAACTAAGAACTAGATTTCATTCCAACAAATTTTCAAATTTAAGCAGGATAAGATAAAACAGATCTTCGACTGGTCGAAGGCCCTACTCGACTGGTCGAGGGCCCTGTTTGACTTGTCGAGTATGGTCTTCGACTGGTCGAGGGTGCCAGAAATCTAAACTGATTCAGTTGCTGGACTTCGATTCGAGCAACCCTCGACTGGTCGAAGGCCCACCTTCGACGAGTCGAGTAGCTTCCTCGATTGGTCGAAGAAAATCTATTTTACTTTGATTTGAACTTGGACAAGTCGAAGAATTCTTAGACTAGTCGAGCCTCAACTTAGACTAGTCGAACCTTAGCTAACTATAAGCATAAAAACCCATTTAAAATAGATTTTGAAAGTACTTAAACCTAAGGTCTTTCTAGGGTTCATAATACTTGAAATGATTCAACTTTGAAGTAGATTATATGCTTGAACGTTATGGAGCTTGATCTTCTACTAGATTCTTCAATAGAACTTGAATCTCTACATGAAGCTTGATCATCTACTAGAGGTTTAGTAGAACTTACACTTAATTTGAACTTTCTATCTTGATCTTAGTAAAACTTGAACTTTCCATCTTGATCTTCTACTTAACTTGAACTTTAGTAGAACTTGAACTTTCCATCTTGAGCTGTTTTGTCTAAACGAAATTTGACAAACAAGGTGTGCTTTATACATTATAGCACTTATAGAGGGCATGCATCATATCATAATAGTATGCATGTGCATTAACAAAAGTATCTATGAATTGTATGTTTAAATTGCTTTTCATTAATTGTGCATGTGGATTTAATAACTTGTGTAACTTAATATTAATGGAACCATTGAGTCGATCACTCACTCCCACTCTGAGACGGTGTTTTAAAACACCAACCAGGCGGTATAATCGATTCAGGTACTATCGAGATTTCAGACAGATGGGCTTAGAGTGACTTATACCACCGACATTGTGTTTTAGAGGATTAGGCCAAACCGAAAACTTGAATTTTAATCATTTTGAGTATGTACATTGTGTCTTGTATAATCCTCATTTGGGCGAACACCATATTTTAATTACATCTTTATTGTCAGCCCCATATTTATTAATTTTTTTTTATCTCTACATGGCTTTGGATCCGCTAATTTGAATTGCGCTACATTGATTACTCGTGTAAAATGAGTATGAGTATGAACGAGATCACATGTGTATTTTATTTGATTAACACCTGAAAGCTCGGGATCGAAGTTTATGTACTCGAGTGTCGATTTTTGGGGTGTGACAAAAATTACTATACTGAAACCTCCAAGGTCACACGGTGTAGTCCTCCTAGGTATATAGATCAAGTTGACTTCTGTATTTTCACTTCATGCCAGCGAGTTTACCTAATGAACTGGCTTGATGAAAGATACACACCATGGTGGCCCCACACATGTAGTTGGCATCCCATACCCACTATTCCTTGTGGTTTGGTGCATCTTAATTGTAGATCTTTTCTTATTATTATTATTATTTTTGTCTCCATCAATAGAACTTGATGGACGGAGTGGACTAAGTACATAAAAATTACACACCTAGCATATATGTAGTCAAATCAAACCACTCAAATTTTGGAATTCATATAAACTTATTTGATCATCTAACCATCAGATAGGTGGAAATTTATATTTTATTAGATGTTAAAAATGAAAAAAATCCAATGGTTTTAGTCCCACAAACAATTTTCAGTGAGTCAAAGGTTAGAATTATTCAACCAATTGGGATTGTGACTTGGTGACAGTAGTTTGCATGATCTAGTCAAATTTACGTGGCCAATTTTCGAGTCCTCGCATATCAAGCATCATAAGCAGCCTAGGTATCAAATAACACCTCTTTACATGGATGCGATATTCCTATGGCCCTCAACAAGAAGTTCCTGTAGGCTGAAGCTATGTTGAGCCCAGTATTATGTCCATAAGAAATCCACACTGTCCATCAATTTTTAAATCTCATAGTCCAAAAATATGGTACATCCAAAACTCTAGTGGGCCAATGCACACGAAACAGTCACTTGAAACCTCATGGGGCTAAAGAAATCTTGGATCAGGATAATATTTGTGTTTTCAGTTTATACCAATGTGAATGACCTTAGGAGTCATGGGAATGACTCTAGGAGTCATTTGATAGTGTGGATTTGAGAGTGTTTGAATATATTCGAAATCTAAAAGTCATTTGGCTAGATTTGGAGCTATTTGAAAGTCACTATTTTAATGTGTTTTGAAATCTCTATCTTCTTTTGTGTTGATTTAGAGTCAAATACCTTTTTAGCTTATTTAGCGGTGGGAGAGTAGCACGTGTAACAAAAATGTCCCCTGAGCTGTTAATCCATTGTACACGTGGTATGCTGATAATATCTAAAATAATCATTAGCTGCATCACTAAAATTAAATCAATGGAATGATCTAAGTAGCCCAAACATTAGCCTTGTAAATCAAGGGTTAAAAATTGTTGAGAGTTAATGATTTGAGATTTTATGCTTGTAGCCGATTTTTGAGATATTAAAGCTGATTTAGCAATAAAATTTTAAATACTATAATTTTAATTCATTCATATTTTTTGGAATCTAGTGGAATGCTAAACTATTAAGAATCACCTTTATTTATGATTTGAATTCCAAATAGTCTCTTAAACGAGCTGTTATGCATGCGATATGCATCTATACATATGCATCATGATGGGCTTCCGAAGGTTACAACTGAGAGGTTGAGTAGTCAGACTAAAAACGTCACCAAGCTATGTAGGCCCCACAGTGATGTATGTATTGAATCCCACCGTCCATACATTTCGAGAAATCATTTAAGACCAATGCAGATCCAAAGCTCTACTGGACCCACCACAGAAAATAGTGGGGAGAGTGATGCCTACCGTTAAAACCTTCCTCATTGTATTTATTTGAGAACTAACGTGTTCATAAGTTAACAAAGACACAAAAGAATGTTAAACACAAATATCAGCTTGATCGAAAACTTTTGTAGCCCTTTGAATTTTTTAATGGTGGGCATCACTCTCTCCGCTGTTTTCTGTGGTGGGATCCACTGGAGCTTTAAATCTGACTTATTCTTAGGCTCAAGCCTTAAAATGATCTCTCTAAATAAATGGACGGTGTGGATATAAAACATATGTCATAATAGGTCCACATAACTTGATGACGTCATTTCAGTAGCCAGTTGAGTAGCCAGACTCGCTGCTTGCAGTGCCGTCACCAAGTTATGTGGCACCATGGTGTATGTTTTGTATCTACACCGGCCATACATTCTCGGAGATCATTTTAGGATATGATACAGAGAATGAGGCAGATCTAAGGTTGGAGTGTACGGTGTACCCCACCGTGGAAAACAGCGGAAAGAGTGACACACACGGTTGAAACCTTTCCGAAGGTCCACCATGGTGTTTATTTGAGATCCAACCTGTTTATGTGTTAAATCGGTGATGAAAGAACGGAAAACACAAATATCAGTTTTATCGAAAACTTTTGTGGCCATTAGAACTTTTTAATGGTGGGCGTCCCTCTCCCCACCGTTTTCTGTGTGGGTCCACTCCTGCTTTGGATCTGACTTATTCTTTGGATTATGCTCTGATGTGATCTCTCCAAATGAATGGACGGTGTGGATACAAAACATACACCACGGTGGGCTCACATAACTTGGTGACGTCACTTCAATGGCGAGCATAGCATCGCTACTCAACCGGACGCTGATTTCCTGCGAAAGGCGAAGTTCCTGCGCAAGGATGCTGCATGTTTGTGGGAAATATTTTTTCCGTTTTGTGAGCTCATTTTAGTACAGAATAAAAAAAATTGAGGTGGATACAAGACTCAAGTGGGCCACACGAGAGAAGACAGTGGAGATTCAGTGAGAACCGTTGAAACATTCTTATAACCATAAAAACTTTGTCGTAGGCTATTTTATTTTCTATTTTCACTTCATCCCCGAGGTAATGGCCTTATAAACGGTTTGGATGGCATATAAACATCAAGTGGAGCTCAAGAATGTTTCAACGGTGGGTATTTCTTTTCCCAATGTTCCCTCTGGTGTGGTCCACTTCAGTTTTGGATCCAAATCATTTTTGGTCACTTGTCCTAAAATTAGCTCGCCAAACGGATGAACGGAGTATATTTCCCAAAAACATTGCGGTGGGCCCCACCTAGCATCCTTGCGAAGGAACTTCATGCCAAAGGCTTTCGCAGAAATCCGCGTCCCAACCTACTCAACCTGTCCGTATCTAATCCACGTCCGTCAGTAGCTAATCCGCGTCCGATTTGGAGCTGCTCTTTGTCCGCGCAGCTCAGGAACCGAGAAACCTACCAGTCAAAAAAACGAAGAAAAGAAGTCTTATTAAAACCTACCATTCCTTACAAGAAATCTCACGTTCTCTTGCTAATCCGGCCCCATTTTCTTCACAGAACACAGATCCCGGAAAATACCCAAATGGGAACTACCATCATTCTCCCTTTTCTATGAACGTCTCTGTCGTGGTCTTGGTCGATATCGTCTATTCTACTAACTTCATTGGTGGTGTTGTCCTTTACATTCTCGCATTCACGTAGAGAGACGCATCGTTTCCCTCGATCGATCGAGTCGGATGGCGAGGACTGGAAACAACAAGAATATACAGGCCAAGCTGGTGGGTATGTTTTCCCTTTTTCATCAAAATTTTTTTTTCTTCTATTCTGATCAGAATCCATTATTTCTGTTTCACACTTGTTTCTCGCTTTTCCGTACGACTCCATTAGTAATTGATATCTTACCCATCCCGATTTGATTCGTATGTACCCATTTTCCTTTTTGGGAATTGGATTGGGACACTTTGGTACCGTATCTATTACCAAATGGAAAATGGGTGTGTGCAATAAGTGGCTCCTTTGCTATTACTACTGCGACTACTGCTATTGCTGCTGTTGCTATTGCTGTTGTTGTTTTGCCCATCGTCATCATCTCCACCATCAACATTATCACTGAGGAATTATTCCAAACTCTGGCAGACTGTTGGATCATATATGGCATACTCCGGTGGACACCTGACTTACCTGTATGTTGATCCAACCATCCATATCTTACACGACTCCTTATCATTGCATCGAAGGAGTTATCCTAAGTCCTCTGTTCGCTCATGACTTGGTCGATGTCAATACCAAGAGACAGGTGCTCCCTCGGCTACCATTGGAGTAGGGCCTCCCCCAGCATCAGCTAAATTAGTAGACTTGACCCACTCATAAAGTGAGTCCTCAGCATCATCACTTGGATGCTCTCGTCTGCTAATCAACAACAAGTCCAACGGCTTCCGATGTGCCTCCATTTCTTGCTCTGCCAGTAGATGACTCTTTGTCGGCTTTATATTGTAGTGGCAATATACGAGCTTCTGCAGCTTTTCATATCCCAGCCTGTTCCTCTCATTAGTGTGTATGAGTAACCAATTGCTCCAATTTCCCTCGTATGGCGAAGAGGAGAAAGTCTGGGTGAGAACACGGATGGCCAGTTACTGCAATGTGGGAGCATCGCTTCTGAACTTCTCCCACCACTTGCCTGCCAATCCATCAGAAGAATGTAATTGGGATATGCAGTTGCTCAATCACTGACCATACTATTTAGTTAATATACTCACATGGCATCATTTTTTTTAAATTTTTTTTTATTTTTTTATTTAGTATGCTTTTGTAGTTACAAATGAGAACAAATCCTTAGCATCTCTAAAGCGCAGCAACTTTTAAACACAGATTCACGAATCATCATTATTAATCGCCCATATATATTCAGGGACTATAAGAAAATAAAGGGCATAATTTATTATTAATTGGTTCCCGAAATCTCCCTTTTTCTTTCGAATAAGGGAATAGCTTTTGATGTACCTGGTGGACAGCCATCGTCAATCCATTATCCTTCCATAGCCAATGTTTTCAGTAGAACTTGGGGTCTAGGTAAAATACTGAAACCCAAATGATATTTAATTTGTTGCATTAACATATAAGCAAAAGTAATACTTAAATTGCAAGTGCAAGTGATAAATAAATAAAGTTAAACATAACAAACACACCGGCCTTTTGGAGTGGATGCTCAAGGGTCATGGTTTATCTGTCATTGATAATGTCGAGCACCCATAGATGTGAATGGGGAGATGTAATGTATTTTCTCTCTGATCAATCACATAAGCTTGTACATGGATCCCATCGAAGCCATGTTTCATTATCTACAACCTTAAGGACTGTAATTTGGTTGCAAGATGCCGACGACATCATGAACTCTGTCCTAGAAGGAATCACTAAGCACCATCCCTGCAGCCCTCTGTGCAATTAATGTCTATCTCTGATTTCACTGACCGAAATCTCTCAGATTTGAACAATATCCTCAGCTTTGCTTTGTGCTTGTGCAAGCTGTTAAGTGCGGTAACGTTCATAGTGAACCATGTTGTACTCGATCAGACGATATCCCATCGTTGACTTAAGGGTGTTCTTTATTGTGTCTCTCTAGCCTATCGACTTGAGCATTAGGTCAATGCAGCGAGTCGCATACGGGGTCGAGCATTTGCACACTCAGGTCTCATCTCTCGGAAGGAAGGTGGATATTGTTGGCAGGTGTAGGAGAGCTCTCATCTCAAATGTAGCAAGCACCCCCTCCAACAATTCCCCTCACATCATAGCTTTGGTACAATTGGCCTCCCTTATCTACTTTGTCATGAATCTCTAGTCCTTTTTCCATGAGGGCTAGTTTTGCTTCCCCTCTCCCTCCTACCTCTTCCTTCCCTTTTCCTTTTCTCTAGCCCAGGGTGTGGGCTCTTTCCCTTACTCGGGGTTTGGTTTCTCTTCCTCTATCTTGGCTTAGGGCGTGGGCTTTTCTCCTTGACTTGGGGTGTGGACCCCCTGTATATTCTTTGGCATGTAGGCCATTTGAGAGGAAATAAAAGTTTTTTTGCTTAGACTTTCAAAAAAAGAAAAGAAAAAAAGAAGAAGCTAACCACACTAGCATAATCAATATTAGGATGAGTAATTGTTAGGTAGATTGGTCATCCTACAAGGCACTGATAAATATTAGCATCATAGAGTGTTTCAAATTATTGATCATAAAGACAACGGGTTAACTTCCGTGGGAGATTTTGTAAGTCTTGCACCTAAAATGGCAACATCATTGAGCAAATCAAGGACATATTTTCTTTGAAATATGGGGATACCTTTCTTTGATCTTCTTCTTCTTCTTCTTTTTTATTTTTATTTTTTATTTTTTATTTATTTTAATTCCTGTCTTTGATCTTGCAACTTTGATTCCAAGAAAGTATTTTTTTTTTGGGTCCAAGATCTTTAAAATTGAACACACTCAGCAAATAGAATTTAACTTGTTAAATTCCCTCTTTGTTATCCCCGGTAAGTAGAATGTCATCAACATAGGTGATCATAATGGTCGTAGTTTTCTGTTCCCTTTTTATGAAAATTGAATGATCGAAAGTGATCCATTTGAACATGAGAAATAACATCTGAACTTTGTTATTGATGATGGGTGTGGTTTGTATGGTTGTTCGGGTCCACAACCCACTTAGGTGATGGTAATAAGGGCCATACAATCGTATGTCTAATATCAACCCTATTTGAGTTCATACAATGAGGGTCCACATATGCTTCTAGAAGCCTGATGCGATATCTTCGGTAGTAGCTCGAGATTTGATGTCGTGTGGTGCTTAAGGTATTTTGTATCGGTAACGGTGGCCATAACGGTCACCATCATTATCGATACGGGTATCGGTCATAACGGCCAATATGGGGGCGTAATTATAGAGAATGCTAGTGTATTGTATATGTGGTTAGTGATCCTTTTAGTGTAAGTGCATGTGCACACTCTCCTCTCTCCTGCGGTGTACCATATGCTCTATTATAATAAAATATTGTGTGTTAGGGCAAGCAAGCCTAATACATCTTTCCCAAACTCTCCTCCTTCTTCTCTCTTAATCATTCTTCTCTTTTCTTCGCATTATTATTATCAAACCATTCTCTACTTGGTATCAGAGAATAGATCCAGGCATTCCGCATCCAACGGATTGAGAGGCGACACGTCACCTTGCTGACGTTAGCAGCCGTACGGCTGACGTCAGCGTTGTATGGACACATGGACTCTATTTGAGCTAGAAGTTTAGAGGTTCGATAGATCTTGATTTTAAAAGATTTGTCATGCTTTTTTCAGAATTTTTTGGACCTCCTTTCATGGTATTTTGGGTGAAATAAAGAAATTCGAAAATCGGGCCTATCTTTCATTTTTCTTCGATCTACCTCAAATTAGTAAGCTTTTCTTTGGTTTCTTTGCTCAAGATGGACCGAAATCTTTCTCCCAAGCTTCCCATAGAGGATTTTTTGAACCTAAGATCCATGTTTGAGAGGTTTTAACCTCAAACAGACATGCGGCTGGGCTGTTTTTCACTCGGTTGGGCCGTTTTTTTATTGAGTTTCATGTTATTTTGGATGATTGCTATTTGTTTGGGGTTTATCTCTTATTATCTTGAAGCATCGAGTGAGATAGAGTTGTTTAAATAATCCTTCTTGGCGTAGGGCCTCTCTTGGCATAGGTTTATCTCTTTTGGATTCTCCTATGGCTGACTCTTATCCTCTTCCTCTTTCCACTAGTGATTATGGGGAAACTCCTCTCCCCTCCATTCAACATCCTGTTAGTGATTTGGGTGAGCCTAAGCCTCTACCTCTGCGGGTGTATCATCATTGAGATAAATCTTCACACGCTCAGCTATCCACCCTTTCGCTCACTTTGGATGTTGGATCAGATGACTCTCCTACCTCAAGTTTAGATCTCCCTATTGCCTTGCGCAAAAGTCTTGTATTCAACACCCCATTAGTAATTTCGTTTCATATGATCATCTTTCACCGTCTTTTCAGTCGTTTGCAACTTTCCTTTCATCACAAATTATTCCTCGGTCTCTCTCACATGCTCTTTAAAGTCCTGACTGGATGAATGCGATGATAGAAGAAATGTCTGCTCTTGAGAAGAATCATACTTGGTACCTTGTGCCACTTCCTTTAGGTCATAAACTTGTTGGATGTCGATGGGTTTATACAACAAGTTTTTTCCAGACGGCTTCATTGATTGCTATAAAGCCCGTCTTGTTGCTAAGGGTTACACAGACTCATGGTGTGGATTACTTCGAGACATTCTCTCCGGTGGCTAAGCTTAATTCGATTCGCGTTGTGATCTCCTTGGCCGTTAATTTATCATGGCCCTTGTTTCAACTTGATGTTAATAATGCATTTCTCCATGGGGACCTTGCAGAGGAAGTTTACATGCGTCAACCTCGTGGCTTTGTTGCTTCTCACAACCCTGCGCTTGTATGTCGGTTGAAGAAGACTCTTTATAGACTTGAACAATCTCCACGTGCATAGTTCGAAAAATTCAGTCACTCTCTCTTAGAGTTTGACTTTGTTCGTAGTCATGCCGATCATTCTCTTTATATGTCATCGATCGACGGGCATCATGGTTCTCATTGTCTATGTGGATGATATTGTTCTGTCCGGTAGTGATTCTATTGGAATGAGGGAGGTCAAAGAATTTTTGAAAACCAAGTTTAAGATCAAGGATCTTGGTCCTCTTCGCTACTTCCTCGGAATTGAAGTTAGTCGCTCATCATTCAGATTGGTCTTGTCACAACAAAAACTATGCCCTCTATCTTCTCATGGAGACTGACATGTTAGGGTGCAAGCCGGCTACCACTCCCATGGATACTTCACAGAAGTTTCGACCATATGATGGTGCTCTCCTTATTGATCCCGGGATGTATCGACGACTTGTAGGCCGGTTTATTTACTTGACTATTACTTGACCAGATCTCTCATTTGCAGTGGGCGTTGTTAGCCAATTCATGCAAGCTCACCGTACTTCCCATCTCACGGCTGTCTACCGCATACTTTATCATCTAAAATCAGCCCCGGGTCTTGGCCTCCACTTTCAGTTGCATGGTCATCTTCATCTTTCTGGCTATTCCGATGCTGATTGTGCAGGTAGTACTTATTATCGCCGCTCTACGTCCGGCTTCTGTACCTTCCAAGGTGGCAATCTTATAACATGGAAGAGCAAAAAAGCAACCGGTTGTTGCTCGGTCCTCGGCTGAAGCAGAATATCGTGTTATGGCTCATGTGACGTGTGAGCTCGTGTGGCTTCACAACCTTCTTGAAGAACTTAATTATCCTCCTTCGGATCTTGTTTCTCTTCACTGTGACAACCAAGCGGCCATACATATTGCTCGTACCCCGGTTTTCCACGAGCGAACCAAGCATATTGAGGTCGACTATCACTTTATTCGGGCGAAAGTAGCTTCTAAGGAAATCGTCACTCATTTTGTTCGATCTGGGTATCAACTTGCTGATGTTTTTACAAAGTCCTTGAGTTGAGATGCTTTTCATCGTGTTTTTACAAATTGGGCATGATCAACATCTATGCTCCAACTTGAGTGGGAGTATAGAGAATGCCAGTGTATTGTGTGTGTGGTTAGTGGCCCGTTTAGTGTAAGTGCATGTGCACACTTTCCTCCTCCTGCGGTGTACCATATGCCCTATTATAATAAAATATTGTGTGTTAGGGCAAGCAAGCCTAACACAACATCTTTCCCAAACTCTCCTCCTCTCTCAATCTTCTCCTCTTTTCTTCACATTATTATCATCAAACCATTTTCTACTGTAATGACTGTTACAATTGCTCGAAAATCCTAAAAAAATTATTAAAAAAATCTAGAATAATATAAATGTTCCAAATCTCTATTCAAAAAATACCATATTAAAAAAATCTAGAATAATATAAATATTCCAAATCTCTATTAAAAAAATACCAACATATCATGTCATTCGCAAGGGGTTAATACAGATAAGATGATGTGAACTTCACAACCTATGACTGATAGGATGCAAGTCATTCCACATCCTACTTGCGATATCGTCTTAAAGAGCTGTCCAATCGTCTCTTTTGTGTTGTGTAACATTTACCACCAAGCGCACGTCGTCAGTAGAAGATATGTCCATTGGTGATGGATTCAGCCTAATCGATACATGAAAAGGACCGATGTCATTTTCTACAATGTCGTCAGCCTCAAAAGTACGGATGAAATTGTAAAGCAAACAATAGGCAATCACAATCTTCACCTATGCGAACATTTCATATTGAGGTACGGTTTTTAGGATGGGAAATCAAGCTTTTAGAACTCCGAAACACCTCTTTATAATGTTTCTTAGTTGGGCATGACAATAGTTGAATAATTCTCTCATGTTTTGTGGGTTGTGTCATGTATGAAATTCATTGAGGTGGTAGCGCACTCCATGATACGAAGCCATAAACCCAGGCAAATATGCGTAGCCAACATCTACAACGTAGTATTTTCTTACATGGAGTTATACAGGCAATTAGTAATTGTTGCCATCCAACGCTTTTGAAGTCTTAATGATGATAAAGTTTAGTTATATTACCTTGATGTATTTTAAGTGGATCATGCTGATGTGTTAGACTATGTAGTACTCATGCATTAGATGCAGAATCCTCCCATCTGACCACCATGTATATGAACTTCGTATTAAAACTATAAGCACCCATAACATTTTGAGAAATTGTTCCTTTCTGATTATGATAGGTCCCACTTTCTAATGTTGGGACAAATGCAGGTATGTGCATTCCGTTGATTGCACCAACACAATCCTATGTATAATTGTGTGTCAGCATTAATATTCGGTGTATACGATAACAAGCCTCCATAGAAGGGAAATTTAAATATAACTGCTCTAACCTGAAAGTAGGAGCTCCAAAACGGGTTCGATGATATTTCTGTCGACGTTTCAGGGCCAAGAAGTTTCACGTTCTTTGGATATAATGAGACAATGGCATCTAATGCCCTGGAGAAGTAACAACTTACAGTTTCCCCCGACCTTATGTGCCGATGGCCTATGACACGGTCGCGCACATTATGACTGACAGTATGAAGGAACATAATCAGTTGTTCCTCCATACTGACATGTCTTCCATCTGGTAATGCATTCCGATCTCTCAAAACGACGCATAAGTGGAAGAAAGTCGTCATGTTCATTCGTAACTGCTCCTTGCAGTCACAGTCTCGAGATCTAATAATCCCGTTTATTATGCGTGCTTGTTCAATATCGCCACTTTTAGAAGGAGCCTGGAATAAATAGTCTGACAATAATCTCCCGTAGCAATTATTGCCATGTGGCAGATACGATGGCTGCAAATCCAGCCATCTCTTCTTCGGTCCATCCATGTTGATACATCTTTTGTTTTCATGTACAAGAGATGAAATAAAATTTAGCAAGGAGGGAAAATGTACAGTAAACGGGCTACCATATATCTGAAGGAGCCGACCCCATCTGATGTTGTTGTCGTAATAAGTATAAAATGTATATTTGTAAGGACAATGTGGAGGGACCTAATTCCGAATGTCCTTCAGGATACAATTGGAGTTCTAACTTATTATTCCATACAAGGCATTATTTTTTAGAAGATGGACCACCTTGACAATAGCAATTTCCAATTCTGGATGGTAATTCTCTACTTAAAACAGGGAATCAAATAAGGCCTATATTTAATTGACTCTTGGTAGGCACTAACTCCCATGGAATAAATGAAGAAGAGGCCATGACCTAGCCATTACAATGATGAATTTTCACTGTCGGATGGCAGGTAAGATTTGCAATGGAAATAATGTAGTATTTCCAGCATTCCTACCATTCACAAGTGTATTGGGTGGTTTGGAAACAACCCGGATTTCAAATGGACAATACATCTGGCTCAAGATCGATGATGAACCGGTATGAAGCTGAACAGAGTCGATGAGACGCAACTATGCTGTCAGGGCCTCACAAACCATCTCCCATCTTCTATATTCATTTCCGATTAACAGTTGGAACGGGTAGATGTAGGGATAAACAATTCTTATGTGACAGTAGCAAAGGCCTAACAAGGACTGAAATTTTCCAATATCTTCTTGTCTTAATTAAGAATTTGTCATCAAAGAGTTCTTGAAGAAGCAAAAGAAAAAAAAAACTTCATAAATTTCAGAACTCATTTCTGAAAGAGTGAAATAAACACAAACCTCATCCCAACATAACATCTTCTTTATTGCAATCTTCAGAATAATATAATGGACTAACAGGTGTCAAGCTATGCTTCTTAGAGGCCTTCTTCATTTGCATGTGTTGGATGATATCAGTACTGTGTTTCCAGCATAGAATTTCCCTAGTTTTTCTTCTGTATTCTCCCAGTCTCTGATCAACTTCATTTTCCAATCCTTCGATCATTTTTTACTATTCGTAGAACGTGTTTGACCAATGGTTTAGCCTGACTGAATTTTTAGATCTAGCTTTTCACAGCTTCTTGAGTCTGAATCGCACCTTGGAAACACAAATGTTTGTCATTATATGTTTGTTTTGGCTGCAGTCTTTGCATTTAACCTTCAAAAGACTATTTTGTTCGTCTTTGATCACTTTTAACTGGTTTCACCAGCCAATGTGTTTGCCCCGCAGTTTTATTCACACAATTCTCTCAGATTGGAGAAAATTTGGTCCAGATGAATTCTACTTTTCTTGTCAAGGTGTAACATTTCAACATGTAAGACACTGTTAGTTTCCTCTTCTTTGCACAACTCTTTATGGTGCAACTCAATGTCTTTCACTTGTGTCAAACATGATGGTTTCTTTCATCGGATGGCATTCAACGCGCATCTGTTGTGAATGAGAAAGCATATTCCTGTCTTACATAAGGTGTTCTGTATCGGTATCGGTGGGCGTAATGGTGCCCATCGTTACTGCTACGAATACGCCCCATATCAGCCGATACGGGTCCCGTAACGGTGTAGATTTTTTTTTTTTTTTTTTTTTTTTTTTTTTTTTTTATGTCAAAAAATTATGGAAAAATATCCATTAAATCCAGAATATTTTAAATATTCCAAATATGCATTCATTTGTAATTTGGAACATGTTTATGGTGGTGTAATGGTCCACTCTTTGGTGAGAAGTTGTATCGGACAGTCTGATGAATTTATGAACTAGACAACCTGAATTTGACTGCAAAACTCATATATGTAATTTTCTAACCATTTACTATCAATAATAGATTTATTAGAATGAACGTAATATCAAAATATCTTACATGTGTAGGTGTTTGCAATTATTTTTCATAATTTATTCTATATTAAGTTATTAACATACTTGAGGAGTGAAGTCTCTACTCTAGAGTCTAGACTAGAGTCCAGACTTGCATAAATTACAATGTTCATTCTATTTTAAAGTCTTCATTCTTCAACATGTCAGAGACTTCTCCTCCTATCCTGTGGCTGTGATTCCTGTCCTGTCATCCCCAAGTCAAGAATATTTTTTTTTTAAAAAATAGTAGTGTCCGATATACTCCCCTGCAACTTGATCAAGGATTACTTGATTGGTTGTTAGGGGAGTTATTTTAAATACAAGTTCGGCAGTGTCAAGTGTGTGTGCTTGCTTGGTGAATGTGTGGGTAATGGACTAATGGGTACTGTTGCAAATGCAATACTTACCTTAATACAAATATATACTTACAATTACCATAATAAAATTCACAAGTCACCACCAAAATGAAAATCTGTTTTTTTGTGGTTGCTCGACCTCTATATCATCGTCATCGTCATCGTCATCATCAGGCTGCGGTTGCATATCCATAATATCTAGTGCCGGAAGGAAATACCAGGTCAACGAAACCAGAGGATGACTGATCCTGACTAGGCAACGACTCCGAATCCGAGTAAGGATATCCACCAGTGCCCGTCGAATAGCCATACTGGTGCCCGTACTCAGGTTGTTGAGAATCTTGAGATTGAGAGTGTGTCTGTGATGAGTAACTTGGATTTGGATCTGGATAATCTATAATCATATGGATATGGATCGGGAGGACTACTCTAATATGAATGTGATGGAACAGGCTCAATATAACTATAATCATAATCCAATTGGCCATAAGAATATCCATCATAATGCCGAGAACCATGGGCCTGTTGATGTTCCGTACCTCTCGGACCCAGTGCACCGCTAGACCTACCCTCCTGCTGGCTGTATCGTGACTTAGTACACTCATAAGTCCGACCTCGTGTACTACTTTATCGATGTTTATCGGCCTCGTGATCTGTAGACGGCTGTATGGTGTGCTGAGTAACACCAGAAGTGCCAGCACCAGGGGCTGGGGCGTCATCATCACCATCATCCGACACGGTCAGGTTACCACTGCTCGTACTCTTCCACTGATCTTAAGCCGTACTTGGCATAAAAGTTGCCCCTCTTTCTGGGTCCAACACAGCTGCACGACTCTCTTGTTGCGCTATGCGTATTGGTGGGTCTTCAATTTTTAATTCTTCACTATCATCTTCAATTTGCTTTTCCCTTGTTTCTAACCAAGGTAGAAGTTGGTCGTCCTCATCATAAATATTGTCCAAGTTTATTGGACAGCAGTTTGTGTAATCGGCGCCTATAATGCTCCTATAATGTTGTCGCATTCTTAGCCTCATATTGTAGTGCATGAAGACAAGTCTATCATACGTCTTAGTCTACAATCTATTCCTATTCTTTGAATGAGTAAGTGCAAAACAACTCCAATTCCTTTCGCAGCTAGAATAAGATGTTGTTTGGCTCAAAACTTATACTGCAATTTTTTGGAGAGCCTTCGTACTCTCTCCGAAATTCATCCACCATTTGGCCGGTTGTAACCTAGATACTGCATGTTGTGCAAGAGCATCTCCAAAGCTACCCAGGTGATTTCCAAATTTATCTAATTCATTCAACGTTTTTATTTGCATATCTAAGTTAGACTCTAATCTCTTTATCATATTATTTAACCCGACACGAACTTCATTATCCGCAACAAATGGTTGGGCATATCTGTACCTAGGATTTAGGTAGTAACCTACTGCATGAAGATCGTGATGGAGTTGTCTTGTCCATCTCTTATCGATCATCTTCTAATAAGACTCCCAACTTCTACAATCACGTTGAATTGCCAACTTCGCCTTATCCATGGCATCGTATAAGAAGCCCATGGTAGGTGCTTCGTCGGTTTCAACAAGACGGAATACCCTCATTAGTGGCTCCATCACCTTTAGGATAAACTTGACCCTCTTCCAATATTTGTTGTCTTGTATGGTTTTCACAACTTCAATCGGTGTCCCTGATTTCTTCTGCCCATGTTTTGTGTTGAGCCAATCTCGGGAATCGAACATCTCACTCAACTCTCCCCTATGCTGGTGTAAACTCTCTAATGTTATAAAGTTTGTTGCGAATCTAGTCGCCGCAGGCCTCACCAACTCTCGTCCCTTTGTAAACTTCCTCATTATTGCAACTACTTGATTATGGTTGTAAATAAAAGTTGTCACTTCTTTTGCCCTTTCAACCATTTCCTTAACATTCTTCTTCTTCCCAATATCTTCCAATATAAGATCAATACGATGGGCAGCACATGGTGACTAAAAAATATGTGGTCTCTTTTTCATTTACTTATGTCCTGCAAGCTTATATGATGCTTCATTATCTGTCACAATCCGCACCACATTCTCCTCTCCAATCTCATCCACAACTTTATCCATTGGGTCCAAAAATATAATTAGAATTTTTCGTTGTGGTCGAGGCATTAATTGACTTGTGGTATACAGTTCCCAAGTGGTAGTACACTATGAAGTTGATTATGCTGTGTCTGGTTGGGCCAGTCCGACCATCTGGTTGGGCCAGTCTAACCATCGCACATGATCGTGCATCCTCTGGCCTGCCATACAAGTTTAAAGGTAGCCACATATGCTTTCACATCCGCATACTCTGCATTTGTCCATTTCTCGCTAATATCCCTACCCGTGGGAGCTTTAATTCCTTCATCTGCCTCTGCTGCTGTATCAATTACCACCTGCCAATAAGGAGAATTGGCCGTGTTAGGAGGTATGTTGGCATGTATAAATAACTTTGCCGCTGCCCTATCTAGCTTTTCAACGGAAGTTCTACTCTACACTTGTTTGATCTTCTTTTGTTTAGTTGATTCTTTTCTAAACAGGATTGGATCAATGGAGGGTCTTCTAGGCTCATTTACTTCTTCATCCAAATGTATAGGGTCATCACGTGAAGATGCCTCTCGTCGGCTCCCTAACGTCGTAACCCATCAAACCTACCTCCCACCCACACTTGTAGAAGCAGTTGCACTCCTAGCTGCACTCCCACTCCCATTGCCCCCCCTGTATCACGTATTGACTCACTCGAGCCAAACATGCGGCGACGTTTTTCCTCTTCACCAGCAAGACGCAAGCTCTCTCTCTCCGAGCTATTGTTAATTCTCGATCTGAATCTTCGTCAGAATCAATAATATCTTCATCACGAACGCCCATATATTCAGGACCAAACACCTCCTGTCAAGCCGCATCCAAAATTTCATATTTCTTCTTTTGTCCAGTGGCACGTTTACCCTTCGACTCATCCAAATTGGCTTGCATTAAAATCATTATCTCTTTTGGTACTGTAGTACATCCCGCAACTTGACCCTTTCGATGTGCCAAATGTTGTTTGAGACGTGTAATTCCACCAATTATTAGTCTCTCACAATAGTTGCACTTCATTTGGTGCCTAGTACCACCTACCCTCTGACAATGTTGCCATCCGATATCCTCACTTGTTGGCCAGATCCAGACATTTCCTTAGGTAGATTAGATATGACCTATGTCTATGTGAGATTGTGAGTCTACTCGATTCTCTAAATTTATATACGGTTTTTACTTTTTATAGGAGAATGAATGAATGAATTAATTTAAATCTCGAAAACCTAATGTAAATAGATTAATAACAGAAAGTTCGAAAACTGATTTTATGTTCTAAACCCTAAGAAGCTCCAAAACCTGTCAAAAATAAGAAAATATAAACATAAAGTCATTAATCCAAAAATAGAAAAAAATATAAAATCACAACCATAATCTGTTAAATGGACATTAATATGTTTAGCTATGATTAACATATCATATTCTATCATTAAAACAACAATACATTCAATAAAAAATGATTTTTCGAATAAAAAAAATGGCTGAAAATAGTGCGTAAATAGAAAAAAAATATAAAAAAAATATAAAATCACAACAATAATTTGTTAAATGGACATTAATATGTTCTACTATGATTAACACATCATATTCTACCATTAAAACAACAATACATTGAATAAAAAATGATTTTTCGAATTAAAAAAAAATGGCCGAAAATAGTGCATAAATAGAAAAAAATATAAAATCACAATCATAATCTGTTACATAGACATTAATATGTTCACTAGGATTAACATATCATATTCTACCATTAAAACAACAATACATTAAATAAAAAATGATTTTTCGAATTAAAAAAAAATGGCCGAAAATAGTGCGTAAATAGAAAAAAATACAAAAAAGATATAAAATCACAACAATAATCTGTTAAATGGACATTAATATGTTCTACTATAATTAACACATCATATTCTACCATTAAAACAATAATACATTGAATAAAAAATGATTTTTCAAATTAAAAAAAAGGACCAAAAATAGTGCGTAAATCGAAAAAAATATAAAATCACAACCATAATCTGTTAAATGAACATTAATATGTTCTACTATGATTAACACATCATATTCTGCCATTAAAACAACAACGCATTGAATAAGAAATGATTTTTTGAATTTTTTAAGAAATGGCCGAAAATAGTGGAAAATAGAAAAAAATATAAAATCACAACAATAATATGTTAAATGGATATTAATATGTTCTACTATGATTAACACATCATATTCTACCATTAAAACAACAATACATTGAATAAAAAATGATTTTTTGAAATAAAAAAGGTTGAAAATAGTGCGTAAATAGAAAAAAATATATAAAAAATATAAAATCACAACAATAATCTGTTAAATGGATATTAATATGTTCTACTGTGATTAACACATCGTATTCTACCATTAAAACAACAATACATTGAATAAAAAATGATTTTTCGAATTAAAAAAAAATGGTTGAAAATAATACGTAAATAGAAAAAAAAATATAAAATCACAACAATAATCTGTTAAATGGACATTAATATGTTCTACTATGATTAACACATCATATTCTACCATTAAAACAACGATACATTGAATAAAAAGTATAAATACCTATTTTTGAAGAATTTCTGAAAAATGGCCCACGGAGCTTCGAATCAAGAAAATCCTTAATATAACTTGTTTTGATCCTTAATTTCAAGCTAAGGGTGGTCGGAATTTGCAATAGAATGGTTTAAGAAGAATTTGGAAGAGAAAAATATTAACAAATGTGAAAAATCGGAGCTTAAAAAGAAAGAAAGAAAAAAACTAGCCGTTTTCTGATCGTTACGCCCTGACCGTTACGGTTACAAAAATAGGGGGGGTGGCCGTTACGACCCTGTAATGTGTAACGGTGTCGGCTGTTACCGTTACGTATCAGCCGTTACAGCCGATACTTAACCGATTCCGAACACCTTGGTCTTGCACTACTTTGCACTACTTCCCAATCAATGTTGACCTAGTAGATTATTACGTCCCTGATTCAAAATCACACATGTACTATCATAATACTTTCTCCAAAAAAAAAAAAAAAAAAAAAAAAAAAAAAACAAAGCATCACCTAGAAACAATAATCTCATTTGCCTTCTTAAGATCAGGCAAGCTTGTAGGGTTATGGATGCCCTTCCCAGATTAATATGAGTTTGTTGACCAATTCATGGTTCTGATGGCTTCTAATGCTGACAACCATCTTACATAATTTACCCTCTGATGTTCACGGTAAAATCTGTACCTTTCTCCAATAAAAAAGAAACAATGCATCACCTAGAAACATATGCCTCATTTTCCTTCTTTGAAACACGTAACCTTGTAGGGTTGTGGATGCTTTTTCCCAGATTCACGGGAGGTTGTTGACCATTACTTGAGAAATATTGTCGACTATTTATTAAGAAACCATGTTTCCGTACCTTCCACTTTTGACAACCATATTGCATTATTTACCCCTTGATATGCAATTAGTTCTGAAGACCTTCACTCTCACCCAATTCTCTTCTTTAACATATTCAAAGTTAACTAGAACTTCATTCAAGGCGCACATTTTAGTGTCAACTAGTTTTCTACATGATATCCCGGAGGTTGAACTATTCGAGAGTCATCAGAAACTAAGGAAGAACTCAATAATCAGTATAAATGGTTCTTTTGAGTGTTGGGTCTCGATGCTTTGGAATTCCTGAAACCCATAAACTTTAGTATATGCATGTAATGAGCATGATAGGGAAATGCTTGAAGTTGAAAGAGAAGTGGAAAAAAAAAGAGATTTAACAAAAATAAAAACACGAGAAACGGAGAATCTCTACACACCTTGTTCTTGACTTTTCTTTCCTCATCTCTCCTTTATTCTTTATGTTATGGCAAAATATAGTCCAACCACTTTCAAGGTCAGCTCGACCCAACGAACGCTCGACCCCGAAACACTTCACCAAGGAAAACTGGCATGAAGCTGATGTCCGCTCCCACGAATACAGCCCTCAGCATAACGTGGTCCCAAGTTCCTGCTCGCTCGCGACCACCAAAGGATGTATGACCTGACAAAGTGAAGGGGCCATCGAGAGTGGCTAGATCCGACAGGAGATCAGATCCGAGCTATGGCTCGGACTGGTTTAGCCATGACTAGATCAGCTCGGATCGTTTTCGGCCGACCAATGGAGCTCTGCTCAGATAAGCTCGGCTCGGATTGTCCTCGGTCGGTCGATAGAGCTCGACTCCGATGAGCTCGGCCCAAATCGTCCTCGGTTGACCGATGGAGCTCGGTCAAGATTAGCTCGGTGCAAGACCCTCCCCAGTAACTCACGACAAAAGTAATCGCCCTACGCACGATTCCAGGATAACTGACAACGTTCATCACTAGTGCACATCTCGCCTAACGACTGAGATAGTGCCTAAGATAGCGGGCCACGTGGTCCTATGAACACTATAAATAAGAGAATCACTGATAAGGAGATGTATGCAAAATCTCCTGCCCAAAACCCCTTGTACACGACCAGACCCAGATTCCTAGCCTGACTTTGGCATCGGAGGGTCCCCTGATCTAGTAGTCAGGGTCTCCTTTGTTTCTTTCCTGTGCAGGTGCTCGGAAGTTGGGAGAGGGCAGCCTAGATTTGTGCATCAACATATTGGAGCCTTCTGTGGGAACGGCGTGAAAGCCGTTCCTGCTTCACCAAGAGAAAGCAATGGCGAAAAGAAGAAAGAAAGCACTTCCCCTCTTCGCCGCTGCCAGCCCTAAGCCGCTGGACAACACAACCTTCAAAATTCATCTTCTCAGCTTCAGGTAAAGTCGGCTCCTACAGGACCGACACAACGGTGTTTGAACCGAGGAGGCCGTTACCTTTCCTTGCAAAACCAAGTCGAAACGTTGGCCAACGAGCTCGGCCAAATGATACAATTGCTGGAAAGGCAACTTCCTCTCCCTAATCAAGAGGCGGTGGCCCCGATAGTTGTCGGAGACTCCGCACCGGCAGGGTCTCGAAGAGAAGCGTCCCGAGGCATATCTGCCCGAGCACCGTCCCATGTTTCAGGGACCTCGATGTTGGCACCTTCCGACCTGCGTCATGAACTGGAAAAAAAAAGGCGTGGAAAAGTTCCGGAGGAAGATCTGGCCCTCGAAATTGTCGCAGAAAACAAAGATCCCTGGGAGGTCCAGCTTGACGAGCTGCGAGGCCAGATCGACGTCATGTGCCAAGCATACCAGGCGCAATCTCTGACCACGATAGGCGCAATGATGGAGGAAACGAAACCACCATTCACCAGCGAGATCATGAGCTCGACCTTACCCTCAAGATTCCGGATGCAGCCTGTTACCCCGTATTCGGGTTCCGGGGACCCTACTGAGCACCTGGAATCCTACAAGGCTTTGATGGAACTCCAGTTGGCTTCCAGGTCGATCGTGTGCCGTGCTTTCTCCCTGACTTTGACGGGAGCCGCACAAAGCTGGTACAAGCAGTTGAAGCCGAGGTCCATCAGCTCCTTCGCCGACCTCAACAAAGCATTCCTGACGCAGTTCATTGTTGGGAAAGAACGCCGGAAGCCGTCCACTCTTCTGCTCACCATCAAGCAGAAAGAGGGGGAAACTCTGAAGGGTTACATCGTGCGGTTCAACAGTGAAGCAGTACAAGTAGATGACTATTCGGACAAGATAACTATGACCACCATGATAGCCGGCCTTAGAGGAAGGTTCCTCTTCTCAATAGGGAAAAACCCTCCAACACAAGGGGAGCTCATGAATCGAGCACAAAAGTATTCTAATGCTGAAGACCTCTTTAGCTCTTGAAAGGTCACTCGAAGCTACGAAAGCTCGGCAAAAGATAGGAAACGCCGAGAGGAAGCTCCTTCCCAACCGCCTTCAAGCAAGAAGAGGTCGGATGAGAATGCAAGTAAAGGGCAACGACTGAGCAAGCGTCCTGAGAGCCGCTTCAACTCGTACACCCCCCTCAACGCCTCACCAGAACAAGTCCTAGAGGTACGAGATCAACTACTGTTGAAATGGCTGAGTTGCATGAAAACCAGCGCAGATCAATGAGACAAGAGGAAATACTGTGGCTTCCACCGCGATCACGACCATAACACCACTGACTGCTTTGATCTCAAAGAAGAAATTGAGAGCCTCATCCGCAACGGACATTTGTGGGAGTGTGTAAAAGAAGAACGATTAGTTTGGAAGGACAAGCAACAAAGCAAAGCAACCGATGGTGGCCACGAAATCCGCAGCATTTGTGGCGGACCTGCCGGGGGCGGAGATTCAAATCGGGCTCGAAAGGCTCATGCTCGAAGCACTGACCCGAGCCACTATGTTCATCTTGCTAGCAGACCATCCAAAGAGCAGCAAATGCACTCGTGTAGCTTAACATTCTTTGAGGAGGACGCTCGCGACATCCATCACCCGCACGACGACGCTCTGGTTGTAGCCATGACCATAGCTAATTGGAAAGTGTACCGCATTCTCATGGACATGGGTAGCTCGGCGACATACTCTTCTCCGAGGTGTTCGATAAGATGGCAGTTGACAGGTCATGTTTTCGACCTATTAAAACCCCATTGCACGGCTTTCTAGGAGACAAGGTCATCTTCGAAGGTGCCATTTTACTTCCTGTTACTGTTGGGGAAGGAAAGAATCAGGTCACCACTGTGGTCGACTTCTTAGTGGTAAACTGTCCTTTGACCTACAACGTCATTCTCGGACGACCATCTCTCAATGCCATGAGAGCCGTGGTATCTACATACCACCTCATGATGAAGTTCCCTACCGAGGACGGAGTCGGCTACCTCCAAGGAGATCAGCGCGAGGCCTGACAATGTTATTTAACCGTGCTAAGGAGAAAAATGTCCAAGCAAACCCTTACGATCAACTTGCTTGACCTTAGGGAAGACTCCTCAGAAAGTGCCTCTTCGATAAATGACCTCCTAACCATTCCCCTCGATGAGGCCGACCCAACCAGGACAGTCCAAGTCGGGTCATTGCTGACTCCCAACCACCGCGAGCTAACGATGAGCTTCCTCCGACAGAACAACGACGTGTTCGCCTGGTCTCATCAAGACATGTCGGGCATCAACCCAAGGTAATGGTCCACAAGCTAAATGTAGACCCGGGCTACAGACCAGTCAGGCAGAAGAGGAGGATGTTTGAGCCAAAGCGGTATGCCGCGATCGCCGAAGAGGTTGGCAAGCTCTTGGATGCTGGGTTCATCGAAGAGGTATACTACCCCGAGTGGATCGCCGACGTCGTTTTGGCAAGGAAGTCCAACGGGAAATGGCGGGTCTGTGTCTACCATTCTGACCCGAAAATAGCATGTCCCAATGACAACTTTCCCCTCCCCAGAATCGGCCAGCTGGTCGATAGCACGGCCGAGCACGAACTCTTGAGCTTTATGGACGCATACTCAGGATATAACTAGATAGCGATGCATCCGTCCGACAAGCAGAAAATGACCTTTGTCATAGACAAAGGCCTTTATAGCTATAAGGTCATGCCTTTCGGACTGAAGAATGCAGGTGCTACGTATCAGCGGCTGGTAAACAAAATGTTTGCCCAATAATCGGACAGTCCATGGAGGTCTACGTTGACGACATGTTAGTGAAGAGCGTCAAGGCCGCCGACCACTTGGCCAACCTCGATGAGACTTTCTCAATTGCGAGGAAATACCAAATGAAGTTAAATCCGACCAAATGCGCGTTCGGAGTAAGCTCGGGCAAATTCCTCGGCTTTCAAGTCAGTCAGAGAGGAATTAAAGCAAATCCTGATAAGATCAGAGCTTTGTTGGACATGGGGTCCCCTCGGACTGTGAAGGAGATCCAATGTCTCACTGGGAGAATCGCCGCCCTCGATCGCTTTGTCTCCAGGGCAACTGACAAGTGCCTCCCCTTTTTTCAACAGCTGAAGGGCAATAAGAAGGTAGAATGGACCCCGAATTGTGAGCGGGCATTCCAACAATTAAAGCAGTACTTAGGGTCACCACCGTTACTATCGAAACCGGAAGCGGTAGTACCACTGTTGCTTTGCTTGGCGGTCTCTGCTTCAGTGGTGAGCTCGGCCCTCATCCTAGAATTTGAAGGGAAGCAGCGCCTAGTGTACTATGTCAGTAAGGCCCTAGTCTCGGCCGAGACCCGATATCCAGATCTAGAGAAACTTGCTCTAGCCCTGATAATCTCACCCCGACGACTCCACCCTTACTTCCAAGCCCGCACCATAGTAGTCCTGACCAACTAGCCTATCCACTAAGTGCTTCAGAGGCTTGAAGTATCGGGAAGGCTAACTAATTGGGCAATCAAGCTCGGCGAGTTTGATATCAAGTAGTACCAACCCAGAAGCGCCATCAAGGGCCAAGCAGTGGCTGATTTCATTGTAGAACTTACTGCTCAGGAGAATAAAACCGTCCCAGACAACTCAAAAGAACTTTCTGACCGGTCAAGATGGTGAAGCCTGCGAAACTAGCCAGTTAGCGAACAATGTGGGACTCGTCCAACTGACCGAGAACGCTCAAACAACGGAAGTAGACCTGAGCACCTAGACATTGTATGTAGACGGATCGTCTAATTCTAAGCACAGCGGGGCCGGAATCGTCCTCTTAGCTCCTGATCTAACGACCATCTAGTATGTTCTAAGGTTCGGCTTTCCCACCTCAAACAATATGGCTGAGTATGAAGCGCCGTTGGTTGGCCTTCGACTAACGGCCACCATGGGGGCCCAAATCCTCGAGGTCCGATGTGACTCTCAACTTGTTGTCAATCAGATCTCAACAGAATATCGAGTGACAGAGGTGTAAATGACCTAAATGAAGCTCGGGAGTTGATCGGTAAATTCCAGAAATGTGGTGTCAAGCTGATCCCAAGGGCAAAAAATTCATGGGCAGATGCCCTTGCAAAACTAGCATCTGCAACTGAAGCAGATATCTCAAAGACCGTCCCGATAGAATTCCTTGCAGAGCCGAGCATTGGTCGGACCGGCTAGGAAATCGTCCAGCCCGTGCGCACGGTCCCAAGCTGGATGGACCCGATCATAGAATACATCCAAGGTGTTCCGTATCTGTTACGATACACCCGTAAAGGCTGATACGTATAGGTAACGACCATAACCGTTACGCGATACGGGGGTGAAAAGGGGCGGTTAGATTTTTGAGACCGTATCAGCTGTTATGGTGGCCGTAAAGGTCATACAGGGCATAACGACCGTTACTCCCATAATGGTCGAAAATTGATCACTTTTTTTTTTTTTTTTTTTCTATTTAAATTCAATTTTCTCCTATTTTTCACTTTTTTTTTTTTTTTTTCCATTCTAAAAACTCTCCTATGTCATTTTACAACAGATTCCGACCTCTTATTACAGATTTTTAGATTAAAATTGTGGATTGAAGTGATTCGAGCAAATATATTCTCCGAGGGCCTTTTTTTCAAAAAATTGAAAAAACAGTATTTATGCCTTTTTCTGATTTCTAGTTCTAATGCTTTATTGTGATGTGTAAACATTAGAGACATAATCATATTAAACAATTCACTAGACAGCCTGATACAACACTCTCACTAAAGAGTGGACCGTTACACTACCATAAACATGTTTAAAACAAAAAATGAATACATATTTGAAATATTTACATTATTCTTGATTTTCTAGATATTTTTTCAGAATTTTTTGGGCAAAAGAAAATTTTCAACCGTTATGGGGGTTGTAACGGTTGTTACACCCCGTATCGGTCATTATGGCCGATACCCGTATCGTTAATGGTGGTGACCGTTACAACCACCATTACCGATACGGAATACCTTGAATACACCAAGGAAAACTTCCCGGGGGGGAAGATGGAAGCGCGACGACTTAAGCTCAGGTCTGCTCGATATGTGAACATCGAAGGCATCCTGTATAAAAAAGGATTCTCCCTGCCCTTTCTCAGATGTCTCCGACCAGAAGAGTCCGACTATGTCCTGCGGGAGATTCATGAAGGAATTTGTGGCAATCATTCTGGTGGACGAGCTTTAGCTCATAAGGTCATCCGGCAGGGTTACTTCTGGCCGACCCTCTAGGAAGATGCCAAACACTTTGCTCGGAGATGCGATAAGTGCCAGAAATTTGTGGCTGTTCCCAGGCAGCCCGCTGAAGAGCTGACCTGTGGGCCTTGGCTGTTCGCTCAGTGGGGCATTGACATCATCGGGCCGTTGCCTCCAGGCAAAAGGGCAAACTCGATACACGATTGTGGCGGTCGATTACTTCACGAAGTGGGCGAAAGCCAAGCCTGTGGCCAGGATCACCGAGCAAAAAGTCACCTACTTTGTATGGAAGAATATCATTGTCGATTTGGCATCCCACACACCATCATCTCGGACAATGGGAGAGTTCGACAATGATAGGTTCCGTGGCATGTGTTAAAAGCCCACTATCCGGAATGCCTATTTGTCACCTTGGCACCCCCAATCGAACGGACAAGTCGAAGTAATCAATAAAATAATAAAGAATCATCTCAAAACCAAGCTCAAGAAAGCAGAAGGTGCTTGGGCCGAGGAGCTCCCTTTTGCACTCTAGGCGTACAGGACTACAGCTAGGTCCTCAACTGGTGAAACTCCGTTCTCTCTTTCTTTCGGAGCTGAAGTTGTCATCCCGGTCGAAGTGGGACTCCCTACAACACGTTTACGATCTTACACCAAGGATCAGAACACCGAGCAGATGGTCATGTGCCTCGACCTCCTTGAAGAGATAAGAGAGCTGGCCAAGCTCAGAATTGCAGCTCGGCAACAACAAGTCGCTCGATTCTACAACTCCAGGGTCAAGGTCAGACGATTCCGGCTAGGGGACCTCGTCCTTCGCAAGACTTTCCAGAACACCACCGAACTCGGAACAGGAGCCTTAGGACCAACCTGGGAAGGACCTTACTGAATAATCAGCGCGTCTAAGCTTGACTCTTACCGACTTGAAGACCTAGAGAGCCGATCCCTACCTCATCCGTGGAACGTCGAGCATCTAAAGATCTACTATTCGTAAAATAAATCGCAAAGAAAAGCGACCGAGGTTAGGAATTGCCTACGTTTTATGTAAAGCTCTTCTTGATGTTATTAATAAGATGAAAAGAAAATTCCTCGGTAAGGAAATTTCCGACTCAATACAGCATCCACCTACTCACGCTACAGAGGATCTTCGACATTAGGAGAAAAGTTCCTCTAATGACCCGACCCTTAAAGAAGCGTTCAGATCATTAACTATAATTACGCGTTCTATCGAGGATCTCCCTTTAAATGCAGGGGAAGCGCTCCTCTGACGACCCGATCCTTAAAGAAGTGGTTGGATCATTAACTATGTCGACAGACAGAATAAACCAAACTACATAACCAATCATGCTACCACTACATACGAACACATGGCTCGACATATCTACTAAATAAGAATATAAAGGCAGTAGAATAAAGTAAAAATGTTCTCCAACCATTAGCAAAAGATTGTTTTAAGTTTCTTCACCTTTAAAAAAAAAAAAAAAGAGAAGGAGAAATGATATTTAGTCCACCTGAGGAGGGGGCTGATCAGATGTAGGGGCTTGCTTGGAGGGTCCTTCCGTAGCTTCATCACCGACGAGAGCATCCAAGTTTAGGTCAGGATATAAGCGCTTGATATCCTCGACACAGGTATCGTAGTCGTAGTTGTAGATAACGTCAACCTCGCCAGATCGCTCCCCCGAAACCTTGTATTCTTCAACGGCAGCAGCCTTGATCGACGGAAGAGATGCCTTAAACTCGGCCTGTTGATCAACCAAGGCCTTCTCAACCTCGGTAGTAGAATTGGCCTTCATCCTCTTTAGCTCAGCTGTCAAACCAGTGGTGTCAGCTACTACGGACGCAAGATGAGCCTTCACCCTCTCTAGCTCACCTTTTGCGGAGTCAAGATGGGATTTTGTCCCGCTGAGCTCAGCCATCACGAGACCCTCCTTCTCCCGGGCCTCTGCCAGCTGGATCTTCAGAGCATCTCGCTCCTCACCAGTGGACTTCAACGTCTCCCTCAAAGCTTCAGCCTCGGCCGTCTTCTCCTCAAGAGCCTTATTCAAGGCCTCGATCTCAGTCGCCCTCTCTTTAAGAGCCGCCTCTGCCGTGTCCCGCTCCCTAGCTACCTGCACTACTTTCTCCTGAGTAGAGATCAGCGCAGGGACAATCTGAGCAGGAAAACATGATTAAGTAAGCCCGAAGGTTTAAAAAAGCAGAAGGAAGGGGGGGGGGTCGAACAACGATGGGAAAAGACCAGTGTTTTAAATAGCGGTAGCGTGTTGCGTAGCATTCAACCCTTCGTAGCGTGTAGCGAAATAGCGTAATGTGTAGCGTAAGCTACACAATACTTTTATTTTTTTATTTTATTTTTAAAGAAAAATATGATAAATATTAAATAGCAAGGAAGAAAAGCAAAATATATAAATGTCACATTCTTCAAAATAAAAATCCCAAAGTTAAGACTTAAGAGCATTAAGCATAATAAAAATGTCACATTCCTCAAAATCAATATCTCAAATTCTCAATTAATAGTCTCTAAACTCTAGTGTCTAAACTCTAAAGGTCATCTACATCTAATAGATCATCATCGTCGTCGTCATCCTCATTCACTTCGTCACCAGGTCTAGGCCTTTCATCATCATCATCATCATCATCATCATCATTAGCATCTACATCTGCATGTACATCATCCACACCATGAACACTCATTCTTATATCTCCTTCCTCTCTTATAGGAATAAGAAATCTTCCCATAGGACCACCTACACATTAAAAAAAAAAAGAGAGAGAGATTCATTGGTCTTTTGCTTTCTTTGTTAAAAATGTTCATGTAACTTATTCTATAACTATAAACACTTACTTAAATTAGTTGTCTTCCTTTTGTTTGAGGAAGGTGGGGGGGCAAACTCCTTCAGAAATATTAGATGTTGATGGTGCATTGCTGTCAACTGGATCATCAGACTCCAGAATAGTTGTAATGGCACTAATATCAAAGGCCATATTTTGATCTTCGAGCGAATAGGGTCTTCTTTCTCTGCAATCCATTCATCATCTGAAGCAATGTGGTCCACCAATATTGGATCCATTGCCGCCCTTCTCTTCATGCTTCTTTCTCTCAGTTTCATATTATATATCACATATACTAGAGAGTTGAGCTTTTAGTATCCATGTTCTCATCTCATGCATGGATGGTGGCTTCAATCCCGGTCCAAACTTGCCAATAGCCTCACACAATGCTGAAAAGTATGGGCTATTATACAGGTTGAATGACAAAGCATTCCCAAAAAAATAATAATCTTCCAATCACCTTGCATACTTCTTTTCTTTCTTCTTTCTTCCACCTTGAATTCAGTGTGGATTGACGTTGCTCACTACTAACAAATTGATCCATAGGACCCCTTGCTCTTGCCATTGGTTGATTACCACTACCAAGTTGGCTGCCAATGAAAGCATCATTACCCACACTAGCGCTATCACTTGTAGAACCAAAAAGATACGTCGATCCCCCTCTCCCAATATCTCGAAACACCTCATTTCTTTTATTTTTTTCCGTCATGATATCCCTTTAAAGCCTTTCTATACTCCTTGGCTTCTTCCATCACTTTTGGACACGGCTTTATCCCATTGTGGGTTCCGGCCAAATGATTCTTTAGGCGAGTCACGCCTCCCATACATCTTTGACCACAAAATTTGCATTGCACATAATTTCTATGAGATTGTCCAACTGGATTATCACCCACATATTTCCATGCAAAATCTCTCTTTTTCTTCAAACATTCTTCTCTCTTTAGTTCACTAAACCAAAAAAAAAAAAAAAAAAAAAAAAAAAAAAAACGTCACAAACAAATCAGTGAATCACAAAAATCAACATTAACTTGTGAAAAATAATATAGTGGTTCCCACATGAACCACATAATAAAAAAACAATGCACACATACGCACACCACAGTGGGCCCACCATAGAAAGCAATGCAAATCGACCCCTTCACGCACCTCAGTGTGCCCCATGTGGGCCACAACATAGAAAACAATGCACATCCACACATGCACACCACAGTGGGCCCCACGTGGGCCACAACATAGAAAACAATGCAAATCCACCCCTTCACGCATCTCAGTGGGCCCCACGTTTGCCATACCATAGAAAACAATGCAAATCCACCCCTTCACGCACCTCAGTGGGCCCCACATGGGCCATACCACAAAAAAAAATCTATATCTACAGAGATATTGAAAAAGAAATGAAAAAAAATTATAAAGAACAAAAAAACGCATAGTAACTGGCATTTAAAAAGGGAAAAAATGAGAAAAAACTCAAAATACCAAGTTATTTTCATTGTACATCAAAAAAAATTCAAAAAAAGGAGTGTGCGTACCTATTTTTGTCTCAAGATGAGATTGAATTAATGAAATATACAAAAATTGAAGCTCCACAACCGATCACAACCGGAATAGGGGAAATCTAATTTCTCCGTCATTTCTTCTCCATTGTTGATGAAACTGCACCAAATGGAGCTCCTTGTAGTCTCTAACAGTCGGCCAAAGAAGTCCCTTCGAAGGGCTTTTCATTCGCAAGATTAAAGAGGGGGGGAGAGGAAGCAGCGTCGGTTTGCTCTAAACTTGCTGTCGAATACGCTGTTCGATAAGGTTTATTATTTTTTAAAATTTTTTTAATTATTTATAAACTTAACTGCCTGTGGTGTGAGTTCACTACTATTTACGGCAGTGAAAAAAATAATAAAAAATTACAACAGGTAGCGTGTGCTACCTGGGCTACACGCTATGCGTCCGTAGCGTACGCTACGACCCCTGTAGCGTGCGCTGCAGGGGATTTACGCTATTGGATGCGCTACGTAGTGAAATTGCAGCACTACGCTATGCTACCAACGCTACTCAAAACACTGGAAAAGACGTACCTTATAGCAGAGTGCGGCAACATCAGTTAGGAAGTACTCTGGGTGGGAAATCATGAGGTCGGTTATGTCCGCCTCCCGGACATGCCTCGCCGCCCAATCAACTTGACAGGACATGTGGTGGCCCGACAGATATGCCCTCGCCTCTTCAGAAGCCTGGGGAGCCGAGCTAGCGACTCCGCCAACTCCGCCGGCGGCTGAAGGGTGGGGCTCGGCCAATGATGGCTCAGCCTCCTCGACCGGTGTCGGTGGGTCGACCTCATCTGAAATGAGGTAGGCAACCTCCACGGGCATCAGACCAGGTGGGGCCCCTTTGGCCATTGGCGCTTTAGGAACGGGAGGCATCTCCTTTACATTCGCTTTGACAGCCAGCTCGGCTCTTGACCGAGGGGTGACCGACTCAGGGATCTCTCCCCTTTTTGCCCCGACTAGGGATGGTCGGTCGGTCAAGGGCTGCTCAGCCGAAGCACCCGACATCGGCTCCACAGTGGAGGAGATCAGTCGAGCGACGGAAGGGGTCACCCTCTTCCGGGTGGTCTTCGTTTGAAGCATCTCCTCGACTGAAGGACGCTTCCTCTTCCCAGATTTCTGAGGCTCGACCATACCTGTGAAGCACAATTCAATTCAGCTAGGCACCAACATCAAAATCCTAACCGACGAGCAAGCACTTACCAAGGGAGGAGAGAGAAGGAATCAATCTGTAGAGCCCAGACTGGTGTAGCAGATCAGGAGTAATGGGTTTGTGCCAAACGCGGAGCTCCTCCTTTAGCACCCTTGCCTTGTCTACCTGGCCTCGGTGGAAGGGAGAGAGCTCGGGTGGCTCCTTTGGAAAGACTGTAGGACATCACAAGGAAACAGATCAGCTCAAAATTTGACGATAAAGAAAAAGAAAAAGAGACTGGTGTGCTTCCCTAGAATCCGACTTGGGATGATAAATCTAATGGGCACTCTGACTCGGAGACTAGCGAGCTCGATAGCGGGCGCTTCCCACTCCCCTGATGCCCAAAACCACTTGTTCTTCCAATCCTTGTTGGAAGAAGGGAGTTTTGTGATAAGGCTCGGACCTCGATGAGAAATAGTACCAGCTCAATCCACAGGGTTGTGCTTAGCCTAGTACAGGTACATGAATTCATCTGGTGTCAGCTCTTTGTTCCTGAGCTGATACAAGATATACGTCCCGAACAACGCCCTCCAATCATTCAGGATGAGCTGCCCTTGAGCCAGCCTCAGACGTGCAGTCAACGCCCTCACAAACGGGTGGATTGGAAGCCGGAGTCCACATTGGGGAGAACAGATGAATATGGCGACCTCCCCCTCAGCCGAATCCCCGGGAACATCAAAGGGAGCTGGTGCTCGGATATCTATGGAGTCCAGAATCTGATACTCAGAGCGGACTTCGACCATCTCGGCTTCGGTTAAGACCGACCCCCCGGGGACAAGCTTAGAGGGTCGCTCGGCCTTGTGTTGAGCAGTCGTCCTAACATCCGAGGGTCGCTTGGCCCGGGGTCGAGCAGTCGTCTTAACAGACCGCAGAGGAACTAGAGAGGGTGGTTCCGCCGAGGCCTCTATTCTGGAGCTTGCACTCCCCGAGTCAGTATCGCCCTCGAAGGCGCGCACATCGTCTGAGCCGTTCGACATCGGACCCTTAATGGAAAAAGGGAATAAAACAAGCAAAAAAGGACTAAAAATGAGGCCGGAGAACGAGGACTCACCAGAAATCGGCTGCTCCGAGAGTCTATCAACAGTGGAAATTTTCTAAGCAGAAGCAAATGATCAAGCCGGTGCAAGAGGTGGTTGCTTTGATAACCGTGCTCGGTTGAAAGCAATCATGACCAACCTTAATTGTTGGAGGCGAAGAGCCGCCCTCCCAAGCACCACCTCATATGTGGCATCACCTAATTAGTTTGGTCGATACAAATCCCCGAGCTGGGCCCTAGCTTTAATGAACAACATTAAATGTGGAGAGCGAAGAGCCGTCTCCTCATCCATTGCTTTACATGCGACAACTCCCTATTCTTCCCGCCGTTCCGTGTTCTCGACCTATGCCACGCGTCCGTCCCCCACGGGCTTGTAGTCGAAAAGATGTTGCCATAGAGTACGGTGCCTCGATTGCGCCAGGCCATTATTGCAGATTCTCCTCGATTTAGCTGTCCTCGCTAACTGTCAGGGGAAGTGTAACGACCCGTCCGTTCGTCTTCATTTCATCAACTTACTCCTCGAGCTCGCGCTGCAAACTTATGGAGTAGGGGACTTTTGTTATGGGAAAATATAGTCCGACCACCTTTAAGGTCAGCACGGCTCGACGAACGCTGGACCTCGAAACACTTCACCAAGGAAAACTGACATGAAGCTGACGTTTGCTTCCATGAATACAACCCTCAGCAGAACGTGGTCCCAAGTTCTTGCTCGCTCGTGCCCACCAAAGGATGGATGACCTGACAAAGTGAAGGGGCCATCGAGAGCTGCTAGATCCGACGGGAGATCAGATTTGAGCTATGGCTCGGACTGGTTTAGCCATGACTAGATCAGCTCAGATCGTTTTGGGCCGACCAATGGAGCTTTGCTCAGATAAGCTCGGCTCGGATTGTCCTTGGTCGGTCGATAGAGCTCAACTCCGATGAGCTCGGCTTGGATCATCCCTGGTCGACTGATGGAGCTTGGTCAAGATTAGCTCGGCACGAGACCCTCCCTAGTAACGCACGACCAAAGTAACCGCCCTACGCATGATTCTAGGATAACTGACAATATTCATCACTAGCGCATATCTCCCCTAACGGCTGAGATAGTGCCTAAGATTGCGGGCCACGCGGTCCTACGAACACTATAAATAAGAGAATCACTGATAAGGAGAGGTACGCAAAATCTCCTGCCCAAAACCCCTTGTACACGACCAGACCCAGATTCCTAGCTTGACTTTGGCATTGGAGGGTCCCCTGCTCTAGTCAAGGTCTCCTTTGTTTCTTTCCTGTGCAGGTGCTCGGAAGTTTGGAGAGGGCAGCCCAGATTTGTGCATCAACACTCTACATACTACTATCTAGCCCGCTTGTACCTCGAACCAACAAACCCTATATGATGTGCTTTTTTCTTTGGATATCAGGGAGATTTTGAGCTTTTTTCCTCTTTCATCATGGAGGTTATTTGCTTTTTTTTTTTTTTTTTCCTTTTCTCTAACAGGCATCAAATCTACCATGAGCTGGGACCCCTTGTGCTACTTTGCCTCCGATCTTCTCTTCTTGAGCGAAATGATAACCATTGACTGCCTGATCTCTTAGCTATTCATTTGGCTGAACTAACAACTAGCACTACTACCCCAAATCACTGACCAGGGCATTGATATGAGTTATTAGGTTTCAGTGTAGCGGAATTCCCAATACCGACAAATATTTGTCATTTATGCATGTAGAAAACACATAAGAAGAAACAAAAAGAAAAGAGGATAGGGTGGAAGTGAGTATAAAAAGATATTTGATTGAAATAAAAACACTAAAAAGGAGAATATGTTAATTGAGTTCGTTTCTTCCCTCAACAAGTGTACCATGATTTTGAGAAGGGCACCAGACTTCCAAGATCTATTCCAATAGGCAGTGTTTCCAATCATCGCTTTGTCCATGCATCTAATATCCTCTGTTTGATCTATTTGTAGTATACCTTCCTTCAGTTGCTTCATCTTAGCTTGATTGTCTTGAGCACTCACACATTGTGGTCTAGAATTATCTGTTTCTTCTAGTGGCCATTGTTCATTGAAACTTAAATGCCACTGGGCGAAATTTCTCTGGTACCAAATGGATGCAATAGAAACCCATCTTCTGCATCTGATCTGTACAACAGAAAACAAAATTGATTTTGCTAATAAATTGTGCTAAGTAGAGAATGACAACAATAGAGAAGGGGTTTGTCTTTTATCAATGCGTCATGCATGCATCTTGCATTACTAATTATGGTAGGTTGGATTATGTAAGCAAGTTACTTCAAGCCTTTGAGAAATGTTTTACTGATGCAGGACATGAAATTCAAATATGATGTGCAAGATTTTCAGGCTTTAGGTCACATTAGTTTAGAAACAATTACACAAAATTCCATATCCCACACAAAAGTTCAAGCATTCAATCAAGGGGAATCTCATGCGGATCCAGGCCTACACATGCTAGGACCGGATCAATCAAAATTATAGACCAAACAAGAATCAAAGGAGGGTAAATTCATCCATACATGCACAGAAATAATTCTTCCAATCCAAGGGATTCAGAAATTTCAATTCGGGAAACCCTAAGGTTGAAGAAAGGGCATAAAATTGGGGATTTGAATAATTTAGGGTTAGGTTTATGGATTTTGGGTGAAAGAGGAGTGAAAGAGAGGAGAGAGACGAACCTGAGAAGTACCGCACGTGGGGACAACAACAATGGCCCAGACGTACGTGCATGTAATCTCGGCCGCACGTGTGTGGGGCCCACTATTCAGAAAAAGGCCAGCTTGGCCCTTGTCGGCCAAGGGTGGACTCCAAAACCCCCAAATTTCAACTCGATCCGATGTACGGTTTGTGCGTGATGCTCCGGCAAAGTTTCAACCCTACTATAAGGCTAAATTCTGAAAATCTGCTGTAGAGAGAAAAACGACTGCAATAGAGGATGAATTTGAAGTGTAGATGATTGTAGGAGGAGAAATATGGATGGAAGAAGGTGGGGGCAAATCGGGATAGGTGTGGCTTCACACCACGGTAGTTAGTCCTTCGAGGAAGGGAGAGTTTCACACCCAATTGGATTTCCACAACTTAGGAACTCAGAGGAGTAGAAAAACATAGGAATTTTTATTAATCTTCAATGAATAAAAAGACTACAAGGGGTGCCTATTTATAATAAAACCCTATATCCCAAAACTCGCGCCATGTGCGCAACCTATTACTTGGAGATGAAGTAATAAAAAATAACAAATGATCAAAACAATTTAAACCGTCCATGATATTCCTAATAACAATAATAGGCAAAACCCAAAGTACTAATAACATCACGCGCCATGATTATGAGAACCCATGGTGGGATTTACACGACTAACGGGCCCACTCCAACAAACTAAAACGCAGTCCTCTAACTAGAAGGCCCTCCCCGGACGTTGTCATTGATCCAGATCGATGGTGGGGCCCTCCTCCTCCTTGTGTACGTGCATAGGGGGGGCGTGCGTGTGCGCGTGATGTCCCCATCATTTACTGATAAAATAGTTTTAGTAGTTACCTAAGGAAATTGATTTCCCGACTCATAGTGAGTTTTTTGGGCTTTTAAAGTATTTTTTTATTGAGCTGCCTTGGCTCTAATCATGGTTCTTATTTTGTTCTTTTGAACTATATCAATTTAACTGATAAACTTATTGATGTGAATAAATGACTATATGGTTTGTCATTTTGATCAGATTAAACTTTTTTTCGTTTTGAAAAATAAACTGTCTGAATTATTTTGGACATTTTCTGAAAATACATTAGAATACATTTATTTTAGATTGCAAAAAGCATAAACGAAAATGGGCATCTCCTAATTTCAATTTTGGAAATGTTTAGTTTCAAAATATCGAGAATTATTTGCACTTGCTTAGTATGAGGTTAATGTATGGTTTTGCTTTGGTGACAATTCATCGTTCAGAGATGTATTTACCATTTGGCAAGTTTTCTTTCTTTCACAGGAAATTGGGGGCTGACCACCATGCATTGGTGAGACTTCATTTGTTTGCCAGGTTGAGACTGTATTTTCCTTTCCCCAAAGAGAAAGGTGTCTCAATCTATCTGTACAACTAGGGTTTAATGGTCTATGGAAGCTTCCTTGCTCCCATACCATGAGAAAATGAGAACAGTGGCAGATCATTAAATCAGGATCGGGCCTGACTGGTCATTTGAGCACTCCAAATGATCTGTTGCTTGTACATTGAAACCAAGGGCATATAAATGTTCAGTGAAGTTGGGGCCTACTTCTAAAAAATTTACTCTCATAGAAAACTAATAATATCCCTTGATCAATCGTTTATTCATGTCCACTGTTTGGTGTACTCTTATTAATGCTTCCCATGCGATTTTTTTTTTTTTTTTTTTTACACACGCACACACACCACCACACACTCACGCCGTAGTGGATTTTCACCACCTATGGGTACTCGAACCCTCAACCAGGTGTTGAAACTCCTGAGAGTCTACCACCGGAATAAGAGTAAGGACCATGCAATCTGATACTAAATGAGAAACTATTTTTATATAAGAATATCATTCCTTAGAAAAGTTTTAGTTTCATATCCCTGAGCATGCACATACTTTGCTGTTGTCTTGGCCTTCTTTTTCTTATGTATTTTTTTTTTTTTTTTTTGAGAAACTCTTTTGAGCTTGGATTATTGTGCTCCATCATGTAATTTCCAATAGAGTAATGTACGTACTCATTTCAAAGCTGCTTTTGAATGGTCTAAACATATTTTTGCTCTTTCTAGGTACTCCTTGGGGATATGGGAACTGGGAAAACTAGTTTAGTACTGAGATTTGTCAAAGGCCAGTTTTTTGATTATCAGGTGGGATCCTTGGCTTGTTCTCTGCTTTTCTTTTATTTCTTTTATTATTATTATTATTATTATTATTTTCACCTGCTTTTTTACTGTCAATGATGATGGGCCTCTGACATTAATCTAAGTTTTAGGAATCAACAATAGGAGCAGCGTTCTTCTCTCAAATATTATCGCTAAATGAGGCTACTGTGAAATTTGATATATGGGACACAGCCGGACAAGAACGATATCATAGCTTAGCACCTATGTATTATCGTGGGGCAGCTGCAGCTGTTGTTGTGTATGACATCTCAAGCATGGTAAGATGTTTTCCTATAGTTGTATTTATTTATATATAATGAAGTGCTGAGTAATGAAATATGAATTGTTTCATGAAGAAACATTGTGATTATAGTGATTTATGTTTTTGTTCCTCCATGAAATTAGTTCTGACTGAAAGGTTTTCCTCATGATCTGATTAGTGATTACTTGGGTTTATGGCAAGAATGTTAGCATGTTGTTTACCCATTTCTTTATCAATGGTAGAAGAATGAGTTGTTGAGATCTAAAAATACGGAATGATTGCGTTGGATCCATGTCCTTGGAGAGTGGTCATGTTTTTTCCAGTGTAAACTGCAGCATCTTAAAACTCTCTCTCTCTCTCTCTCTCTCTCTCTCTCTCTCTCTCTCTCTCTCCAGCTATGGAAGTGTGCCTTGCCATTCTCTTTTTCTTAACTGTGTTCAACTTTCAAGTTCTACCCCCTCAAAGATAGCACATACAAAATATATCTAGCAAGGTGCACAAATTATATTGTAGGTTGTAGGTGAGTATTTTCATAAACTTGGCAGTACAATTTTGGAATATATATCCTATCCGCATAGATTTGCTTCTGATTTTCCAAGAAAATGCCGTTCCAAATGATTGAAGGAGGGGGACAAAAACAATGCTTTCTTCCAATCATCAAAATGTAACAAATAGAAAGGTTTATCACTTCTTTTGTTCACTTGAGGTAGAAAAGACACTATGAAGCTTGTTTAACTCACAAGCCTCACACTCACAAAGGCGACCAAACCTGGAATGCCACTAATGAGGAGAGATTTATTTGCAACGTAGCTCCAATTATACTATTGTTGAGGTAATGGAATCCATTCATTTCATGTCCTCCACCAATCATCTTCCTCGTCTTTAGATCTTGAAATTCACAATAGGAAGGATAAAATGTGACAAATAGTTTGAGGGTTTGGTTAGCTCATTGACATTAAACTCAAAGGAAATTTAGGAATATAAAGCGTTTACAATAATGGAAGTGATGGAGTAGGGCAAGCATGGCTAACCCAGACACACAATTCAAGTACTATCTGCTAATGTCATAGAGGAAATGGAAGTTGACTTGAATAACTGAGACAACGCACTGTGCTTACTAGCCATGTGATTGGAAATTCCAAAGTCAATAGCCGAGGGGATGCTTGCAAAAGAGGTAAGACAAATCATGCCTGACTGAACAAGAGTAGCTATGGAGAAGGAAGCTTGAGTAGAACAATCTTTTAGTAGCTTGTCATACTCTTCCTTATGGGTGTCAACGGGCTGGATTAGGGCCGGGCTAGCCTTTGTCCAAGCCCGACCCACAATTTTAAACATAGGCTCGAACCCAACCCTGGTCCATAATAGGCAAAAAAATCCAGCCTAAGCCCTGCTCGAAGTGTTTACACTGGGCCAGAGCTCGAGCCCAAACCCTTTTCATCACCAAATTTAGAGAGAGAGAGAGAGAGCCAGAGCTCGAGCCCAAACCCTTTTCATCACCAAATTTAGAGAGAGAGAGAGAGAGAGAGAGAGAGAGAGAGAGAGAGAGATGCACATGCTAGATTCAAAACCTCCAATCCAACCACCCACATTCCCAAACCGAGAAATTTTCTAGCCCACAATCAGATCCCCACCAATATGCAAATGGGCAGCACCACAACCGTGCCCAATTGGAGCTCTCCTTCTGGATCCTAGACGACCTCAATCTTGTCTCTGACCCCTTTGATGGAGCAGCTGGAGTGAACTTGAAGAGATCGGCTCAGAGGACAATCTATTCTCGACATACATGGAGAGAGAGAGAGAGGCATGGTTGCTAGTGGTGTTTTTTAGAAAATACCTATCTATGCCCTAATGAGCCGGATCCGTGTCGGGCTAATGGGTTGTTGTATGTCGTCCAAGCCCGACCCATTTAAAAATCGGGCTTGAGTTTTAAGCTCAAGCCCGACCCTCGAGCCTGATACTCTAGCCCTAGCTTGGCTCGACATAGGCCAAGCTCGAAAGTCCGACGAGCCAGCTCGACCCATTGACAACCCTACTCTTCTTTGGACAATGTAACTATATTATTTATAGTATTGGATTTAGAATGGGTGAAGATAGGCTTGGAGACAACCTAATTTGCCTAAGTTGGCTTATTGATATGATCCCAACATGTATTAGCAATATGGTTATTAAGACCACAATGAGAGCACTACCAATTACCATGACTACAACTGCGACTGCCACTAAAATTTGTACTATGACCTCCCCACTCATTTCTACCTCCAAAACGACCTTCCCCTAAATCATTACCACCAAATCATTCTCTATGACCACACTACCACGACCTGCCCTATCTTCTCTACCAAGTATAGAAACAAACACAAAGTGATTAGGCAAAGACGAACTTCGTGAATGTATGCTGATTGCACATTAAACACATGTAAATGTCTCTGTAACAGATGGGATCTCACTACTTTCAAGAATCTGAGCTTGCACGAGCTCGAACTTATGGCGAAGACCAGAAATGAAGACACGATTCCTCTCTGCCGTTTCATGGTCTCATAATCGGTAGACAGAGGTTGGTACACTTTTAGTTCTTCCACATGCTTCGCAAGGCTGAATAATATTCCCCGATGGTTTTACCTCCTTGTTGAAGAGCAAAGATATTTTGAAGCAACTTGTAGATAGGAGTTAAATTTTTCTCACTTGAATACATTTTCTTCAAGTTTTCTCACACTTCTTTTGTTGTCTTGAAGAAGAAAACATTCACACTAATATGAGGTTCCATACTATTCTATAACAAGGCTCTAATATGAGCATCTTTTGCCTCCCAATCTTCTCTGTCGAAATTTCTTCAAGCTTGGGGGAAGTCAAATAATTTAATTTTCTTTTAATAGTAGGAAATACCTCTATAGCTATGGCTCACTATTTGCTCTATTAAGTTTGATCGATGTAGTAGAAGATTTATAGACTTGGATGGAAACAATAGACTAGTCTTGGCTTCATTCTTGACTTCCATTTTTGAAGGGGAATTAAACACTCAAGGGAAGAAAATTTAACTTATCGTAGACACCCCACCCAGGCTAGCAACTTGATGAAGCATGGATGATCCTTAGGAACTAAATCTAAACCCTACCCCCTACCTAAAACCTCAAACATTTCCAAGCCTAAGCCAAACACTAGCTGAACCCGAGCCATTTTCTAAGTCGAGCCATACCCAAACCACTACCCAAGCCGAGCCATACTCAAGCTGTTTCCAAGCCAAACCCTCAAATTCAAGCCTTTAGCCACTCTCTAGGCCCGGACAAGCAAGCTGGCTAAATTGCGGAAGTGAATAGTAAGAGGCGGTAATCCAATTACCGCCGACGATAATCAGATTACTGCCCCTCTCGAAAAATGTGCCCCAAGCTACAATTGTTACTCCCCTCGAAAGTCAGCTATGCTGGACCTATTTACCCTGGAGTTCCTACTATTTACCATTTTACAAAGCCCTTTAACCCATAAGAAAGTGCCATGTGGCATCTCCCTTCCCTCAACCAATCGTATCCTACCACATCACCATTTACCCTCAATAATCCCTAGAATTACCAAGAAACCATCCCAAGGGGGCTATAAATACCCCCCTCTTCATTTCAAAAACCAAGGAAAAAAAACCAACAGAGAGAGAGAGAGAGAGAGAGAGAGAGAGAGAGAGAGAGAGAGAGAGAGAGAGAGAGAGAGAGAGTGTGCTTGAGTTCTCAAATTCTCATCTTCTTCAGCCCCCCATCTAACCTCCTCCAACCCTCTCTTAGCCCCCTAAGTTCCACTTAGGTCAACCCTTCCAACCATGATGCACGTAAACCTCCAAGCCATGTCAAGTGCAAGCCAAAGATTGTGCCATAAACACTAGCATTCATACTTCATCAATCGCATCATTACTTCCCTTCTCAACCCCCCTGTTTCTCTAGGTTATCATTAAACGTATCCTTTGTGACTTGCTAGAGTTTCGGATCCTATCGCATCAGAAACTCATGATAGTCTAGTCCTCTTGCATGTCATTCTGACATCACCATATCTCATCTTAACATCCATTTGCTTCTAAACATTATCTGGACATATGCTCTGTGGCTTGCCGGAATTTCGAACCTTGCCACATCAGAAATTCAAGCCTGCCTAGTCTCATTTTAATACTTTACGTCTTATCGTTTTATCTCCCAAGATCAACTTACCACACGAAGTAAAGACCGTACACCCGTACAGGTAGAGAGAGTGCCTAACACATTCCCTCTCTGTAATTGAGGTCCCTTACTCGGAATCCCAGGTCGCAGATCAGGAGTCAAGTTAAAGCAAGAGAGTCTCTGGATTCTGTGGCTTTTACAGATTCTACAGGTTCTAGCCGACTGCAGAATTTTGAGCTAATTGGCTGGTGGCGACTCCAAGTCTACTACATCATCAATTCAAATCAGCCCATACAGCCTAAAAAACAAAGATAAAAAGCGTGAGCACCGAATTCTAGCGTTCACACTTACCCAACACATACTTAATAAAAGAAAAGAAAAAACAATGTATAAAAATGAACACAATCAATTGATTACATTGCTTGCTTCAAAATTTTAATGTAGGGGCATTTTCACACCGGGCTCGAGTGGGGTCGTCGCCTATGGGATGCAGGGGCACACTTGGGGTGGGCGGCATGTGAGGCGGTACCCATATGATTTGGGGCCCACGAGGGGGGTTCGGCCAAGGTTCTAACCCACGAGATGTGGGGTCTAGGCTATGAGATAAATGGATTAATTTGCCATGCTCTAACAGTTTGAGTTTTTAGAGCAAGTGGTTAATTGTTCCGCATCAAATTGGTATCAGAGCGGGAGGTCTCATGTTCGTGACTCCTCACCGAGGGTGATTAATGCAGGGGCATTTTTACACCGGGCTCGAGTGGGGTCGCCTGTGGGATGCAGGGGCACACTCGGGGTAGGGAGGGCCCACGGGGAGGTTTCGTGTTCAAGACTCCTCCTGGGGGTGATTAATGCGTATTTCACACCGGACTCGAGCGGGGTAGCCTGTGGGATGCGGGGACACACTCGGGGTGGGCGGCCCGTGTGAGGCGGTACCCATGTGATTTGGGGCCCACGAGGGGGATTCGGCCGAGGTTCTAACCCATGAGATGTGGGGCCTGGGCTATGAGATAAAGGGATTAATTCGCCATGCTCTAACAGTTCGAGCTTTTAGAGCAAGTGGTTAATTGTCTTGCATCAAAATTTCACATGCACACTCAATCTTTAATCTCAACCATAAACAACTTCTACGCGTACCTTCGTCTTCAAATCTATCCCTAGCTCTGACCACATATGCATGATGGCACCCTTTGACCTATCACAATGGTTATATATGAAAGTGGGCCTCACACACACATTCATGGCACACGATTACACTACCCACCATATGGTGGTAAAACAAAGACGAAAAGGATTTGGGTAGATCAACCCCCACGCAATTTAGAAATCCACCTAGAAGAAATAAAAGAAGAAAGAGAGAAGAAACAGTGCTCTAGATTAGTCATGCTCTAATACCATGTTTCAAACTGTGATTGAGAGAGAGAGAAAGAGGAAGATCAGAGAAAAAAGTGAGGAGAAAGAGAGGACAACAATAATCTCTCACTCACATTGTGCTTTTTTTAATTAGGGATTTATTCATTAAAAGTAAAAGTACAAAAATGCCCTTCCTCATTGAAGTTATTACATTACATCAGCCTATGGACTTAAACCTCAACCCAGCACATAATTTAAGACCAGAAAACATAGGAAGCCGCATGAGAGACCAAACTGGCTCACTGGACCACATGTGGGACCACTCGTGTGATCAATATGGGCCATCAACACCACCTAATCCATTCATTGGGTGTTCTTTGTGATGACATAGGGATACTCCGAAAATCAGCCTGATGGACTTAGTTGGGCACTTGTCACGCCTCAGACTCGGTAACCGGACTCACAAGGAATCCGATAGCCGGTTCTGGCCGAAACAGCCTCCGTAGTACCCCATTCTCGGCCCCTGAGGCAGGTTCCGATCCTGGGATCCTACAAGGAGGATTTTCATAACAGTATAATCATTTCCAATACGAGCATACCCAAGATCACAGCAAGTATATATGAGAATAACAAAGGCACACATCACAAAATCCACTAGGAATTTGAACTTTTACAAACTTTCATAAGGTCCAAAAGGACATACATAAAATAATAGAAGGAAAGAAAAGTCTGCAACGCTGGGGTCCTCAAGCTCAGCTCTAAACCAAGCTTTGCCGCTATGACGCCTGCCTAAGTTCTCCTGCACGCATCAATCGTGCATAAGTTTATAGAAGCTTAGAGGGTAGTGAAAGTGTGTGACAATGGTGCACAGAAGAATAGTAGGAGGTACAGGAAGAGAAACATGCTCAATGACAATATCACTAGCCTTACCAAGGCTTATCATGAATACGATGCAATGAGTACTGGGCGCCATACCAAGGCAATGCATGAGGGGGCTTATACAGCCGATGCGAATGCGAATGCGATGCAAAGTAATGCCAGTGCTCATATCTAATCCATATATCAAGTACATTTCCAATCATAAAGAAATCACCGGGGTCCATTACACTGCTGGATGACTGCTGCTCTACAGACCCGCACAACCAAACGAGCGTAAGAGACCTCACTACCCGCCTGTGGACAGCCAATCACCAACAAGGCTCGACGGCAGCGGACTCATTTCATGAGCTGGTCAGACTCAGCCTAGTTAGTGCCCTCCCTCACAGGTGGATAAGACCACATCCCTACCCAATCGACTTCACGACAGTGAGAGTCGCAACCTAACGGTATAAGACTCTTGTGCACTCATAATTTCCATTCGATCACGGCGTTGGGGCAGATCCTTGGTACCATGGAAGTTTTGGGAATTTCATCCATGGGCATCCTATGCATCCGGCATGCTTAAGTATCATTTCCGGTATTCACACATCCAGCCATCCACGAATATCCCTGTGGAGGCAAGGCCCTAATAAAGCAAGGGCGGTATCATCATGAAATGCGATGTCAATGCATGAGTCACACATACAAATCATGCACAAGCTTCAGGCACTCATTGTGCACGAGGGGAGAAACTCCATCCCTCAATGACCACCATACAATGCAATCAATTCATACAGATGATGCATATGGGTCATAATGATGTAAGTGCGATACCTGTAAAATATATTCCTCCTTCCCAAGGAGGAACAAGGTCTAGATACATAGACAGGTACTCTAAGGAGAAGTAAAGTCCTCTAGTCGGGGCCCAGTACTTTGGGATGACCCACAAGCTAAAAGAGTCATAATCCCAAGGAAGAAACGGTCCTAATCAAGGGCCGAAGGTGGACCTTCAACCACCTATAAGGGCCTTATGGGCTTACCTTAGGGCCACCAAGGAGGACATCTAACCTCAACTGGGTCAAAAAAAGGTAGCCCGCTACGCATATAAGGTAAGGTCCAAGGTCCAAGGTCCAAGTAATCCATGGCCTAATGGGCTATACACAAAACCCAACTCATAGGCAATACGGTGGGCCCCCATGCAAAGTTTGGGCCCAACCATAAAGGTCATAAACCCACATATGGTGATGGGCCTCATGGACAGCCCAGTAGTTCAACCATGTGGGCAATTTCACACTTAATACAAGTGAGTTGGGCCTTACATCTTAGCCCAAGTACAGGGTTAATTTGGTGGGCAGCCAAGGGCCCAACTACTTGCATATTATGGCCCACAAACCCATCACAATAGGTAGAAGAGTATAGGCCCAAAGGTCAATGGGCCTACTTAGAAGGTTCTAGTCCAAAAGGCCCAAGGAACTACATACAATGTTCTAATAAAAACCCAACTTGGGTGGGCCTTAGATGAGCACTAATTAAACCTAAAAATACTGAAGGAAAATGGCAAGATAACTGATTAAATCATCCTCAAATTTGGTGGGCCATGCTACCCCAAAACAAACATTTATGGGCAGCAACATTGGGTCCATTGCTGAATTTTCCAGCCCATCCGTTTTCTGGGCTTGTTGGAATCCAACAATTAAATTATTTTATAGTATATTTAATTCCTGATGGCCCACACACATCACTGTGGGTCCCACCAGATGAGAGGGGGATGTATAACACATATTTCAAGTGGGCCATGCCGCCGGGAAGCAGGCCCAGCGGCCCAAGGTAGGGACGGCCCAAGGCTATGGACGGCCTGGCCCCTCACATTAAGGTGGGCTCCTCACATCCCAAGTGGGCCCCACATGGGACATCCACCTAGGGTGGACCACACACACCCATGGGCCCCACAAAATGGAAGGACAACATGGAGGAAAAACATACATCATGGTGGGCCTGACCAAGGACGGTCAGCCCATGATGGGCGTCCACCAGCTGGACGTCCATCATGGACTGCTGGTCCAGCTACTTGGGCCCACAATTATGGCCCCAAAGGCCTCTGGAACATCATAAGGTGGGCCCCACAGACATGCACAAGGGCTCTAATGGGCTAGGCCCAATAAGTTCCATAGTTGTAAAGAAGACAGCAAGGTTAGAATAAAAATCTACAACATACATGTTGCTGTCTTGAATTTGGGCCATCCAAATGGGTGGGTTCTGGGCCTCCAAAATTCCTGAAATTTGAACCCAAGGTCCCTCATCAAGCTTACAACAAGGTGGGACCCAAAAAGATGGCCCGCCATCTGAGAAAAGTATTTTTAAAATTTAGTTTTTAAGGGACTATGCTGCTGGACTGCACAATAGAAATTTCTGGCAGTCCACTATGTTGGCCCACCCTTTTTGATGCAGACACAAGCGCATTCAAGGTGTACCAACGAAGAAAGCGCCAACCACAAGTGCCGTCCTTGTGGATAGGGGACTATTAAGGAGCTGAAGACCTTTCACATGTGATTGGATATATAAAAGACCCCGCTCAGGGAAGACACATGTGAAGGAAGATTGGAGAAAGAAGACCGAGCGCCCGAACTTTCCCGTACTTATGTTATTTGCGCGTTTTTGCTTAGTTAGGGGTCTTTTAGTAATTTATGTCTTTATTTGCTTATTCTAGGGGTATTTTAGTAATTTTATGTCTTTATTTGCTTATTTAAGTGGACTAAAGCCCTAAACTTGAATTTTTAACTATTGATTAATGAAAAGCAAACCCGTTGGTTACCTCCTTCCTCTCTTCTCTCTAATGGTGCTTCTTCTCTTCCCTTGATCTTCCTCTTCTAATTTCTTCTTGTGCCCCTCCAACTTCTTCATGGTAATTATTTTCTTCTTTCTATTTTCCAGTTTTGGCTAATCCTTCTTCGATCAAAATCTTGAGAACCGATCTAAACCCTAAACCCCCAAATTCTCAAATCCCTAATCCGAGAAACTTCTTGGTTCTTCGGACTGGTGATCTTCATTGATCGATTGGGTGTGATCATGCAAGATCGGGAGATCTCATCCCTCGCCGGATCCAAACTAAGTAATAATTGAATGCCATACTCCATGGTTGTGATGATGGCCCGCTCCATTGCATGTTTCCTTTATGATTTTCTCAGTTATGATGATTACTACTAGAATTTTAGATAATTTATTCATTTTATTTCCGTTGTTTAATTATGTTCATGAGCATGCATCATAATTAGGGCTGTCTTGCGTCAATTTGGTATCAAAGCTTGGGCTTGCATGGTTTTTGTCTAGATCGAGTTATCAAATTAGGGTTTTGATTTTTAGGTTTAATTTAGGAAAGTTCCAGATTTAGAAAGTTTTCAATTTTAGAAACTTTCCAATTTTAGAAAGTTCCTAATCTGGAAAATTTCCAGGTTTGAGTTGTTTCCTGTTTCAACTTAATTGTGTCAGTTCATAGTAGTTTTGCATTCATCGCATTCATCTTGAAAGTCATAACACCTAGTAGTCTAGTTGGGTAGAGTTTCGTTCAAGTCTTCATTGTATGCCCACGAGAAGAGGTAGAGGTTTCGGACTTCAACCTACCATGAATAACGAGCAGTTATCTGAGCAACTTGCTCAATTGATACAAAAGATAACCTCCTTAGAAGCGGGTCAAAGGCGTGAATTTGCCCGCCTTGAGAACCAAATTACCACTACCATGACTAAGGTCGAGCAACTAGAGGCGTCCCAAAAGGAAAATCCCGCCGTAGGGGATGATGCGCACTCTCAAGTGGGAGGAATCATTGAAGAACGCGCTGCCACACGTGGTGGTAGTGAGGATAGAGATCGTGGTAACGGTCGTGGTGTGGTGCGAGAGGCACGAGCCACATGTGATCATCAAGACTGCTATGATCTAGATGAGCGTGTGATGAAGAGTGAGAGTTGAAGCCCCGAGTTTTGATGAGCGCTTGGATCCCAAGGCATTCCTTGACTGGGTTGTTGACATGGACCACTACTTTGAGTGGTATGGCATGTCAGAAAACCGTCAAATGCGGTTTGCTAAGATGAAGCTTGTGGGTCAAGCCAAGCTCTTTTGGACCAACACCGAGCGTAGGATAGAGAGAGTTGGTAGAGCCCCTATCACACATTGGTATGAGATGAAAAAGAAGTTGAAGGAAAAGTACCTTCCTCTCTCATACCGTCAGAAGCTTCTTGACCAATGACAATCCTTACGCCAAGGGTCAATGTCTGCCGCTGACTACATCGCTAAATTTGAAGAATAAGTGATGCGATGTGATATCCGAGAAGACTTTCTAGTAACGCTCTCGCGTTTCAAGACGGACCTTCGTGCGGATCTTCAGCGCGAGCTTATGACTCGGCCCTTAACGGACTTGGATGAAGCATATCAAGTCGTGCAGGAGTTGGAGCAATATCTGAAGGCTCCTGTCGTTCGTTGTTTTGAGTCCCGAGACTCCAGTGCTAGATCTAGTTCCCAGGGAACTAGACCTAATATTGGTAGTCAACCTAGGGCACAGGCGACCATTCCGCCTAGGCCTAGGGAGGACAAGGGCAAAGGGGTTCTTGGTGCCGGTCCTAGTAACATGAACCAAGTGAGGTGCTATGAGTGTGGTAATCTTGGCCACATGTCTAATCAGTGTCCTACGAAGTGCCGTGGGAGAGCCTTAGTTATAGGCGAGTCCCACGAGGGTGGAGATGACCAGGGTGATTATGAACAACAAAATGTGGACAACACATTTTATAAACAACAAAATGTAGTTGACAGTGGGTTGACAAGACATCCCTACCTGTTACCCAACAATGTCTAGTCCCCATCGAGTTTGGGTCAACAACAAAATGCACATTTTATAAAAGCGTCACTTTTGGATGCCCAAATGGGGTCAGTTGGGGCTGAAATTTGGTATGATTGTAGGTGGGTCATGCAGCTACAAGGATCACATTTTAATTTGTATCAGTCTTCCTACCAAATAACTAGAAATCAGGCCCCAAGGTGGCCCAAAAATCTGTCCAGACAGTTTTTGGACAACAACAATAGATTGGAATAAAATAATTATAAACAATAATTAAAATGGGATCTAATCCCAAAAAATTTGAGGATGGACCACCCTAGTGGGCCCCACAATTATCCAGACCATCCCACCATCCAAAATACCTTTGCATGTGCCCCAATTAGTTAGATTTTTGGGGCCACCTGTCATAGGGTGGAATGTCATGGGCATCCTCCCCTATTTGGGTGGCTGTTTTTGTTAGCCCACAAGGTGGGCCACACACCATGATCATGAATGAAAATAAGGGAAAAGAAGAGAAAGAAGGGCAATCCAGCCGTAGGGAAGGGCTCCGCCACTATTGAGCCCTCCCAAGAATAATCCTACCACACATCATACATAGATTTATATCTACAACATGAATCTTACACATGCATGACTTATGATCAAAATGTATGGTGGGGATGCCATCCCCACCATGATTATGAGGTCTAGATGACCCAAACATGATATGTTATGAGAGGAAACTACCCTAATGGGGCCTATAGAGGAAGGCCCCATGCATGGATCATGCATGCATAAGGTGGGCCATTAGGCCACAACCATGGGATTGTGTGGGATCTCCTGATAAACCACGACGATCTCAGCGTGTTTCTCGGCCAAATCAGAAATATTTGGACTGAGTCTTGAGCTGCAACGCCTGGAGAAGAAGTCTGTTTGTGTTAGAGTCTTTCTTTCAGTTGAAGTCATATTATTCTGCTAAGTCCTATTCTTCTGCTAGTTTGTTATTTCTGCTTCTATGATTTAGTTTCTCCTTCAAGATGAAAAGATGCTAGAGAGACCTTTTGGTTATCTGCCGTGTCTTGAAATTCAAAAAATTGAGATACCCGGTTGAACCATTCTGTTGGATCAACTCCAGAGTATTTTGGGAATTCCAATTTTGCCATTTTGGAAGAAAAAATTTGTCTGCCGCCGTCGTTCTCTTCTCGATGTGGCCGGACAAATCCTTCTCGCCCATTGTTGTGATTGTTGGCGCTTTCCCTAGTTGAAAGCAAAATTTCAGACAGCCTGTTGACAGTGTCCTCAAGTCGTTGCATTCCATCTTGAACTCCACCGAGTCCAGCCTCCAAGGCTTCAATCCTCTCTTTGTTGGTTGCCATTGTAACCGAGCTTTGATACCAATGTTAGGTCCCAGCCAAAGCTCCTAAAGAATTTAAAGATAAATTGTACTCTTCGGGTGAGAACAGACCACAAGGTTTGGAACAATTTTTTTTTGATATACTTTTTATTCATTGAAAGAGTTTAAATAGATATATTTTCTAACTACTCTTCCTAAACTTACGACCACAATTATTGTGCACAAATAGAAACTAAATCATGGAAGCAGAAATAACAAACTAGCAGAAGAATAGGACTTAGCAGAAGAATAGGACTTAGCAGAATAATAGGACTTCAACTGAAAGAAAGACTCTAACACAAACAGACTTCTTCTCCAGGCGTTGCAGCTCAAGACTCAGTCCAAATATTTCTGATTTGGCCGAGAACACGCTGAGATCGTCGTGGTTTATCATGGCGCTAGAGGAAGGGGAATACAATGGTCAACTTCAAGAACTGGTGGTAATTGTTGTGGTTCCTCAAAAATTGCAGTAAAGGCCTCAATTAATGTTTGCATGTCTGGCTGGATGATCTGTTGTGGAGCAGCTGGTGGTTGCAGGCAGATTGCAAAAATAGCGCTGGTGTGCCTCATATCCTTTGAGATTGCTTCTAGTGATGCTTGCTGAAGGATTTGAGCACTGGATCCTTGTAATAATCGAGGTTTGTTGGCCCATTGGAACTCCATTGTCATCTTTTTCCAATCACAAACAACAGATCCTAGTTGTTCCAACCATTGAACACCCAAAACCAAGTCTAAACCAGTTAGTGGTAAAGAGTAAAAGTAATTGAGAAAGGAATACGCTGTAGAAGGATGTGGATGTTGTCGAATCGCCCTTGGCATTTTAATGGTTGGCCGTTTGCAACTCGTACATGGAAAGGTGCAGTGGGCACCACAGGTAGATGTAGTAAAGTGGCCACCTTGTCACTGATGAAATTATGTGTAGAGCCACTGTCAATGAGGACCACAACATCATGAGTCCCAATCTTGGCTGTAACACGCATGGTTTTCGCGGCTGTCCAACCGGTTAAGGCATGCAGTGAAATTTCAGGATCAGATGGAAGGTCAGTTTCGGCCTCTTTAGTGTCTCCTTCTGAGTCATCACTGATGTTACCTTCCAACAGAAGAAGTTGAGGACCCTTGCATCTATGGCCAGAAGTGAATTTGTCATCACAGTTGAAACAGAGTCCTTGTGCTCGTCTTCTTTGCATCTCCTCCCAAGATAGTCTCTTGACAGGTGAGGCTTTTGTTGTTGTTGGTAGAGCCAGCGGGGTGCGAATAGGTAGTGGTGGCCGTGAGATTCGTCTTTGGCGTTGTAGTTGTTCATCCTTCATGCGAGCTAAGCTTGTCGCCTCCTTCAAGGTTTTGGGCTTGAACATACGAATCGTTTCAGAAATTTCTGACCGCAATCCACCCATGAACGATCCGACGAGCGCCTTTTGTGACCATCCATGAAC
>JAJHSJ010000011.1:27034243-27336743 GCA_021015155.1 Magnolia officinalis | reverse complement strand
TGTACAGTAAATGACCCATGTTTCAAACATGCCTAGACCAAAATTCAAGCCGGGCAAGTCGTTAGGCTGATTGCATGTGTACATATTTGTTTATCTTTGATTATTTTTTCAACTGCCCATTATTTTATATAAGTTATTTAATTCTTTTTTTAAAAGATAAATAAAAAAATAGTTTACATATTATTAACATATGACATGTGAATTTGTGTCTTCCAAACATTAGATAATCTATACATATAGTCTTATACCGATAGTCAATGTCACCACCAAACACCAATTTATTGCCATCGTAACATTTATCATCGTAAAATAATAATATCCATGTAATTCTATCTGCATAATGCTATAACTCACCCCAAATGTGCCCTGATATGGTTTGGCCATTTGCAATGAAGAGTCAAGAATTGCACTGGTTAGGAGTGAGTTGGTGCAAGTTGAAGGCTCTAAAAGGGTAAGGGGAATGCCTAAGCGGATCTAGGAGGTAGTAAGAAAAGACTTGTGGACTCATAGTTTAATTGAGTGTATGGTGCATGCTAGAGTGGAACGGGATTTGTTAATCGGGCCGCTCGTGCTATAATTTTAGATCCTGCTTAGCCTAACTCATAATCGCTTGAGTTAAACACACAGACAACAACAATTAGGGGTATTTTTGTAGTTAACATAGTAAGTTTGATGGCATGCCATTTGTGGATGGGGATGCTACAGATTAAAGCCCTTTGATACTTGATTGCTTTGATAGAACATCGACTGCTGCATTTTCTTCTTTAACCATCTCTTTGCAGTTTGACGGTCTTCCAATCTTCGAGATCTTGGAGAAATCATGTCCATGGGAGGCCCTTCAAAGCAATGGTTTGGATGACCAAAATAGTAGCCTCATGTTGCAACAAGATTGAAAAGAAATAGGAGTTACCTAAGAAGGAATGAATCCAAACCGATTTGTGGTCAAATCTCTTTCAAATGTTCCACAACATCTCTAATTGCTCCACCAATCACTATAATTATTCAAAGAAGACCTTAAGGTGTCACATGAAAGGTGCACCTAAAGATTGCAGCAATAGAAACATGAAACCTATCACAGGAAATAAAGAAATCTAGTTCGATGCATTCAAAATAATGATGAACTCCATAAAAGAGTCGCTATATGCTGACATACCTTTTTCCTAAAGCAAAAGAAACCCTAATATAACCACAACCATATATCACTTCTAATCCTTTTGTCAGTAACATAACTAAATTTTATTAAACAGCAAAAATCCACCAAAGATGCCAAAAATACAACTAAGATGACAAGCAATCATCTAGAACAAATTTTTTCCTCACCCCAAATTTCAATAATTTTCTCTGTTGAACAACCCTGGAAGACCTTTAGTTCCAATGCCCAACTTAAGGCCCGTCACTTTACGCTTTGAAAAACATACTCATTCGACTCTTGACATAATGCAGAAGGTTCTATTATTCCACTCCTTCCAAGTTGATCAAAGACCCACAATTGAGTTAAGGTGCCAAAAAAATTTGTTTTTTTAAATAGGTGCCATAAGTTTCTCTTCCTATTTCCCCAGGAAACGCCATGCTGCAGTTGGAGTAGATATTGGATAAATTGAGGCATTGCCCAATTGACTGAGGCAAGTCTAGGAAATCCATTTTACTTCTAATCCTAACCATCTATTTAAATTAATTATTATAAATGACTTAAATATCCTCAAACTTGTCATAATCTTACATGCTCTCTGTAAATTGGCCATAACTCACCAGAAGGAAATAAAATTTGCATAATCTTGTGTCCACTTGTCGATATGATTTCAAAGGGGACCATTTCTTGTCATGCAACATTGTTGGATAACTGAAAAGTGGCCTACAAAATGAGCGACAAAATACTAAAAGTAAACTTGTTTAACAGTTCGTAAGTAACTCTAATTCATCTAAATAATAAACCTATAGACTTGTGGGCCCACAATCTAATCAGACTGCTGATCTGGTCTAAAATACTAATCTTGACCCTTGATGTGGTTTTGATCTTCAATAGGCCTGCTCGTGGGATCATTTGGGATCCATGTGATGGATGTGTGGTCTAGATGCATAATTTTTCCACCGCTTGAAAAGAACTCATTACCAAGTTTAGAGATGGTATCAATCCATCACCATGATCTGCCTTTATATCATGTTCTCTTCGGCTTTGATGGTAGTTGATAGTGAAGGTCTACATGTCTGATTTGCATCTTGTGCATGGGATGGGGTTCGATCATGCCACTTCTTCCACTTCATTGTTCTCCATGTCCTAGGGGTCGGCTTTTGTGTCTCGTGGAATAGGGGGATTTATGGGCCCTCAATGTTGGATTGTCAACTGCAGTGTCTTTCCTCTCTCAGTCAATTTCTTGATTTCTCTACATCCTGCTTCTCATTACAAATCTTTGATCTATGCGATACATTAGGATGGGATATCCATCTCATCTTATATGATCTTTGATGCAAACAATATTTGAATGGAAATTTATTTTCAGAATTGAGGAACATGTATACTGTGTTCAGCCAAATTTATTACCCAGTATCAGAAATATGAAGCCAGAAAAGTCAGCAATAACCTTGCAAAAGTTTGCATTGAGGAAATCAGGTGAATAGGCAACAACAAAATTTGCTACCATAGAAAGGAGATCTGTACTTATATTCATTCACAAAACAACATAACATCCCTTGCTTATTGGTGACATCCATATAAAAGGTTTGCATTCACAAAAGTCTCACATTCCCTTTTGGATTCCATGCTTCGTATTTATTATACAATCTAAGCTTTTTATAAAATCAATAAAGACAACTTAAAGTACTGGACTTTCTAAAAATAATGGAATTTACTTGACAGACTCCTTGGACTGTCCAGCTGCAGAATTCCATCTGTATGGATCATGGTTAAGACTTGGTTAAAATTAGGTGATCTTCTGGGTCTAGTTTAGAAGGTTAAGGCCTTAAGGGTATGGTCAAAGTTAGTTGAAAACCTAGTCTCTAAACTTCTCAGTTAGAGTTGTATAGACACCCACTTGACATTTAAGTCATCAAAACTATCATATCAGAACGAATCTGGAAGGCCTGTTTTCCAACTTCACAAGGATTGCAGAATGGTAGAACTGAACCCAATCCAATTTGAAAACATGAAAGCTCCAAAAAATTCAGTAGCAAACAAGATAAATGAGGTGGGACTTTTTCAATTTTTTTTTTTTTTTTTTTTTTTAAATGATCCTACCGGAAATCCTTCCACCACCATGTGTCAGCTACTGGCAGTCAACATATGGGACTTTCAATTTTTTCCTCAAATGATGATGTGAACTTGATAAGTGTAGATTGATCGCTTATTGGTTATTTATCTCTCCATCATATTTAATTTCTACTGCATTCTTGCCGCGTTTTACTCAGTTGTTGCAATTCAAAGCTTTTCAAGCCTCTTAAGTTCGCGTCACAATATATTATATTTATATGAGTGGATGTGCTTGCATTCAGTGCACATATTATTTTTCCATATTTGCATCCTTCTTAAAACCAAAGGTATTATTTACATTATTTTTCCATATTTGCATAATTCTTGAAACCAAGGTATTGTTTACCTGCATACATATAGATGTACAAACACAACTAATTGTGTAGCATACATACATTTTACATAGGAACACCCTATTTGGTTCAGCAGATATGCTTGCCTTGTTACGCTTATCTTTGCGGTTAATTGTGTAGGTGATGACATACAAGTGTTTGTCATGTATGACGTGAAAATATGCATATATCCTTGGGTCAATCTGCTTTAAAAGGCAATGGTTCATTTCTATATATATATATATATATATATATATATATATATATATATATATATATATATATATATATATATATATATATATATATATATATATATATATTTCATTGCTAATTGATAAGGTCATCATTTTATTTCCAAATTATTGATTTATGATGCTTGCAAAGAAATTATTGTGCCTCACTTGTATGACACATTTGCCCTCAGGATTCATTTATTCGAGCTAAAAAATGGGTTGAAGAGCTCCATAGGCAAGGTACCATTTTCTCTAGTTTATCTTTAGCCATCCTATAGGTTTTCCTTCATATAAGGGCATATGTAATTGTAGCTTTTCTTCTATTATTATAAATAAGGGAGGGTTGGACATCCTAGCCCCATATGCTCTCTCTCTCAAATTCGCTTATTTTTCTTTAGCCTTTTCCATAGTCCACTTCTCTGGCACAAGATAAGTGATGATTGTTCTCTCACAAATATGGGATTTCCACCTATTCAAACCAGACCCCTGAAAATGGAACCTATGGGGAATTCTGTTTTAATAGTGCTTATGGAAATAATAAGTATGAGTTTTTCTTTTCTTTTCTATGTATCTAAATAGGCATTGAGTTTAACCAAAACAAGTTAGTCTACTTGATCTTCTCACTAAGCCTACCACTCACAAGGAAAACTTAGAACCTAAAAGTAAGAAACCCATTAAAGGTCCTAATTACAACTTTGGATTGGGCTTTTACATGTTTCTAGTAAAAAGAAATAGGGATAAAACCAAACTAGAACATATTATAGTCCGTAGTGTGGAAGGTGATCCAACCACTTACGAGGAAGTAACGAAATCCCATGATGCCTCCTTTTGGAATGAGGCCATGAATGATGAAATGGACTTAACAATGAATAATAGATTAGTAGACCTACCTCTAGGATCTAAACCCCATAGGTTGTAAATGGATATTCTAAGGAAAGATGAAAATAAACTGTATAGTTGAAAATTTCAAGGCAAAGATAATGTGTCATGACCTTAAATCTAGTGTTGGTAATCCGTGATTACTGTACACCAAATTTTGGTTGACAGCTTCCATAGAACTCTGATTTTGGGGCTTCCAACTATCACATACTAAGTCCCATAAGTGGGGCTCCACAAGGAGGATTTCTGAAAGTAAAGATGACAAACACGTATCATTTCTCAAAATTTCATCATATTCAACATGTGTTACTGTGTACAACTGAGCACATCAAGGCAAAACCAAAACATAAACCATGTCATATTTACTATACCTGATGTACATATACAAGGTACTACAAAAAAATATATACACTAACATGTACAAAACAAAAAGGACAACTGGAGTCTTCAACCTCTACTCTTGCAGCTCCCTACTCTCACTTGTAAAAAAATAGAAAGGAAACCTTGAGCTACTAAGCCCAGTGAGTGCGTGTGCAGTGAAAATGCATGTTTCATGTCATGCTCATCTAATGCACAGGCCTACTGGGTCGATAACAATAAAATAAAGATACAATGCATTATGCCACTTTTCATGTTCCAAAGGTGGGACTTCTACCCACTTGTAACATACATACTCTTTCAACGTTTCCACAACTTAATTAATGGGAGCAATAGCCACGAAGAAACAAGAACAAGGAAAGCCCCCATAATCTTAATTGCTTAGGGAGATGGGTATGGATTTTTTAGTGTTTGGGTGAAAGAAGAGAAAGTATGAGAATGGGAAAGGAAAATGGGTTTTGGTTTTTTGGATTTAGGTGGAATAAGAGAGAAAAATGAGAAAATGAAAGGAAATTTGTTTAGGTTTTTGGATTTGGGTGGAATAAGAGGGAAAAATGAGAAATGAAAGGAAATGGGGTTGGGTTTTTGGATTTGGGTGGAAGTAGGGAAAGATATGAGAAAATGGAAGGAAATGGGTTGGGTTTTTGGATTTGAGTGGAAGTAGAGAAAGATATGAGAAAATGGAAGGAAATGGGGTTGGGTTTTTGGATTTGGGTGAAAGTAGAGAAAGATATGAAAAAATGGAAGGAAATGGGGGTGGGTTTTTGGATTTGAGTGGAAGTAGAGAAAGATATGAGAAAATGGAAGGAAATGGGTTTTGTGTTTTTGGATTTGAGTGGAAGACGATAAAGATATGATAAAATGGAAGAAAATGGGGTTGTGTTTTTGGATTTGAGTGGAAGTAGAGAAAGGTAGATTTGAGGTGGGTCTTGGATGGAGGAAGATGTGAGAAAATGAGATAATGAAGATGAGAGAAAAGGGAGAAAGATGAGATCTTATGGTGTAGAAAGAAATGAAGACTATGATGTAGCATAAAAGGAAGAGAAAGAACAAGATGGAGTCAAGTCAAAATGAGTTGCAATGGAAGGATTCCTACTATTAAAATTCACCAAGCCAAACTTGAAATTGACCGCGAAGTGAGTGAAATTGGCCGCGAAGTGAGAGTGAAATTGACCGCGAAGTGAGTGAAACTGACCGCGAAGTGAGTGAAATTCACCGCGAAGTGAGTGAACTTGACCGCGAAGTGAGTGAAATTGATCGTGAAGTGAGTTCACCGCGAATTGAGTGAACTTGATCGAGAAGTGAGTGAAAATGGTGCCCCCATCAAATACGGTGGGGCCCATATAATGAAGTCAAGACTTTGAAATATACCTGCCATTCGTAGCTTCTTTGATGGGGGCACCATTTTTGTCCTATCTTGGGTTGGCAAAACTCAAAAATGACGTATGTGACAAGTGTATTTTCTACCAAAAGAAGAAATAAAAAGAAATTGGGTGTTTTACTGCTAGGGCGAACAATCACGAAGAGGAGAGAAGAAATTAGAAAATGGGGGTTTTACTGCGAGGGTGGACAATCACAAAGAGGAGAAGAAATCGGAAAATGAGGGTTTTACTGCTAGGGTTAAACTGCATGAAGGGAACAACAACTTTCAGAAATTACGTTTCTAATAAAGCAGAGGCATTTTGGTCCCGTACTCAGGATTGCAAGTTCTGCCCTACATATTTTTTGGTAAATGTTTAAATTGGATTATGGTTACTCTGTTTTGTGTTTTGTGAGATTTGTTCTAATTTTTTATTTTGTCTGTAATAACCATGTCTCCAGTTGAATATGCCGATATTGAGAATGTATCAGGACATAGGCAGCGACTTGGAGCGGAAAGCATTACAAGTTGATAAGGTTGGTGTGACTGGAATTATTAAACAATAAAAGGGGCCAAGGCCATGTGGCAGTATGAATGGGTAATGCTGTCGTTGCAACCTATCAACGCTAGGTGTACCCATTTCTATCATTTCTTTAATGATATCTAATTTTGTCAAACACGGACAGACATACATACCAGTGAACCACGACAACAGTCATTGGTACTTGATGGTCATCCACCCTAAAAAATGAGAGATTGTTCTTCTCGATAGTTTATATTTGAGGGTAGTCAATCGATACAGGGAACATATCAAGCTGATGGAGGAGGGATTGCCTATTATATTCCATGCCACGGGAGATACGTCTGCGCTGGATGGGAATGATTGGACTATCAGAGAAGAGACTTCTATACTGAAGCAGACGAATGGATATGATTGTGGCATATTTGTCATGAAATATATTGATATTTTGTGCAGCGGTTAACCATAATCCAATTTAAATATTTACCAAAAAATATGTAGGGCAGAACTTGCAATCCCGATTACGGGACCAAAATGCCCCTGCTTTATCAGAAACACAATTTCTGAAAGCTGCTGTTCCCTTCACATGGTTTAACCCTAGCAGTAAAACCCTCATTTTCTGATTTCTTCTCTCCTCTTTGTGATTGTCCACCCTAGCAGTAAAACCCCCATTTTCTAATTTCTTTTCTTCTCTTTGTGATTGTCCACCCTAGCTGTAAAACCCCCATTTTCTTTTTATTTCTTCTTTTGGTCGAGAATACACTTGCCACATACGTCATTTTCGAGTTTTGCCAACTCAATATAGGACGAAAATGGTGCCCCCATCAAAGAAGCTATGAATGACATGTATATTTCAAAGTCTTGACTTCATTATGTGGACCCCACCGTATTTGATGAGGACACCATTTTTACTCACTTCTTGGTCATGTTCACTCAATTCGCGGTCAAGTTCACTCACTCTGCGGTCAAGTTCACTTACTTCACGGTCAATTTCACTCTCACTTCGCGGTCAATTTCAAGTTTGGCTCGGTGAATTTCAACAATAGGAATCCTTCAATTGCAACTCATTTTGACTTGACTACAATTAATTTGAAAATGACAATTGAACCATCTTAACTACTCGGTTGACTCAGATGGGTCACCTTGGTGACTTTCGAACATGGCTTGATAAGTTATTCAATTTAAGTTGATATAGCCATGTTTGAAGTCTTTTTTATTATGCGGAAAAATTAACCTGACATGAAAATTAGTGAACTTGATTTTTATTTTTTATTTTTCTTTTAAAGGCAACAAGGTTTCATTAAAAAGCAAAGAAAGGCCAGCCACACAACCAAGATTACTAGTACACATGATAGGGCATCATCTATAACATAGCTTATTCCACTCTCTGACACTCTAAAATCTGATCTGTGAACAGTCCTGAAAGGTTTCACCTAAGTTAGTTTACACATGACTTGCTCAATTCAAAACTATAAAAGAACTAGCATCTAGTCAAGGAGCTTGACGTCTGTATGTTGAAAATATTCTCAATTTTCTAACTCATCCCATTGTCTCTCCAATTTCCTTACTCTAATTGAAATTTTGAATTATAGTTACATAAATTTGGCACTTCAGGGGTGGTTCATGATTGAGTAATTCTTAGATGCTTGGGGTTGTAAATATGCTTCAGGTTGTAAAATAGCTTGTTTTTTTACAATATCGTAGATGTATATGGTTGAAAAATAGTTAGTGATGCTTTGATTTCAAAATGTCATGATTACTAAAAGGTTTGGGTTGTTAAGATCTTAAATCCTATAATATCAGATGCATTGTGCCATAGCTAGTTTATTTTTCAACTTTTGTGGCTACTCTTGCTGCTAATGGCAACTAAGCTCGAAATTAACGATTGGATTTTACGACTACAATAGAGGCTTTTACGCCTCTAGGCTCTAACCAAATAAAAACTCAATTAAAGAAAACCATAACTTTCCTAATTTTCTTAATTTTCTGAATTAAAAAGGAAAAAAGAAAAAGTGGAAACCCAAAAATGCACAGAAACTTCTCTTGCATCTTTTCTTTTCTGTTTTTTGTTCATCCACCCTAAGATTTATTACAAAAGGCCAAATAAACGAAACCCATCAAGCTAATGGATAAGAAAAGCCATAGAGGAGACGAGATGGGATCCGGTCGACCCCACATTACTGCCCGGCCCACCCGGTTGACCCCACATTGTTGTTCGGCCTACCCGGTCGATCAGGTCCCACCTCGGTCAACCGGGTCCCACCTCTGACCAAAGCCCGGTCGGCCCACCCTACTCCATCTTGTTCTTTCTCTTTCTTTTATGCTACATCATAGTCTTCATTTCTTTCTACTCCCTAATATCTCATCTTTCTCCCCTTTCTCTCATTTTCTCACATCTTCCTCCATCCAAGATCCACCTCAAATTTCTCTACTTCCACTCAAATCCAAAAACAAAACCCCATTTTCTTCCATTTTCTCGTATCTTTATCTTCTTTCACTCAAATCCAAAAACACAACCCATTTCCTTCCATTTTCTCGTATCTTTCTCTACTTCCACTCAAATCCAAAAACCCAACCCCATTTTCTTCCATTTTCTCGTATCTTTCTCTACTTCCACCTAAATCCAAAAACCCAACCCCATTTCCTTCCATCTTCTCATATCTTTCTCTACTTCCACTCAAATCCAAAAACCCAACCCATTTCCTTCCATTTTCTCATATCTTTCTCTACTTCCACCCAAATCCAAAAACGCAACCCCATTTCCTTTCATTTTCTCAATTTTCTCTCTTATTCCACCCAAATCCAAAAAACCAAAACCCATTTTCCTTTCCCATTCTCATACTTTCTCTTTTTTCACCCAAAACTAAAAAATCCATACCCATCTCCCTAAGCAATTACGATTATGGGGGCTTTCCTTGTTCTTCTTCATGGCTATTACTCCCATTAATGGGGAGGCTTATGTCTAAGAAGCGTGACACCGAGGAAGAGGTGGAACAACACTATAATTGTCGCTCCACGCGAAGGGAGGACAACTTTGCGTCAACCTCAATGGCCGCGGCTACCCGGGTTAAGAGAGTGGCCAGCCGACCTCGCACAGGTTCATCTACATCTCCAGCGGGATCGTCAATGACTCGTGGCTGGGTAATCGAGGTGGAACAAGGCATCGTGGATTAGAGAAGATTCACCAACCACAAGATATGCTTTGAGCGCTACGTGAGTAAGGACTTGTTCGTCGATACTCAGGAGGTCGAGTGGCTTACCACAATTGGGTGGGATCCCATCTTCACACCCTACAACAACGCTGACGCCGAGACTCTGCGACATTTCTACGTGGCAATTCGAAATCCATGTCTAAAGTAGATGACTTTCAACGTATTAATTGGAAATTCTTTCAGAACTTTTTAACGTGGCTGCCATTGAGAGGATTTCTAGGGTGCCATGCTGGTCAGTGCTTGTTCCAGAGGACCCGAAGAGATCCAGGTATAGGGACAAGAGGATTGTACATGTTTGTGGCGAACGTAAGAGTTGGATACAGGACGATAATTGTTTGAAGGTAACCACGATGCTTCCATTTTACAGGTTCCTCCACCTTCTCTTCACGTACAATGTGTACCCTAGATCGGGAAATCATGCACGACTAACACAGTATATGTTGGAGGTTCTGTATTTATTGGGTATGGGTGAGAATGTCTGTTACCCATCTATTGTAATGCGTCATATCTTGACCGTCGTCACCTCCAAAAGCACCAAGTCCTTACCGTTCGGACGGTTGGTCTGTAAGATGGCCTGAGATTGTGGGTTTCGTCCCAGCCCCAATGCGAGGCTTGAGCCGCAAAATTTCATTGATGCCAATACTATTAAAAGGATGAAATTGAATGAGCAAGAAGAGGTCGAAGGAGGAGAAGAAGCGGGGGAGGAAGAAGAAGAAGAGGAAAATGAGGACGATGACGTCCATGAGGATTTTGTCAAATCCAAAAACCCAACCCATTTCCTTCCATTTTCTCATATCTTTCTCTACTTCCACCCAAATCCAAAAACCCAACCCCATTTCCTTTCATTTTCTCTCTTATTCCACCCAAATCCAAAAAACCAAAACTCATTTTCCTTTCCCATTCTCATACTTTCTCTTTTTTCACCCAAAACTAAAAAATCCATACCCATCTCCCTAAGCAATTACGATTATGGGGGCTTTCCTTGTTCTTCTTCATGGCTATTACTCCCATTAATGGGGAGGCTTATGTCTAAGAAGCGTGACACCGAGGAAGAGGTGGAACAACACTATAATTGTCGCTCCACGCGAAGGGAGGACAACTTTGCGTCAACGTCAATGGCCGCGGCTACCCGGGTTAAGAGAGTGGCCAGCCGACCTCGCACAGGTTCATCTACATCTCCAGCGGGATCGTCAATGACTCGTGGCCGGGTAATCGAGGTGGAACAAGGCATCGTGGATTAGAGAAGATTCACCAACCACAAGATATGCTTTGAGCGCTACGTGAGTAAGGACTTGTTCGTCGATACTCAGGAGGTCGAGTGGCTTACCACAATTGGGTGGGATCCCATCTTCACACCCTACAACAACGCTGACGCCGAGACTCTGCGACATTTCTACCTGGCAATTCGAAATCCATGTCTAAAGTAGATGACTTTCAACGTACTAATTGGAAATTCTTTCAGAACTTTTTAACGTGGCTGCCATTGAGAGGATTTTAGGGTGCCATGCTGGTCAGTGCTTGTTCCAGAGGACCCGAAGAGATCCAGGTATAAGGACAAGAGGATTGTACATGTTTGTGGCGAACGTAAGAGTTGGATACAGGACGATAATGTTTGAAGGTACCACGATGCTTCCATTTTACAGGTTCCTCCACCTTCTCTTCACGTACAATGTGTACCCTAGATCGGGAAAACATGCACGACTAACACTATATGTTGGAGGTTCTGTATTTATGGGTATGGGTGAGAATGTCTGTTACCCATCTATTGTAATGCGTCATATCTTGACCGTCGTCACCTCCAAAAGCACTAAGTCCTTACCGTTCGGACGGTTGGTCTGTAAGATAGCCTGAGATTGTGGGTTTCGTCCCAGCCCCAATGCGAGGCTTGAGCCGCAAAATTTCATTGACGCCAATACTATTAAAAGGATGAAATTGAATGAGCAAGAAGAGGTCGAAGGAGGAGAAGAAGAGGGGGAGGAAGAAGAAGAAGAGGAAAATGAGGACGATGACGTCATGAGGATTTTGTCAAATCCAAAAACCCAACCCCATTTCCTTCCATTTTCTCATATCTTTCTCTACTTCACCCAAATCCAAAAACCCAACCCCATTTCCTTTCATTTTCTCAATTTTTCTCTTATTCCACCCAAATCAAAAAAACCAAAACTCATTTTCCTTTCCCATTCTCATACTTTCTCTTTTTTCACCCAAAACTAAAAAATCCATACCCATCTCCCTAAGCAATTACGATTATGGGGGCTTTCCTTGTTCTTCTTCATGGCTATTACTCCCATTAATGGGGAGGCTTATGTCTAAGAAGCGTGACACCGAGGAAGAGGTGGAACAACACTATAATTGTCGCTCCACGCGAAGGGAGGACAACTTTGCGTCAACGTCAATGGCCGCGGCTACCCGGGTTAAGAGAGTGGCCAGCCGACCTCGCACAGGTTCATCTACATCTCCAGCGGGATCGTCAATGACTCGTGGGGGTCGGGTAATCGAGGTGGAACAAGGCATCGTGGATTAGAGAAGATTCACCAACCACAAGATATGCTTTGAGCGCTACGTGAGTAAGGACTTGTTCGTCGATACTAGGAGGTCGAGTGGCTTACCACAATTGGTGGGATCCCATCTTCACACCCTACAACAACGCTGACGCCGAGACTCTGCGACATTTCTACGTGGCAATTCGAAATCCATGTCTAAGTAGAGATGACTTTCAACGTACTAATTGGAAATTCTTTAGAACTTTTTAACGTGGCTGCCATTGAGAGGATTTCTAGGGTGCCATGCTGGTCAGTGCTTGTTCCAGAGGACCCGAAGAGATCCAGGTATAGGGACAAGAGGATTGTACATGTTTGTGGCGAACGTAAGAGTTGGATACAGGACGATAATTGTTTGAAGGTAACCACGATGCTTCCATTTTACAGGTTCCTCCACCTTCTCTTCACGTACAATGTGTACCCTAGATCGGGAAAACATGCACGACTAACACTATATGTTGGAGGTTCTGTATTTATTGGGTATGGGTGAGAATGTCTGTTACCCATCTATTGTAATGCGTCATATCTTGACCGTCGTCACCTCCAAAAGCACTAAGTCCTTACCGTTCGGACGGTTGGTCTGTAAGATAGCCTGAGATTGTGGGTTTCGTCCCAGCCCCAATGCGAGGCTTGAGCCGCAAAATTTCATTGACGCCAATACTATTAAAAGGATGAAATTGAATGAGCAAGAAGAGGTCGAAGGAGGAGAAGAAGCGGGGGAGGAAGAAGAAGAAGAGGAAAATGAGGACGATGACGTCCATGAAGATTTTGTGCCCCCCCCCTCGCTTATACAGGAGCACTTTAGTCGGGTGGAAGAGGAGTTGACGTTTGTTCGGTCTGAATTAACTGATATGAAGGCTGAAATGAAGACCAGACTGACTGAACTGGAAGAGAAGCAGGAGCAATGGAACTAGAAGATATTCCGCACCTTGAAGGAAGTGTTATGTTGTGTTCAAAAGGAGGGAGCGGCGCCGCATCCGACTGGTTCGTAGGACCATTAGGTCTCGGGTGAAGCCATGTTTGTGGTTAGGTGCTTTGTGTTTACTGTGTTGCAAATTCACTGCGAAGTGAGTGAAATTGACCGCGAAGTGATTGCAATTCACTGCAAACTGACTGAAATTGACCATGAACCGAGTGAAGTTCACCACGAAGTGAGTGAAATTGATCGCAAAGTGATTGAAATTGACCGCGAAGTGAGTGAAATTCACCTCGAAGTGCGTAAAATTGATCGCGAAGTGAATGAAGTTCACCGATAACTTTGTTAAATTCACCGATAACTGAGTGAAATTGACCGATAAGGGTGTAATAGACTCTTTCGTTAATGTTAGCGAATCACTTTACTGTTTTGGTAATTGAATTAAGACTGCTCGAAATGGAGGTTTGCACTTTATCGATAATTCATGCTAATTAATTGTGAACTTGTGCCAATCATATATTAAGCCAATTGGGAGTTGTGATGGATATGGAAGAGGCATATAAATTGTATGTGAGCTGACCGATAACTGAGTGAATTGACCATATTCATTTCGATCATAATTAGGGTCAGTATCCCTTTTCATGATTATTACTATTCTTTCAGAGTTCAAATCGTAGTAGTAAATTCGCAATTTCAAAAAATGTAACAAACGTCTTCGATTTATATCATTCACTGTCACATTACAAAAAATGATTACAAATTACATTATTCCAAAGGTATTGGAAATTTGCTACTACGATGATTATGCTCTGTTTGTTTGCATCTTTCGCATTTACCGTTTTTCGTTCCTCTCTACAGGAAAGAATTTGTGCCTTTTTCGATCTTCCAGCTGACCTCCTCTGTTGTGGGGGCTTAATTCTCGCACAATACTCCCTGAATTCAGGTGATATTTCTCATTTGCTCTTGTCACATACTGGGTGCACGGAATCGTCATACGTGGTCTGGTAATTTCTCGCCATGTACAACGGGGAGCAATAGGAATAATGAGGAAGATTATAGTCTATACAGGCTGAAAGGACATGAATACTAGGGAACGCTTTTACGTCAAACTCGCGACATGTACAGGAAAGCTCACTGAGCTTGATAATATCATTGTAGTCTCCCATAACATAGTATTCATTGTGAGAAATTGCATAGGAACGAACATATCGCACCTTCGGTGTGAGATCCTTTAATTGTTTCTTGGCCCACGGTGTCAACGGTCTTACAAATGATGATGCAGATTCTCTTTTCTTATAGATCATTTCTTGAATTTTAAATCTGACCGTATCTATCAATATAGTCACGGGGTATTCTCGTGCTTTTTTGAATAGAGCATTAACGCACTCAACTATGTTTGTAGTGACCAAATTGAATCTTTTTCCTGGAAAGTGTGAAGATGCCTACCTTTTGTAGCCTATTGCTCTCAGCCATGCATGTACTGGGGGGTTGGCAAGTTCGATATCGTGCATTAACTTTTCGAACTCAGCCTTCCTACAAGTCTTTACAGCTCGCCAATAGTAGATTTCTAACGACTTGTCTTTAAACGTGTCCACCAAGTTTTGGTATATATGGTAGACGCAGTAGCGATGGATTGCATTTTGGAAGACATGACATACTTCTTTCATTAGACCTTTATGTCGATCTGATATGATCACAAGACCAGGTAGATCCCCTAACGTACAGTTGAGGTGGGCAAGGAACCAGTTCCAACTGCTGTTTTTTCTATAATTCTCCAATACTAAAAGTGTCTCGGAAAATATGATTGTTGCCATCCAAGGCTGTAGCAACGAACATAACACCTTTGTGCTTACCTTTTATATGCGTGCCGTCAATGGCCAAGACCCTTCGCAGAGATATTTGAAAACTTCTAACGCTCTGTCCGAGCACGACAAAACATCTCTCGAACCTGCTCGTCCGTGGATTAACAAGCACGACAGTCACCGTCCTTGGGTTTGCCTTCATTGGCTCATGCAAGGACATTGGGAGTTCATTGTAAGAGTCTTCATACGATCCCCATTACACGATTGATTGCGATCTCCTTAGCATGCCATGCCTTCTTATAACTAATAAGAATATTATACTTCTCTCGCATTGCGAAGATAATCTCCCGGCCTTAATCCTAGGCGTTTCTCGATGTGACTGACAACCAATTCACTGGCTAGCTTACTGCTTATTTGTCGGTGATCACTCTTCATCCATGACATGCCACATGTATGTATGGACATGTAAGTCCTTATCTTGAATATCCCCGCATCATTCACCCTAGATGCGTGTAGCCTCCATTCATACTTATCTTTGAAACATGCCACGGTGAATTTCTTGGGTGACGAGTACAAGACCCTGTATTGAAAGTTGTTGTAAATTGTAAATTGACTCAAAACATACTGACACTGGCTCGTCCTTAAACGTTTGCTCAACGGCTATATCAATCGGCTCATCCAATGGATATGAATATAGTGACAGGTCTGCATTGGTGAATGCAGCATTCTCAAAAAGCACAATGTCTTGGCCGGTGATGAAGTCTGATGTTCGAGCCTGCTCGGGCAATGGAATGTCACTTCCCCATACATATTTGGCATTGGATGATGATGGAAAATCTACTCTTGTAGATGAAGGTGATGCCGTATATTCACTTCTGAGCTTAAGGTCACCTGCCCAACTCACTTAACTAGTCATGAAGTTTGATGTCTGAACCAAATCGAGTAGTGGAGTGTTGCTCAGAGGAACCTGTGAAGGTGATGCCATATATTCATATTTCACGCCATGTTCCTCACCCAAACTTCCAACTGTTGGGGTGTCATGTTCAACACCGCTGTAAGCCACAGGGTCTTTGAGTATTGCCTCATTAACGCGTTGCGTTGTCTCTATGATTAAAGGGATGTATTTATTCGGATGCTCCGACTGTGCTGCCAAGAACACTCTCATATCTTCGTCGTCTTCAATCTCAGTCGGAGCGATTAGTTGGTTTGAGTAAGGGTACAATGCTTTCAACCTAATATCATAATCCTTTAGCGTACTTTTCACAATCCTGTACATTTTAGATAGAAGCTCCTCATATGTAGTCTCGACGCTCACAACAGTAGTTTTCGACTTTCCGCCTTTCTACGTGTATCGATTGTTTTCGCTTAGTGACTCCCCACCATATGAGCATAGGATGATTCTCGAAGCCAGTTTTTGAAAACAAACACAATGACACGAGATATAACTCGTTTAATATTCACATGTATATAAGGTGGAATTGACCGAGTAGTAGGAAATTCACCAGTGTATTAGGTCAAATATGACCGACTTATTGGTCAAAATTTCCAAGTTCTCAATCAATCAATTGCAGGGAGTTCATGAAGTTCTCAGTCAATATGGCCGACTTATCAGTGCATTTCACTGACCACCAAATTGACCGATAACTTATTGAAAATGATCGATAACGTAATGAAAATGACCGAGAACTGAGTGAAATTGAGTTTTAAGCCATTGAATTTGGCCGAGAACTCGATGAAATTGACCGGGAAATTCACTAAATTGACCGAGAACTTTATGGAAATTGACCGCGAACTTCTTGAAGTTGACGAATAACTGCATGAAATTGATCGAGAAATTCATTAAATTGACTGGGAACTTTGTGAAATTGACCGCGAACTTCTTGAAATTGACGGATAACTGCGTGAACTTGACTGAGAAATTCATTAAATTGACTGGGAACTTCGTGAAATTGACTGAGAAGTGCATGAAATTGACCAAGATCTAAGTAAATTCTTCATATTTTAAACATCCTTACCTCCCACAGTTGTCGTATCAGTGAAATCCGTGTTGAATAAGAAGAAAAGGAGTGCGTTAAAGTGAAACACGATTTACGAAGAAAAGCCTTCAAGATTCCACGTTTATCGATGCATCCAGTTTGAGGGAATGAACATAACCCTGAGTAAGATGGAAGATGGTAGATATACAATGATAATATATGGAGATTCAATGGAGATTTAATGAAGAAAAGGGGTGAAAAGAAGGAATATTTTGATGGATGAGTTCTGACTTTTTTTTTTTTTTTTGGGTGTAAGTGAGTGAAAGGAATGCAAATTATAAAGCAAGGGCATATTGGTCCGGTAAAAATGTGCCCGTACAACACGGTAATAGTTTGGTAAAGTAAGTTTGGAGGGATATAGAAAGGACGGTGGCTTAAAAGTCGGGCATACAGTCGGAAAACTCGAATCTTATTGCCCTAGCATCTATCATCATCTAGGGATCCACCGAATGGATGTTAAAATGACTTCTTCTAAATGGCGATTTAGAAGATGAAATCTATATGGAACATCTTGAGGGCTTTGTCATGCCTAGTTAGGAACGCAAAAGTGCATAAATTTCTAAAATACTTTGGACTAAAACAAGCCTCTAAACAAGAGTTGTGAAATTCGACAATCCTATCTCATAGTTTTAAGATCAATGAATCTAGCAGATGTGTGTGTGTGTGTATTAATTAAATAAAGGGATTATTATATTCCTAATATGTAAATATCATGCTTTCATTTACTACCAACATATAAAGTATAAAAACTTTTTTTAAAAAATTATCTAACAACTTCGATTTGAAAGACATGGGTGGGGATGATCAATGATGTAATCCTAGAGAATAAAAAGCGAGTTAAAGGCAATGAATTAATTCTAAGTCTCATTACACAGAGAAAATACTTGGGAAATTTAATCACTTCGAATCTAGATATGTTTCTTTGCCTTTCCATCCTAATGTCAACATGATGAAGGTGGATCGACAACACAACTAGAATCTTCGAAAGTGATTACTCGTTAAATATATGTTGTGTGTCGTACTAGACCTGATATGGCATATGTTGCTGGTAGGCAAAGTAGATATACTAAATAACTCTAGTGACGTACATAGGAATGCAGTGTCAAGAATACTATATCCAATGTTTGAAGTGTTTGTATCACTTTGGGTTTTGCTGGCCAGGGATATAGAAATAATATCAATATCGCTGATAACCGGAAATGTGAGGAAACATTGGAAAACATGGGGGAAACAGTAGAATTGCAAAAATACACATATTTGCATATTTAGGAATAAAAAAATTGCAAAAAGAATGCATACAATGTACGTTTTCATTTGACTCAAAAAAATATATGATACATTTTCATTTAATGTGGGCCTAAAAGCATATGTTGTCATAATAAACCAGTCCAACCATCCCATCTATCCATCCAATCATTCATCCAATCTTCCATCCAAACATCCATTCAGTGTTCGAATTATTGTTATCGCATTTCATATCATACCCTTGGGATACGGATCCGTATCAGTTATTGCATGGGATATATTGGTTGTATCGCGTAATATATCGTTGTTGTTGGAAACATTGGGAAATTAGTTCAATTTTTCACTGAAACTTCAGTGATTGTTAAAAAAGACATCAATACACACTTATAAATCAAAACATTACAAAAAACAAGTGCACATAATAGGTTTTCTTTATATGAGGTCCTAATTTATGCACTGTCTAACTGAATTGATCTAAGTATATTCAAAGTCTATTCATATAATTTATAATTGTAAGAAGACACGTGGAAACACAAGCAATGCATTCAAAAAGCAAAAGAATCACTAGATCAGGTTACCCGTTTGATTTTATGTTTGGACACAAAGATTGCAACCGATTTGTGAGAAATTGGGAATTTTGAAATTTTCAATTTTCCGCAACTCGGCCCATCTCCTCAAAATCTCAAAATCGAAACTCTCAATCCAAAGCATGAAAAATCATGAATTTGTAACAATTTGACACTGATTTTGCATAATTTACAGAAAAAGGATCGAAAATCGAAAATGCTCACTGGATAAAAAAATTTGCGATATATCCCACTGCTTGTGCATTTCGTATCACACAACTGGGATACAACATATATCGTGAGATATATCGGCCGATATCGTCAATAATTAAAACACTGCATTCATTGATATTTCAGAGTATCGACAACATATGATATTTCACCGAGAAATTGTCAACAACTGGAAAGGAAACGAAAGATTGTGGTCTTGGTATCGTACATGTTGCGATAATGATAATATCACGATATGATCGATATTATTGTCGACAATTTGAACACTGCATAAAAATATTGAAATGGGATGTTTTTAATAAACATATTTTTGGCAATATTGATGAATTGGCGATAATATCGAAATATTGTTGATACACTGGTGATACAAGCAACACTTGGGAATTTACACACTCAAAAATATTGGCAATATCGATACATTGGCAATACATCACCGATACTTGGAATTTTTTAGACTACCAATGTTATCGGTATCGCTAAGCCGAAGATACGGATAATATCGGGGATATTTCAATAATATTGAGGATACTCTGAACAATGACTATATCTAAATATAACTTTGTAGGTAGGCTAACTAGGTATAATAATAACATTGGTCACATGCATTGGAATGCAATGTCAAGAGTATCAAAATACCTGAAGGAAACTATGCACTATGGTTTACAGTGTGGTGGTCTTCCTATTTTGTTGGAAGGATACGATGATGCTAGTTGGATAATGGATCCATAAGAATCCAAGTCCATGAGTGGGTGGATATTTACTCTAGGAGGTGTTGCAATAACATGGACTTCAAGGAAATAGAGATGCATTACTCATCCCACTATGGAATTAGAGTTTGTAGCATTGGTAGCGCGAGGTAAAGAAGCAGAATAAGGAAATCATTATTAGAAAATCCTCTTTGGCCTAAGCTGATGCGAGCAATATCTTTGCATTGCAATAGTGAAGATACACTATCTAAAGAATACGGTAGAGTAAACAATGGAAAATCAAGATGCATGGGGTTAAGACATAGCTGTGTGAGACAATTACCCAGTGAAGATACACTATCTAAAGTATACAGTAAAGCTTACACTAGGACCATTGGGTAACATGGTGGTTCCTGGGTGATACTTATGTGGACCATTGGACTAGTTGACTTGTCAGTGAGACTTGAAGGTTGGTTGAACGGTCAAAGCAGTTGCCAGGATTGAAGGTTCTCTTAAACAGGCACCTAAACCTCTATATATACAAGGTCTAGGATATGGGTTTGATTTAGTCCGGTAACCAATTTCTCTCTTCAAATTCCAGTTTCGAATTCTTGTTTTGATCCCGTTTTCTAGTTCAAATTTCCATAGTTTTTGCACTTGGTCTGCGCTGGTTGCAAATACTCATCAATGAGGGATTGGCACCTAGCTTGAAACCATGAGAAGTTGACAATTATTAGTTGGGAAAGGGGAAATGTTCATTTACAATCGTGGATGCTTTTTTGGTATGAAACAGAAATGCACGTTGTAAAATATGTTAATGTCACAATGTTAATGTTGTTTAGATGCACTTTATGCATATTTTAGCTCACCACACATCTCACTAATTTTCAGCCTAACATTATTTCAGGAAATCCAAGTTTGGTGATGGTGTTAGTAGCAAACAAGGCTGACTTGGAAGAAAAAAGAAAGGTGGATACTAAGGTATTACTGAACTCTTCTTGATTGGTTGTCTTTATGTTGGTGCAGTTCACAATTTCTTAGTTTTCTGTGTTCTTTTCAGCATTTAGTTCTCCATATTATAGTTTGCATTCTAGCAAATGCTAGTAAGTAGTAGGAAGTAGAAACCACCTTAGTGGGTTGTCACTAAAGAGCTCCACAATGATTATCAAATAAATAACTAGCCGATGATCTTTTCCGCTTCCCAAGTATAATTCTAGGCACATATAAAGTTGTTTGCAAGGATTTCTTCTTCTTTGGGTGTTGAATGGTATTGAGTGGCTTGCTAATGTTAGTTTTTGTAGAGTTTCGATGTAGGAGGCTAGTGTAGGAAGATAAAGATGGTGTTATATGTGGGATATGTGGGCTTCAAATTTTATTTGAAGGAGGAAGTGAAGGGGTTGAATGAGGCTTAGATGAGGGATTGAATGCAAATGGCCTGGTTTGGAGGGATCCTACCCAATCATTTCTTCAGCTGATTGATTGATGATTGTTTGCATCTAGTGCTAGGACATGGTATTAAGAGATGAATTCATATTGTTTGCTTTATTGTTTGTCCTGTATGGAATAGTAGTTTATATATATATATATATATATATATATATATATTATATATATATATATATATATATATAATAATATATATATTATATATATATATATATGGGAAAAGGTACTATGCGCTCGAGCTGATTTTAACGTCCCATGAGGTCGAGCTGTGTGGGCCCCCACCGTGATGCGTTCGAACATCTACCCCATCATTCAGATGCACCATTCCATCGTGTGCCTAGGTCTCAAAAATCAAGTCAATCTGTGACTTGTGTGGGCCACACCACATACAGAAGTGGAGAGGGGCCGTGCACCATTAAAACATTCATAACCATTTTTGAGGGCCCACCGACATGTGGTTTGCAAATCCAGCCCATCCATTATGTGTCCCACTTGAATGAGGGCTCAGACCAAGTTTCAGGCGCATGCAAAACTCAGGTGGGCCCCACCAAGTGCTTTTATATGTTTTAACGGTGTCTTCACATAATTTTAGATGGTATGGCCCACCCGAGTTCCGTATACGGCTGATTTTTGGGGTATCCCATAATTTAAAGGGGACCCATCAAATACACGGTATTGATGGTCGAAACGCATCACGGTGGGGCCCACACAGCTCGACCTCACGGGAGCTTATCGTGAGGTCGAGCGCATAGTACCTTTTCCCTATATATATATATATATATGAAATAATTCTTTGTATATCTGGTTTTTTTTTTTTTTTTTTTTTTTAAATTTAATTTTATTTTTTATATATATTTTAAATACTGGCCTTTAATCATAAAATGATTGATCTTCGATCCATGTTTCACCAGGTGTTGGCTCCACTAGCCATTCTCCCTTTTAAGATTTACATGTGAAATTGTGCAATACAAGTTTGAAAAGACCTTAGTAGAATCAAGAATGTTATTTGTTAAATATAGTAGCATGTTGGCTGCATCAAGTTTTGAGAGGAAGTGGGAGCCAATTTAGGTGTTTGAGAGTGTTGATGTAGATGAATATGTCCTGTACGATTGTAAAACACAACTGAGATGATTGTTATGTGATCCATATCATTGTACGGCCCACCTAGCTTCTTTGATTAGCGGACCCCTTTCTTGATCCACATTGGTATGTGCGTAGAAAGCTTATTGTAATACGTGAGGGCAATTTTTATTTTTTATTTTATTTTTAGAGATATCATAAACTTTATTAGAAAGCTTGCAAAAGCAAGAAAAGTGTTCAAGGGATTTAAATTATTTTTTGTATTTTTGGGCCATTTTTGCCACTTTTTAGGTAATTTTTGAAATTTTCTGTTTTTTCTTTTTCCAAATTTCTGTTCGTAATGGTAGCGGAAACCCTTAGCAGAATGTTATCAAATGGGCAAGAGGTGGGCCTCATTTTTGGCTTCAGAGGTTCACGTGGAGGGGTTGCGATATCTCACTTACAATATGCCGATGATATGATTTTATTTTGTGATGCGGAGCTGTCAATGGTTGACAATATAAGAAAAATTTTGGGGTGCTTTGAGGAAGTCTCCGGCTTCAAGATAAGTTGTTAGCAAAAGTGAGATGCTTGGTATTGATTTATCTAATGAGGAAGTCCGGCAGTTCGCAAAAGTTTTCGGATGTAGAACTAGGTCTTTCCCTTCATCCTATTTAGGTCTTCCATTATGCTTAGGGAAATTGGCAACTCATCTACGGAGCAAGGTGATTGAAAGATTCGAGAGGAAGTTATCTTCATGGAAGAGTTGTCACCTATCAATTGGAGGGCGAATCACACTTATCAAAGCGGTTCTCTCTTATCTCCCCCTCTATTTTTATGTCTTTGTTCAAGTGTCCGAAGTCAATTTTGGACAGGCTAGAGAAACTAAGGTGTGGTTTTTTCATGGAGAGGGGCCGAAGGAAAACAAAGTTTCACCTTTTAAATTGGGAAGAGGTGCAAACTATTCTCTAAAGGTGATGTAGGTATGAGGGTCCTATCGATGAATGTGGCTTTGCTCGGGAAATGGCATTGAAGATTTGGCTCCAAAGAAGGAAGGTTGTGGAGGGAAGTCATAGTTTTGAAATATAGTGTCCAACCGGGGTGGGTGGGAAATTAAGAGTTCATCATGTTACCATGCTTCGGGTATATGAAAGGCCATAAATTCAATTGGGCCCGCATTTAAAACCAGGGTGGCATACTTCTTGGTGACGGGAACCGGATTCATTTTTGGTAGAATAGATGGTGTGGCTAGGTTTCAATGGAGGTGGAATTTCCAGCTTTGGCTAACTGAGCACCATTGAAAAATATAATAGTAGCTAGCTGTTTTTCATCCAATGGAGAGAGCAGAATTTGGTGTCCTTCATGTCGTAGAGATCTCACAGATGAAGAGGTGGCTGATTTTGTAAAGTTATTGAAGCGTCTTCGCAATTTTCACACTTCTCGGATCTATGGACTTTTGGTGTGGCGTATCGGCCCATCTGGAAAATTCTCAGTTCAGTCTTTTTTCCAGCAAATTCGAAACTCTTCTACACCTGCTAGATGGGATTTCTTTCATAGCATTTGGTATCATGGAGCCCCTTCTAAGGCCTCCTTCATTTGGATGGTGGGGAGGAAGAGAGTCCTAACTATTGACAATTTGCAGAAAAGGGATATGATACCTCTCGGCATTTGCCTTGTGTGTATGAATGAGGCGGAATCAATAGACCATCTCCTCATTCATTGTTTCTTTGCAAGTAAAATGCGGTCCGTCATTTTAGCATGTTTTGAAGTGTCCTGGGTTATGCCCCAATTTATTGAAGATATTTTAAAGGCTTGGCATGGTAAAAAGTTTCCGAAGGATGAGCTCGCAGCATGATGCATGGTCATAACAGCGGTTTTATGGAATATATGGGGTGAGCGCAACAACGGTGCTTTCTTAATGAGAGAGGATCTTGTGAGGAAGTAGTTTGAAAATCCAAATGGAATGTGTTGGAATGGATATCTGTGCAAAACATGTAAATGTGGATGTAGTGTCATCCTTGCCTTCTTTGTAAGGTTTTCAAATGTATTTTTTTCTGCTCAGTTTAGTGGCTTTTGAAAAAAAATTTATGTTTATCCGTAGAAAAAAAAAAATAAAAAAATCATTCTCTGAAAGAATGATAGATCTATGTTGTTTAAACATAGATTTAAATTCTTTGAACATAGAATTACATTGTATAAGGTGTAATTTTATTTTTAACATATTTTTGCCAATTTTTTGGGAATTTTCAAAAATTTTATTTTACTTTTCATAAATCAAATTGGAAAAATGAAAAATTATTGTTGTTTAAACTATCTATGAGCTGTGATTTTGTTTTCAACCATCTAGATCTACCCTTTATGTATTTTTTACCATTTCATAACTTTTTTTTTTTTTTTTTTTTTTTTTTTTTTTTTTTTTTTAAATCAATTTGAGAAAAAATAAAATGTGGATGAAATGGTAGAGATGAATACATTCATTTTCACCACTTATTTTTTTTAATTATTATTTTTTTTTGTAATTTTTTTGCCGTTTATTTTATTATTATTAAAGTTGGACAAAAAAAAAAATCAACGTCGCTGCTTATAGTTGGTCAACCTAACATAAAGCATTCGTACCAAAGAATGGTCTGATACACCATTAAATACATGGTTAAAAATAGGATAGATTCTTAGATATCTCAATTTTTTCCTTTCTTTAATTTTTTTTTGTATTTATCTCTAGCTACAAAAAAAAAAATCAGTATGATATGGGTCGATACGGGCTCAATACCGATACACGACACTATATCGTATCATTTTTAGCCAAGCCAATATGCTCCCTAATATCGATATTTAGAACCATGCATTCTGATGAAACAAAAAACCGATCAAGCTTGGATATAATATTCTTTTATTGCCCATTAGAGTAAGAAAATTTGATATCCCCCAATGGAATGTCCACAAGCTCATTTTTATTAAACCTATTTGAGAACTACCTCATGCTGCGAGTGATGTGCTACCCGTCAATTTTCTAAAACGAGAACCTGACCACATTAAAATCCCTTCCAAGACACCAAGGCAACCCCCACCTTCTATGAGCCACAACCAACTCATCCCAAAATTCACCACCCAGACTTGGAATATTCAAGCTATACACTACCATGAAGACCCATATGAAACCAGAAGCCAAATCCCTTAGTAACACAAGCAAAAAACTAACCATTCACCCATCTTCTCTTGCCCAAACATTGGTGTCCGAAATCACCACTATGCCTCCTACAGAACCCACCACGTCGAAAGACACCCAACCCTTCAACCCTCCTCTCCAAACTATATTAACAACTCTTTTATTCATTGACTGCATTTTAGTTTCCTATAGAGAAATGATTTGAGCCTTGAACCTTTTGGAGCCTCATTTGACGACAACCAACCAGCGCACCAAAAGCTCCAGATCTGATGGGGAAGGACCGGTTTATCCCTATATTCAGGCCCTCCTAGACAAACCCAGGCGAGACTTCCCCGTGGGCAACCCCCACTTCGCACGGGTCCCTGAATCGCATAGTCCCATAGTTGGCCCCACCTTGTGGTCATTCTGCATCTCACAGACCCCACCTCTTAGGCCACCCCACCCTGGCGTGGAGATACGATGTATCCTTGGAATCACACCAAAATGCCCCCATATCATCCACCCATGCCGGTGAGGAGACTCGAACACTGGGCTCCTGCTCTGATACCATTTTGATAATGGACAGCCGACCAGTGCACCAAAAGCTCTAGAGCTTATGGGGAAGGACCAATTTATCCCTATATGCAAGCCCTCCCAGGCAAACCCAGGCGAGACCTCCCCATAGGTAACCCCCGTCTCACATGGGTCCCTGAATCGCATGGTCCCACAGTGGGCCCCACCTTATGGCCATTCTACATCTCATAAACTCCACCTCGTATGCCACCCCCATCCCAACGCGAAGATACGATGTATCATTAAAATCACACCAAGATACACCCACATCGCCAAGTCCCTCACATTCCAACTAATAATCTTCATCAAGAAACCATCTCGATCTCTCTGCCTTATTCCCCATCTTTGGAAGAGGTACCTACCTCACAATTAACAGAAGATGCAAGATTATTTAGTTCTCTCTTCCCCATTGCCAATTTAAATTTTAAGAATCTTATGCTGATTAGATTCTTGAACTTTTTCATTTTCTCTCTTTCCCACATACCGAAAGAGGGCTATAAAGTCTTCCTTGCAATCCCCGAGAGTGACTCCAACCATCTTGCCTATGTGCCCGATAGCCTCCTTAATCCCATACATACCCCTAGCCATGGAAATATGACTTCCATCCTCCCCACGAATAGGTGTCACAATCACAGTCTCACCACCCTCAAACTACTCCCAGCTCCTTAATGGCTTTCAGAGGATACTTGTAAAGGAAGAACCTCCAAAACTTCCTCTAACAGATTGTCGTTAGTGGTGGCTCCTGCACCTCCAGAGCTTCATCCATCTTTTCTTTGGTAACGAGGTCACAAAGAGAAAGGAGTTTAAGAAGAGAGGATGAGGAGAAAACCCTAGAAGCCTTTTTGCTATGGTGCCATTTTAAAGAGAGAGAGAAAAAAAAAAAAAAAAGCCTTTTGGAGAGAAAAATCTAGTTAGGGCTGGACACACAGCCCTCTTCTTATTTATATTAAGCAAGGTGTTCCGTAACGGTAACGGTGGCCATAACGGCCACCACCGTTACCTTTACGATACAGGGCATAACGGCTGTTACGGCCGTTAGAGTCTCTCTTTTTTATTTATTTTTATTTATTGAAAAACTCCCGAAAAACCTATATTTGTTCAGTAATGTTGATTAAAAAATATGAAAAACATGTATATGTCCCGTAATAGACCATTATGGGGCTATTATGGTCTTTAAGGGATGTAACGTGCTGTTAACAGCAATTACAGGTCATTTTTTTCCATAACGGCTGTTACAGCCGTTATAACCCTGTAACGTGTAACGGTTGCCACCGTTACCCTTACGTAACGGCCTTTATGGCCCCGTAACGGCCTTTACGGCACGCCATGATATTAAGTGATGTCCCAAATTACATAAATACCATTGGAACTAAGGGCAAACGAGGAAAAATAAAATAAATAAAAATAATAAGAGAAATAAGAGGAGAATAAGAGATGACCCATGGTCCAAAGAAAGGGCCCATGATCCAGAAATATCTATAAGTATAAAAATAAAGAAAGAATAGTGGACCTGATTTAATACTGTTACTTATATTATTTTACTAAAATCATTGAAAAGATTAGCTAATTTTTATTAAAAATAGAAAGACATAACAAATAATTAATTGATTTTAATATTTTAGTGAGAAATCATTTTTAATGTAAGCTATGTAGCGTAGGCTACACACAACTTAAGCTCTTTCACGAGCTATGTAGCATTAAGAGTAAGCTACACACTACATAGTGTAAGCTATTTACAACACTAGTTTTTACATGAGGCAGTCAAGGCGCCATTGACTTTTTACCCAGACCTTACACGCCAGCAAGCTCATTACACGTGTCCAAAGACCAAATTGATGGTTTGTTGGACCACTAAAGCCATTCACCTTCATCTTCAACCACAGCTTCTCTACCTCCACACTCATTCGCTACAATATCCCCACCTTTCCTCCCAAAATGCGCCAAATCTTAAACACCTCCAGTTGATTCTCACTCCACTAGCACGAACAACTTTACGTTGTCAATAGGAGTGGCCACCTTCTCTAGTAATGACAATTACTATTTCTTCCTGATGTAGAGGGTCGATGGCGACCAATTCCCTATACCACGAACCCACTATTGTAAAAACATCACGAAACCAAAATTCCACCAGGAGACCCCAAATCAAGATCCAGATCTCCTCCCATCCGAGAGCCGACCACTATTCTCACTTGCAGATCAAGTGGACTAGACCATCTCTGAAGATGTTCCTAACGATCCTATCGACAATTGCTTGAGGCTGAAGCGAGATCCACATTACTTCTCACTTAAAAGCTTGATGACTCGATCTTTTATCTTTAGGCCACAACATTATTTAAGGCCTCACCCACCCCTGTGATTGAGGCTCCTGTTTTCATTGTCATCATCACGCTCCATCAGAGCACCTTCCAAACATTTTCGAGCATCTTTGGGTGGTCTCTCACCACTGGGACCCTAGACGAGCCTCTTTTCCACACCTATCTTCCATCCATTAGAGCTTCTCCACCTTCCTCTCTTGGTCCCTTTCATGAAGTGCCCCATCAATTAAGAAGACCACTTGCAACTACTCTTAGAAAGATTGAGAGGTTCCTACTCGATTCTCCCCATTGCCAGCCTTCAAGCCCTTTCCGCTTGCAGCCTTCCCTGAATGAGCTTCCTTTTCTCATTCCTTTCCCCCTTCTAGAGAGACGAATGATTTTGAGCCATTTTTGCCCTCTGCATAGTGTTGTGTGTGTGTGTGTGTCTGTGTGTGTGTGTGTAGTGTTGTATGCTCCTGCTGAGTATGTTTCTGTATTCTTAGCCTTAGAATAAAACATGTGGGGAATTGTTGCCTTAACACACCAAAAAGCTTCTCTCTCAAAACTCTTATCTTCTCCCACATAGTGTTCGAAATATCGGTATCGCGTTACGTATCGCACCCTTGGGATATGGATATGTATCGGTTATTGCATGGGATATATCGGTTGTATCGCATAATGTATCGTTGTTGTTGGAAACATGGGGAAGCATTAGGAAATTGGTCGAGTTTTTCAATGAAACTTCAATGATTGTTAAAAAAGACATCAATACACTTATAAATCAAAACATTACAAAAAAAAAAAAAAAACAAGAGCACATAATAGGTTTTCTTTGTATAAGGTCATAATCCATGCGTTGTCTAACTAAATTGATGCAAGTATATTCAAAGTCTATCATATAATTTATAAATGTAAGAAGACGTGTGAAAACACGAGCAATGCATTCAAAAGCAAACGAAGAATTACTACATCGGGTTACATACATGTTTAATTTTATGTTTGGAGACAAATTGCAATTGATTTGAGAGAAATTGCGAAATTTTGATTTTTTTTTTAAATTATTTTTTTCAATTTTCCACAACTTGACCCATCTCCTCCAAATCTCGAAATCGAAGCTCCCAATCCATGATTTTTCATGCAAATTGTAACAATTTGATACTGATTTAACATGATTTGTAGAAGAAAAAAAGGATCAAAAAAAAAAAAAAAAAGCTCACGGATCGAACATGTGGGATATATCCCACTACTTTTGCATTTCGTACCACACAAGTGGGATACAAGACATTGTGGGATATATCGACCAATATCATCGATACTTAACACTGCTCCCACACATTTCTCTTGCTCTTCTCCTTTTCTTCTTCATTTCACTTACTAAAACCTCGAAACCAACTTGGTATCAGAGCATAAATCTTCGAGTTGATTGGTTCCACAAGAATCTACCAACATCAACAACCGTACGGCTAATGTTAGCATATGTATGGCCCGTATGGCCTGTTTTTGATCGGGAAGGACATGGTTTAAAACATCTTGATTTTAAAAGATTTATGGTGATTTTTGTAAGATTTTTTAAGATCATTTGTGGTATGTTTAATCCAGTTTTCACATTCGGCGGAAAACCCCCAAATTTCTGATTATCATCGATTCTCCTCAAATCGATAATTGTTTTTCGTGCTTCTCTTCACATAGTGGGTCAATCCATTATCTTCATCCACTCAAGAATGCTATTTAGAATGAGGAGTGGATTTGGTGGGATTGTGATGCTAAAATGTGGACCCGATAGTGTCGATTTTAGGCCCTGGTGGGTCTGAACATACACCAAAGCTCACGATGTATACTATGGTGCTTAGTCTTCTCTTGTGAAGTGTTGGTGTGCAGGACAATTAACCACTTGCTCTAAAAGCTCGAATTGTTAGAGTATGACGAATTAATCCCTTTATCTCATAGCCCAGGCCCCACATCTCATGGGTAGGACCTCGGCCGAACCCCTTTCGTGGGCTCGTGAGCCCCAAATCACATGGGCCGCCCACCCCGAGTGTGCCTGTATCCCACGGGCTGCCCCACTCAAGCCCTGTGTGAAATGCGCATTAATCACCCCTCGGTGAGGAATCTCGAACACATGACCTCTCCCATGGGCCCCAAATCACATCGGTCACCCACCCCGATTGTGTCCCCGCATCCCACGAGCTACCCTACTCGAGCCTGGTGTGAAAATGCCCCTGCATTAGTTGGTGATGCTTGTTTCAAACATCTCTTGGTCCTTATTGCTTCTGGAACTCCAGGACATCATCTGGATCTCGATTTTGAAATTATTTTTGTTTATGCCCCTTGTGCTTCTCTTTGAGTGATCTGCCCTTTGGTTTGTCTTTGTGTGCCATTATGGAGGACAATATGAATTCGAGCTTTGGTTTGAGGTCTTCGGAATCCCATCCCTTGTCAATCACAATAGTAAAGTTGAATGGTAATAACTACTTGCAATGGGCTCAATCTGTGAAGCTATTTTTGGGGGGATGAAATAGACTTTTATATCTTGGATGAAGCACCAGATTCTAAGAATGAAAATTTCAAGACTTAGATCAAGGAGAACTACCAAGTCATGGCTTGGCTACTTAACAGCGTGGAATCTGTTTTAAGCAATTTTGTCATGTTCCTTAACTCAGTAAAAAGGATATGGGACACCCTTCATGATATGTATTCAGAAGCCCAGAATGTATGCAAAATATTTCAGTTGACCTCAGACATCGGGAAATTTCAACAGGATTCAAGATCCTTGAAGGAGTACTTTTCATCTCTTTGAGGTATGTGGGATGAATTGGATCTCTATCATCCTCTCCCTTCCCTTTGTACATTGAACTATGAACATGCATGAAGCAGCATGAAGAAACTCGAATAATGCAGTTTCTCTCTAGTCTCAACTCTGATTATTATAGTGTTCGAAAGCAGATTATAGTCGTGGACCCTCTTGCTCCTCTAACGGCTATCTATGATGTGTCAGAGGGTTGATACCTCATCCACCTCCACATTCATTCTACCTGATCGATCTGCATATGCTACTAGGGACCGACCTTCCTTTACCCATAGTTCTAGAGCTCCAGTGTGGAGTGCGCAAGGATGTGGACATGAGAGTGGATCGATTTGTGAAGGCAGGGTCGTGACACTGATCGTGGCAACCATGGTAGTCATGGACGCAGACGTGGACACGTCGGACTTCATACCTGTACACATTGTGGAGGCACAAATCATTTCGTTGAGAGATGCTAGATCTTGTTGGTCGTCCATCTTGGGCCAGTGTGTCCGTCGTTAGCAGTTCCTCTACCAGCTCCAAGAAGACTCCACAACTGACTGCATTGGAGTAGTCTTCCATGGGTGAGTATGTTCTTTTGTTTCGTGAGGCCTACGATACATTGGTCCGACTTCATGTTTGAGATGCTCCCAACACTTCCAGAGCCACAATAGTCCTGTCGGGCACTACTCTTCATGTGTTGTCTTCTTCTTCTCCTTTGGTCATTGACTCTAGAACCACTTCCCATATGACTGGTAAGTCTCATCTATTTAGATCTTATCTTCCTTCCAATCCGTCACATTTTGTTACTGCTGCTGAAGGAAATTAAACTCCTATGTTTGGAACTAGTTCCATCAAGCTTTCTCCTTCCATGCATTTGTCATTTGTTTTGCAAGACCATGGGATATTATCCCGTACTTCATATCCATGAACCCCTCAACAAAACGACGTGGCTAAGCGAAAGAACCATCACTATCTTGAAGTCACCCTTGCTCTATTACTTGGTATGAATCTTTCTAAACATTTTTTGGATGATGTCTTGCTTACAGTTGTGTTTCTAATTAATCTCATTCCCTCTCGAATATTATCACACAAGTCTTCATTCGAAAATTTGCATCCACATGATAAACCCTTTCCTTTACCCCTTAAGATTTTCGGATGTACATGTTTTGTTCAGATACTTGATGGTAGTAATGACAAGTTAAGTCCTCGGGCCATTAGGTGTCTCGTAGGTTACTCTCGATTACAAAAGGGGTATAAATGTTATGATCTTCTTACTGGTAAGAAATATGTATCCGCTGATGTGACTTGCTTTGAAGACATTCCAAAATTTTCTAATGAAGGGAAATCTCTACATAATCCTCTTACTAGTCAGGGGGAGCCTCTGCAGTCTAACTCGATACCCCTTTCAGTGTCTAGTCTAGATGATACTCCCACTCTGTTTATCTCACCATTACTCAGCCGGATCTTTCCTATGTTGTGGGTGTTGTAAGTCAATTCATGTATGCTCCTTGTACCGCACATTTGACAGCAATATATCATTTTCTTCGTCTTCTGAAATCTTCCCTAAGCAAAGGTTTACCATTTCAACAACATGGCCACCTTCATCTATCTAGTTAATTTGATGTTGATTGTGCTGAAAGTTTACATTATTGATGATCTATATCTTTGTATTGTACATTTGTAGGTGGCAACCTTGTCACCTAGAAGAGTAAGAAACAATTTGTTGTGGCACAATCTTCTGTTGAAGCCGAGTATTGAGCAATGGCTTATGCAACATGTGAACTTATTTGGCTTCAAACCCTCTTATAGGAACTCAATTGTAATCCCCCAAGTCCCATTCCTTTGTATTGTGATAATCAAGCTGCCATTCATATTGCTAGTAATCTGGTGTTCCATGAGCTCACGAAGCACATTGAGATTAATTGTCATTTCATTCGGGAGAAAGTTGCTAACAAGGAATTGCGACTCCATTTGTTTTCACTGGGGACCAGTTGACCGATGTTCTTACCAAGTCTCTTAGTCAGGATGCTCTTCTTCGTATCACTAGCAAGTTTGGCATGATCAATATCTACTCTAACTTGAGGGGGAGTAGAGAAATAGATGTGTGTATATTTGTGTCTTTTTGGGTGGGTGGGTGGGTGTGTGTGTACAGTGTTGTATGCTTCTGCGGAGTATGTTTTTGTATTCTTAGTCTTATAATAAAAGGCGTGGGGGGATTGTTGCCCTAACGCACCAGAAAGCTTCTCTCAAAACTCTTATCTTCTCTCACACCTTTTTCAACCCATGGATCTCTCAATCAGAAACCCCCTCCTTCTGGCCTGAACCCACTCTCCTCTTGGTCCCTGCCCCCATCACTAGCCATTCTTATTGATGAGGTAGATCAGCAAATGAATTTAAAATGTACGTGATTAATTTATGACAAAAAATTTTGAGTGTTGAGAAGCAGATAATGCTATCTTCAAAGAGGGGTTGTTATCTGAAATATTCTTTGGATGACATGCTTTTAGTCCCCCATTACTCAAAATCAAGGTTTTGAATGCTAGTTTCGAATAAAGTTTTGCATCTTTCACAATGGGAAATTTAGCAGGGAATTATCGGGAAATGTTTCGATATGGTGTAAAGTTTTGCTGGGGAAAACTTTGGGGAAGCTTTAGGAAAATGGTGGAATTCTTTAGTAAAACATGACGAGATGTTAAAAGACATGCTTACACACTTACTAAAAGCATTACAATAAGAACTTTTCATAATAGTTTCCATTGTTCAAGAGACCAAAGGATGCATTTTTGGCCATAAATTATGCAATTGTATCCAAAGTCAGTCCTTATTGTTCAAATGCCATACAATACAAGCAAAATGAACAATCGTGGTTGGAATCTATTTCTCTTATTTCTTCCATGGAAGGGATTTGTGTGTGTGGTGACTTGTGTTTGTTTCTGTTCGAAATTGTGAAATATCCCAAGTTTGAATTGTGACTTGTAACTAAAAGCGTGCAGATATATCAATATATTTTCAATATCCCGATATACAGGTAGATTTTGATGATCTTTTTGTTGATAATTTGTAGAATATGCATTACAGGGGGTTTCGTTTCCCAAGGTGCAATACCCAAAATATTGGCTGATATATCAGGCAATGTTATTGAACTTTAAACCATGCTCAAAAGAACCTTAAGGTGATGTTAGTGATGCATGGATAGAAAAAAAGGCTTGTTACCTATCCATCAAGATAACCTATGATTGAGGTGGCTATCAAAATCATCCCAAACTATCTATTATTGGCTTTCTAAGCTCAGGCATTGTATCCTAAAAAAAGCTTGCTTTTACTCAGTCGAGGTCCGGCTCATTGTCTGCCCTAGTTCCAAAGATTAGGTGGCTTTGAATTGCTTATCAATAGAACCTTGCTACTTTCCTGAAATTGTGAAATTAATTTCTATCTTCTTTGTTTTCTTGTGTATTTTTCTTTCTTTTTATCAATTGGTTCTTTCCGTTTCATCCCTTCATTGGTTGTTGCAGGAAGGCGAGCTATATGCTCAAGAAAATGGATTATTTTTTATCGAAACATCTGCAAAAACATCACAAAATGTTAACGAGCTCTTCTACGAAATAGGTAAGTAATTTCATGTATCCTTTGCAAACATCTAGCAAACACTTAACCAAGATGGTCGATCATGCTAAGAGCATGTTTTTAAAATCTAATTTTCAGCAAAGCAGCTAGTAAAAGCTTGTCCTTCTCGCCCTACGGGAATAAATCTTCAAAATAGAATGCAAGAAAGTGGGAGGAGATTCTTTTGTTGCTCGTCATGAGTTATTCGCAGTCTATAGTTTTCTTTATGTAATTAGTTGAAAGGTGGAACACAGCTAAATTTCGATGGTGCTATCCTCTTCAATGATGTTGACTCTCATGTTATAAAAAGGAATGCTAGCGACGGAACTGAATCCTAAGCTTTCTATTGTAACAAGTACTAACTGATTTTCATTTATGAAGAATATGCTAGCTGCTACATAACTGGATTATTCATCTGTCTTGCAGGGTCTAAGTTTTCTATTACAAGCAAGTATTCTGAGGGGTTGTTTTGTAGGCTCCTAAAAATGAGTTCATCACATTTTAGTTAACAGTAATTATATGTTAGAGATCTTGATGTCCAATACATAATTACTGTTAACATGAACTCATTATGTATTATGGATCAGCATCTCTAATACATCATTACTGTTAACTAAAATGAGACGAACCTCATTTTTAGGCATCCGCTAAACAGGGACTAAGAGGCTGTTTGGATACACTAATAATCAATTAAATCTTTTTTACCAATGTTTTGTTAAGAAATGGAAAATGGAAAACAAATATATATAATAATAATAAATAAATAAATAATAAAAATTCCCTAGTAAATGTTTTAAAGAAGCCCTAAAAAATTGATTTTTTTAAATCCCCAATAATGGTTTTTCTTTTTAATCACTTTCATCTCTTTTTGTCTCGCTAAATCCACTAGGGGTGGCAATTGGTTGGGTCTGGGCTTGGTGAGCCTGGCCTGACCTGACGCTTAAAGGCCCTAGGCCTGAGACCAGCTCATAGTTGGCATGGGCAGAGCACAGAGGCCCAAGACCACGAAAAATACTATGGGCCCACGCCTAACCTGGCTTGGCCTGGAAATTGGCAAGCCCATGTATCCCAATTCCTAATCTATCTGTTTAGCAAATATGGGTTGGATATTATAATAATCCGTATTTGTTATCTGACATGAAACTCGGATATGGATATGTATTTAGATACTTTCCAAAGAAGTTGGATGTAGATCAGACAGATATTATCCAAATAAGTCGATAGTTGGGTACTCGGGTATCTGACTAATAATTAAAAAGCCAAAGAAAGTTAGATGCCTTGTTAAATAACATAAAAACACGAAAATAGAAAATAGAATTCCATGAGGTAATTAGCTATTATCGAGCAACAAATCCCGAAATATTCAAACAAGTGCTTACTGACCATGACAAAATATCAAATAAATAATAGCAACGGTCAACACATCAACCCCATAATCCATGTTAATGTCAGGCAACAATGTAGAATTTATCTTACAATAGTACTTAACACTTTAGTGAGTAAATTATGAAAATGCCCTTGCATGTGATCGGGTAAGCGAATATGGATGTGGTTATATCTATATCCGACCCGCCTAGAATGGGTAATAAGATAATCAGGTATTTTTTTCATCTTCTTCTTCTGTTTTTTTTTTCTCTGAATCGGGTAAAAATCCCATGGTTGAAAATGTTGGATAATGAGGCAAACAGATATCCATTGCCAACCTTGATAAGAATCACATATTGGTAGGATCTAAGGCTCGGGTCCAAGTCCTACTTGAAATTTTGTCGGGTCATGCATGCCAGGTCCAAACGTGGTTCAAACCCAGGTCAGCTTGTTTGGCAAGGTGGATTACCCAGCCCATAGCCACCCTTACCCACAAGCCACATTAGAAATATGTTACTCAAAATTAAAAATCCAAATAGTGGACCCCACTCTAGGTGGATCACAAACTTACTTAAAATGATAAAATGACATTTTAGTTATCAGATTTGTGGATGTTTGGTGGATGGTGCTTCGTATATTTAATTTCAATTCTACAAGAGTACATTATTTTCCAAACAAAATTCAAACTTCCATCTAAACAGGAATTTACCCAAACCAAATAAAAAATTTGTACAAAACTAATGTTTTGAGTTCCAGTCCTTTTCTTTAAAAGAACCTTTTGTTGTATCCAAAGAGATCATATATGTTTTTGCCCACCTGTGATTGTGAAATGAAAACTGCTTGATGAAAATTCCATACTTTTAGTACCCAAGCATGCTTTTAAAAATGCAATGAGACATGTTGATGGTGAAGTGAGAATTGGAGATAAACTGAGCGCTATTGTTGTGAACATTGAATTATGGTTTTGTTAATAGTGTAAATGGAGAAACGGGAATCCCTCGATTAATTGGTGCCTGCCCCTGAAAGAAGCATTATGTGATCCTTGATACCAGCAAGAGATGTATACTATCCTGTCTAGTGCTCCAGATTGTACAGCTTTATGGGTCCTGGTGGAGCCATCATGCCCAAAAATCTGACAGATTGCCATCTGCCCCTTTTCTTTTCCTTTCTTGAATGTGGACAGTGTCTATTGCATTTTTCATCTCATTGGTCTTGCCACATGGCCATGGTGCTTTCACTTTGGGACCCATCAGATCAATGGTCATGATAGCTAACCATGCTATGCTTATTATAGAAAAAAGGACCTGATGATACTCCACGTCCTTAGTTGGAGGGTACAGTGGGTCCTCAAAAAAATATGGCTACATTGATTCAATATTATATGATCCTTGATCCTTCATCACAGGATTCTTCTTCCTGATATCATAGCAGTTGGAAGACTTGATGATGTAAGACGCATGCATGTGATTAAATAATCAAGTGAGATCAATCAGCCATTTAATCTAAATAATTAAAATTTATGAGTTATGCTAATTCACACATATTAATAAACAAGTACTTATCTACAAGAGGTTCAAGCCACATATGTAACAACTACGCAATGCATAACCATTCAAACACTAATTGATAAGATCTTATAGATGTAGGAACATCTAAATATGATAGGAACTAATCTAAATCTAAAGGGGAAGTTAATATGAATTACGGTTTGCTCAATTAAGGCTTAGGCTAACCTAAGGTTCATGGAATTTAGGAAAAAGTGAAATTAGAACTTAAGTTGTTTCATTAGTTAAGAGATTTGGGTTTTCAAGTCCTAATTGAAGGGAATAGTAGGATTGGAGGGTTAGGCATTGGGAATTGTAGGGAATTTGGGAATCTAGGGTTTAGAGGATTTGGAAATTGTGGGGATTTAGGGATTTAGGGTTTAGGCTAGGGTTAGGGTTAGGGTTAGGGTTAGAGTTAGAGTTAGATGTTTAAGGGGTTTTAATGGGGGAAACAAGAGGAACAAAGGAGGGTGTATGGTTGACCGGACAACCAGCTAGGATGGCTCACGTGGGTGGTCGTACGGTCACATGTGTAGGAGATTTTGGCAAGGGTTGAGGGTTCCCAGGTTAGGGTTTGGTTAGGCTTAAGTAAGTCTTGTAAGGAAGAAGGAAAGAGAGGCTTGGATGAGTTTAGATCCAAGGGGAAGAGGAAAGAGGTAAAAGTTTGAGAAGAAAATCTTTTTTCAAGCAAAGGAAAAGGAGAAGATGAAAGATAAAGAAAGCCTTGCACCTTCATCGAAGAGGAATGGCTTCGCACCAATCCTACTATCGAAATTACTTGGATATTACCTTCAAATCATATAAAGAATTAGAAAAAAAAAATAAAAATTTAAAAATTAACAAATAAAAAAAAAAAAAAAAAAATTGAACAAGAACATGCATAGAGAGGTTAGCCCCCACTGCTTTTATAATCCCAAATAAAAAAATACAAACATACCCTCACTTATTGTCTTTTTGTCAAATGAATCTTAGAATTAAAAAAAGTGACATAACACTCATAAAAGGTTCAAAATGTAAAATAAACTATCAAATAAATTCTATAACAATTCAATGCCATCGAATGGCATATACGCCATTTATCGGGCCTCATGAGTGGTCTTGATCTCGAACCAACAATGATGATGGTCCCCAATCGTGATCCAACGGTTGAAACAATATATCGATGAAGATCAACGGTCCGATACTCAGAATATAGCTCATGTTGATCCAAGCCCAATGGGCGCCACGTACAGGTCATCTAGCCATAAGGATATTGGTGCTCTCCTCCTCACGTACACTCGAACGGGTGGCGCGCGGATGTCCTCATCATCTCCATTTGGGCAAGAAGAGTTCCATCTAGCGATCTAAAGCTCCTGTATCGCTCGAGGATATCTGGATCTAAATGCTTAAGCTATGTTTCAGTGGTCCATGTGATGTGGGAAGTCGGCCTATTCCTCCACTTGATGAGGAATTTCTAAAATCCCCCATGGTAGGTGAAGACCACTTCCTTATCCAATATGTCTTCAATTTGCTCGCTTCTAGTAGGTAAGAGAGGTAAGGGTGGCAAGGGTTGGGATGATGGATCAGGTAAAGGCCATAGATTAGGGGGCAGGTCAGGATCACTACTATCAAGGTTTATGTACGGACCAAAAGGTGAAGTAGCAAAACCCTTATATTGTACTAGATCTTCCACATCAAACGTAGAACTAATTCCTGTGGTAGGTGAAAAGTCTACTAAATACACATTAGAACCCAATTTCTCTAGTATCTTTTATGGTCCTGCACTATGCTTGTAATTTCTTAACGGCTCCCTATTGAAATCATTTAGGCCTCATACGAACCATCGCAGTCTCCTACTTAAAATTCTTGAAATATGCGATGAGAATCAGCAAGTGCTTTGCATTTTTCATTACTTAGATTTATTCATTTTCCGATCTCATTATGCAAGTTATAAATATGGCGTGCAAATGCATGTGCAATCTCTGAGAGCCTAGGGGACACTGACATGGGTATGAGATCTATAAGCTTCATTGGTTTATATCCATGCACAAGTTCAAATGGACTCATACCTATAAACATATTGATGGAACTGTTATATGTTAACTCAGCTATAAGCAAAACAGTATACCAAGTCCTAATGTGATCTCCCTCAAGACACTTGAGCATATTTTTAAGACTCTTATAAAGGACCTCAGTTTGTCCGTCTGTGTAGGGATGATAGGCTGACGAGAACTGAAATTTTATTACCATCTTGTGCCACGATATCTTCCAAAAATAGTTCATAAAGCGCACATCACAGTCAAACATTGTAGTAACTAAAAAACAGTTTTGCAATATTTGAGGCGTCTGACATTTTAGAGCATGGAATGAAGTGGGCCATCTTGAAAAAATATTCCACAACAACAAAGATAGAATTGTGTTTCTTAATAGTTTTTGGTATGCCTAACATGAAATCTATATTGATGTCCTACCATAGAGCATGTGGCACTAGCAAGGCGTATACAATTCCGTATTTTGCTTCGCCAGTTAACAAGTCCTGCACTGCCCATTGATCTTGGCTACATCTCGCTTAAGACCTGGCCAGTAAAATCTATCCTCCATAATAGCAATGGTCTTATCCCACCCAAAATGACTAGCTATACCTCCAGCATGAAGCTCATAAATTAGAAAACCATAGAGTAACGTACGGGGGATCAAGAGTTTGTCACTCTTAAATAGAAAGTCATCAATGATGAAAAATCTGCGATTGTTGCTCGACTGATCATTTCCCAATAACTCATATAATTCTTCAAAATCTAGGCATATAGGATGCTCTTCCTTTAGCTGCTCAAACCCAGTCACTTCTACACACATATTTTGAAGTAGCGCCACTCGAAAAACTAAAGGCGTCAGCTGCTTTATTTTCGACCCCAGATTTATGTTTGAGAACGAAAGTTTACTCCTGAAAAAATTAAACCCATTTAGCATACCTAGGGTTTAGTTTCTTCTAGAAATTGAGGTAATGCATGGCCTCATGGTCAGAGAATAAAATGAATTCTTGCGGTAACAAATAATGACGCGAATGACACAATGATTGAACAATTGTATAGAATTCTTTGTCATAAGCCTAATTTAGTTTATCATTAAAATAAGTTATTGGATATCCTTCTTGGCTTAGTACTTCACTTATACCAATCCTCGATGCATCACATGCAACTTCAAAAACTTTAGAAAAGTTAGGCAGACACATGACAGGATCATCTGTCATTTTAACTTTTATCTCATTGAAAACCTTAGAGGTTGCTTTAGTCCATGCAAATTCCTCTTTCTTTATGCAATCAGTGATGAGAGCCATGATGAAACTAAATCCTCTCATAAACCACCTATAGAAGGCAGCTAAACTATGAAAGTTACTTACCTCATGAATGTTCCACGGTTTAGGCCAATTGACAATGGCTTTAGCTTTCTCAAGATCTGCTGACATTCCCTCGAACGATACAACAAATCCTAAGAAAATAACTCTATCTATAATGAAGAAGCACTTCTTAAGGTTGGCGTATAACTTTTCATTCTTAAGTATCCCATAGACTTATCTCAAGTGATTGAGATGCTGCTTCTTAGAGGTACTATAGATGAGGATATCATCAAAGTATACTACTAGGAACTTCCCTATGAAAGGTCTCAATACTTGTATTATTATCCTCATAAATGTGCTTGGAGTGTTGGTCAAGCCAAAGGGCATGACTAACCACTCATAAAGCCCATCTTTCATTTTGAACACAGTTTTTCACTCATCTCCTGGGTGTATGCGGATTTGGTGATATCCACTCTTGATATCAATATTTGAAAAGATAGTGGCACCCACCATCATATCTAGCATATCATCAAGACTCCGTATGGGAAACTGGTACTTGATCGTGATCTGATTAATGGTTCTAATGTCCATACACATGCGTCACATGCCATCTTTCTTGGGCGTGAGAAGGGCAGACACAACACATGGGGTCTTGCTTTCCTGAATAAATCATTTCCTCAAAAGCTCGTCAACTTGCTTCTTTAACTCCGTGTACTCTATGGGATTCATTCGGTAGTGCAGAAAGTTAGGTAAAGTTGACCCCGAGATAAGATCAATGGCATGTTGTATGTCCCACATAGGTGGGAGCTCATCCGGGACGTCATCAAAGAAAACATCCTTGAACTCCTTCATCATCAGAGTCACTTCTCGTGGCAACTCTACATCAATCTATGGTGTAACGTCCCTAACCACCAAGCCATACACCTCAGAATAAGTCTTAGTCTCCTTCCTAAATTCTTTTGCATTTATAATATGTAGAGACTTGGACTGGGGTTTCTTCACATCCTTCTGATCACCCCTCTTAACATCTTCTTTCTTATCTAGGGTACTCTTGGGTGTGAGATGGTTCAAAATAATCCTCTTCCCTTCATGAAATTGTGCAAGGTGGTGGGTCAATGGTCTATATGTGCAAAAGCTTAGCGGAGATATAGAATGAAGGTTATGTCATAAAAGGGGAGTGATTAGGACCAAATAAAATTTTAACCAATTAAATTCAATTGTCTACTTTAACTAATATATCATTCAAACTAAGTAAAGCAATTTAACATTAAGGCTTCCAAGCCAATAGTGGGTCCAATCACATAGACTACAAATCATATTCCAATGAAGCAACTAATCTAAATATGATAGTGTACATGTATATGTGGGATGTGTTATCTATCAACTCCTAGCATTCATCTAATCATGCATACATATAATTCATCAATCAATTACATAAACATCAAGTGCTCAAATGACAATCTCAAACACAAGCATGTATAGTAGTTTGGTTTTTTTACTCCACTCTTGGTGGATGCATTCAGCCCATGAGTATATCAGAGGTTTTAAATCAAGTCCACTTTTGTCACGCTCCAAATCTAGTTTCCAACGCTCATTCGTCGTACACCGAATTTGGTGCTGACAACCTTCGTCATACCCCGATTTCGATTCTTAGCTTGCGCCAAGTTCCGAAATTGGAATTCCACAAGGAAGATTTTAAGGGTGGATGACTCTGTCCATTTGTCTTTTGTGGTGGGGTCCACCTATGATCGGGATCTGCCTCAGAGTTTAGCTCCTAAACTTAAGAGTTATCTGGTAAAAAGGACGAATGCTACGGATCAAACGTTTATATCCAGGTAGGTCCCATGAGTGGACCACCTATTGCTTGAGATGTCACTATCCAGGCTTGTATTATCTCATGAAAATATCATGTGGCAATAAATGTCATAGTAGTTAGTTTTCAGTGGTGGACATTTGAAGACCCGTATCCTAGCCCATACCGTTCCGTAGGCCTCCGCGGTTCTCCCGGTCGAATTTCGGCGACCTGCGATCTATTATCGACGTTTGCGCAAAATCCTGAGTCGTGTCCCTTATATCAGAGTCGGCTCGAGTCGAAACTTGTACCCTTGCGACCGCACTGTTGCTGCGGTTTCGATGCCGCGTCTCGCGCGGCGAGGCGATACCCGGGCTAGGAGATGAGGACCCGCTTAGTTCGAGAAAAATGCTGCGCATTTGCAAACCCAAGAAATCTTTCAAATCAATCACATCACATCCCACCAATAAAGTACACATTTAAGGTCAAGTAAATATCTCATCACTCCCTTACCAAAGCAACCCATCCCTTACATGTCAAGTATACATCACACCCCATCACTCACCCATCTCTCTCTCTCTTACAACCTTTCTCTCTCATCTCTCTCTCATTCTCCAAGCAACCCAACCGTCCAAGCTCTCCATGAGAAGAGCTTGGTGTGGCCCATCTTCCTACCCCCACGTCTTTCATCTTGACCCTCCAAACTTCATCATCCTCTGTCAAAGTCGAGGCCGAGGAGCTAGGGATTCCATCGGACCAAGAAGATTGAATGGTGGGTGATTTTATGATTTCCGCCATTGTTTTTATTATGATTTGAGGGCCCACATATGGTGGGACCCATTTGATGTATTTAAGGCCCACATGATGCGGCCCATTTGATGTATTTGAGGCCCACGTGATGCGGCCCATTTGATGTATATGAGGCCCATTGGTGCGGCCCGTTGATGCGGCCCACTTGATGTATATGGGCCCATTGGTGCGGCCCATATGATGTGGCCCATTTGATGCATGTTGGCCCATTGGAGCGGCCCACATGATGCGGCCCACTTGATGTATATGAGACCCATTGAGACATATTTGTGGCCCAATGTAATGTATATAAGGACCATGAGTGGGCCCAATGAGACGTATGTGAGGCCTTTGTGTGGGCCAAATGTGATGTATATGAGGCCCATTGCGATGTGAGATTCCACCATGATGTATGTAATGATGTTTATGGCGGCCACTACTTGGGAGTGATGTTGGTTAAATGTCCACATTGATGGGCGATGATGGTTAAATGTCCACATTGTGACCTTCCCTTAGGCCCTTTATTAGGCCGATTATCGATTTTGATTGCCGAGGCCGATTCCGATTGTCGAGGCCGATTCTGATTGTCGAGGCCGATTGTTGAGGCCGATTCCGATTCCGATTATTGAGGCCGATTCCGATTCCGATTGTCGATACCAATTCCGGTTGTCGAGGCCGATTCCAATTCCGATTGTCGAGGCCGATTATCGAGGTTGATTCCGATTGTCGAGGCCCAATGAGATGCATATGCGGTTCGTATTTGAGGCCCATTGTGATGTGCATTCGGCCCGTGTTTGAGGCCCAATGTGATGTCTATGCGGCTCGTATTTGAGGCCCGTTGTGATGTGTATTTAGCCCGTGTTTAAGGCCCAATATGATGTATATGAGACCTATGTGATGAGGCCCATTGTGATGCATTTAAGGGCCAGGCAATGGAGCCCATTGTGATGTATGTTAGGCCCATGTGAAAGGCCTATTGTGATGTGTATTAAGCTCTTGAGTGAGGCCCATGGTGTTGTATATTTGGACCTTGTGTGAGGTCATGGGTCCACTATATGTTAGGCTTTATATGGGTCATTCCTTGGGGGCAATGTTGGTTAAATGTCCACATTATCGAGGTCGATTGTCGATGCCGGTTATTGATACCGATTATGAGTATGTGACAGCATAGCATTATGATACATGCCCATACGCATCATCTGCATGTTTGTTATGAGATATGATTGACCATTGCATATGTCATAGTGTCGGTTGTTATGAGACTCCCTGATAGGCAGAGATTGTCTCACATGAGCGCACGGTATGCGCAGGATTGATGTATGACTGGATTGTATGACTTATGCATCTTGCATTGTGTACTGTAATTACTGTACACCCTAGCGACATCAGGGTCGTAGCCTCCACAGGCATATCGTGGATGGTCAGATGAGACACCAAAAATATGTTCTACATGGGGTGCTATAAATATCCCTGGGTGAAAGTCCCAGAATCCTCTTAGTTCCAGAGGTTGCTCCAACGTCTAGACCGAGTGGATGCATGAGCGCATGAGGGCCGTATACCATTAGGTTGCGTCTCCCACTGTGTCATGGTCGGTTGGAAGGGGGTACGGCCTTACATGCCCGAGAGGAGGGGGTAATGTTAGGCCAAGTCTGACCAGCTCGAGGAATGGGTCCGCTATCGACAAGCCGGGCCCGATATTGGCAGTCGGATAGTAAGGTCACTTCCACTCACCTTGTTGCGCGCGATGGGGTGACAATCTGGTTTGGAGTGTAATAGACCCCGGTGATTTTTCAGATAGGAACCGTACTAATATGTGGACTTATTGAGTAGGAGTTGCATACTCATGCATTCATTTCATTCACTATCCACTCGGGCTGGTGTTGCGCAACTAATTGTTGTGTACCTTCGCATGGCTAGGATTTCGGTTGGGTGCCCGACTAACCTGAGATCAGGAGTCTACCACATTGAGTCTGACTATCCAAATTTAGGAATGGGACTGGTTTGGATAGAAGTCCTTTTGTGATAGACCCCATAGCTTGCAATACTACGTACTATCATCCCGACTTCACACTCCAGCTTAGTCATTCCATTCACACCGCATATTGCATTGCATCCTCGGCATCTGATATTGGCTTATTATGTTTTTGTATCGCATAGCCTTGATATGGCCATTAGTATTCATGCCTTGCATCGCATAGCCTTGGTACGGCTGATAACACTCATGGACTTACCAGTATATTTTCGCTTACTCTGATATCGTATGATTCATGATATTGTCAGTGTTTCCGCTTACTCTGATTACTCTGATATTGCTTACTTGCACTTGTGCACACACTTTCACCACCCACTAAGCTTTCTATAAGCTTACGCACAATAGATTCGTGCAGGTGGCGTTAGGTTGTAGCAGCGTTGAGCTTGGAGCATGCAATGGACTCTGGAGCTTTGATCTTCGATATATGTATTTTCCTTTCAGCGTTGTATTCAAATGATTATATTAGTGGATATGTGATGATGATGTTGCCTTTGTGATTTGGGTAAACTTGTGGTTATGCTTCTTACGAGATAAATGTACGTTGGAAAATCCTCCTCGTAGGATCCCAGGATCGGAATCTGGCGTATGGGCGCTGAGAGTCGAGAATGGGGTACTACGGATGCTGTCGGCACCAGATTCAGCGATCGGGATTCCTGTGAGTCCGATCTCCGGGTTTGGGGCGTGACAACTTTCTTGTCCCAACTATTTCCTAGAGTGTGGCCCATCCGTGATCAGGGTCAGGCCAATTATTAGGACCAAGGCCTAAAATGGTTGAGCAAAATAGATAGATGGCTTGGATGCCACACATACAACAAGTGGGTCTCATGAGTGGAGCCACCTCTTTGGTTTTGTGTTTTCACCACGTGGACCATACGAGTATAGCGATAAATGCTTGGAAAATCTCCAAGAAGGTTTAAATGGTGAGCATTACTATCACCACTATTTCCTATGGTGTGTCCCACTTAAGGTCCAAATCTACCCCATATTTGGCTTTCAGCCATAGAATGATCCAGCAAAGAAGATGGACAATTTGGATTAACCACATGCTTCAAGGTGGACATACGATTAAGAAAAAAACTTCACTCACCCTGTTGATGTAGACAACATCTATGCATGCAGTGTCTACCTATTTTATTTTTAAATTTTTGTAAATATATAAGTGGGGTCCATGTGAGCGATCTAATCCGTTTATGAGGTTGCCAGCTTATGGCGGACTTACTAAGCTTTGCATATCCATCAAAACCCAAGAAAAGAGTTGTAGATAAGGCAAAGAAAACATGGAATTTTCACCATTGACCCATATATACGAATCATACGCACATCAAGGTAGACCACACATTGGCTACACTGGATAGCATGGACAGGTGGGTCCATCCTCCTAGAAAAAATGAAAAAATGACATCGATATCAACATGTACATCAAGATGGAGTCCATTTGATGGGCTCGGCATCAAGACAATGGGTAAACGACCCGTGCACTCACCTCAACAGTTGATTTGGAGACGAGGTGTATACGAACAGTTGAGATCGCCTTTCCTTCTCCCTAATATCCTCTCTAATATCTCGTTCAACTATATATTTCCTTTCTCTGTATCATTTTTTTTCTTTTCAATTTCTTTCATGCTGTCGATGAGACAGATGGGAGATAGTTTTATACGCGAGGATGGCATTGTCACGTTGAATATAGAGGCGAGGAGACGTGGGATAGGCATGGCGCGGTATGGTTTAAGGTGTAAATGCGTTAGATTTTTTTTTTTTTTTGAAAGTTACATTTTACTATTCCAAATATTTTTTGTACTCAGTGAGCCTCACATCACGTGTGCACACATGTATGGTGCATGTCATGCGTTGATTCTAATGGGGCACACATCTTTCGATTTAACCGTCGAAATGGAATGTGTCGCGCGGCGTTGGAATCACAGTGTTAGCGTGGTTGTTTGGGTATAAGTCTCGGATTGTTAAGGTATTAAAATAGAGCGTCTGATCGAAACTTGCTTATTTTGTCTATCCGAAGTGTGCCGATACCGAAAATTAGGTACTCGAATAGTCTTTCAGGGTACGAATCTCACAACTTTTAACATTTACAATCTTACATAAGGTTCGGCTCCCTCAGAGACTAACATGCTTTTCAACCCATTAGTTTATCAGATTTCACTATCGGAGGTTTTAAATCAAGTCCACTTCTAACCTTTATAATCTTATATAAGGACCAACTCCCTTGGAGACTTACATGGTTTTCTACAGACGAGCCACAAACTTCTCTTCTAGTCAAATGACCTACATTTTCTCCCGCCAAAGGCTCCACAGAGACTAACATGTATACACCCTTGTTCGGTGAATTTGGCCCTACACAAAAAGCCTATGTTCTTCACAAGAACCTATCTAGAGCTTTATTGGTATACCCTTTGTCGGCCATACATAAGAGCCTAGGCTCCCACGGAGACTAACACTCATATCCCACACCCTAAGCCTCTAATCTCATGAGATTTAATTCATCTTCTTGAACTTTACCACTCTAATGAGGATTCCAACCTCAATATTAAAGATAAACTCAATCTTCACATTTTTCTAGAGATTAGACCCAACCTTATTAGTATACTTTTTGTCTAAATCTTCTAAAACACTCATCTACGTGAATCCCCTAGAATTACAACATTTTTATGAGTTGTAGAAGATTCACCATATCTCCCATCACCTTGGTCACTGCAAATGAGCATCATGTGCAAGGTGTTTAATCTTTGACCTGAAGCATTGGCAACATATCGACATCAATAATCGAATGAGCTAATTGAAGCATGGGAGAGCATTAATCAAGCAACCCAAGACGACGCATCAAATGAGGTCAATTCAACAAGTGTTATGTATAAGTTCATACTCTCTTTCCTTATGTAGGATTGAGGGTAAAAGTTTGTGACCCAAACTTGATAGATTCTTGTGTAGGACATAGGTTCTTGTGTATGGCCGAATTCACTAGACACGAGTGTGTATGTGTTAGTTTCCATTGGAACCTCCAGTGAGAGTAAACGTAAGTCCTTTAACTAGAACTGAATTTCGTGGTTAGCCCATAAAAAACCACATAAGTCTTTGAGGGAGTCGGTCCTTGTGTAGGATTATAAAGGTTAGAGGTGAACCTAATTTAAAATCTCCGATAGTGAAATCCGTTACACTCATGGGTTAAGTGCGTCCACTGGGAGGGGAGTAGGAAAATTAAACCACTATACATGCTAGTGTTTGAGATTGTCATTTAAGTACTTGTTTAATTATACTTATGTCAATGATTGATGAATTATATATACGCATGACTAGATGAATGTTAGGAGTTGATAGTTAGTACATTTCACACACATATGTACACTATCATATATTGACTAGTTGCTTCGATGAAATATGATTTGTAGTCCATGTGATTAGACCCACCATTGGCTTAAAAGCCTTAGTGTTTAATTGCTTTACTTAGCTTAAAAGGCATATTAGTTAAAGTAGGCAATTAAATTTAATTGGCCAAAATTTTAGTGTCAAATAAGGCTCTTAGGCCCTTAGCCCGAAGAGCCTTATTCGAACATACTTATATTGGCTTTAGAGGTCCTGAGTTGCTGAAAAAACTGCATAATTTTAGCAACCTTCGGTTTAACCGAAATCAACTAAAATAGGTCAGCGTCATATGATAAAAATTGGATAATTCAATTGTAACTGAATGCTACATTCGGTCTAACCAAAGACTATGTTCGATATGACCGAAAGTGCCAAATTTTTGTTGAGAAGTGGAGCCACATCTGGGGCCGCCCACGACCAGTCAAGGTTGCGCGGATTTCATGTCGTAAGTCCTTTCGCAACTGGGATGCGAAAGGAGTTTCGCGGATTTCGTGTCGCAAGTCCTTTCGCAACTGGGATGCGAAAGGGAAGTTGCTAAAACTATAAATTGGGGTCCCTAGGGCTATTCTAGGGTTAAGGTGAATATTGGGGAGCTATTCTAAGGTGCGGGAAAAGGGTTTTCTCTGTATCTCCAAGGGAGAGGTTAGTATATTGCCTTGTAATCTTCGTTTCTCTTCATAGTGAAATTTTGCATCCGTGATTTTTTACCCTAGTTTGGGGTTTTTCCATGTATATCTTGTCTTGTGGTTTGTTTGAATGCTTTTATTCCTTTCTAGTTTATATTTCTTCCTGTTTATCATTTGTGGGTGAGGCCTGAGATTGGATCTAGGCTCACTGCCTTGTTGGCGTGCTGCGCAACAACTAGTATCAGAGCTATTGGTTTAGTTCTATTGGGAGCGATCGCGAAAGATGGGAAAACTAGAATTGAGAAGTTTGATAGTTCAAACTTTGCCTTCTGGAAGATGCAGATGGAGGATTATCTGTATCAAAAGGACCTTTATATTCCTCTAGGAGGAAAAGAGAAGAAACCAGAAAAGATGACAAATGATGAATGGTTTTTACTGGATAGGAAGGCTTTAGGAACGATCCGACTCTCTTTGTCTAAGAGCGTCGCCTTCAATATATCCAAGGTAAAAATGACAAAAGAATTAATGGAAGCCCTAGCCACCATGTATGAAAAGCCATCAGCATCTAACATGTTTCATCTTATGAAACAACTATTCAACACGAAGATGTCAGATGGTGGGAGCGTGGCTGAACATCTAAACGAGTTTAATACAGTCACGAGCCAGTTGGAATCCGTTGGCATTGCTTTTGAGGATGAGGTCAGGGCATTATTGATCTTATCCAGTTTGCCAGACAGTTGGGATGGTTTGGTAATTGCTGTGAGCAATTCTTCAGGCTCGACAAAGCTGAAATTTGATGATGTGGCTGGTCTAATTCTCAGTGAAGAATCTAGAAGGAAGGCATCAGGAGTTTCAGGGGATTCAGGGAATGCTCTAAACATTGAAGGAAGAGGAAGATCGCTGAATAAAGGAGGCAATAAACACGGGCGTTCTAAGTTAAGGAAGAAGTCCAAGGGACCGAAAGACAAAGACAGGTGTTGGCATTGCAGCAAGAAGGGGCACATGAAACGTGATTGCAGGGCACTCAAGAAACAAGAAGGAAGCTCTCAAGGTGGAAAGGATTCAGTGAATTTATCTGAGGAGAGTGACACAGAAGCATTGATCTTGTCTCTTGATGCGAGGAATGAGTCTTGGGTTATAGACTCGGGTGCTTCGTTTCATGCCACTTCGTGTAAGGAAGTTCTGCGTGATTATGTGTCAGGTGACTTTGGGAGAGTCTACTTAGGTAATGATGAGTCGTGCAGTATTGTTGGAAAGGGGGACGTTCATGTAAATCAGAAAGATGGAACGGTCTTGAAATTGAAGGATGTCAGACATGTACCGAGTTTGAAACGTAACTTGATCTCTATGAGGCAGTTGGCCGATACCGGTTATGAAACGACATTCACCAGTGATTCTTGGAAGATCACAAAAGGTGCCTTAGTGATATCTCGAGGTAAAAAGGAAGGTACTTTGTACGTGACTTCAGGATCGTATAGTTCACTTGCATTCGCATCAACTGGAGTGAATGGGCAATTATGGCATCATAGGTTGGGACATATGAGTGAGAAGGGGATGAAAGTGCTATTGTCGAAAGGGAAGCTACCAGGGCTGAAGTCTATTGACTTGGAATTCTGCGAGGACTGCATGTATGGTAAGCAGAAGAGGGTAAGCTTCAAGAAGATGGGACGCGCTCCAAAGACGCATTTGTTGGAGCTTGTACACAGTGATGTGTGGGGACCGGCACAGGTATTATCTCTTGGTGGCTTACGTTATTTTGTTACTTTTATTGATGATGCTAGTAGAAAACTGTGGGTCTATTTCTTAAAGTATAAATCTGATGTATTTGATGTATTTAAGAAGTGAAAAGTTATGGTAGAAAACAAGACAGGTAAAATAGTAAAGTGTCTCAGATCTGATAATGGGGGAAAGTACTGTGATAAGAGGTTTGAGGAGTATTGTGCAGCAAATTGAATCAAATATCAGAAAACAATTTCAGGGACACCGCAACAGAATGGTGTGGCTGAGCGCATTAACAAGACCATCCTTGAGCGCGCCAGGAGCATGAGGTTACATGCAGGGTTGCCCAAGACCTTTTGGGCAGATGCTGTGAATACTGCCGCATATCTCATCAATAGAAGTCCCTCAGCACCATTGGATGGTGGGCTACCAAAAGAAACGTGGACTGGGAAAGAAGTGAACCTTGCACATCTCAGAGTGTTCGGTTGCACTTCATATGTTCACATTGATGCAGAACACAGAAACAAGCTGGATGCGAAGTCCAGGAGGTGCACGTTTATAGGCTACGGGCTGCATGATTTTAGCTACAGGTTTTGGGATGCAGAAAACAGGAAAATCATCAGAAGCAAGGACGTAGTCTTCAATGAAAAAGTGATACATAAGGACAGTGTGTAGGAAAATAAGGCCGAAGAAAAGGAATTCGTAGAGTTGGAAGAGTTACCGGACACGGGTGTTACAACGTCACAGGATGATCATGCACAGGAGCATTATGAGGCAGAGCCACATACACCAGTTGTGAGGAGGTCTACTCGGGAGAGGAGACCCACGATCCGATATTCACCCTCCTTATATTATCTACTGCTGACAGATAATGGTGAGCTAGAGTGTTTTGAAGAGGCATTACAGTCAGATACATGGGTTAAGTGGGAGCAGACCATGGATGAGGAGATGGACTCTCTTGAGTCTAATCGTACATGGGAGCTAGTCACTCTACCTAAGGGTAAGAAAGCTCTTCATAACAAGTGGGTTTACAGATTGAAGGAGGAGCACGATGGTTCGAAACGGAACAAGGCTAGACTAGTTGTGAAAGGGTTTCAACAAAAGGCAGGTATCGATTTCACTGAAATATTTTCACCTGTGGTGAAAATGTCTACGATTCGCATGGTCTTGAGTATAGTGGCTATAGAGGACTTACATATAAAGCAGCTAGATGTTAAGACAGTCTTTCTTCATGGGGACCTTGAAGAAGAGATATATATGCATCAGCCGATAGGATACGTGGCACCAGGAAAGGAGAACAAAGTGTGCAGACTGAAGAAGAATTTATATGGCCTGAAGCAGGCCCCGAGGCAGTGGTATAAGAAGTTCGACAGTTTCATGTCGGGAAACGACTTTAGGAGATGTCATGCAGACTATTGTTGTTACTTGAAGAAGTTTGATACGTCATACATCATTCTTTTTCTGTATGTTGATGATATTTTGTGGCTGGTTCAAGCATGAAGGACATCTCAGATCTCAAAAGACAACTATCTAGAGAATTTGCCATGAAGGATTTAGGAGCTGCAAAACAAATCTTAGGCATGAGGATAAAGCATGACAGGGAAAACAAGAAATTAGTTTTGTCACAGGCAGAGTACATAACACACAACCCCTACGTCCTTAGTACCTACCAAGGTACTTGATCGATTTAATATGGGAGGTGTCAAGCTGGTTAGCACTCCATTAGCCAACCACTTCAAGCTATCTAAGGAGCAAGGTGCAAAGACAGAGGAGGAATAGTGTAAGACCCATATCCTAGTTCGTACTGTTCCAATGAATCCTGCGATAATTTCCGTCGAAGTCCGGCAATCTGCAACTGATAATCGACGTTGCGATCGATCGTAAGTCGTATCCTTTAGATTCGAGTCGGTTTAATCCGAGACCTGTATCATTGCGACCGCACCGTCGTCGCGGTTCCAACGCCGCGACTCACGTACCGATCTGATACTCTGACCAGAAGATGTGAGTCAGCGTTTATTTCGAAGAACGCTGTGCTTTTACGATTCCGAGAGAATTTCTACAACATGTCAAATCAATCCCATCAATCAATCAATCACATCAATCAATCCAGCACTTCATGTCAAGTACAAAGCACCCATGCTTCCTTTCTCCACAAGTCAAGCAAGCCCAAAATCAACCAATTCATCCCCTCACCCATCGCTCACATCCATCAACCCATCACTCACCTCACATCCATCACTCTCTCTCCTTATCTCTCTTTCTCTTTCTCTTTCCCAACACAACTCCAAGCAACCAAAAGGAGCTCACGTCCAAGCTCTCTCCAAGTGCAAAAAAAAAATAAAAATGAGTTGTGTGGCCCACCTTTTCTCTCTCAAAAATCCCTTATCCCAGCCCTTGATTTCCCATCTCCACCGTCAAAGAGGAGCACAAGGAGGTTGGCGTTCCAACGGACTGAAGAAGATCGACGGTGGGTGCTTCCATAGTTTAGAATTCATGTTTTTATGGTGGGCCAAGTGAGGCCTACCAATCAATGGTATGGATCTCACTTGGGACCCTATGATGTGGCCAATGGCCCACTTTGATTACCCATTGATGTATGATTGGATGCTTGAAACGGAGGGCCCATAGTGTCGGGGTCCCGCCATCACGCGTCCCACTCTCCTTTTATTTTCTTATTTTGTGTATGATATTATGACCTTATGGCCCATTTGGATGGACCCCACAATGGGGCATGTATTAGATCTAAACCATCTAAAGGTGGGGCCCACTTTACATATGTATTGTAACCACACCACCTCACCATGTGGTGGCCCACCTAGGAAGGGCCCACCTTAAGATTGCCATACGCCAAAAAAAAAAAAAAGAAGAAAAGAAAAGAGAGTCCAGAGACGCTTTCTCTGGACGTGAAGGTGAAAACACCTTTATTTAGCCTTGGTTTATGGCTACTTGGGTGGGTCATTCATGTAGGCCCCACCTTGATGTATGTAGATGGTCCACGCCGTCCATTCTATTCTCCCGCCCATTTTAGGCGTTGAGTCAAAAGATGAGGTTGATCCGATAATCGAGTGGGCCTTACCATAGGAAATAGTGGTTTTTGCCGTTAAAACTTTGGAAAATGATTGCTAGGGTCCACGTGGAGCTTCGAACCACATAAAATTTAGTTTGGACGCTTAATTTTGTGGGACACATACAATGGATGGGGTAGATCTGGTTAATGTGGGTCCCACCTAGGGTAACAAATTTTTTTTTTACATTTGAGAAAAAGGTGGCAGGAACCTTGCTGCCATGACGTAACAAAAAGGGGTGGTCCCCATTGGCCCTAGTTGTGGACCCCACCATGATGTATATTTTGTATTCACACCGTCCATGAGGTGAACCACCCCCTGAGGTGGGTCCCCTCCAAAAATAAGCTTGATCCAACGCTCAGGTGGCCCACACCAGAGGAAACCGTGTGAATTGAACATATACCATTGAAACCCATTTTTTGGTCTGCAGAAGTTTTGGATCACACGAAATTTATTTTTCCTCCTCATCCAGGTCCACGTGTGACCTTATCAACGGGTTGGATGACATATAAACTTTATGGTGGGCCCCACATGGGACCCCAATGATGCATGTGTTTATTACCACCGTCCGCCTGGACGGTAGTACCCACTGTGATGTTTTTGTTTCCAAAACCCACGTCCAGGGGACGGTGGGCGTGTGGGGTGTGCACGTGTGTGTGCATACGTGTGGGGTGTGCACGTGCGTGTGTGCATGCGTGTGTGAGTGTGGCACGTGTGTGTGCATACGTGTGGGGTGTGCACGTGCGTGTGTGCATGCGCGTGTGAGTGTGCACGTGTGTGTGTGTGTTGTGTGTGTGTGTGTGTGTTGTGTGTGTGTGTGTGTGTGTGTATTATATATATATATATATATATATATATATATATATATATCTCTATATATATATATATATATACTATATATATTATATATACATTATATTTTATACAATATATCTGATGGTGGGCCTCTATGGGCTCTACCATGAGCATGTGTTGGCATCCAACCCGTCCACCCATTCTGAAAGCTCATTTTATGCCATGAATTACAGAATGAATTAGATCCATAGTTCATTGGACCCACCCTTGATGCATGTGTTGTTTCCAAACGGTCCAACCATTTGGCGAGCTTGTCTTAAAGGGGCTTGAGACTAAAAATAAGATAGATCTATAGTTCAAATGGGCCCACCTTGGATATATATAAGGCCATAGTATTAGGCCCATATTGATGTATTGTGGCCCGTTGTTGGGGCCCACTTAAGTAGATACATGGGGCCCAATTGGTGTGGCCCATCTGATGTACATAAGGCCATGTGGTTAGGCCATATTGATGTATTTATGGCCCACTATTGAGGCTCACCGTAATGTGTATGAGGCCATTGTTGAGGCCCACTTTGATGAGGATGTAAGGCCCATGTTACGAGGCCCATTGTGATGTATTCTAAGACCCATGGGTTATGGCTCATTGCAATGAACATAAAGCCCATTGGTGCGGCCCATTGATGTGGCCTACTTGATGAATATAAGGCCCATGTGATATGGCCCATTTGATGTATTTAAAGCCCAATGGGATGTACCTAAGGTCCATTGCAATGTGTGATTCCTCCATGGTCTGTGTAATGATGTTTTATGGCGGGCCATGCCTTGGGAGCAATGTTGGTTTGACGTCTACATTGCAAGTATAGTGTTGGTTAAATGTCCGCATTATAACTCTCCTTAGGACCCATTAGTAAGCCCATACTTGTTGATAGCTCACCACTTTATAACATGTTTAGTATAGCTCCATGATTCATACCCATACGCATTATTTGTATGCTTGATATGAAGAATGTTTAATCATAGCATATGCCTTCGAATAGACTATTACGGGCTCCCTGATAGGCGGAGTTACCCTACATGAGCGCGTACTTCACGCAGGATGATTGCATGACTGGTAGTGTGATACATGCACTTGCATTTGTATGATTGTGATATGCCCTAGCGACATCAGGGCCATAGCCTCCACAGACACATCATGGGTGGCTGGATTGGATACCGGAAATGTTTGGTTCTAGCATATGGGCGCCATAGATGTCCCTGGGTGAAAATCCCTAAACCCGATGGTACCAGAGGATGACTCCAACGTCGAGACCGAGTGGATGTACGAGCGCATGAGGGCCGAATACCAAGAGGCCGCGTCTCTCACTGTGTTGTGGTCGGTTGGAAAGTGGTGTGACCTTACCACCCGCCTCAGTGAGGGGGCAATTTCTAGGTTGAGTTTGACCAGCTTGAGGAATCGGTCCGCTATCGACGAGCTGGGCCCGATATTGGCAGGCGGATAGTGAGGTCTCTTCCACTCTCCCAGTTGTGCGTTCGGATAGGGGCGGCAAGCTGGCTTGAGTGTACTAGACCCCGGTGATTATCCAGACTGATAACTGTATTGACATGAGGATTGGCATGCTTGAGCTGCATTATGCATCGCATGGCCTTGATATGGCCGATATCATTTATATTCTGTACCGCTTAGCCTTGGTACGACTGACTGCATTCATATACTCATTGGCACGATTCTGCATTACTCTGACTCTGCATTCTGAGCACGCTCATATTGCGCACACACTTACACCACCCTCTAAGCTTTCTATAAGCTTATACACGATTGATGCGTGCAGGTGACGCCAGGACGCAGCCGTAGTCTCGCCGCAGTTGGAGCGTGCAGCCGAGCTTTTGGATTTTTTGTCATTTTTAGTATCTTGTATTTCCTTTTATATACCTTGTACTCAAAGTTTTTGATCATAGTGGATTTTGTGATGGTGTTCTTGTGGTTATTGTTCGTGGGTTATGCTTGTGGTTATGCTTATTACAAATTAAACGGATATTGAAAATCCTCCTTGTAGCATCCCAGGATCGAAACCTGGCATATGGGCGCTGGGAGCCGAGAATGGGGTTCTACGAGGCTGTCGGCGCTGGATTCGGCGAGCGGGAATTTTGTGAGCCCGGTCTCCGAGTTTGGGGCGTGACAAATAGGACTACATGGCTAAAGTCCCATACGCGTCAGCTATTGGGAGTCTCATGTATGCTATGGTGAGCACGAGGCCAGACATTGCTTAAGCAGTGGGAGTTGTTAGCAGGTTCATAAACAACCCCGGGAAGGAACCTTGGAAAGCTATGAAGTGGATCCTTAGTACTTGGTAGGTACTAAGGACGTAGGGTTGTGTTATGGTGGATCAGAAATCAAGTTACAAGGCTACGTGGATTCAGATTTGGCAGGAGATATCGACAGCAGAAGAAGCAGTACTACAGTTTATGTTTTTACTCTGGGTAGTGCTACAGTCAGTTGGGTCTCTCAGTTACAAAAGATAGTATCTATCAGTACGACAGAAGCAGAATATGTTGCGGCTACAGAAGCATGCAAGGAGATGGTGTGGATGCAAGGTTTTATGGAAGAGTTGGGTAAGAAGCAAGCAGATTGCAAGCTGTACTATGATAGTCAGAGTGCAATAAACTTGGCTAAGAATTCAGCATTTCATTCAAGGACCAAGCATATTGCCATCAGATATCACTTCATACGTTCGTTACTGGAAGATGGATCGATTACTCTGGAGAAGATTCATACAAGTGAGAATCCTGCGGTTATGCTGACCAAGGCGGTCACAAGGGAGAAGCTGAAGCTCTGTTCAGCTTTGATTGGTCTTCAGGCTTGAAGACGGGAGGTAGTGCACTCCGAATGAAAAAGACAAAGGTTTATGGCGATGTGTCTCCTAGTGGGAGATTGTTGAGAAGTGGAGCCACATCTGGGGCTGCCCACGACCAGTCGAGGTTGCGCGGATTTCATGTCACAAGTCCGTTCGCAACTGGGATGCGAAAGGAGTTTCGCGGATTTCGTGTTGCAAGTCCTTTCGCAACTGGGATGCGAAAGGAGTTTCGTGGATTTCATGTCGTAAGTCCTTTCGCAACTGGGATGCAAAAGGGAAGTTGCCAAAACTATAAATTAGGGTCCCTAGGGCTATTCTAGGGTTAAGGTGAATATTGGGGAGCTATTCTAAGGTGTGGGAAAAGGGTTTTCTCTGTATCTCCAAGGGAGAGGTTAGTATATTGCCTTGTAATCTTCGTTTCTCTTCATAGTGGAATTTTGCATCCATTGTTTTTTTACCCTAGTTTGGGGTTTTTCCACGTATATCTTATCTTGTGGTTTGTTTGAATGATTTTATTCCTTTCTAGTTTATATTTCTTCCTGTTTATCGTTTGTGGGTGAGGCCTGAGATTGGAGCTAGACTCACTGCGTTGTTGGCGTGCTGCGCAACAATTTTGTCTAGTGGCTTTCCTATCTAATTTGGTGTGACCAAAGCTTAATTTGATTGGATCGAAGACTAGCTGTTTATGTCCATTTTATGACCGTTTGAACTCGATTCCTTAATATAGAAATCTGGTCTTTGGGTATTTTCATATGTTTTTGGTGCAATGGAAGCTTAGGTGAATCCCCACCTCCACTTGTGTCTTCGGTCTTCAACTTCCAAAGGCTCAACTGACTCCATGACACAATGACTCACGTGATTAATAAATAAGGCGCACAAATCAGTACACTAACACTTCATACATAAATGAACGCGTATTCAAGCGATCAAATAGTGTCGCATCCCTATCGAACAACTAAGGCCTACCCAAGATTATGTGGCCGACATCCATAGCCACCACATCACATCGTAGTGTGTCTTTATAAGATCCAAACTGAATAGGGATAAGACACTGTTGGGACACTGGAGTGAAGCATGTTCCAACCCAGGCAACGTGATATGGGTGAGGATGGGAAACAGCTTTAAACCTAGCCGAGCCACCGTGCTCACTGATACCACATTAGTACAACTGTCGCTATCTATAATCACTTTGCAGCTCTTATCTTCACACTTGCCATAAGTATGGAAGATGGTGGTTTTACGCCTATCAACATTCTCCTTGGCCTATGCTAAGGCACATCTCACTACTGCAATTGGCACGATCTCAGTTTCCTCTGCATCTTTGTCACTGGCATCAGTTATGTTAGGTTGATATACTTCGCCTTCATAATTACCCTACTCATCTACCTCTTCTTTACATTCACCAAGAATAAGGGTCTTACTCCTCTCTTTCGAGACACCGGTGCGTAAAATGGCTAAATCTTTGGCAATTAAAACACCACACTGGCTCACCTCCCCTAGAGTCGATACATGTTATCCCTTTACCCTTAACATCCCTAGAGTTGGATTGAGATCCAGTATGGGACTTGGATTGACTCCCGATGTTATATTTAGTTCCTTCGTGTGTAATCTTAACATTTGAATCCCGAGAGTTAAATCGCCTCCCAAATTACAGCTTAAGGTAATGCTCGAGATCTTATACCACTTGATACATTTGTTTCAGGGTGCTGACATCGCGAGAAAGGAATTCTCGTTGAATGTCGATTCGAAGGCCTGTTTTAAAAACGAGAGAGCGTAATTATAGAGTCATCTTCAATATCACATTGCATCATGTATTCCTCGAATTTAGCGATGTAATACGACACGGACATTGTTCCCTGGTGAAAGGATTACCACTGATCCAAGAGCTTTTGATGGAGAAATACTTTTTCCTTTGGATTTTCTTTCATCTCTATCCAGTGCACAACTGGGGCATCTCCAGACCTCTCAATCTTCCGCTTCGCGTTGGCCCAAAACAATTTGTCCTAGCCCACCAATTTCATCTTTGCAAACCTCACACGATGGGCATTAGACATATCATACAACTCAAAATAATGGTCCATGTTTGTCATCTAGTCGATGAATGCCTTAGGGTCCAAACGATCATCAAAACTAGAGGCATCAACTTTCACGTTTTTCATGACATGCGCATCTGGGTCATGATAGTTATGATGCTCCTCAAGATGTGGTTGCACATGCGATCCACCATAGCTAACACCTTGGCCACGTCCGCATCCGCGTCCTTCAACTTGACCCCTGGCTTGAAATTGGACATCTTCCCCAGTGTTGGTGTTCGCTTAGAGGGAGGCTTCTAACTGATTGGCGTGTATGCTGGTTATGGTCAATTGAGTAGTGATGGTTGTTGAGTGTTTAATACTGCATATTTTTCCCTATTTATATCTTGGTTTTATGAACATAATAATGCTTAATGGTAAATTTTATACATGTTTGTGTTGCAAGGTGAATCTGAGAGCTTAAATTGAAAAGAATGTTAAAAGCGTGGATTTAATGCTAAAAAATCACCAAGGCAAGGGATGGATCTTAGGAGACCAAGATTGAAGAATTCACATGCCAAAGATCCAAGGAAATAAGGGATGAATGAGGAGAATCGAAGATTTGAAGTGAAGAAAAAGAATCCTGGAAATTGTCCTGAAAACAAATTCCGGGACCAGAAAAGTATAGTTCTAGAAAATTGTCAAAATCACATTCAATGCATCGAAGATCATATCAAAGGTACTTAGATGTATCTAAAGTGGAATAAAAAATTGTACGATTTTTAAGCCAAACTCGCTGGACAGTTCTGAATGAGTTTCGATGTCACGCCCCAGACTCGGTGACCGGACTCACGAGGAACCCGATAGCTGGTTCCGGCCGCAACAGCCTTCGTGGTGCCCCATTCTCGGCTCCTGGCACCCATTCATCAGGTTCCGATCCTGGGATCCCACAAGGAGGATTTATAACATACGTCTGAATCCAATAAGAGCATCCCCAAGATCATAACATAGTAACCACAGATAGTAACCATAGGAATACATCACAAAAATCCACTAAGAATTAAAACTTTGATACAAGGTATATGGCTCAAAAAGGAAATACATAATCTGAACAATAGGCAACTCCAAAAAGGTCCTCGGCACGCTCCTCACTCCTCAACTACTGCGGTTGCCTAGAATCACCTGTACACATCAATCGTGCATAAGCTTATAGAAAGCTTAGAGGGCGGTGTAAGTGTGTGTAATACCAGTGCGAGAAAAAAATATCAGAGAATGCAAAAGCTCAGCATGAGCCATGAATACTATCAATGCCACTAGTCATACCAAGGCTAAGCTATGACAATCATGAATGCAGTAAGCCATACCAAGGCTATGCAATGCAGCATATGAGTACTGGGCGCCATACAAAGGCGATGCACAAAAGGTCTATATAGCCAGTGCCAATGCAATGTAATACATGACAGTCCTCATATCAAGTCTACAAATCATATACAGTTCCACTATAGGGAAACCATCGGGGTCAAATACACTACTGGCTGACTACCGTTCTCCAAGACCCGCACAGTCAAGCGAGTGTAAGAGACCTCACTACCCGCCTGTGGAAAGTCAATCACCAGCAAGGCTCGACGGTAGCGGACCCATTCACGAGCTACTCAAACTCAACCTAGCTATTGCCCCCTCACTTAAGCGGGTAAGGCCACACCCCATCTCAACCGACCACGCTACAGTGGGAGACGCGGCCTAACGGTATAAGGCACTCGGGCGCTCATGTTTTCCACTCAGTCTAGGCGTTGAGGCGTCTCCTGGTACCATGAAGGTTTAGGGGCTTTCACCCAAGGACATCATACATGCCCTAAATGCTCAAGAGATATTTTCGGTGTCCAATATGACCATCCACGATACTCCTATGGAGGCTACGGCCCTGATGAAACAAGGGCGAATATAAACCATGTAATGAAATGTCAGATGCATGAATCACGCATACCAGTCATGCATCAGCTTCAAGCATCCTATGTGCTCAAGAGGGGAACTCCATCCCTCTATGAAGCCATCATATCTGCCCAATGACTCAACCATGACACCACACACAATGCCAACCAAGCACACCATGATGCGTATGGGTCATAAGGATGAACAAGATGCGCCATGTGGCGATGAACGATATAGTACACTCCCTATCCAAGTAGGGACTAAGTCTAGGTATTTAGACAAATTCTACAAGGGGCACAACCTCTAATGAGGGCCCAATAGTCTGGGGTAGCCCACAAGGCTAAGGAAGGACAATGACATGGGCCTAAATAAATGAAACGGGCCTAGCAAAGGTCTATGGTGAACCTTCAACCACTCATAGAGGCAAGTGGGCCTACCTTGGGGCCACAAATGTAGACACTCAACCACTAATTGTCCCCAAAAAGGTAGCCCATGGATAATCCATCACGAATCAAGGCCCAAGGCCCGCACATCACCATAAATAAGAAATGGGCAGCCATAACATACCACATACATACCATATTGGACCTTAAATAGATGGCCCAAGGCCTATCCAAAACATGGGTCTAAGGGCAACACACATAGCCCAACCCACATACAACACTATGGGCCCATAGGGAAGGTTAGGGCCCAACGTAAGGGTCACCAAATCCATATATTGTGGCAGGCCTAGTGGGCAGCCCATTACTCAAATCACATGGGCAAATATCATGCTCTAGTCAAGCAAGTTGGGCCTACAACCCGGCCCAAGTATATGGTTTGATTTGGTGGGCAACCAAGGGCCCAACCACTTGTATAATCCGGCCCACTAACCCAACACAACATCATGGTGAAAATGGCCCAAGAGTCCAATGGGCCTATCTAGAAAGTTCCAGCCCATTTGGGCCTAAAGGATCCAACAATCTAGCTACATAGATGGACCCAATTAACCAAACTATGGTGGGCCTCAAGGGTACATTAATTAAGCTCAAAATTTGGGGATTAAAGGCATGAATTAATCCCAGCAAGGTCCTTACAATCTGGTGGGCCCCACACCTTAAAATCTTAGCCCAAAAGCAATGTAAATTTATAATAACTTGCTGGATTTTTGATCCACCAGTTTTCGAATCGATCCGAGTCGGGTCTACGTGACCGGACTTAAGGATGACCGCAAACACTATCCGTAGGTCGCGAGTCGCCAAGATTCGACCGGTAGGACCGCGAGACCTAGGGAACAGAATGCATACTCGGGATAGGGTCTTACATTCGATGATATCAAAAGACCTTCGATGCACCTTCGATGCGTCAAAGCTGTTACGCGGAGCCTACGAGGAGTGAGAAAATTGGAGGCGTTTCCAAATTTTTCAAACCAGTTTGAATGAGGGAGTTCCCCACTTATAAATAAGGCTTCTCAAGGCATTCCTAAGCATTATGAAAAGCATTCAAGGGCAAGATCTAGGGTTTTTTTTTTTTAGGGTTCTTAGATCTTTACAAGTTTTTTTTAGATCTTTATTAATTTATTTTCTTGCTTTCTTGTTGCTTTTCTATTTTGCAATTTAGTTATATTTTTCTAGTTCCATCTAGCCCAAGCTAGAAAGGAAGCACATTAGTTTAATGATTTTATAAATTATGATGATTGATTATTTTTAATGAAGAGATGAATGGTACATGCATGTTATCAATTATCTAGGTTTAGGTTTTTTATTCTCATATGAGATCCATATTGATGGATAGGCTTAACCTAAATCAATTAGATCTCTTAGATGGGAGATGTTCTCAACCTGCTACATTTCTTTGATTCATTATCTCATGGATATTAAATGCTTAAAATTACTGGCGCTTGAGAATACATATTAATGATTTTAATCCATGATTCTCTGATCTTTTGTATGATTTATTAAAATATTTAAACTATTTTATTTTTGATTAGGCCGACCATAGTACTCGGATCCTAGTTGTGTTATCAAAGTCATCATGACTTATGGAACATTAACCTATGTGTGGAACTTTAAAGCTTGGGTGTTGTTTTCAAATTAATTAAATTTCATATATTCAAAACCTTCAAAATCAAATCATCTGTTTAGTTTCCATTACTTAGTTTTGCATTTAATTTTTTCATTCTCATAAATTATCTCCCTGTGGGATCGACCTTGTATTCACAGGATATTACCTACGAACCTCTGCACTTGGAGGCAAGCAATTAAGTTTTTGGCGCCGTTGCCGGGGAGAGACGAAGTAGATTAGATCTGTGCAAGATAACTAAGGTAAGTTCTTTTCTAAAACCTCCAAAATTTCTGTAGATTTTTTGTTTTACTTTGAAAGTAAATTCAGTTGGGTCTTTCAAGCACTAACTGTGACATAAGGTTGCTTTTGCTTGGGATTTCATCACCCAAGTGCTATGGTTGTCCTACAGTTGTTGTTTGATCACAAAGATCATCCATTGAATCTATTTTCAAGATTAGCGTAGTTTAATTTTTTGCATTAGTTTTACTTTCTTTTTATTTATTTTGCTTTGTGGTTTGAACCCTCATGGTCGGCTCTGCCTCTTGGGTTGTTAATTTATTTTACTTTGTGGTTTAAACCCTCATGGTCGGTTCTACCGCCTGGGTTGTTGATTTATTTTGCTTTGTGGTTTGAACCCTTATGGTCGGCTCTGTTGCTTGGGTTGTCAGATAAGTTTTTTTTTTTTACTCTAAGTATCATACTTGTTATTTCAATTTGTGGTTTTTGTTTTGTGGTGTAGATGGTTTATGTCCCGTTGAAGTAGAGATCAAAACAATCGACTCTCCTCCAAAGGTGGACTAGTCCCAGGCCTTGATCATTCATTTAGGAGAGGCGGTCAACACCACTTGGATTCCATAGCAAACCTAGTTGATTATGCAAATCCAAATTTACCATATCCAACTATAATCCAAAACAGAGAAAATCAACATAATCCTCCTCTTGAGGATGAGAATAAAGTTCATAGGAATGTGTTAAATCAACACGGACTTTACGTGAACATTTACACCCTGAGAGATCAACTTTACCATCTTGCATTGTGTTCCCTACTCACACAGGGAACATTGATTTTAAACCAGGTGTGATTCAATTGATTCCTAAATTTCATGGCTTGGATTCTAAAAGCCCCTACTTGCACCTCAAGGACTTTGAAGAAGTAATTGCAACATTACAAGTAAATAATGGCAATAGGGATGTACTCAAACTTAGGTTATTCTCATTTTCTCTAAAGGATCGGGTCAAAGAATGGCTCAACTCTTTAAGACCTCATACCATCACTACACGGCAAGTCTTAAATAAAGAGTTTTTTAAAAAATTCTTTCTTGAGCACAAAACAAATGCACTGAAACAGGAAATCGGTTGTTCTCCCAAAAGGGGAATGAACTGTTTTTTCCAAGCTTGGGAGCATTTAAAAGACATTCTACTTACTTGCCCACATCATGGTTATGAACCATGACACTTGATTAATGCGTTTCGAAAGGGGCTCACCATGAATACCCGTCAGTTCGTAGAAATGATGTGTGGTGGAACCTTTCTTGACAAAGATCATAATGAGGCTTGGGATTTTTAAGACATGTTAGCAGAGAACACTCAAACGTGGGATGTCTCTGCTAAACCGGACCAAACTAGACCCGTTCCTAGAGAGAAAGCGGGGATGTACATCCTAAGAGAGGAAGACAACCTTAATGCAAAATTCGCTGCATTGGCTAGAAAGGTCTAAGCCTTGGAAATTAGGAAGGTTGATGTGATTAAAGTAAACACCTCCTTAGGTAATTTTTGTACCATTTGTGGTGGTGTCGACCATGACACAAAGGATTGTCCAACAATCCCAGTTTTGCAAGATATCATGCATGAGCATGGGCAAGTAAATGCTATAAATAACTACCAAAGGCCAGTTGTGCAACTAATGGGAAATACATACAATCTAAATTGGCGTAACCATCCTAATCTTAGTTGGAGGAGTGGACCACAAATTAATACGCCCAATGCACCTCAAGGGCCTCTACAAAACAATTTCTTTGGGGCACCTTACAATGCACCATATGTGCCCCTACCAAAGCGATCATCTGTGGAGGATACATTGACCGCATTCATGAACTCTCAAGCTCAAATGAATCAGTCTCTAATCCAATCAAATCAGGAATTAAAGATGGTCATGGCTAGGATTGAGACTCAACTAAATGCTAGGAAAAAAGACACCCTTTCTTCTCAACCTGTGCCAAATCCTAAAAATACACATTTCATTGGAGACGCAAATCCAAGCGAGATACATCATAAACAAGCTAAGGCCATCATTACCTTGAGAAGTAGAAAAGAGGTCGATAACAAGATAATGCAATCGGTAGAAATACCAAAAGATGAGCCACCATCTCAAGAGAATGATGAACCGACTATGGCTTAAGAGCCGCAACAACAAAAGGATAAAGAGATTAAGTCACATGAACCTCCAGTTTCGTTCCCATCTAGACTTTGGAACCCTACTGTCCCCATGAAATATCAAGAGGTGTTAGATGTGCTCCAGAAGGTTACTGTCAATATTCCTCTGCTTGATGTCATTAGACAAATTCCATCATATGCCAAATATCTCAAGGACTTGTGCACTGTAAAGAAGAAATTAAACATGCACAAGAAGGCTTTCCTCACTGAGAAAGTGAGTGCTATCATTCAAAAAATGGTCGTACCTAAATACAAAGACCCGGGAAGTCCCATTATTCCTTATGTTATTGGGAATTTCCAAATTAAGCATGTTTTGAAAGATTTTAGTGCAAGTGTCAACTTAGTACCTTATTCGGTTTACAAACAAATGGGGTTAGGCGAGCTTAAACCAACCACGATTACACTCCAACTCGCTCACCGCTCCATTAAGGTACTAAGGGGAATCTTAGAGGACGTGTTAGTCCAAGTAGAGCAATTCTACTTCCCCATAGATTTTATTGTACTAGACATTAAACCACGTGTAAATGCTAGCGCTCAGTTCTCATTATTCATTAGTTTATAGGTCTCCCATTACACTATTGAGCAGTTCTATCACTTCAATGCAGTCATCAATTGCAGGATGGAATGATGAAGTTGTCTTTTGGTAACATGAACTTAGAGCTAAATATTTCAAACTATGTAAGCAGCCCATAGACAATAATGAGATTCATGAGCTGAATTTTATGGACTGCTTGATAGAGGAAGAAGAATTGAAACCTAGTCTAAGGAATTGATTAAAGTCTTTATGGATTTGAAAAATTCTGATTTAGAAAAAGTGTATGCTGAAATTTGTGATGATAATGAGAACACTACCCCAGGACATTGGTATATACTGATGGAGACCGTGGACTTAAATCCTATCTATCGAGGACTTGCGACCTCTGCTATACCAACCAATGCTCCAAAGCTTGATCTAAAGTACTATCAAATGCTTAAGTATGTATACTTGGTGAAAATGAAACGTCTCTCGTAGTGATCTCTTCATTTTAAAACAAGGATCAAGAGATTAAATTGTTGAATGTTCTAAGGGACCACAAAAGAGCCTTGGGCTGGACCATTTCTGACATTAAGGGTATAAGCCCTTCCATATGCACCCATCGGATCCACCTCGATGAGGACGCCAAACCAATTAGACAACCTCAAAGGCATCTCAGTCCAAACATGATGGAAGTTATAAAAAATAAGGTGATCAAATTGTTGGATGTGGGAATCATCTACCCAATATCCAATAGTGTTTGGGTGAGTCCAACCCAAGTAGTTCCAAAGAAATCCAGAATAACTAACGTTTAAAATTCTAATAATGAACTCATACCAACACGTGTCACCACAGGTTGGCATGTTTGCATTGACTATAGAAAATTGAATACGGTCACAAAGAATGATCATTTCTCTCTATCATTCATTGATCAAGTTTTAGAGAGGGTAGCAGGTCACTCTTACAGTTTCCTTGATGGATATTCTGGATATAACCAAATAGAGATAGCCCTGGAAGACCAAGAGAAAACCACATTCACATGTCCATTTGGCACGTTTGCTTTCAAACGGATGCCATTTGGATTATATAATGTCTCAACAACTTTCCAATGGTGTATGTTAAATATTTTTTCAAATATGGTTGAGAAGTTTCTTAAGGTTTTTATGGATGATTTCTCCGTATTTGGGAGTAGTTGTTAGGAATGCCTTAATAATTTATCTCTTATCTTATCTACGTGTGAAGAGAAGCACCTTGTCTTAAATTGAGAGAAGTGTCATTTCATGGTTCAAAAGGGAATTGTTTTGGGTCATGTTATCTCCAAAAAGGGAATCGAGGTAGATCGTTCAAAACTAGACATTATTGTTAATCTACCTATTCCCCGAACGATTAGAGATATTAGATCACTTCTAAGGCACGCCAATTTATATAGAAGATTCATCAAGGACTTTAGTATCATTACTAGACCATTGACAAATCTTCTCCAAAAGGATGTCCCATTTAAGTGGACAAATGCGTGTGCAAGTGCCTTTAATAAAATTAAATAATCCCTTACCACTGCACATATCATGTGTCCACTAGATTGGACACTTCCTTTCAAACTAATGTGTGATGCAAGTGATTATGTCACAGGGGCTGTTTTGGGCCAAAAGAAAGATAAACAGCCTTACGTTATTCACTATGCGAGTAGAACTCTAAACTCGACCCAAGTGAACTACTCAACAATTGAAAATGAGTTACTTGTTGTAGTTTTTGCTTTGGATAAGTTTAGGTCCTACTTACTGGGATCCAAAGTGGTCATTTTCACGGACCACTCGGCTTTGAAATATTTACTATCTAAGAAGGATGCAAAGCTGAGACTTTTGAGATGGATCCTCCCACTCCAGAAATTTAACTTAGAGATAAAAGATAAGAAATGAGTAGAAAACGTAGTGGACGATCACCTTTCCAGATTGGTGTTAGATGATTCCACTGAAGAGATGCATATCCAGGGCACTTTTCCTTATGAACAATTATTTGCGTTCTCCAAATTGCCTTCGTATGCGGATATAGTGAACTATCTTGTGATGAGAAAAATGTCATATCATTGGAAGTCACAAGATAGGAAGCATTTTGAAACAGGCGTCAGGAACTTCTTCTGGGATGACCTGCATTTATATAAATATGGGACTGACCAAATTTTTAGACGTTGTGTCCCAGAGGATGAAGTTCAGAGTGTTTTCCTTTTGCAACATAGAAGCATGTGGTGGCGATTTTTCTGTTAAGAAAACTACTGCAAAAATCTGCAATGTGGGTTTTACTGGCCCACCATATTCAAAGACACCCATGCTTTCTGTGTTGCTTGTGATAGATGTCAAAGATTGGGAAGACTGTCTTGGCGCAACATGATGCCTTTATCCCTAATTTTACCATTGGAGATTTTTTATTATTGGGATATTAATTTTATGGGCTCATTTTCATCTTCTTTTGAATTTCTTTATATATTGGTTGGTGTGGACTATGTTTCTAAGTGGATTGAAGCAATTCCAAGTAAGACCAATGACAACAAAGTGGTCATACAATTTCTCAAGAAAAATATTTTTTTTAGATTTGGAACTCCAAAGGCCATCATTAGTGATGGCGGGTCTCACTTTTGTAATAGGACATTTGAGGCTTTGATGAAGAAATATGGCATCAAGCATAAAGTGAGCACCCCATACCGCCCACAAACGAGTGGGCAAGCTGAGATTTCTAATCGGGAAATCAAACACATTTTGGAGAAAACTATAAGGCCAAATATGAAGGATTGGTCTCTCAGACTATCTGACGCTTTATAGGCTTATAGGACTGCTTATAAGACCCTGATTGGAATGTCCCCATATAGATTGGTATATGAGAAGGGTTGCCACTTGCCTGTGGAATTGGAACATAGAGCCTACTGGGAATAAAGAAATTAAACTTTGATATGGACTAAGCAAGTGGACAAAGGAAATTAGAGTTGAACAAATTAGAGGAGCTGAGGAGAGACTCCTATGAAAATTCTAAAATCTAAAAAGAGATGACCAAAGCTTTTCATGATAAAAACATCCTGAGGAAAACTTTTGAACCTCAGCAAAAGGTCATATTGTACAATTCTCGTCTCCAGTTCTTTCTGAGAAAATTAAGATCAAGATGGACAGGCCCCTTCATTGTGAAGAATGTATATACTCATGGGATTGTTAAAATTGAGAATCCACGTAATGGCAATGTGTACAAGGTTAATGGTCAAATATTAAAGCCTTATGTGGAAAACTTTCATTTGGGAGAGGAGTCTGTTCCTCTTCATGAGCCAGAATATTCGGATTGATGCTCCTAGTATGACGGAACATTTGTGTAGGATTTTTATAATATTCATTTTTTTTTTTTTTTGAAACTTAGCATGTGCTTTTCTTCATGGCAGGTACTATAAAACCTTTCTTTTATTTTTATTATTTTCTACATTACATGTATCATTACATTGGGGACAATGTAAATTTTATGTTAGGGGGTGTGGATAGTCATCCATGTGAGCAGAATTTTAAGAAGATTAGAGTCTTTTTTTATATATAAAAAAATAAACATTTAAAAAAAAAAATGGTTTATGGAAAAAATTTTCAAAATTTTCAAATTGTTTATACAAGAATGTGAACATGATATTATGTGAATTCCAAATGCAAAGTTAATACTTTTTCTAGGTTGATAGTAGTCAGAATTCTGATAACTAAAAATTATATACTTGAGTTCGATTATTTAATCACTAGTTTAAAGTGAGTTGTAATTTGATGTACTGAATTCACAACACACCCTAGCTAACTAAGTGAGGAATATAATATGTGAACTAAAATAACAAATTTTGATTCAAACAAAGTTGAATGAACTAATATCATTGATATATGCTTAAAAAAGAGAATCTGAGTGTTTTGACAAGAAACGAAAGGTATTTCGTTTGGAGAATTATCATTTAATAATAACAAAGAAAAAATGAGAGAACAATCATCGAAAAGTATTTCATTCATTTTGAATTCATTTACATCCTCTTGATTCCCTTGATTTTGAAACAAAGCATAATGAACCAATATAGAGAGGTAGTTCAATGGGAATTTTGGCAACATTTCGACGTGTTTTGCATTCATCTTCCTGAAAGAAGAGTTGTGCGGATTTGAATATCCATGTCTTCTTCATATATTTGCTCAAATAGCATTTCTTTCAATAGAATACTTAGATTTCTTTGAAGAACAGCAAGCATAAGTCATGATAGTCATGGATAATCTTCATGCACTATCCATCAAGGAGCTGAGTGGGACAGGGAGTTGCGCGGGTCCACGCAACTCATCTTGAACTCATCTTAAGTTGCGTGGGACCGCAAACTCGTCTTGAATTATGCAGGTCCATACAACTCGTCTTCACAATACCTATTCATTTTCTCTCTCTCCTTGCTCCTGACACCTCTCTGAAACTACTCATCCATCAAATGAGAGGGGGAGGGAGTATTTATAGGTTTTTACATGTGTGAACCCTCGAGTCTTGTGTCGTGGGCCCCATTCCGCGCAACACTATTCACCCGTGCAACACTATTCATCCACACAACACTATTCATCCGTGCAACACTATTCATCCGCGCATCTATTCATCACAACACTATTCATCTGCGCAACTATTCATCCGCGCAACTATTCATCGCAGCACTATTCATGCGTAGCACTATTCATCGACAGATTTATGATAGAGAGAGGGCGCACGATGGACAGGGCTGCCTATCTTGGAATCTTAATGCGCAACAAACCAAACTCTTTTTGACTCATGTATTTTTTGTGCCCCAACAATGATAAAAAAAAAAATTGACCATAACAATCGTGTCAGTAATCCAGAGTAAGGATACTTAAGTATCCACTGCTGTTACCATTATAATTATGATACCTTAGGTTATAAAGCAAACCCGGTGGGAATCTTCATCTAAGAGTGGTCTATAATAATGAAGATATGATGATAAAAGAAGAAAGGGCATGAAGAAAATAAGATAACTAAAGATTTCATATTCTTGGATGATTGAAATGAGTTAGATTTCATATTCTTGGGATGATTGAAAGGAGTTATGAAATGGAACATGAATATTTCTCAAAGTTAGACTAGTGTCATCAAGCACCTAAGTATATTGGATCATAACTATTCTAAATTTTGATTAGGTCTCTGAACTCAAGGATGTAATAGATTAGGAAATTGAGATTCTAACTAACTTCAGACTTGGGACAAGTGTTGCTTTGTTTTGAAATTCATATGATGAATGGAGGCATAATTGTATAAATTTCTGAGTTTTGAACTATTTTTCATGTTTTCAATGTTTGTGGGTAACATTTCTGGAAACCCTCACGAGACTATAACTCGTCCACTAGGGGAAACCTAGGGGTTTCAAGGCTTATTGCATATGCTAAATGCAATCAGGATTACTTGCGAAAGTGATGTAGTTAGAATTTTTGTTTCCATTTTATTTTTATTTTTAGAATTAGTTTTTATTCTTATTTTTATTTTTCTTCGCTTATTTTACTCGAAACTAGCAAAATGCTAGTTGGGGGTGTGTCGAGTGTCAAATATTGCATATTTTCCCCATTTATATCTTAGTTATATGAACATGATAATGCTTAATGATAAATTTTATACATGTTTGTATTGCAAGGTGAATATGAGAGCTTGGATTGAAAAGAATGCTAAAAGCGTGGATTTAATGCTCAAGAATCACCAAGGCAAGGGATGGATCTTAGGAGACCAAGATTGAAGAATTCACATGTCAAATATCCAAGGAAACCAAGTGATGAAGGAAGAGAATCGAAGATTTGAAGTGAAGAAAAGGAATCCTGGAAATTGTCCTGAAAACAGATTCCGGGACCAGAAAAGTATAGTTCTCGAAAACTGTCAAAATCACCTTCGATCATATCGAAAGACCTTCGATGCATCGAAGATCATATCGAAGGTACTTAGATGTATCAAAGGTGGAATCGAAAATTGCAGGATTTTTAAGTCAAACTCGTTAGACGGTTCTGGACCAGTTTCGATGATATCGAAAGACCTTCGATGCATCGAAGCTTATATCGAAGATCATATCGAAGGACCTTCGACGAATTGAAGCTGTTATGCGGAGCCTACGCGAACTGAGAAAATTTAAGGCGGTTTTCGAATTTTTCAAACCAGTTTGAAGGAGGGAGTTCCCCACTTATAAATAGGGCTTCTCAGGGCATTCCTAAGCATTATCAAAAGCATTCAAGGGCAAGATATAGGATTTTTTCTAGGGTTTTTAAATCTTTATAAGTTCTTTTTTATCTTTATTAATTTATTTTCTTACTTTCTTGTTGCTTTTCTATTTTGCAATTTAGTTATGTTTTTCTAGTTCCCTCTAGCTCAAGCTAGAAGGGAAGCACATTGGTTTAATGATTTTATAAATTATGATGATTGATTGTTTTTAATGATGAGATGAATGGTATATACATGTTATCAATTATCTAGGTTTAGGTTTTTAATTCTCATATGAGATCCATATGTTTCCATCATGTGAGATCCATATTGATGGATAGGCTTAACTGAGATCAATTAGATTTCTTAGATTGGAGATGTTCTCAACCTGCTTCATTTATTTGATTCATTATCTCATGGATATTGAATGCTTAAAATCACTGGCGCTTGAGAATAAATATTAATGATGTTAATCTATGATTCTCTAATCTTTTATATCATTTATTAAAATATTTGAACTATTTTATTTTCCGATTAGGCCGACCATAGTGCTCAGATCCTAGTTGTGTTATCAAAGTTATCATGACTTATGGAACATTAACCTATGTGTGGAACTTTGAAGCTTGGGTGTTGTTTTCAAATTAATTGAATTTCATACATTCAAAACCTTTAAAATCAAATCATCCGTTTAGTTTCCATTACTTACTTTTGCATTTGATTTTTTCATTCTCATAAATTATCTCCCTGTGGGATCGACCTTGTATTCACAGGATATTACTTACGTATCTCTGCACTTCAAGGCAAGCAATCAATGGTCCTATTGTGAGCCTCAATGATCATAAGATGCTTGTTGTAGAGTTAAGAGCATTGACAATCTGTTGCAGGTTCATGGTGGGATGTAGACCAAAACCACGCCCAGAACAAGTGTACATAAACTAGGGGTACCGAAATAACCTAAACTTAACACTCTAATTTAAGGACGATAGAGTGCAATACTATGGGGTATGATGATATGAAATGTAAACTATATGTGAACAAAAGAAATTAAAACCCTAGAATGCAAATTTTCAGCCTAAATGCAACTCTTAACTTAGATGCGACAACAATAGCCTATGTTAAACCTAACTCTGATACCAAATTTGATGCGACACGCATGCATGTGACTAAATAATCAAGTAGGATCAATTAGCAATTTAGCATAAATAATTAAAATTCATAAGATATGCTAATTCATCACACATCAAGAATCAAGCACTTAACTACAAGGGGTTCAAGCCACATATGTAACAACTAATCAACGCATAACCATTCAAATACTAATTGATAGGATCTTATGGATGTAAGAACATCCAATTAGCATAGTGTAAGACCCGTATCTTAGTCCGTATTGTTTCGTCGACTCTCACGATCCTTCTCGTCGAAGTCCGGCAATCCGCGACCTATAATCGATGTTTGTGCGCGACACTAAGTCGTATACTGTAGATTTAAGTCGACTTAATCTGAGACTTGTACCATTGCGATCGCACCGTCGCCGCGGTTCCAACACCGCGTCTTACATACCAATCCGATACCCTGGCAGGGAGATGTGGGCCGGCGTTTATTTCGAAGAAAACGTCATGCGTTTGCAATCCCAAGAAAATCTTTACAACCCATCATATCAATCAATCAATCAATCACCTCATGTCAAGTACAAGTGCAACCCATGCTTTCTTTCTCCACAAGTCAAGCAACCTACCCCAAAAGTCAACAAGTCTCTCACCTCACCCATCACTCACCTCACATCCATCACTCATCACTCTCTCTCCTTACAACCCTCTTTCTCTCTCATTTTTCAAACACAAAATTCCAAGCAAAAGAGAGGTGCACGTCCATGGTTTTCCAAGAGAGAAAGTGAGATGTGTGTGGCCCATTTCCCACCCCAAAAACCTTCATCCTATCTACTCATTTCTCATCTTCCACCATCAAAGTGAGACACAAGGAGATCAACTTTCCAACGGACCAAGAAGATCGAACGGTGAGTGCTTCTATAGGCTTAGATTTCATTCTTTTGATGATGGGCCAAGTGAGGCCTACCGATCGATGGTATGGATCTCACTTTGGACCCTAGATGTAGCCGATGGCCCACCTTGATGCTCATGATCATTCCATGATGGGGCCATTCTCCATGGACCCCTTCATGATGTTTACTTTTTCTAGATTTAAAGAGGTCATCTTGACCTTCCATTTTGGTGGAGAAGTAATCTCCACTATTGATTTTGATTTGGTGGGCCCACATGTATTGGGACCCACTTGATGTACGATTGAATGCATGGAAAGAAGGGCCCATAGTGTGGGGTCCCTCCATCACACGTGTGTCCCACTTTTTCTCTCTCTCTTTCTCCCTCTCTCTTTCATTTCTTCCTATTGTATGTGATGATGTGGCCGTGTGGCCCACCCGGATGGACCCCACCATGAAGCATGTATTTTATCCCCGCCAACTATAGGTGGGGCCCACTTTATATATGTGTCGTATCCACACCATCCATCATTTGGTGGCCCACCTGAGCAGGGCCCACCTTCCATACTTGGAATGCCCAAACCGTCCAGCCTCCCTGGACGCTGGACGTCAATTGAAAATACAAATATTAGCTTTGGTTCAAAGATATTTGGGTGGACCACTAGTGTAGGCCCCACCTTGATGCATGGGACTAATCCACACCGTCCATTCCATTTCCCAAATCATTTTAGGCGTTGAGCCGAAAAATGAAGCTTATCCGATTTTCTGGTGGGCCATAGCATAGAAAACAGTATTTTCTACCGTTAAAATCCACCCTGATGTTTCTATACACCAAAATACCTTAAATATTGGGCTCGTTTGGACTGTCGTGAGCCATGGAACCCAACGGCTGGGTCGGATTCACTTGATGCGGGCCCCACGTGTGAAAAACCATGGAAAAACCAATTTTTCAATATATATATATATATATATATATATATAGGTAGCAGCACCTGTTGTCGCTGACAGAGCAGCAGTCGCTGCTGCGCTATGGACAGACGTGCAGGGACCATGGGTCCCAGCCGTGGGCCCCACCGTGATGTGTGAGAACATCAGCACCGTGCATTTTGATGGGGCCCCTTAGGGCAGTGGGCCCTCCAAAAATCAGCCGTATAAAACACTCAGGTGGCCCACGTCATAGGAAACAGTGAGATTGAACGTCTGCCATTTAAAACCCTGTTGGGCATCCAGACATTTTGGGTCAATATGAAATTTGTTTTCCTTTCCATCCAGGTCCGTGTGACCTTACCAACGGGTTGGATCGCATATAAACATTATGGTGGGCCCCACGTGGGACCCACCGATGGATGTATTGTGTTCCACACCGTCCACGGCATTGGACGGTGGAACCCACCATGGCGTATGTGTTTTGTCAACACCATCCACAGCATTGGACGGTGGGACCCACCTAATGATGTATGTGTTTTATTCACACCACTACCCACACCACTAGACGGTGGGACCCCCGATGATGTATGTGTTCTCTCCACACCGTCCATCCTTACAGGACCCACCATGATGCATGTGTTGCATCCAAACTGGCCACCATTTAGCAAGCTTGACTTATGGCTTGAGGCCAAAAGGAGACAGATTTATTTATCTGGTGGGCCTCTGATAACAGTGGTGGGTTGAACGTCTACCATTAAAACTCCTCTAGCCCAGAGGTTTTGAATAAGCATGAAATTTATTTATTTTTTATTAGGTCTGTGTGACCTTATCAACTGTTGGGTGGAAAAATAAACGTTATGGTGGGCCTTGGAAATTTTAATGGTGGAAGTCAACATCACCACTTATCTTTGGTGTGGCCCACTTGCCATATGAAGGCCCATTTGATATACCTATGGCCCATGTGATGTGGCCCACTTGCCATACGAGGGCCCATTGTGATGTATTCAAGGCCCATCAGTTATAGTCCATTGCAATGTACATAAGGCCCATTAGTGCGGCCCATTGATGCGGCCGACTTGATGAATATAAGGCCCATATGATGCAGCCCATTTGATATATTTAAGGCCATGGGTCGAGGCCCAATGGGATGTACTAAGGCCCATTGCAATGTGTGATTCCACCATGGTTTGTGTAATGATATTTATGGCGGGTCATGCCTTGGGAGCAATGTTGGTTTGACGTCCACATTGTAAGAATAATGTTGGTTAAATGACCGCATTATAACTCTCCCGAGGACCCATTGATAACTCTCCCACCTTGGGAGCAATGTTGGTTTGACGTACTTGTTGTGTGTAGGCCATCTAGGCCCATCTTCATTGTAAGGACAGTTCATCACTTTATAACATGCTTAGTATAGCTCCATGATTCATGCTCATACGCATCATATGTATGCTTGATATGAGGAATGTTTGATCATAGCATAAGTCATTGGGCTGAGACATTTACGGGACTCCTTATGAGACGGAGTGCTCCACATGAGCGCACGGTACACGCGGGATTGCTGCAGGAATTAACGGTGTGACTCATGCATCTCGCATATGTGTGACTTGATCATTTTATGCCCTAGCGACATCAGGGTCGTGGCTCCACAGGCACATCGTGGATGGCAGTATCGGATACCGGAAATACTCGGTTCTAGTACTATGGGCACTTAGGATGTCCTTGGGTGAAAATCTCAGAACCTTTTTAGTACCAGGAGCTGCTCCAACGTCTAGACCGAGTGGATACACGAGCACCCGAGTGCCAAATACCAGTAGGCCGCGTCTCCCACTGTGTCGTGGTCGGTTGGAAAGGGGTGTGGCCTTATCCGCCCGAGTGAGGGGGCTATAAGCTAGGCTGGGTTTGACCAGCTCGCAAATGAGTCCGCTATCGACAAGCCGGGTATGTATTGGCAGACTACTGGTCAGGCGGATAGTGAGGTTTATTCCGCTCACTAGGCTGTGCGGCTAAGGAGGCGGCAGTCAGTGTAGAGTGTACTAGACCCCGGTGATATCCCAGAGAGGAACTGTACTGATATGTGTATTTGATGAGGACTAGCATGCTTGCTTTGCATCTCGCATATGACATTTGGCTACATAGGCCTCGCATCGCATGACCTTGGTATGGCCAATAGTATTCATGTCTTGCATCACGTAGCTTTGGTACAGCTGATAGCATTCATAGACTTACCGCATATTTTTGCATTACTCTGATATTGTACACTTAGCGTTTGCCTTGCGCACACACTTACACCACCCTCTAAGCTTTTGTAAGCTTATGCACGACCGTTGCGTGTAAGTGGCATTGGATCGCAGCAGCACTGAGGCTGGAGCGCACATCAGATTATTTTGGAGTTTTGATCACCCTATACTTCCCTTTCCACATCGTACTTAAAGTTTTTGATATAGTGGATATGTGGCGATGTTGTTTTGTGACTTGGTTATGCTTGTGGTTATGCTCCATTACAAAATAATAATAATAAATAAAAAAATTATACTGAAAATCTTCCTTGTAGGATCCCAGGATCGGAATCTGGTATGTGAGTGCCTGTATCCGAGAATGGGGCACTACAGAGGTTGTTGGCGCCGGATTCGACGATCGAGAATTTTGTGAGCCCGTTTTCCGAGTTTGAGGCGTGACATATAGGAACTAATCTAAATCCAAAGGGGAAGCTAATACAAAATAAGGTCACTCACCTAGGACTTAGGCTAACCTCGAGTTCATGGAATTTAGGAAAAATTGAAATTAGGACTTAAGTTGTTTGATTAGTGAAGAGATTTGGGGTTTTTCAAGTTCTAATTGAAGGGAATTGTAGGATTGAAGGGTTAGGTATTGGGAATTGTAAGGAATTTGGGAATCTAGGGTTCAGGGAATTTGAAAATTTTAGGGATTTAGGAATTTAGGGTTTAAGCTAGGGTTAGGGTTGAGAATTCAAGGGGTTTTAATGGGGGAAACAAGAGGAGCAGAGGGTGTACGGTTGACCTACAACCAGCTAGGATGCCTCACATGTGTGGTCGTACAGTCACGCATGTGGAAGATTTTGGCGCGGGTTGAGGGGTTTCGAGGTTAGGGTTTGGTTGGACAAAAATAGGTGATGTAAGGAAGAGGGAAATAGGTGTTTGGATGAGTTTAGATCAAATAGGAAGAGGAAAAAGGTGAATGTTTAAGAAGAATGCCTTTTTGTGAGGGGAAAAAAAAAGATGAAGGTAAAGGAAGCCTCAAACCTCTGCCGAAGAGGAATGCCTTCGCACCAATCCTACTATCCAATTCATTGGATACCACCTTAAAATGACATGAAGAACGAGAGAAAAATAGAGAGTTTTTAAAGAAAATCATGCATAGAAATGTCCCCCCTTCTTTTAAAATCTCATATAAAAAATTTTAAAATATACCATCACTTATTGTCTCTTTATCAAATCACTCCTAAAATTATTATTTTTTAAAAAAAGTGACATAATATTTATAAAATGTTCAAAACATAAAATAAACTAGCAAATAAATTTTAAAACAAATCTATGCCATCAAATGACCTATATGTCATCCATTGGACCCCACAAGTGATAGCGATTTCAAACCGACGGTAATGATGGTCCCGATCATGATCCAACAGTCAAAATGATATGTCAACGAAGATCAAAAGTTCGATACTCCTCAAATTGTAGCTCATGATGATCCAAGCCTAGTGTGCCCCATATAGAGATCGTCTAGCCATAGGGATATAGGTGTTCTCCTCCCTGCGTACAATCGGATGGGTGGCTCACTGATGTCCTCATCTCTTGACCGACTTAACTTGATATTTAATAATTATAAATTTTAAAAAAAGAGAAATTCTCCGGTGCCTTTAGAGCACTTAAGTTATAGTGCTCCTAGTTGCATTGAGACACTTGTACGATCCAATCCATTAATGTAAATTGTTCTTTAGGTCCGGCGCACAGTCCCTGGGCTACCATGCAATATCAATATGAAAAGACAAACATTAACCATTTGGCCAATTGCCTTTTATACGGCCGGTCAAGATCATTGACACAAAAGTAGGTCAAATCAACAAGTTGATCCATCTATCTGTTAGGACCCGTCAATTTTGTTAAGCAATTCTATGACTTGGAAAAATGATGGCTATAGAAAATTAGGCCAAATCAAGGATACATTGGATTACCCATCAGTGTGATTTTTGCATTATAGCCCAAAATAATGTGTCTAAGGATAATAAACAATTCAGATCAATCAATTTGATTACCCATGTAAACTGATGCAACTAGAAGTGGCATAACTTCATAGACACTCCAATGTTGAAAAAAAAAAAAAAACATTGTATCCTACCATGCATAAGATGACCAATTGCAATCAGATCTGAACTATGTGCTACTCCTAATTCCCCCAAACCAAATCCAAAACTAATCCCTTTAAACTAAAATTTAAGCCCAAAATCCCTAGGAAAACTCCATATGAACCTGTTAAACCTAAACCCAGTCCAAGTAGGCCCAAAATTTACTCTACTTTGTACTCAGACTTCTCAAGATAGTATGACAGATCAAATAGTCTCAAACAAAAGTAATTAATAATTCATTAGAAAACTCATCAAATTATCTTTTCAATGAGCTTAAGATCACTCAAATTTGATGAATATCATGAGAGATATGATCAATTTACCAAAGTGCAGTTGAAATTTGTAAGTAATGAGGGTTACACTATCAAGCGACTTGGGCCCCATTTTTCAAAACTCAAATGGGCTCCAAATAGGGTGATTCTAGCCCCACTAGAAAGCTTATCAAATTATCTTTTCAACAAGTACAAGAGCACAAAAAACAAAGCTATAATAAAGGATATATGAGCATTTTAGTGAAAGGTGCACAACAACCATGTGAGAGGCAACACTTACCCTCCAACTCAGTTTCCAAGTTATCCAAACGTGGCAGGCGACACTCCAGGTGCCACCAGCCATCTAGCTATAACTCCATTTTCAAAGAGGGTTAGATCTCTCTCTCTCTCTCTCTCTCTCTCTCTCTCTCTCTCTCTCTCTCTCTCTGGTGCTTCCTAAGGGCCTGTTTGGCCAGTGGTATTAAGTTGTATTAAACGGGATTGCATTGCTAATCCCACCTCGAGATTAGGAATGGCATGTTTGGAAGGAGTGTGGGATGGGATTAAAATTAATTTTATAGGCTTTGGAAAATGAGCCTTGTGTTGGAAAGTGTGAGATGGGATTTCCAAATCCCATGGATGATGAAATTTTCCTTTACCCAAGTGTAATTTGAAAGGAAATCCCGGGATTTACTTTTAATTGTATACATTCCAAACATGGTATTGGAAAACATGGGATACACCCAATCCAGGGACAATAGCTTACACATACATTTATTGTTACTTTTACAATTCCATCCACCTTAATCCCACCTAATGCAGTTGGCCAAACGGGCCAGGGTAGTGCATCTAACATCCCACATCATTCCATGAGCCAACGAGGGGGTGCCATGTGGCACCAAACCCCTCTCAACCAACTAAGGACCTCCATCTACCATTTTTCTCCTCTCCTAATCTAAAAACTCCAATTTTGCCACCACCCTCACCTATGAAAGCACTCTCACCTCGTCATTTCTAACATACCAAGAGGGAGAGAGGAGGGAGCTCTCATCCACACCCCTTCCCTTCTCTAAACTAGCCCTAGCTATCCTTTACACCCACTTTCTCTACACCATCCCTACACTAAGGAGGAGAGGAGAGAGCTCCCACCATAAACTAGTCACCCATTCTCTAATGTTGAGACTCAAATATTGCATATTTAACCCTTCAATTACATTAGTTTTCCTGACATATAATTGATAATTTAATTTAATTATAACTTTTTTGTCACGCGAGATAATTCGGAAGCTTATGATAAATATGTACTTAAAAGAATCGATTTAGAGCTCAAAAGAAGATAATGAAGAATTGGAGATTTGAAAGTCATTAATGAAGAATTCATATGCCAAATATCCAAGGAAACCAAGTGAGGAATGAAGAGAATCGAATATTTGAAGTGAAAAAAAGGAATCCTGAAAATTGGCCTGAAAAAAGATATTCTGACATTCCAGGGCCAAAAAAACATAGTTCTGAAATAATTTCAAAATAGACTTCGATGCCATCGAAGTGCCACTTCGATGGCATCAAAGTAAGTTATTGATGCAATCAAATCCAATTTAATGTAATTGAGAATTTCAGGACTTTTCAAGCCAAACTCGCTGGACAGTTCTGGACCAATTTTCCATGGCGTCGAATGTGCAATCGAAAACTATTCGATGGCATCGAAGTTTGCCATCGGAAATGCGTAGATTGCGTAAAATTGAGGCGGTTTGCGAACTTTTCCGTGACGATGCGAAAGTTTGAGTTGCAAAACTATTTAAAGGAGTTCCAAAGCTATTCCAAATAATATTCTAGGGTTTGGAAAGGGAGAGAAGGCTTAGGTGGAGCATCGATAACGTTCTTTTACTTCGATTTCTTCACGGGTTCTAGTAGATCTTTTTTTTTTCTTTTAGAATGTCAGTCTTCTTAGGCTAATCTCTTATCTAAGGCTAAGGGATGAAACCTGTAGTTTATTTTGATGTTTAGTTTGCTTTTATTTAAGTTTATGTTGAACTTCATTGATTTCTAGTTTGATTTAAGGAATATTTTAAGTTTTCTATGGTTTATTGTGACTCCAATTACAGTAAATGTTGTAAGAACTTTGAATATCTTCTTACTTATTTTAAATTGTGTGATGCGTATAGGACATTGTTCACCATCGTCTCCTGGGCATGGTGGATGATTGAATTCCCTGCCATCATTGCAATTAGACGGATATTCGGGAACTAATCCAATGAAAGTTCAGATTCTGTTTTAACGCTCCATCATCCGATTGAATAAGATAGGATTTCGATTCCAATCGAGTTATTGTTGAATCAAGTAAATTGAATATTGAGATTACTATAGGTGGATTCCTGGATCCTTAGTATTTTATCTTTATTATTTCAAAACATTTTTCTAAATCGCTAGATTAAAAACCCAGACAACCAATTTAGATTTAAATTAGTTCTATATTGTGTTCTCCATTCCCTGTGGATTCGACCTCATTCTCTTCGAGTTATTACTACATCACGACCCTACACTTGAGGTTGTGAACATCTAACCTAGCCCAAATCCCTTAAACCCGGCCAAAATTCAAACCTTTAACCTGAACCTAACCCACCTTAGTCATTCAACCTAGCTACCCTTTCTCTAGCCTAATCTTAGACATAGCTTAAGCTATCTAACCCAAAGCATTAAAGCCACTTATCCAAACCATCAAACCCAATTATTAGAACCATCCATCTAAATTTATTTAGCCAACCTAGCCTATTCAAACCCATTCAACCAAATCTAGTCAATTTAAGCCATTCATTCAAACCCTACTCATATCTAAGACAACTCAACCCATTTAAGACTAGTATCTAACCAACACAAGTCATCTCAACAGTTCAAATCTTAAGAGTATGGTCATGGTTAGAGATATCTATCTTCTACGAAGAGTGTCGGGTCTCTCTTTCATCTCCCAAATCTCCATTTGCTGGTCATTTTGTATGGTACTATTTATTGCATTCTAATTTACTTATTGTAACATCCCGGATTTTTGCCAACCTGGGATTAGACGTCCTTAGGCGATGGGTCGATCCTAACACCTTATTAACTTGTCAGAACTGAATCCCACAGTCTAAAATCGCTCCTTAACCCATTTCCTTCACAAATCCCACCCTTCACCACCTTGTTTTTTTTAATTTTCTAAGTACTTTCACATTAGACATTACCTTAAAGTTTAGGTGATGAAGAACAATACTTAAACTAAACATTGCTACAAAGGTCTAAGTACCACCTCAGACCGAAATCACTCAGGACTAAATCCTTTAGAAATTAGGTGAGATTTAGCTAGTGTTAACTAGAGTGCCTGTGAAATTAGCACCAATCACTTTAAATACGATCTGCAAGACCCAAAACTTGTAGAATCATTGACGCTAGGTTACCCTAAAATCTAGGATCAATCTCATTACCCAGCTGCTCTCGGGAGCATCTCGAAACTCCGTATCGGATCTGGACCGCACATCGGAAGTCCGATTAACACAAAGTTAAGGAACTAGGACCGCCTCGCTGGGCTTGACAACCATCTCGGAAATCAAATCCAGATAGTGTCCCAGCGCTATTCGCTTGAGCTCGGAGCGAAGAGTGTGAGAAATGTGAAATTAATTCAAAATAAAATATCTTGAATAGTAATCTGGCACCTCTCGCTTGCGGATCAGTTTTAAGCAACCAGACCGTCAGAATCAGACCAAATTACACCCTCGGATCAGGAGCAATTTCATACACATTTACATATACTCGGAATCTCCGATCGAGATCCGCTGACCGTTGAATTGAAACTGGTCCACCACGCGTGATCTGAGAACCCTACTGGAACAAAAACTTAATAGAACCTAAATCCATTGTCGGTGAGCTTAAGTCCGACCTTTGGCTCAAGGAGGCCCGCCAGAAGTCCTCCGTTGAGCTGAAACTAACCCGATTTGGTTATAACCTAAGTATACTTTGACCAGGAGTCTGTTTCGGTGAGTTTTTAGGCTATATAAGGACCTTAAACCCTCTCTCATTGCAGCCATACGAATTTGAGAGAAAACCTAGAGAGAGAAGAGAGAAAAGAGAGAGAAAGTGTGGGAGCAGTGGGAGAACCTCCCTACCACTCTCCCCTGCCGCTTTACGAGCTACACCGCTCTGTTCTAATCGCTTTCCCGACGATTCCAGCTCCGTTTCTAGGTAAGAAACCCTAACCCTAATCTGATTTGGGGCTTGGGTGGTTGTAAGTTAAGAAATAGCTAACCTATTTCATTCTATAGGTTGTCAAACTGCCGAATACGAAAGCTTAGCAAACCTATCGACTTCGTTACGATTCTACAACAAAAGGTGCGGACATTAGGTGTATAGGTTACGGTTTTCAACGCTTTCAACGTCAGATAATGATTGATTCATGATCTGCATGTAATTGCACATGTACAAAGTGCTTTCTATTTCATGTTTCGATTAAAGATATTGAATATGAAATTTTACATACTCTAGGTATATACGTAGAAATACCGTATACGTACAAATTTTGAAAATATGTTTGCCATGTTTTTTTGTTGTATGAATATATGGTATATAGATAAAATACTTGTTTGGCGAAAGGAATCGCCATAATACATGTTTGCTTATATACACTATGTATGTTGAAATTGTGTATTCTAAAAAATACCGATACGTATAAATTTTGGAGATGTATTTATCATGATTATTTGTTGTATGAATATATTATACATGGATAAAATACTCGCTTGGCTAAAGGATAGCCCTAATACATGTTTTGTTAACATACACCATGTATGTTGTAATAGTGTATTCTAAGTGTTTGTGAAAATGACTGAATGAGTATAGAATTCTCATTCGTGCTCGTCATGACTAATTGTCATGGATTCATGATTGTTGTATTGGCGATACCCCTTTTGACGAAAGGATTTGCCCTAAATCATGCAGCGGCCAATACACACTATATATGCTAAAATGTGTGGCCCAAGTATTTGTGGAAATGACTGAATGAATATGGAACTTGGATTCCTGCTTGCCATGACTATCCGTCGTGGGTGTATGCGTGTTATGATTGGGGTAACTCCCTAGTGAAAGGATTTGGCCTAATGCTTATGTGATCAACATATGTCATGTATGTTGATGTATGTCTTTTAAAGTGTTTGTTGAAATGTCTGAATGAGTAGTAGTTAGCAAATTGTAATGTATAAGGGTGTTGAGATATGATTCTCAACTTCTCTTAACTATGTGTATGTTTTCCTTAGATAGTTGTGTGATTAGGAATTGAATATGTACAAACTCCTGCTTGTGTTGCGCTTCATAACATGCTCGACTGCTTTTATGATTTTATCTATGTAATGCATATGTTAAATTCATGTTTACGTTGTATGATCCGTCATGGGTGATGGGGGAGTGGAGCAACGAATGAGTGCAACAGCCCTGGCAGCCCTAAACGGATAATATCAGATTTTGATTATATGATTTGAACCTTGATCCATTACTGCTTTACTATTTGAAATTGATTGTGTTTGGGGCTATGATTATAGTCCAGAAATCGGTACCAGAATTGAATTCGTGGCTGTGATTTATTTGCCACGTGTGATGTGTTAGACGAACTCGAGTCGTACTTCGGTTGGCGATAGTGGTTGGCCACGCGAAGTGCTTATGCGCTTCATATCGTTCAACTTGATGTGCGCTCGAGCTAGCCGAGCTCGTCAAGTAACCCGATCTGTCTTATGTATGTTCACCATGTTTGGACGCTACTACTTGAACCTAGGGTACCAAACTTACCAGTGGAATCCCTTTTAACCATGGTACCTCGATCCGCTAAGACTCATGAGCCGGGCATGGTGGTATGGGACACCGTGGTCGAGCTGTCGGCCTACGCTGGGGCCACGTGCCTCCCCGTAGTGACCAGTGAGCAACCAGACTCGTGAGCTGATTATGGTGGTATGTGACACTATATTCGTGTTGTCGGCCTACATTGATAAGGTGATGGGGGAGCGGTGCAACCTTTGTACGTAACAGCCCTGGCAGCCCTTTGTAGTGACCTCGAGCATACTCTGAAATCGCAGTGAGCCTTAGGGTTTGCCCCGCGATATATCGAGTATGAACTAGGCCTGTTTCTGTATTGTGATGAATCGTTTAAGAGGTGATGGGGGAGTGGTGTAACCTTTGTGCGTAACAGCCCTGGCAGCCTTTGCAGTGACCTAGAAAACACACCGTCGTCTGATATTAACTAGGACTGACGACCCTAGAATGGATCATGTTTGGGAATGATACAAGGGAGGTACCTTAGTTTTCCAATCCTGCTGTTTGAAATGGACTAATTAAAAACTCGGTAATCATGCTCATCATGCATTGCATTGCCTGGAAGATGTGGAGCACTGAGGGATGAAAGCATGCCGCGAACGTGAGATGGTGTCGCACGAGGGAGGGTGTGGTGAGGGCATCCATCATACCCGCATCCATACTTGCATTAATAAGAGTAGTTAGGAGTGTTTGATTTTACTGTTTTATCATTACTGCTTGACTGTATTGATAACATGTTAACCTATGCTTTATTGTTCCACTGAGTTAGCTACTCACTCCCACGTTACGGGATGGTGTTTCGAACACTCACCAGACATTGTCTGATTTCAGATGGCGACGTTACTTCTGAGGCGGAGCCGGACCTCTGCAATGACTACGATGTCTGCTTGTATTGGTTGTCTTCTGACGGCTTCCAGTGAGCCGTGTCTTGATCGGCGGGGCTTTCTAGGATATTGACTAGAGGACCTTATACATTTTGTATATTTTAGGATTGTACTTGTAATTATTTAACCTGGTAATGTTATCACACTCTGGAGACTCATCTTAGTTTATATATTTTATCTATATATCACAGTCTTCCGCTTGCAAATTTAACTGTCTCTGGAGTATGATATGTTGTCTAGCTTAATCTCACTCATGTTCACTACTCTAATACAGTCAACATTTAATCATCATTATCTATGTTGCATAAGTGATGTTCTGGAAACTCGAGAGTTGAGTTACTACTCGACCCTCAATTTTTCGAGATGTTACAGATGGTATCAGAACATGATTTGGATTAAACTGGACCTGGGTTATGGTCACACGACTCACACTGACGCACTCTGACTTAGGAGGGAGCGACGGAACGTAGAAACAGTCATAGGTATCTCGATTTTGCTAATTGGCGAAGTTCACTGAAAATGAACGCCGAAATCGAGTCCGTATTCAACCATGGTCGCACGGGTCGACCTTAAAACATTCCTAGGTCGTCTATTAATGAGTATATATTACAAACCACCTCACCCCAACCGTTGACAATCGGTAGAATACGGAATAAACGTGATGATAATAACTACTCCGAATCCTCGGAGCTTCTCTGGACTCCTCACATAGACTTCCCGAATCCATGAGGAAAGAAAGCAGACAATATAAATAAATTCTAATACATTCGAAATTGATTAATGAATGCTTAAAAATGAGTTCACAACCCTTTAAATAGGGATACCAAGTAATGAGAATGACATCAGAAACAAACTACAACTAAAACTCCTAGAATTTGCGACTTATTATAAGGTCGTGATGTCTACTAGTGCGCAAGGTTTTCGGCCGAAAATAATAAGTGTCCTATTTGGCTTCACCAAACCGTTCTCCTAATTATTCTAAGTCCTTTGCATGATGGGCGTAACTCCTAAAGCTTGACCGATGAAGAGTAATTAAACTAAAACTACTATTTTTAGCAAAACAAAATTGAAGCGGGAAAATGTCCGTCAATCGGAGGGTTTTCTCGCAATTCCGGGCTGCGCAACCCAGCGTTGTTGGGTTGGTTGGCTTCATTAGCTCGTTCTACCCTAAATTCATATATTTTACGTCAGATAACTCATTCCGGATTGCAAGTTACGTCCGATTATCCCGAAACTACCCGAAATGGAGCGAATCGGGGTCGGGGGGCCAAACGGAGCACTTCCAGAGGGATCCAAGGTGGGACCCAGTGATTTTTGGGGCCTAGGGGACTGGAGGATCACGACCGTGGGGCCCTCCTTTCGAAAATCAAAAAAAAATCGGCGAGGCCTCGCCACTTTTGACTGGGCCGGGCCCGCGCCTCAGGCCGATGGTGTTTGGGGATTGTGGGACCCCCCTGATGCATGGTCCGTGGTTTAAAACCACCCCTATGGCCTACCTCCTTCACAAACTCCCTCTCTAAGCTCTCATTTCCTCTCCAAGTTGCTGTCCTCTCTCTCAAAACGCCCTTCCAAATGCTCAATCTCTCATTTTCGACCACCACCCATCCCTTTCCTTCGTGCACAGCAGTCCACACCCCCTACCCATTTGATTCCCTCTCATTTCAGCCCCTACACCACCCGTTTGAAGCTCCAAAACGTGTAGCCTCCTACCCTATCCCATTCCTCCCTCTTATCTCCTTCGTTCTCTGTCACTCAGGCCTCTACAATATCTGTTGGGCCCTAAATTCGTGGAGAACTCACATTTCCAGCCCCTTCTCTCTTTTTCCTTCGTTTTCCATGGCACTTTTTGAAGTCATTACGGCCATTTTTTTTCGATTTCATGGGGTTTGGGTGTACCCCATGTTTTCTGACACATGTTTAGAATGTACGCAATTAAAAGTAAATTCCGAGATTTCCTTTCGAATAACACTTAGAAATTCATTATCCTGGGATTTGGAACTCTCATCTCACGCTTTCCCACACGAGGCTCATTTTCCAAAGCCTATACCAATAATTTTGATCCCCACCCACCCTCCTACCAACCATGTCACTCCCAATCCCAAGGTAGGATTAGTAATGTGGTCCCATTTAATACAACTTAAGACCACTGGCCAAATAGTGTTGAAGTGATAAAGTCCCTTGATATACATTAACCCACCACACTCTGATAGCTTAAGCTTTTAGAGTAAATGGTTGTTTGACAAATAGGCCCATCGAGTTTGGACCTAGAGCAGAGCTTCGCAAGACCTGACAGTATAGGAAATCCAACCAATTAAGAACGTGAACTCTAGAACCCCTTTAGTTGGTTTGAGCATATGCGAGGTACTCGAGCATAGCTACATTCGTGTTCGGGCAACTCAATTCCAAATAAACAAACAAATAAATTTCCTTTATTAAAAATGGTGTAAAATCATCTAGTGTATAAGAATAGACTTTGGATTATACCTAGAGGAAACTTCTATATCCCTTGGATTTAATGTTAGGTCAAATCTATACACCCCTTAGAATTGCCTTCTCAAGGACTTAGTACAATTGGGAACACGGAGTAGAAAAAACTACATATAAGCGAGGTACTCGCGGTCTGTATCGAATTCTCAATCCTGGTAGTGACAAATGAACTCTATGCTCTGATCAAGCAGCAGGTCGGGATCAACTAGGATTAAGAACTGATACGACAATATTCTGTCCTAGCTAGGCAGAAGGTCCATGTATCCAGCTCAGACCCACTACGCAACTTTCTTCCGTGTTGGCCGAACCACTTGCAACCAAAAGTTTATAACTTCGTCTTTGAAAAGTATTAGGAGTATATAGCCGATAGAGACTTTGTCTTTTAGGCCCAAGGAATTACCCAAATGGGCAACAGACAGTTAGGAATTTGGCCCCAAGTTACATGCCATGTCGGCATACATATTGTGCATATGGACTTAGAAATATAATCTGCCTGTTAAGCCAGACATGATTAAATAGGATCAGTCTGGACCGTGACAAAACCCCTTGGTAGGATTAGGCATCTTGCTACAGACTCACACCTGTCCCTGAAATCAACCATGATACCGTCATCTTTAACTCCTTTCTATGACCATAGGTACCAATGTCATAGTAGTACACAGCATCGATGGAAAGAAGACCATTGTATTGAGGGATTGTTTTCCATTTCGTGTCAAGGATAGGTCTTAAATTACACCTTGTTCCGATATACGGAGCAGGACATAAATCTTGAGCCTTAAGGATGAAAATAAATTTTTAAGGGGGGTAGAACATTATGAGCCCAATCTATTTAGGTCACCTAATACACCTCTTTGATCTGGGTGGCGCAGTGGAAGCGTGGTGGACCCTACCCCACTGGCCCAGGATCGAAACGGTGCTCGTTGAATACGAACATTATAGAACCCCTAGCAAGTTCTACTATAAAAAACCGTTTTAGGATGATCTAGTAAGATTTGATTCACCATTTACTTGGACATAGATAATAATAAGGACTCTCTTAGACTAAGACTTAAAGGGCAACCTTAGACATAGACCATTTGAGCCTTTCAATGATGGACACTCCCTACGTTTCTAGAGTGATCGGACTACGGAGTTACTGAAATATACAACTGCGAAACATTCGCGGCTTGACCCAATTCTCAATCCTGGGTGACTACCAATGGACTCGCTGCTTGGCCAAGCAGAAGACCAGGATCCACCAGGATTCGGAAGGGATACGATGAGCTTTCTACCCTGGCCCGGTAGATGATCGATGTATCGGGATTAAGCCCACCATAAATGTCTCTCCGTGTTGGTCAATCAATGAAAACAGTTATTTTACTCTAGATAATTGGGATTTGTCGTCGAGACTCCAAATAGGTAAAGAAATAAATTGTAGCGAACCATCAGGGTATGAGAAATGGATAAAGAAAAAAGTTTTAAGGGGGGTAGACTAAAATAAACTAGGCTTGTATATACCCTACCACGCGTAGAAACTCGAAATCAATAAAACTTCGACAAAAGAAATAATTAAAACTTCCCTTATTACCCTTAGCCAATTTCGGGGACGAAATTTTGTTTTAAGGGGGGTAGATTGTAACATCCCGAATTTTTGCCAACCTGGGATTAGACGTCCTTAGGCGATGGGTCGATCCTAACACCTTATTAACTTGTCAGAACTGAATCCCACAGTCTAAAATCGCTCCTTAACCCATTTCCTTCACAAATCCCACCCTTCACCACCTTGTTTTTTTAATTTTCTAAGTACTTTCACATTAGACATTACCTTAAAGTTTAGGTGATGAAGAACAATACTTAAACTAAACATTGCTACAAAGGTCTAAGTACCACCTCAGACCGAAATCACTCAGGACAAATCCTTTAGAAATTAGGCGAGATTTAGCTAGTGTTAAACTAGAGTGCCTGTGAAATTAGCACCAATCACTTTAAATACGATCTGCAAGACCCAAAACTTGTAGAATCATTGACGCTAGGTTACCCTAAAATCTAGGATCAATCTCATTACCCAGCTGCTCTCGGGAGCATCTCGAAACTCCGTATCGGATCTGGACCGCACGTCGGAAGTCCGATTAACACGAAGTTAAGGAACTAGGACCGCCTCGCTGGGCTTGACAACCATCTCGGAAATCAAATCCAGATAGTGTCCCAGTGCTATTCGCTTGAGCTCGGAGTGAAGAGTGTGAGAAATGTGAAATTAATTCAAAATAAAATATCTTGAATAGTAATCTGGCACCTCTCGCTTGTGGATCAGTTTTAAGCAATCAGACCATCAGAATCAGACCAAATTACACGCTCGGATCAGGAGAAATTTCATACATATTTACATGTACTCAGAATCTCCGATCGAGATCCGCTGACCGTTGAACTGAAACTGGTCCTCCACGCGTGATCTGAGAACCCTACTGGAACGAAAACTTAATAGAACCTAGATCCATTGTCGGTGAGCTTAAGTCCGACCTTTGGCTCAAGGAGGCGCCAGCCAGAAGTCCTCCGTTGAGCTGAAACTGACCCGCTTTGGTTATAACCTAAATATACTTTGACCTGGAGTCTGTTTCGGTGAGTGTTTTTAGGCTATATAAGGACCTTAAACCTCTCTCATTGCAGCCATACGAATTTGAGAGAAAACCTAGAGAGAGAGAGAGAAAAGAGAGAGAAAGTGTGGGAGCAGTGGGGGAGAACCTCCCTGCCACTCTCCCTCCGCCGCTTTACGAGCTACACCGCTCCGTTCTAATCGCTTTCCCGGCGATTCCAGCTCCGTTTATAGGTAAGAAACCCTAACCTAATCTGATTTGGGGCTTGGGTGGTTGTAGGTTATGAAATAGCTAACCTATTTCGTTCTATAGGTTGTCAAACTGCCGAATACGGAAGCTTAGCAAACCTATCGACTTCGTTACGATTCTACGACAAAAGGTGCGGACTTTAAGTGTATAGGTTACGGTTTTCAACGCTTTCAACGTCAAATAATGATAGATTCATGATCTGCATGTAATTGCACATGTACAAAGTGCTTTCTGTTTCCTGTTTCGATTAAAGATGTAGAATATGAAATTTTACATACTCTAGGTATACGTAGAAATACCGTATACATAGAAATTTTGGAAATGTGTTTGCCATGTTTTTGTTGTATGAATATATGGTATATAGATAAATACTTGTTTGGCGAAAGGAATCGCCATAATACATGTTGCTTATATACACTATGTATGTTGAAATTGTGTATTCTAGAAAATACCTTATACGTATAAATTTTGGAGATGTATTTATCATGATTATTTGCTGTATGAATATATTATACATGGATAAAATACTCACTTGGCTAAAGGATAGCCCTAATACATGTTTTGCTAACATACACCATGTGTGTTGTAATAGTGTATTCTAAGTGTTTGTGAAAATGACTGAATGAGTATAGAATTCTTATTCGTGCTCGCCATGACTAATTGTCATGGATTCATGATTGTTGTATTGGCGATACCCCTTTTGACGAAAGGATTTGCCCTAAATCACGTCACGGCCAATACACACTATATATGCTAAAATGTGTGGCCCAAGTATTTGTGGAAATGACTGAATGAATATGGAACTTGGATTCCTGCTTGCCATGACTATCCGTCGTGGGTGTATGCGTGTTATGATTGGGGTAACTCCCTAGTGAAAGGATTTGGCCTAATGCTTATGTGATCAATATATGTCATGTATGTTGATGTATGTCTTTTAAAGTGTTTGTTGAAATGTCTGAATGAGTAGTAGTTAGCAAATTGTAATGTATAAGGGTGTTAAGATATGATTCTCAACTTCTCTTAACTATGTGTATGTTTTCCTTGGATAGTTGTGTGATTAGGAATTGAATATGTACAAACTCCTGCTTGTGTTGCGCTTCATAACATGCTCAACTGCTTTTATGATTTTATCTATGTAATCCATATGTTAAATTCATGTTTACGTTGTATGATCCGTCATGGGTGATGGGGGAGTGGAGCAATGAATGCGTGCAACAGCACTGGCAGCCCTAAACGGATAATATCAGACTTTGATTGTATGATTTGAACCTTGATCCATTACTGCTTTACTATTTGAAATTGATTGTGTTTGGGGCTATGATTATAGTCCAGACAATCGGTACCAGAATTGAATTCGTGGCTGTGATTTATTTGCCACGTGTGATGTGTTCGACGAACTCGAGTCGTACTTCGGTTGGCGATAGTGGTTGGCCACGCAAAGTGCTTATGCGCTTCATATCGTTCAACTTGATGTGCGCTCGAGCTAGCCGAGCTCGTCAAGTAACCCGATCTGTCTTATGTATGTTCACCATGTTTGGACGCTACTGCTTGAACCTAGGATACCAAACTTACCAGTGGAATCCCTTTTAACCATGGTACCTCGATCCGCTAAGACTCATGAGCCGGGCATAGTGGTATGGGACACCGTGGTCGAGCTGTCGACCTACGCTGGGGCCACGTGCCTCCCCGTAGTGACCAGTGAGCAACCAGACTCGTGAGCCGATTATGGTGGTATGGGACACTATATTCGTGTTGTCGGCCTACATTGATAAAGTGATGGGGGTGCGGTGCAACCTTTGTGCGTAACAGCCCTGGCAGCCCTTTGTAGTGATCTCGAGCATACTCTGAAATCGCAGTGAGCCTTAGGGTTTGCCGCGGTATATCGAGTATGAACTAGGCCTGTTTCTGTATTGTGATGAATCGTTTAAGAGGTGATGGGGGAGTGGTGTAACCTTTGTGCGTAACAGCCCTGACAGCCTTTGTAGTGACATAGAAAACACACCGTCGTCTGATATTAACTAGGACTGACGACCCTAGAATGGATCATGTTTGGGAATGATACAAGGGAGGTACCTTAGTTTTCCAATCCTGCTGTTTGAAATGGACTAATTAAAAACTCGGTAATCATGCTCATCATGCATTGCATGTGCCTGGAAGATGTGGAGCACTGAGGGATGAAAGCGTGCCGCGAACGTGAGATGGTGTCGCACGAGGGAGGGTGTGGTGAGGGCATCCATCATACCCGCATCCATACTTGCATTAATAGAGTAGTTAGGAGTGTTTGATTTTACTGCTTTATCATTACTGCTTGACTGTATTGATAACATGTTAACCTATGCTTTATTGTTCCACTGAGTTAGCGACTCACTCCCACGTTACGGGATGGTGTTTCGAACACCCACCAGACATTGTCTGATTTCAGATGGCGATGCTACTTCTGAGGCGGAGCCTGACCTCTGCGATGACTACGATGCCTGCTTGTATTGGTTGTCTTCTGACGGCTTCCAGTGAGCCGTGTCCTGATCGACGGGGCTTTCTAGGATATTGACTAGAGGACCTTATACATTTGGTATATTTTAGGATTGTACTTGTAATTATTTAACCTGGTAATGTTATCACACTCTGGAGACTCATCTTAGTTTATATATTTTATCTATATATCACAGTCTTCCGCTTGCAAATTTAACTGTCTCTGGAGTATGATATGTTGTCTAGCTTAATCTCACTCATGTTCACTACTCTAATACAGTCAACATTTAATCATCATTATCTATGTTGCATAAGTGATGTTCTGGAAACTCGAGAGTTGAGTTACTACTCGACCCTCGATTTTTCGTGATGTTACACTTATAGTTGTTGGCACCATCTCTTCCTTCTCCAATCTCTTTTCTTTTTAGGCATTTTCTGGGTATATGCTTTGTGACTTGTTGACTTCCCAAATCCTGTCACATTAAAAACCCGAGATCACCTAGTACCTTTTTTCATTTTCTTTAGTTTTTTTATATACCGATTGTTGCGAGAATTGTCATCATATTCTCCCACTTTCATTTCCAAGTTTAACTCTAGCAGTTATGGAGTACTTTTCCATGGCTGACTAGTAGTAATTAGGTTCATTTCTCCCTTTTTTACTTTTTTTAGTACCAATTGTTACAAGTATTCCCATCATGTTCTCTCACTTTCACCTCCAAGTTAGACTAACAATTACGGAGTGCTTATCTATGGTTGGCTAGTAATAATCCCTCTTCCTTTTCAACACTATAAAATAAAACAATGTTAGAACTAATAAATCTCATTAACCTCACAAAGTAGAGACCACATTTGAGTATGGGCGGAGAATAGAGCTGGGCATGAGACGACTCGACTGGTCCAACTCAATCCGAACCGAATGGGTGAGTCGGTCTGAACTGAGTAGGCTTCACCCAATCCAAACTTAAACCGAGTTGAGTTCGAGTTACCGAGTGACTCGACCCGAATCAACCCGGTCAAACTCGACTTGATCTGAAACCGACTCGACTCGGATTCGGATATATATATATATAATATATATATATATAATATATATTATATATATATATATATATCCTAATTTTTAAGTATCTCTAACCCTATACACCGCACCCGACCCACCCCGTTCCCAAACTCTCTCTTCCTCCCTCATCCTCCTCTTTCAAGCCCAGCAACCACCCACCACCCTCCTCTCTCTCTCTCTCTCTCTCTCTCTCTCCTCTCTACTCCCTCCCACCCTCCTCTTCCAAGCCCGGCAGCCACCCACCACCATCACCACCCTCCTCTCTTTCTCTCCTCTCCACTCCCTCCCTCATCTCTTGATCCGAATCGGTGCCAACTCGAACTGACTTGGTACTTTTTAAATAATAACATAAAACCTAGGAAGAAATTTCAAAATTAAACTATGATTAAAATTCCTAGAAATCATGACTTATTATAAATAGTAAACTTATTATTTATAGACAGCCGTGATTCTTAATAGTGCGCTTGGTTTTCAACCAAAATTAGTAAGTGTCCTATTTGGACGAACCATGATGATCCCCTAACTATTCTAAGCACTTTTCATGTTGGGCGCAACTCTAGAGCCCAACGGATGAAGAGTTATACTCAAACTAAAACTTACTATAAATAGTAAAAAACGAAATTAAAACATTAATTCGATTGTCAATCTGATGGTATTTCCCAAATTCGGCATACACAACCCAGCATAGCGGGGTTGGGTGGCTAAAGTAGCTCGTCCTACCCCAAAATCATATATGGTACATCTGATAGCTCATTCCAATTTGCGGATACATCCGTTTTAAGTTTAGGGTTTAGGTTCTGACAGTCTAGATCACCTCCATCTCCGATCGGCCCTTTTCTAGTCCATCTTGGCCATGAAACTATCCGCAACCCGTTCTGGTCCATCTTGGCCATGAAACTGTCCGCAACCCGCTCTACATCAGTTAGTCCCCACAACAAAAAGGTTCGTCACAGAGACTTGAAGTGAGTCCCAACTCTTGGGTTTTCCAAAACAGAGTACATCCCATAGATGACCCTAAAGAGATCTGCATGTTAAGTATCTTAATTGAAGACTAAACAGTTGGGAAGATTACTTAACAATCATCCCAGTCAGTCATTTTTTCTTCACAATGATACACGCAAAAATCATTTGCTATTAAAACAACATTCAAAAATGACAGTGTGGCGTGCTCATGGGCAAAAATGATAAAGCATTATCCAAACATGCCCTTAGATGTATAGCCCTATTCATATACCATGTGATTTGGATGTCCAATGAATCCATTTACCAGCACCAATACCTAACACCACGCAACACACCTCAATAATTCAATCAATGTTTTGCATCGGCTGAAAACAAAAATAAGCTATCCACATTAAATGGAAAATTCTTCAATCGGTATGATCATCTGATCATTGTTAGTTTTTGCACACAGACCTCTGGCACGGCCGCTTGATGAAACAAAATGAATTGCCACACAGACACCAAGCATTACCAACAGAAAGCCACACAACACAGGTTTGCTTGGCTGCACATGAGACGCATGCTATTTAGTTCTTGGTACAACGACAAGAGTTGTGACTACATTTCCAAAAATCTCCAGGTTGCCCATTTGTTTCTAATATGTGGCCAAACTGACGAACGGGTGCCCTGATTCCTGAGCCTGGCCATCTACATGGTAGGTCCCAGTTGATGCGCAGCTTGGATTTCAAAATACGTGCCAGCTCCCAACATGCAGCTGTGCTCAAGAGGGCTATGTTACAAATGCATTTGAGATAAGTTCACATCCCATCTGCAGATTCTGCACTGCACTAACAATTCCCTGGATTGTGTTAACTACAAATGTTTGGTCTCCACACCTTGAACCAGGGGTATGGCACATGCAACACGTGGAGAGAGGACGGGGGCGAGAGATTGGAGGGAAATGGTGCAGCTAGGTGAGGGCTACATGCAGAGAAATAGAGAACCGTTGGAGTGGTTTCAATGGTGGGCATCCCCATCGCACTTTTTCTGGTGCTTTGGCCCACATGACTTCTAGATATGCCTCAGTTTTGGGCTCCCATCCTAAAACAAGATGCCACAACTGATGGATAGAATGGATTTCACAAAGACATCATTGTGGGCCCCACGGATTTTTTGTTGCATTGTGTGTGAGCTACAAGCAAAGGAGAGAGGGTGTGGGTTACTCTCAAGAAAAAAAAATTGGAAATGATGGAAATGCCCCTGATTAATATTGTTGTCTTAAATTCTCGGGACGCTAATCCTGGGGTAAAAATGTGACGGACTAATCGCACTATGTATACAGATGAAAACAAACTTTACACTGAAATTTTGGATTCTTTCCTGTGAGAAGTTGTGTCAAAAGAGGAATACTTAATTTCCCAAATCTCTAAATCATTTCCTCTGTCATACTCTCTAATATATTGTGGGATCTGTGCAAGATGAACAAGCTTGCCAACAAAACAAGGCATTCCACCTCCGAGAGTCCTGCATTCTATAGGATAACACCATGTTATAAGCAGAGTATTCACTGGGATGAGGGGTTGTTTGGCAGCATGGATTTTAAGCAGTTGGGATTTTCAGTCCTGGATTCGAATCCAAGTTTGGAACGCTGGATTTTGGTGGATTTCAAATACACCTAGGATTGAAATCCTCGGAAGGGACCCTTTGCAATTCTTCTGTAAAATGTGGGTTGCAAAATCCAAGTATTTCAATCCTCTCCAACTATCATAACTGCTATCTCCTCCTCCCTATAAAGTGACATTTTCAAAAATCCAGGTTGCAAAACACAGTTTTAAGGATTCAACGGGATCGAAAATCCAGGCTGCCAAACACAACCAACTTATAGAATGAAATTTTAGGATTGAAAATCTTGAATTTGAATTCTTGAGTTAAAATCCAAATCCAAGGGGTCAAACGACCCCAGAGGAATATACAATGCTTGAGCCAAACAACCCATGTTTGGACTAGAATTCCATATATATGGGGGGGCACCTTTAAGCAATCCAAACTGGTTATCCGACAACACCACACATTCCCTTCTCATATTTACTGTTGGCTCTATCTTAATTTTAACCTTCAATGTGCAGGCCAACAAACAGATGGATGGAATAGTTTCACCGGGCAGAATTTAGGTCTGTTGCCCATCCATCTCTATGAATGCAAAAATGTGGGTCGTTTAGTCTGAGAACTGTATAACCAAAAGAAATAATTTCTTAATTCAGTTTTTACTGTGCAGTAGAGAATCCTTACCACCCTCATCTCTCAAATAGCTTCGGAAGTGCAAATACCCATTTGCAACAACGTCAAGATCGTCAAGACTGAAATTATACCTCTTCTCCAGGGCCAAGTACAACACCTATAACAAGAACCAAAATCGACACCCACTTTTTAAACATACTTTTTTATAATAAACTAACAGGAAGCAAAGGAAAAGACAGCTCCAGGCAAGCCTTTCATGTTCATACCTTTTTAGAACCATGCAACATTAATCCTGCTAGAGTATTGAAAAACGCATCCGTCAAGTCATCACTGTAAATTACATCAGCAGCTAAAATCACAGATGCTCCCTCAGCTTCTTCAATTTCCGATGGGGTCCACGAATATTTAGACCTGGATAACAGTATTCCTGAAAGTTCAAATTTTCGGCCATCTTGAGATTGATAAATTGTTGAGAGGGAATAGGGAGGGAGATGCACAAGGCCTGAAAGTTTAATGAATCAGCAACCTCAAACGAGAGAGAATAAAGAAAGAAAATGAATAAATAGAAAGTACAGAGGAACCAACTATAGTATTATTTGCACAGCACAAGAAAAGAAAAGCAGAAAAGCATAACCAAATACTCACCCTTGTTCAGATGGGAAATGACACTCATCCACCCTTGGGGTAGGGGGCCATGATTTTTTCCAGTCGAGTTCACGTACATGAACTGAAGCCCAATGGTACTTCAACATTCGGGAGTTAAGATCAGCATTAGTTGCACAGTTTCCAAGTATTTCATCATCGCAATCTGTAGCATGTCACATAGGATAGTCTGCTCATAGTCAGTTGCAACTATAGTTGATCAATTTGAAGTGATCAACAAAACATTCTTAGAAACAGATCATATCCAAGAGATTAGTGACATCAACCCTGGATGAAGTCATGATCAGGATAGCCAATGACACCCTTCAGCATTAACATTGTTAGCAAAGAACCAAATAACTTTTGTGAAATATCAGCTGCATTGAACTATTTGACAAACAAGGGGGATAGAAACAAGGAAGAAAATCAGAGACAATACAAATCCTCTCAGAATATATATCTGCCAGGTAGCATTTTGAACTGTCAATCTCCATCTCGGGTAAAATATGCTAAGATGATGATTATCTCTCACTAGATATAAAACTGAATGGCAGGAAACCTTTTGTTTTTGTGCATCTGGAACAATTTAGAAACTCAGACACCTGATACCAAAAAGATTAAGTTTCCCTGTTTATCTTGGTGACTATTTTCTTAATTGATTTAGTTTCTAACTCTACTCATTGTATTGGTAGTAAGTGATCTATATCTAATTCCAGGGGATTTTCTTTGGCCTATGACATTATGTAGAATATCGCCTTGGTAAAATTAGATGTTTAGTTATTTGTATTGGTTAATTATTGAGGGAAAAAAATAAATAGAAAAATTGGGCCAGTCTATTGAGCACATCTGAATGATGTTACATATAATGTCGGACTTCTGTAATCATTCCTACTTATCCAGGCTAGACTAGAACTCCTAATATAAGTAGTTTAGTTTCAAACAAAAATATAGGTATAGGTAAGTATGTATTGGTGGCTACAATGATAAAAACAACACTAGGCAAGGATAAAAATCAATTATTTTTATCAAAGAATTATGGAATTCTGGAACTGAGGCTGCTGAGTAGGCGGTTTAGCAGATCATGTTAACAAGGAACCCTTTTGGATCAAGTTTGAACAGCAATTAGTGCAAGGAGGGGCTATATTTCGATCAGAATTCATCCTTTCGGGTTCTTCAGAGCTCAGATGATCTTGTGATGTAATTGATGGATCTCTGAATTGGGTTTTTGATACTTGGATTGTTGGAGTTAGCATTGAATTGGGTTTATAAAGGAAAGGTAGGCTCCTAGTCCTAATAATTGTCGCATGAAGCATGAAATGAAGCAACAACAGTTTCAGGTGTGGGAGGAGGGAAACGTTTGTCTGAAAATGTTAGCAAGTATAAACGGCTAGGAAGCGAGAGATGTAGTGCAAGTCTGAAGCACAATTCGAAGTGGGAACTACACCTGCATAGGACCATGCAGCTAAGGTCACACCTACATTAGTAGTTGGGCTATGATTATCGACCGCTAATCACTATTCTCCATAGATATCCAACACGCCAACCCCATACACCACAACCACGAGATCAAGACCATTCATCTGGTGTGCTATACCTCAATCAGATGATCCTCACTGCTGAATAGAGGTCTTCTCTATCAAATGTGGAACGTTTTGTAAACCTCAAAGTCTTCCAATCAGCGGTTAGCATCTTCCAACCAGGGATGATTTTGGAGGGTGGCTCATCCACAGTAGCAGCCACGATAGATAATGTCCAGATCTCATCTGAATGCCACACGACAGTGAAATGAACTCTTCCTTCAGAAAGAGCCGTCTGGACTGCCCAAAGAACTGCATCTGTAAAGTTATGGTGTCTTTAATCTGCAATAATTGCAGTTTCTGAGATGCAAACGACCCTTCGGACTAGAGGTTCTAATCCTTCTTACGGTGAAACAAGATGCAAGTAACAGAAGCCGTTTTAGATGTATGCTTGGATCTTCTTATGATCAAAGGCATGGATTCTTAGGTTTTCATCTTGATTATGATGGATTGGTGAAGTGCCTTGTATTGCAGTGTGATCTACACCTCAACACCCAAATGCTTTGAGTAAGGGTATTGACACCTCAGAGAAAGATTCATGCTTCAGATTTTGAGTATAGGAAATCCACTTGAGTGTTTTACCTTTGATGTAGTTCTTCATCATCAAATTGAATAGAGATTACCTGCCTGTCGCTATTCCAATAGAGACAGCAACTGAACTCATTAAAGGGAATAAATTAGTGAGGTTCTCCTTCAACTACAGAAAATGGGTTAGAGGAGAGAGGTTTCACCTTCAATCTTTGCTCTCTTTAATTAATTATCCTTTAGAGACGAAGTTAGGGTGTATGTGCTTAACCTCACCTTCTCGGCTTTGATACCAAACCCAAATGTCAAGAAGCTAGTGTCTGTGCATGTGACTGTGTATCTTTGTATGTATGAAACAGAGGTGTGTTGTCAAGCATAACTTAAATAGTAGCTATTGATACAAATAAATTGTGGACACCATAACAGCATGGTGGACTAGAAAATAGCAGTATGATACAAAAAAAAAAAAAAAAAAAAGTACTTTCTTAATTATTAAGCTGGTATATGCCTTGTGGGGTGGCCTTTCATAGCTACTTCCCATGTTTCCTTGGTCACATCTTAGCATTTCCTTGTGAGTTCCCCTCATCCTTTCCATTGCATTTGCTAGCACTTCTTTATTTCACTTCCCTTCATTACAACTTCCTTGTGTTCTACCATTATGTTCCTAGACCCCCTTGTCTCACACATAATATCCTAGTGTTAGAGTTTATTTGCTTCTCTTTTTCTTCTTCTGTTTTTTTTTTTCCTTTAAGCCTCGTAATGCCAAAGGTACCCTATTTAAGTAAAATAACTGAGCGCAGAGCTTGTTTGACAAGTGGGAATCCATGGAAAAAGAATGTAAAAGCATAATCTTTAATGTTTTCTCTTGTTTGATTTCCTTTGCAAATCATGGATTTTATAATGTAATCATTACGCTTTTCCACTTCTAGATTTCTCAAGTACAAGATCCGAGATGAGTAGATGACCCTTGTGGTTGAAGTGGAGATTTTCCACTTGCAAATTAAAAATACGACTTAAAATGGAATCCATTGGAATCCACATCTCAATGGTAGCTTGGGAAATAATGATTACGAATTCCTCTAGTTTCCCATGGATTCCCACTTAACAACCAGGCCCTTAGTCTTTCATTAGTATTAGGACTTTATTTCTTTCTTAGCAATTAAATGTGAGTTGTTAGCCTGTAGTTTCATGATGCTATTTTGAGAATAGAAGTTTTCTTCTCTTTGAAAAATATTCATCCCCTTGCATGTGTTGCACTGAGGCATATGTTGCTACTGATCTTAGCTTGTTACAAATTCTTTTACCATCTAATCGCCTCGGTGCTTTGGGATGAATTATTAGTATTCATCTTCTTGCATGTTTTGCACTGAGGGCGTATGTTGGTATTGATCTTAGCTTGTTACAAAATCTTTTACCATCTAATCGCCTCGGTGCTTTGGGATGAATTATTAGTATTTGTCCTCTTGCATGTGTTGCATTGAAGGGCACATGTTGCCATTGTTTTTAGCTTGTTACTAGATATTTTACCATCTAATTTTCATTGATCCTCTAATGTTTTCTATGAGTTTCTTATCCATTTCCACGTTATCACACTTCCAGCATCAGGTTAAGAAATCATTTCCTGTTTTTCAGCTCCTGCAAAATTTCTCAGAGTCAATTCCTGCCCTACTAATAGATACTGTCAAACCGGTCAGCAGATCTTACTAGCTGTCAAGGACTCAAGGTGCAGGAATATAACTGCGACCATAATACTATGCAATCCTCTAACTAAATGGATTCAAGTATGATAACTGATCATAATTCAACTGGAAAGGATAGCTACCAATACCTATGTTCTAAATATCAATTATGACGGGCGATATATCACTTTTCCTACAAGTGTGATACGATTAATGACTGGAATACATATCTTACAATATATTAATTAAATAAGATCATCGATATTTTCCGATATACCATGATAGCAATCATCTTGTGATATATCATCACACCTCTAGTTATAAAATTACACCGTCTCAACTGAAACAAAGTAAATCAATGTAAATCAGAAAAAGTCTTTTTTTTTCTCTTTTTTTTTTTGCCAATCTTTTTGGGATTCTCTTTTGCAGCTGTGTTTTAACTACTCCACTTGAGTTGTTTCCCACCAAAACACAGATTTGGTGGAGAATTGCAATCAGAGGGGAATTTTGGGCCAGAATCCCAAAGGTGAGAAACTGCATATTTTAACTCCTTTTTCAACAGCTTAGCAAAGAAATTGAAATCCATGTCTATGCATGACTTTGATGCATCGAAATAGATGTCAAGCAAGAATTTTGGATTTCCAAGGTGAAAATGGGAAGAAAAAGAAGAAGAAGAAGAAGTGAAAATCCAAATTTTTTCTGTTTCCCCAAAATTTCCCTCGAACTGAAACTTTATGCAATATCATATGTTTCGCGACATATTCCAGAATTCCCATCCTTGAAGGTGAAATAATGGTATCTAAAATATTGGCTAATACAAGAAGAAAGATAAAAGAAAGGAAGGTAGACCTTCAAAAAAAAAAAAAAAACATACCTGTTAAGAAGACAGTCCTAGCAACACGTGCAAGTAATATACCAACCAACCCTGGTACAGACAATGGTACAAAATTCAATCATACCACTTCAATTTAATGCCATCTGAGAATAGAGATTCAAATGAGTTGTGTTGTAGAATTTAGCAACACAGCAGTAGTTATCTCATTGGAATCAAATTGATACTAGTTTTCTCAGTGGTACCTGTTCCGGCACCAAGTTCTAATGCAACAATGTTGTTGAAATCAGATGATGTGAAGATTGTGTGCAAGACAAAATCAGCTAGTACCATTGCTGCTCTCCACACCTGAATGGAACAAGGAGAACTGAATTGAATCGATTGATGGAATATGAATCACAGAGAAAACCTCGTTAAGTTACCTGTAATCCAACACTAGGAATGGATGATGTGATCTTATGTTGGATAGTCACTCCACAATTGATGGACATTTCTGCACAGCAGAAAATGAAAAGAAAAGAAAAAAGATCCCAGATCTTTCAGGAAAATAACAGCATCAAACTGCAAACTCATGCTGCATCTTAAGGTTACTTGCTTAGAATAAATCCACAGATATTACTTCATTCAGAGTCAGCAAATAGAACTGCAAAGGTTGAGCTGGATATTACGAATATGCATGTTAAAAGAACTCAACTCAGATATAGCATACAAATAGTGAAGTAACTTAAGTCTCCATATACGAATTCTAAAGCCATCACCGAAGTAGAAGTAACAACCAACAAATTAATTTTCAGATCTATCGGGTGAAATTCACCATTCCATTCCACTTGCATGACAAGACATTGAACAATCAAGCTTCATTTATTAAAGTGAACCTTTTTTCTCCTTTTTTTCCTTTTTTGTTAATCTCCAATGTAAGAACATGTTGGAGGAAAAACTAGCAACAGAATCCAGTTTGTTATTGGTAAAAGTATATGATGAAATTTTGGAAAGATATTTGGCTCACGATTCTCCCCGACAGAAGCTTTCACCCAAAAGTTGTGTTGGAACGGCGCCCAGTTGTGGTGTAAAGTAGGCAACAGTTTCCACACCAGATTAGACAGGTGCAGGTGAGGAAGCAAGTACAAATGAGGAAAAATCAACTTACCACTTGGGACTTGGGAACAAATGTAAGGCACAAGAATGAAGTTGGTGGATGCAGTGAAAAGGAGGTGAACATAGTATACTTGCAGGAAACAAAGTGAAAAGAAGCAAAAATCAAAGAGAGTGAAGATGATTACAAATTGTTGTAAACCAGGAAGGATAATACTAAGAATTGGGCGGGGATAGTTGTAGATAAAGAAATAAAGGATAGAATAGTAGGTTAGAATGGGTGATAGACTTATGGTAATCAAATTGATTTTGGGTAAGATGTCCATAATCCATATGCACCTCATGTAGGATAAGAAGAAAGTATTAAACAACGGTGCTTGGTAGGGTGGAAAGAGCATATGCAAGGATTGCAGGATGGGGAAAAGGGTATTTGTAGGTAGAAACTGGAAAGGGTAGTTTAAGCTGCATGGGGTACAGCCATGGTTTTGAATATCGGCATCGAGAGCCATATCAGCCCGGCCAAAAAACGATATGATACAGGCGCCATGTATCGATATCAGTCTGTATCGATCAAAAAAACATTAAGCCAAAGAATTAAGGAAAATATCCGGGGGAAAAAAAAAAAGAGATAATAATGAGATATTCAAGAATCTCCGATTTTTTTTCTTTTTGTATTTTAAACATGCATATGATGGTGTATCGAACTGTTCTTTGATGAGAATGTATTTGTTGGTTTGACTTGTTGAAGGTCAACTAAATGGGTCCTAATTGAACACAAATCAAGCATGATTTGGTGAATTAGGGCCCATTATATTGAAATACAAAAAGAAGACAAAAAAATCAAAAAGAAAGTGAAGATTTACCCTTCTTTCAGATTTTTTCCATAACAATCCACTTCGCTTCGATTTGTCAAATCCCATTCAAATCATTTGTTTTGATCCCAAAGATCTAGCCTAAAATTAGTTTTTACACTTCCTCCATGGTTTATATGATGAAAAAAGAAAGAGGAGTTGAATGAAATTTTGAAAGAAAAAACAACTCAAATTTGGGCTTTTATGGGCGTATTGACCTATATCGGTGTAGATACGCCCATATTGGCCAATACAGGTCAATTTTTTCATATCAGGCCGATACAGCCTCGTATCGCGTATTGTCTTGTGCCGATACGGATACGATACAGCCTTATCAACCAATAAAATGCCGATATTCAAATCTACGGGTACAGCGGGAGACGGGAGACATGGGTTTGGGGAAAGAAATGAGTTGGAAAAGGGCAGCCCTTGAGTTGGCAGTGTCACATGACTTAGCAATAGCAAACCTATTTTAAAAAAGAGGAGTATTTGGTAACTTTTGAGACTGGACCATACTCATTAGAAATAGAATTTTTTTCTTCATAAGGAGGATAGAGCAATCAACATACATGCAAAAGATTATAAAGTTATACCAAGTGAACCAAGGACCCGGCAACTAGACTAGTGGTCTTAGATGCGTGTATTAAGAGTTGGAAAAGATGAGGAGAAAGCAAAAGCAATGTTTAATGTATCAAATGTATTGGTCGATACCGTTAGTGCAAGAAGGTGATACAAAACCCACAAGCATTCGAAAAATTACCATGTATCGTCAATACTTGACTATAAATCAAGATACCGAAAATATTGCAATAAATCAGTAAGAACGCTGATATAGAAATGCATTGCGCTGTTTGATACTCGTGATATTTCGCAACTTCCGATTGATATGCAGCAATATTTGCAAAATTGATGCCAAAAAAAAAATTAAAATAAATTTAATATATAGAATAATAGAATAATTCGTTTTTACCAGAATTTTTGGGGGACTTTGTTTCTTGCTTTGTTTTAACCGATGTTCGAAATATCAGTATCACATTACATATCGCATCCTTGGGATATAGATGCATATTTTTTATTGCACAGGATATATCATTTGTATCAAGTAATTTATCGTACTTTTTGGGAAACATGGGGAAACATTGGGAAAATAGTTGAATTTTTCAATGAAACTTCAAGGATTGTTAAAAAAAATAATAATAATAACTTAATACAAACTTTTAAATCATAACATCTCAAAAAAGAAGTGCACATAATATGTTTCCTTTGTTTAGGGTCTTAAGCTATGCATTGTTTGCCTGAACTAATGCAACTATATTCAAATTGAATGCATAACATTTAAAGTGTATATGATGATCATTTCATCAAACATCCTAAATACTTTGAAATTAGTCTCAATTGACAGCTGGTTGAAGGAAAAATTCGAGGAAAAAAAAAAATGGAGAACCAATGGATATCAAAATCAAACCTCCAACTCCATGATTTTTCATGAAAAACATGAAGAACCAATGGATTTATAACCATTTGCCACTGATTTAACATAATTTCAATATAAAAAAGTATCGAAATTTGAAAATGCTCACCGAATCAAACATGTGGGATATATCGGCAGTACTTGTGTGTTTCATATCACACGAGTGAGATACAAGATATATTGTGGGATATATCGACTGATGTTGTCAATATTTAAAGCATTGGTTCTAACAACTCCATTTGAGTTGTTTCACTCAAAATACAAATTTCGTGGAGAAATTGCAATCCAGGAGCGGATTAGGTCCATAACCCCAAGTTGAGAAAACTTGCATCAAATTCATTTTTCAAGTGATTAACAATAAATCTAGTAGAAATCAACATCTATGCATGCATTTCCTGCAAGAAATTAGATTTAGAATGTGAAGAACTAAAAAAATTAGGGAAGTCCAAATTTCTCATGTTTTGATCCATGAAAATCCCAATATAATTGTGAAAAAATAAATGTTGGTGACTGTAGGCCAACTGACAGATTGGCCATGCTCTTTCAATTTTTTGAAAAAAGAAAATTTTAACTAAAAATACTCACAATTAATTAAAATTTATTTTTTAAAAATCTAATATAGATATGCAGTGGGTGACCCTACATATTTCTATTAAATAATTGAACCTTGTTACTTAAAAATAAATAAATAAATAAATAGTGCATTGACAATTATACTTCTTTATTAAAAATAAATTTCAAATTTTAGAAAGGAATTGTTAGTTATGATATAGCAAATATGTAATGGACAAATTTTTGCTATTAAAAAATATTGATTACTAACAATATATTTAATTACTTATTAGCAAATTTTGTATTAACTAAAATAATTTAAAAAATAAAAACTTAAAAAAGCATATAAATTGGCATTTCTAACATTTTTATTGCCTTCTCTCATTCTTCAGGTAGTCTAAAATGTTAGAAGGCGACCTAACATCAGTTGTAAATCGAGGGGAACAAATACGGGCCCATGTGCAACTATCAAGGAATGCTTTAGAAGTGTTGGAGTCTACTGGTTGAAGGACCATTTGTCAAGGGATTATTCTAATGTCAAAGACTGCCCTAATGTTCCAAAAGAGGTGAGATCATGGTGTGCCGTAACAGCTATTACGGGGTCGTAAAGGCTGTTACATAAAGATAATAATAGCAATTGTTACACAACAAATGACCCGAAACATCCGTTATGGGAAAAATGACACGTAACGGCCATTACAGCTCCCATAATGGCCTGTTACACCTCCCATAAAGGCTGTAACGGTCCATTACAGGGCCGATACAGGTTTTTTGATTATTTTTTTTAATGATTAAAAAGAGAGAGAGAGAGAGAGAGAGAGAGAGAGAGAGAGAGAGAGAGAGAGACCATAGCAGTCATTAGGGAGGCCGTAACAGCTGTTACAGCCCATATCGTAAAGGTAACAATGATGGCCGACCATTACCATTACAGAATAACTTGGGTGAGTTGTTAGATCAAGGATGTGTTGCATTCTAGTTTTACACATAGAGAGGAGAGGGTGGCACACGACAAGAAGTTGGAAGAATTCAAATACATAACACATACATCTTTAACAGACCATATATAAAAACAAGATAAGAAAAGTTGCCAGACATTTAAAGAACTTACTACTTGGTCGGGATAGAACAAGGTCACCATCATTGTCCAAACAAAGCATTTGACACGTTGGAGCTCCTCCAACAAGTTCATTACACATTTCCTCAGTGGCATCTGGTTCTAAATCATTAAGAAAATTACCAAGCCTATTACTGATCTTTCTAGAAGCTTCCACATGATAACAATCAACTATTAGAGCATATTACATTGCAAATAAATGGATTCATCAATCAAAGAAATAATGAGTGAGCCATATAACAGCACATGCCTATCAAATCTGTAACATAGTCTTTCTCTTTCATTTTTGAACATTTCTATATCATGTTTCAACTGAGACCTAATGTAAACAATATAATCATCGATCTGTGTCACGGACAAACACATGTTGAAAGGCATAGTAAGCAAGAAGCTGGATGATAAGCTATCCACAATCAATGCAAGTATGATAGGTTTAAGTCATATCACATGTAAATGTCATTCTACAATGACCATGAATTTTATAAATACAGCATGCTAAAAATGCAATGCCCTTAGAGATCAGCTATACATAAATTTCACAAAATCAGGAGCGTGTAAAGTCACTATAAACATCAGTTAGCAAGCCTTGGTAATGACCTTAAAGTTAGAAAATGTTCAAACAGCCAAATAGAGTTTTGCTAAAACCAATGTTTGAAGTATCAGTTTCATATTGTGCCTTGAGCCCTCGGGATGCAAAATTATCGTGGGAACATTGGGAAATATCACATGTATCACATAAGGACCTGTTTGGATTAACTGAAAATCCTTCCACAAAAAGAGAGGTGGTTGTGCTTCCAAGAAGTGAACCTCCCTCAAACTTTGCAATGACCGGGCCCAAATTGAATTTGAATGCACGTTGATTGGAAGGAGTAATCATAGTAGAGAAGGGACTGCTTATCAATCTCACACCCACGAGACTGGTGATTGGGGAAGATGAAAGGTGCATTCCGAATACCTGGCCAGTGCCAACAACACCAACACACTTTTTCTAAGGTTTAATAGAAGGCCAGAAATTGCCTTGAATCACCTTAGCAGTCCTTGGAGATTCAATCCTTGCCCTTCCCTAGCATTGCAACACACCGAAGTGGCGTCTGCAAATTGCAGAGATTTGAGATAGAATTAGGATCCCTCCCCCACCAAAGTACTGGACAGCATAGCCTCCTTTTTTGCTACCATGAAGAGAAACGTGGGTACGGGATCCCAAAACTACAAAGCCACGGAGCTATGAAGTAACCAGCCAGTGATCCAGCTAAAAGATCGATGTTAACAAAAACAACAGCTCTAATCACACTTCGAAGATGATTGTAACTTTCGGTATTCATAGTTAAATGCAATACATTGGAATTTTTCTTTTTTTTTTCAATGTTCTAAATTCATCTGCAAACAGTGACCATCATGGTATGCCATAAAGGCCGTTACATAAAGGTAACGGTGGCAACCATTACACGTTACGGGGTCATAACAATCATAACAACTGTTATAGAAAAAATGACTTATAACCGCCCTTAACAACCCATTACACCCCCTATAAATGTCGTAACAGCCCTGTAATGGTTTGTTACAACGCAAATACAGGTTTTTCGGATGTTTTATTCAACGTTACGAGGCAGATATAGGTTTTTAGCTTTTTCTTTAAATAGAGAGAGAGAGAGAGAGAGAGAGAGAGACCATAACGGCCATTATGGGGGCCGTAACAACCATTACGACCCGTATCCGAAAGGTAACAGTGGTGGCCGTTATGGCCACCGTTTCCGTTACAAAATACCTTGGTGACCATCACATTTATCTGCTCACTGTAAGTTTGGTGTATCACACACTTGATCCTGGATCGCGATAAAGGCAAAACGAAAGGCATAATATCCTCCTCCCATTTTCTCTTAATGATTTTAAGATTGAGAAATGTGAAGGACAGTTGCTAGAGTAGGGCTTAAATCCAACACACACCACACAATGTCAATATTCATACAAAAGTTGGGCCCTCATCAGGGGGACTCACTGCATACGTGCTGCAGCCCAAAAGACAGGCCGGTTCAGTCGGACGTGGATTGTGTAATGAGTAACTCAATACGCTATAGTGCATTGAGTAAACTCTGTGGGGCCCACCGTGATGTATGTGTCTTATCCATGCCGTCCATCCATTTTTCCAGCTTATTTTAGGGCATGAACCCAAAATTGAAGCATATCTAAAGCTCAAGTGGGCTACACCACAGGAAACAGTGAGAATTGAACACCTGCCATTGAAAACTTCTTGGGGACCACAGAAGTTTTGGATCAAGCTGATATTTGTGTTTTCCCTTCATCCATGTCTGTGTGACCTTATCAACAGGTTGGATGACAAATAAATCACTGTGGGCCCTAGGAAGGTTTCAATAGTTAATGCCATTATCCCCATTGTTTCCTGTGGTGTGGTCCACTTGAGCTTTGGATATGCTTCAATTTTAGGCTCATGCCCTAAAAAGAGCTGGAAAATTGGATGGACGGCATAGATAAGATACATACATCACCGTGGGGCCCACAGAGCTTACTAAGTGTGCAATCTGTGTAGGTGGGCCACACATAAAAATGGACGGCTAGGAAAAAAGAACCAACAGTATCCACATTCTACGTGCAAGAGCAGCCCACCCAAAAACGGAAGCCGATTGCATACTGAGTAACTCAGCACGCTAGGCGTACTGAGTAAACTCTGTGGGGTCCACCATGATTTACATATTTTATCCACTCCGTCCATCCATTTTAAGAGATAAATTTAGGGCTCTGGCCCAAAAACGAAGTATATCCAAATCTCAAGAGGACCTCACCACTGGAAACAGTGTGAATTGAAATTCTACCGTCGAAACTTTCTTGGGGGCCACAGAAGTTTTGGATCAATCTGTTATATCTGTTTTCCCTTAATCCATGTGTTTGTTATCTTATTAACAGATTTGATGACAAATAAACATCACTGTGGGCCCTACCAAGGTTTCAATGGTGATATTCATTATTCCCACTGTTTCCTGTGGTGTGGTCCTCTTGAGGTTTGGGCATGTTTCAATTTTCGGCTCAACCACTAAAATGAGCTCGAAAAATGGATGTACGGAGTGGATAATCTACAAAAATCCACGGTAGGCCCAACTGAGTTTACTCAGTACGATAAAAGTGTAGTGAGTAACTCAGTACGCAATCCGATTTCCCCAAAAACTGGGCTCGCCTGATTTTCTCGCCAATGCATACAAGCAGAGGGGCCCACCTAATGAACGGCATGGATCTTGAGCAAGCATGGCATGTGAGGGAACAGTAGTCGTCCAAACACTAGTTCCGTGACAAATCTCTGTACTGACGAGATCATCCTTGTAGAGAGGTGATCGGTGGAGTTTCAGTTGTTGGATGGATCCGGTTTAGTTCAGCTAAAACGGCCCCATCTTCAACGCTCCTCTTTCACCCAGAAATTCAAAAGGACGGTGATAGATGAGGACGCACTGGATCAGTTCACATCATTGTAAGTCTAGGAACTAGTAACTCATTTCCCCATCTTTGTTTTCCGTCGCCGCTTGAGAATTCAATCGTACGGATGAACGTAGTGTTGCAGAAGAGGAAAAATGGATGGTTGAGATTGAGTGATAGGGATGATGAGGAGAGGAGGGAAGACCTGATGGTGGGGAGCGAAAGGTGAAACGAGAGATGTAAGGACCAGAGAAATGAGGGGGACAGCCCAGGTGAACTTCGCTCATCACGTGCTCTCCGCTGCTGCTGATCGACGGTGGTGATGGTCTTGTAGAGAGGGGGAAGTGGGACACCGTCTCTTCTTCTTCTTCTCGGACCATGTCATAGTCGGGTGGCTTTCTCTTCGCTCTTCCTCCTTCCATCCCTCTCTATACTCTGAACTCGCTCCACTGCAATTTTTAACACATTTCTCTTCATACTCCTGACTCCTGAGCTCGCTCCACTGCAATCTAACACATGGACGCTGCTTCGAGGTCGGTGGATCCCTGACTGTGGAGCCCACCTTGATGAATGTGAGTTACATCCACTCCGTCCATTAGTTGTTACGGATTCTTTTATGGCAGGATGTCAAAAATCAAGCATATACAAATATCAGGTGGACCACACAAGAGAAAACAATGGTGATTGAATCCGTACCATTAAAAGCATATTGGGGCCATCGGAACGTTGATTAGCTATCCAACCAGTTGATAATGTTACAAATACCTTGACGAAAAGACCACACGAATATCAGCTCGATCCAAAACTTTTGTGGCCACGGGAAGTTTTTAATAGTCAATCACCACTCTTTCCTTTGGTGTGCTCACCTGATCTGCTTCATTTTTTAGGGACCATGCCCTGAAACGACAGATGGACGGTGTGGATGTGTGGCACATACATCCAGGTGTGCCCTATGGTCAGGGATCCAGCGAAGCTGCCCTTCACCCACACAGATGTGGTGGCAAATCCACTTGTTGCGTCAGGGGTCGTTTGGCACCGTATACTTGGGGGATTTTAAGGGATTTCAAATCCGCGATTGTTTGCCCAAGTAAATGGGGTTTTATTCAAAGAGGGGTCTGAAATCCACCGTGAGAGGTTAGATTACACCCAAAGTCTTCTCAATAGTTGCATGCGTAATATATGTGTCACCATATTATTATTCAATTGGAAACATGGCCCACTAATGATATCCAAAAACAATTAGATTATGAATTGCATCACTATTAATTACTTTAATATGATGACGAGGACCATCCAAACATTGTCCTTATAAATCAAGGGTTAAAAATCGTTGGTTAGTCACTCAGATATAATCTTCTGCTTGTGGCCCATCCAGGACTTGGAATTTCATCATTTTCGGGCAAGCATGTATTTTAACGGGCATATTACAACAATTGTGTCAAGCATTATATATGTCACTAATTAGATATATTAAAGTTCATTTCGTAATAAAATTCAAACCCATGTGAATATACAATGCATAACAACTTTTGGATTAAAGTTGATTCCCAATCTACAGTGTCAAACACAATAGGAGGATTTCAAATTCAGGGGGTTCCAAATCCAATAGGCCCTTAGTTTTGCAACAATAACATCATGCAAGTCTAAAAATCAGCGGATACAAAACTCATGTCGCCACACCACACGAAGTAGAAGGGATTAAATGCCCACCATTGGAAGCTTTTGTAGGGCAACAGAAGTTTTGCCTCTGGATGATTTTTATGCCTACGGCATGCCAAAATCATACAACACATTGATTTAAACTAATTAACTTTGATCCCAAGCGTTAAAATAAACATGTATGATAGATTGGTCACTCACTCAGTCACTTGCAAAAGTTTATAATAATTATATGATAATTAGAATGTAAGATTTTTACTATGAAGTGATTACCTTACATAAAAAATAACTAGTCACATGCAAAAGTTTATAATAATTAAATGATAATTAGAGGGTAGGATTCTTCTTTCGAAGATGAATTACTTGTGCTTTACAGAAAAAATGACTTTCGAATAAAGATTATATTCAGTGTATATGCATAAGACTTGGACTACAACTAAATATTGTGCTTAAGAATTATCACTACTAGATTATTTGTTATTCATGGGATAAGTTGAGATAAAAGATTGATAAATTTGATTGATTGTTGTGTTGGATTGGGTTGGTGATGATTGTCACATTTATCTGTTATTTATAGATTTTCGTTGTAGCTTGTTCTTCTAGATCCTTCTTCCATTACTGCAGTGGTTACGGTAGTCGAAAAGTCTCTATTTATATCCTTCTTTCTGTTATGTTTCTTCTTTCTGACTGTTCCTCTTCTCTCGACCAAGCTTACTTTTGGTTGCAAATTAATTATCGACCACACATCGACTGCATTTATTTTGTCGGTCACTCGCCTACTCTCCACTCGATCGCTCTTTGTATCTTTCCGTTTTGACCGCTCGACCAAGCTTCTCGAGCGCATTCCATTTCCTGGTTTCTCTCAGCTGCTTGGTCTACTTTTGGATACCTCTCGGGTGCTCAATTTGCTTCTAGATGCCTATTGACCACTCTTTCTGCTTCCATATGCCTATCAGCTGCTTACTTTGCTTTGTCGGCTAAGGTTTTGTTTTAGTTGTCCTCTCGTCCGCATCTCCTATATGCCTATCAGCCTTTTGGTTTGCTTTTGAATACTTTTCAACTGTTCACTGTCTTATCATCTTGTCAGTCGTAATTCCGTAAAAAGCACCCCAAGTATTCTTGAAGATCTTTAGCATATTATATCCTTCCATTACTATAACATATGTCATTTCTAATTGAGTTTCTCAAGAACGATCATAAATAGGGTACAACATTGCTCCCCCACATCACTTCACCTTTGGTAAAACGGTAAAGTTGTTTGGCACAATAAATGTGACTGTCTGGTTGTGTAAAAAATATCAATTTCGGCCATCTTAGTCGAATTCAACTAATTTAATAAAAAAATATAAAAGTCAATTAATTTGAACGAACTCCGTAAAATGACGAATTCGACCGTCTCGGTCGAAAAATGGTAAATTTGGTTATTTTGGTCAAACTCGGCCATCTTGATTAAGAGATAACAAATTCAGTCATCTTGGTCAAATTAGGGCATCTTAGTCGAAAAATGACAGATTTGGTCATCTTGGTCGAACTCGCTCATGATCGATGATTGCTTTATCATGGAATTTCTTCAATGGTGCACCTTGTAGTCACATGAAATGGGACTATAGCCTTCGGCAACTCCTCATTCAATTGAATCATGTTAGCAATATCATGTACGATATTATTTAGGTAGAGTCTAGCATCAATATTAGTTGGTTTACCATTTTTATCTCGCCCATTAAATCGTATAAGTCTGATTTAATCTCCATAGAAATAAACCTCGGGTGCATTAGACATAGATAAGAACAATTTATTATCAGTCAAAATCAGTTCTACTTTATCTTAATTACAGAATATCACAAACTGGTACAATGATGATGAAATGCATGAGAATGAATAAATTCAATCTCGTCCAAGCAATGTATTGTAGTTTAAAGAAGTATCGACCACAAAGTAAGCGGCTAGGATGCTCTTAGTTCCCACCATTAGTTCAACCTGTAAGACACATTGTGTTTGTGTTATTCCTCTAGCAAAATTACTCATCGTGACCTCAATCAGAATGAGGTCATCTTGAGTCTTTCCGAGTTTATCCATCATCCTGGCTGATAAAATATTAACAACAACTCCATTATCGACTAGCACTCGAGTGGTCGGACATTCTTCAAAGTGAACGGAAATATACAACGACTTCAATGTTAGGTCATTATAAGAGTAGGTCTTTCAATAATGATTTTTTCATAAGGGGACCCTACTTCGACCGTTATAGTCGACACCTTTTGGCTTCCTCCTCGAAGTCAAAAAATCCATGTATAATAATTATTGAAGGCCCCAACTCTTCTATATCTCATTCTATTGTATTTAGCTGAGATGATTTAGCCTGAAAACTTAATAACAGAGTCAACACCATATTAAAATCCAAAATAACGAGTGACAATGAGCCAAACTGTATGACCAAATTCGAACACTGCCCCTAGGTGTTTTCAAATTTGGTTAATAATTGAATTATATGCAAATTCATTTACTTTCCTTTTCTATTCAGAAGAAGGTTCTAACTTCCTTGCTTTAGTGAGCAATTCTTCGATTAGAAGATCATCCAAGAATTCCTCGTCATTGAGGTATTCGGTCAATCCTTCCATGTTCATCCTTGTCTTATTGTTAACTCGGATATTCGACCGAATCATGATCTGCATGGTATTCGGCCAATTCTTTTATATCGACTATAAATTGTTGTTTTCATCGTGACTTTAGCGTTACCAACCTTGGTCGAGTTGGCTAATACTTTTGGGACTAATACAAAGCAACGGTTAACTGCCTTCTCTTGACTGCCTATTGTCTTTGCCAACATCACTTCTAAGTACGAGTTATCTCCTAAGGCATCACTCGGAATTTTGGATGACTCAACATTTTTCAAACACCTTCTCAGATAGTCCAAGGTTCAACCATCCTTTACCCTTAAACAGTTTGAGAGTAATCGTTGACATGTTTGTCATTTTGAGAATAGAGGGCATTTCTTTCCTCATAATTTCAATTGGTCGATGTTTTAATAGATATTTTAGTCAATAAGATCTCTTACCCGACTGAATCGACTCTACACATTTCTTACATAGGTATTCATATTTCGTCATTGTTGCGCCTGAATATGGTTCGATCTGGTCGACCGTTGTTTTAGGCCTCACGCCCCTCATGGAGTTTTTGTTCCTTGCACTGATTCATCTGCACTCTAAGATTAATCTTTTACTGCGGCTAAACCAATCTTTGAGGATTGATGGTGGCCACGTTGTTCTCTATACTGGACAGGAACGAATCAGTATCGATTAACATTGCTTCTTTTTCTTTTCAGAAAATTTCAACAGCCATTTATCGATATTATCCTAAATAGCATTCCTCAAAACAACACATATGTTAGTAGAAAGCGACCAAGTTCCATGCCCTTTACACTAATTTTTGTTAGTTCTTCCACTGTCGAAATCTTGTGATCAATCAGAATTTTAATAAATTTACCAGCCTACATAGTATCAAAGATTTCATCAACATGGGAAATATCAAAGGTGTTGGATCTTTGAACTTTTTTACTAGAAGCTACCACTGTTGTTGCTTTAACTAAAGCTGAACAAGTGAATGGTTGCTTAGGCACTATTTTGAGCACTACAACATCATAATTAGGGTCATAGTAACATGTCCCTATCCATGAATTTGTTTGCCTAATTGACTCTTGAAGCAGTGCCTTATATCGAGACACATTCCTTGTCAAATCATTAAAATCAGTGCATTATGTTTCAATAAATTTCTTTCGAAGCTTAAATTACAATCCATCTTGACTCAATTGGACAAACTCTGCCTCAATCATAATTACTTTATATTGGCTTTTTGCTATTTTAAATCGATCAATGTAATTCTTGACCGATTTCCCTGATAATTAGTGAAAACGAGCAAGATTGGTCATGAAAATTTCTCTGTCCTTATAAAAGAAATGAGCATGAAATTTCTCTTCCATTTCTTGCCAGTTTTGTATGGAGTTCGGTAGCAGATTGGAATGCTATGTCAAAGCTACTCCAATGAGTGAATGGACAAATAACTGCAATTTGTAATACTTATTATTGGCCAATTCTCCACATTGTATGGTAAATCAACTTATGTATTCAACGGTCTATTGACCTGTATCACCTGTAAACAACGTAAAAATTAGATTTGTACACGAGTCGAACCAAGTCGAGCTTAGCACAACTTAACTCAGCTCGGCCACTAGCTAACCCCAGCTCGAACTTGGCTCGGCTCGGTCCTCGAGCCTGACTAGCCAACTCGGCTCAACTTAGTCAGCAGCTTGGGAAAGTTTGAGCCGAGTTCGAGTATGTGCGACATTTTCTCAAACACATGGAGTGCACCTTCAATTTCTCACAGTATGCTGAAAGTCAGGCGGGTTTAACCCGACTGACCCGACATTGGGTTGGGCTCGGGCAGGATTTATTAGGTTTGGTCTCGGGCTTGGGTTATATAAACACTGACCCGATAAAACTTGGGTTGGGCTTAGGTTGAGGTCTCGGGTTGCCCGACCCAACCTGAACCTGATCGATATATAATTAAGTGTGGATCGTTTGTGTTGAAGGCACAAGAAATTCCAGTGTCATCGGGTCTCATTAGTCCACGTTATTTCCGATGACCCAAGCTAACAAGATACACCGAACTTCTCTCTCAAATAATTTGCGTGCTACACAACACAACTTTTAAAGGAGTGGTTGTCCTATATTTTAGCTTGTTTATTTAGAAAAAAAAAATGAAGTTCTTTATGATAAATAATTACATATATAATTAATAAAATCAAAAGTACAAAAAATAAGACGTGTATAAAAATATAATAGACTAATATAATAACGAAAATATTAGCACGTATCCGCCAACCAACCCAACCAACCCAACCGAGACCGCTTGGGTTGGGCTTGGGTTAAGAATTCCCAACCCGAGGTTGGGTTGGGTTGGGTTAGGGTTGAGGTATATGAATTTGGGTTGGGCTAGGGTTGAGCACCAACCCGCCCAACTTTCAACCCAAATAACGTAAATGCATAATTTGAAGTTAGTTCCAAGTTGGTGCGAATTCTTCCTATTTAAAGTGGTGTTCTAAGCTGATCTAAGTACGAATTAGGGCTTGGGAGAGAGACCCAAGAGTGACGGAGCTTCTTCAGAGTCATCCTTCCTTCTCAATCCTTCAGTTCTAGTTGATTATTTTTAGTTTTTCTTTTTGTTTTTTTTAAGATGTTAATCATATTTGTCTAATCTCTTAGCTAAGGCTAATGGATGAACCTCTTAATGGATATTTGATAGTTAATTCATTTTTTAATGAAAGTTAATGTTTTTATATTGAATTGTGATTGAATTCTTAAATTGGGAAATGAATCAATTTATAAAGTTGATTGATCTATTGTCGCATTTGGGTACATTAGATGCTTTCAATTCCCTGCGATATGATTACCTAAATCTTCATGAGAAATCAAGCCTATCATTATTCTAATCTATATTTGATATATTTGATTGATATTACTGTGTTATCTTCCGATTAGAATATATTGGAATCTAGTTATAGTTGATTTATCAACTCGAGAAGATGAATTAAATTCAAAGTCTATTGATTGGGGATTCATGGATCCTTAGTCATTTTTATTAATTGTTTTACAACTCTTCTATTCTTTTGGATTAAAAACCTAAACCAATTGTTTTATTTAATTTAAGTTCTTAGTATATTCTCGCCAAATTCTCTGTGGATCAACCTTGGTCTTACCGAGTTATTACTGCATCGCAACCCTATAGTTGGGGTTATCAACCCTTGGGTTCGATCAAGTTTTTGGCACTACTGCCAGGAAAATTGCTTTAAGAATACTTAGGTTTAGGTTAGGGTTTTGATTCTAGTTCTAACCCAGGGTTTTGCTTTTAGGGTTTAATTCTAGAAAGTTTAGTTCTAGTAAGGTAGTTTTACATTTTAATAATAATAATAATAATAATAATAATAATAATAATATTAATAATAAACTAACATTATTTTTTTATAACATCATTAATGATAGTTCTTCAAAATAGGTAACTCTGTTCCATAATCTTATTCTGATTACTTTTTAGTTAATTCTAATTGCTATAAAAAATTTATTTCTTGATGTAGGATTCTATTTTCTAGGTTGATGACTTAGTTTCCTATGCATGGTTCATGCCCAAGTGGGTAAGGAACTATACACAACGACTTCTAAGTGAATGAGGTATAGTCGACAGGCTTTCCATCCATCGTCGAGTTAAAAAATATCTGAGTACGCCTGAATCATCTCAAACCATGGTTGTGAACACTCTAAACATGCTGGAGCAGGAGCCATACTTTCAGGAGAATATGCCTAAAATTGGATAAATTTTCAATGAGATTCCTGTGCGTAATACACCATCGGCTAAGATGGTGCATGATGAGAACAAGGTACACTACATTCCCCCAGTCAGAACTTTAAGAGATTACCTATAATCGGCAAAAACAATCACACAATCTTATATGATTTTCCTAGTTAATTTAAGTAATTTGAATTTCAAAGTGAGAGTAATCCAACTTCTTCCTAAATTGTATGGACTTGACTCAAAAAGCCTGTATTTACATCTCAAGGAATTCGATGAGATTGTAGTGACTTTGCATTACAACAACATCTCTCAAGACGTCATTAGACTCAAGCTATTTCCTTTCTCTCTAAAGGAAAGAGCTAAGTCGTGGCTTCATTCACTCAGATCGCGCTCAATAGGCACATGGGCTAAGATGACCCAAGAGTTCCTTAGAAAGGTCTTCTCGATTCATAAAACCAACACATTAAGGTGCACCATCATGAATTTCTCCCAATAGGAAGACGAGACATTCTTCCAATGTTAGGAGAGATTCAATGACCCATTATTTGCATGGTCGCACTATGGTTATAAAATTTGGTGAGTAATCAGTTATTCTATTATGGACTGAATTCACATATGCATTAATTTGTTGAGATGGTATGCAATGATGAGTTCATGACAAAAGACCCAGAGGAGGCATGAGATTGCCATGATAGGTTAGCTGAAAACGCACAATCATGAGACACCACCAACAAATCAAGCAATTCCAAGCCAAACCCTAAGGAAAAAAAGGGGAATATACATCCTCAAGGAAAAAGATGATGTGAATGCAAAGATTGTGGGTCTCACACGAAAAGTTGAGGCCATGGAACTAAGGAATGTGAAAGTACTCTAACCCACCAATGTGGTTGTAGAAGGTGTATATGGCATATGCATGGGTGATGCAAACCTTACAAAGGATTGCCCTACAATCCCAACTTTTCGAGATGTATTGCAAGCTCGAGTGAATGCCACGAATGCTTACTAACTCTCATTCAATGCGTTGAACTCTAACACATACAGTTCTAACTGGTGGAATCATCCCAACTTTAGTTGGAAAAATGGGCCAACCGCTAATGCAAGCAATTTGTTAAGGGTCAAATATTGCATATTATCCCCCATTTATATCTTAGTTTTATGAACATGATAATGTTTAATGTTCTATTTTACTCATGTTTGTGTTGCAAGGTGAATTTAAGAGCTTGGATTGAAAAGGGCATGGATTTGATGCTCAAGCATCACTAAGGCAAGGGATGGTTAGGAGACCAAGATTGAAGAATTCACATACCAAAGATCCAAGAAAACTAAATGAGGAATGAAGAGAATCAAAGATTTGAAGTGAAGAAAAGGAATCCTGAAATCGTCTTGAAAAAGCATATTCTGAAACTCTGGGCATTTTGTAAAAGTGCGCAGAGTAAAGTCTATTTTAGCAAATTGCCTAAATTTGAGGCGGTTCTAGAGTTTTCCAACTAGGTGCTAAAGTTAGAGTTCCACAACTATAAATAGGACTCTTCCTAGGCATCTTCGAGGGTTTAAGGAGTGGAGCAAAATGGTGGAGAAGCCATCGCCAAGAGTTTTTCTTATTCTTCCTTGGTTATTTTCATGTTTTTCTTAAGAGACTTTGGTCCAATCATGTTTATGGTTGGCTAAACCTCTTAGCTAGGGCTAAGAGGTGACGCTTGTAGCATAATGGGATGTTTCTATTGTTTTGATTCATGTGTGTTGAACTCCATGGATTTTAATTTGATATTTAAGGAATACTTTCAGTTTTTAATGGTTTATTGTTACTCAAATTACAGTAGATCTGCAATAACTTTGAGTATCTTCTTTTTCCTGATTTGAGATTATGAAATTAGTAAGTCCTGTTGTTCACAATCGTCCCTTAGGCAGGGTAGGGTAATGGAATCGTTCATAATCTTCACAATTCTCCTGCTTTGAGATTATGGGATTGGTAAATTCTGTTGTTTGCCATTCTCCTGGGCATAGTTTGGTGATGGAATCCCTGCCAATTATCATAGCTCTCCTTCATTGAGAATTAGGTCAATGAAAGTTCAAATTTGGTTTTATTGATATATTTTCCAATTGGATAGGATAGGACTCCAATTCTAATTGTGTTACTTGAATCAAGCAAAAGGGGTCCCTGATCACTACAAGTAGATCCTTGGCACCCTAGTTCCCACCTTTAAATTCTTAGTTTTAATCACTCTATTCACAATTACTCTCTCAAATATTTCAGAATTAGTTTCACATCTTCTTCTAGTTCTACTTCTAGTTAATTTCAGAAACGTACAAGTTTCAGTCCCTGTGGATTCGACCTCGGTCTTACCGAGATTATTACTACATCATGACCCTACACTTGGGGTTGTGAACACACTCCTCCTCAAGGACCTCTACCTACATCTCAAAGTGCACCATAAATGCAACAACAAAAGAGGACCCTTGATGACACACTACAAGCATTCATGCAAGGGCAAATGCACTTCAATCAAACTACCATGCAAGCCATAAGTGATCTTAAAAATGTTTGTTTCGAGGATTGAACCACACCTGACTGTTAGGAAGAAAGGGACCTTTCTAGCCCAACTGCAGCCTAACTCAAAAAGCAATATAAAGTGAGTGATTTGAATCCTCCTAACCCACATGTGAAACAAGCCAAGTCCATCACCACTCTTAGAAGCAGAAAGAAAATAGACAAGACTATACTGATAAAGGCCGACACACCTAATGATTCGGATAAATTTGATAATGATGGTAGATCAAGCCCTACCCCACATGATAAAGAGTCGGTGCATGAGTACAAGCCCACGACTCCGTTCCCCCAACGTCTTGTCTCAACCAAATGCCCATTAGAGAATCAAGACATATTGGAAATTTTCTAACAAGTAGAAATCAACATTCCCTTGTTGGATGTGACTAAGAAAATTCCCTCCTATGTTAAGTTTCTTAAGGACTTTTACACGGATAAACGAAATTTAAATGTGCAAAAGAAAGCCCTTTTTACGGAATAGGTGAGCGCAATTGTTAAGCAAAATGCTCCCCCAAAATACAAAGACTCGGGTAGCCTTATGATCTCATGTATCATAGGAAAATCCCAGATTGAACAAGATTTGTTAGACTTGGGGGGCAAGCGTTAACCTCATACCCTACTCAGTGTATGAACATTTGGGGCTTGGTGAATTAAAACACACCAAGACGACCCTATAACTTGCTAACTAATCTATTCGTCTATCGAGGGGGTAGTTGAGGATGTATTAGTCTAGGTTGATAAGTTCTATTACCCAATAGACTTTATCGTCTAAGACAAATAACCGGTTGTAAATACTATCACTCAAATTCTAAAATTCTTAGGGCGCTTATTCCTGGTCACTTCAAATGCAATCATCAATTATCGAAATGGAGTGATGAAGTTGTCCTTTGAGAACATGACATTAGAGGTGAACGTGTTCACTCTCTGCAAACAACCCGAGGATGTAGTTGAGATCCACGAGGTAAACATGATTGACATGCTCGCGGAGGAGGAGTTCATATTGACTACAATCTACGACCCCTTAGAAACTTGTATTGCTAACTTTATAGATTTATACGATCACATGAAATTAGATATTGTGAATGCCTTATTAAATTCTAAGTTGGTACTTGAAACTAGCCGGTGGAGGCCAAGCTTTGAAAAATTGTCCCTTATAGAATCAAAGCCTTTACCATCTAGCATCAAGCTATCGAAGTTTGACTTAAAATCATTGCCATTTGAGATGAAATATGTTTATTTAGGTCAATGAGACATTCAATGGTGATTTCTTACCACTAGGATGATGAGCAAGAGAGCAAGCTGATTGCTACTCTTAAGAACCATAAGAGTATCATAAGATGGATTATTGCAGATCTAAAGAGAATTTACCCCATAATTTGTACTCACCGAATACACCTAGAGGAGAATGCCAAAACATCAAGACAACCACAACGCCGATTAAATCCAAATATGAGGGATGTAGTTAAGATGGAGGTGTTGAAATAATTGGATGTTAGTATCATATACCCCATATTCTATAATTAGTGGGTGAACCCAACTCAGGTGGTGCCCAATAAGTTTAGAATTACCATCGTAGCCAATGTTAACAATGAACACGTGCCAACTAGAGCTACCACTGGTTGGAAAATGTGTATTGACTATAGGAAGTTGAATATTGTCACAAAAAAAAAACCACTTTCCTTTAACTTTTGTTGATAAAATTTTGGAAAGATTGGCATCATTTCTACTATTGCTTCCTAGATGGGTACTTGGGCTACAATAAGCTTGAGATAGCACTTGAAGATAAGGAGAAGACTACTTTTACATGCTCCCTTGGCACCTTTGCTTACCGAAGGATGCCATTTAGGCTATGTAACACTCCTGCGACATTCCATATATGCATAATTAGTATCTTTTCAGACATGGTTGGGCATTTTTTAGAAGTTTTCATGAACAACTTCTCTATTTTTAGAAGTACATTTGACGAGTGCCTCAAGCACTTGAATTTGGTTTTGACAAGGCGTGAAGAGAAAAACCTTGTCTTAAATTGGGAAAAGTATCACTTCATGGTTCAAAAGGGAATTGTCCTTAGACACATGATCTCGTCCAATGGAATTAAAGCGGACAAGGTCAAAATAGATTTAATTGCTAATTTACCAGCTACCAAAATCATACGTGACATTTACTCTTTTTTTAGGTCACGAAAGATTTTATAGGAGGTTCATTAAGGACTTTGGCCAAATCTCTAGGCCATTAAGTAACCTCATTGAAAAGAATGTCCCATTTGAGTAGATTGACTCATGCCAAGAGGCTTTTATAAAGCTAAATGATATATTGACAACTACACCAATCATGTAGCCGCCCGATTAGAGCATTCATTTTGAAATCATGTGTGATGCTAGTGGCTATGTTATTTGGGTTGTGTTAGGCCAAATGAAGGACAAGAAACCATGTGTATCTACTACGTAAGTAGAACGTTGAATGATGCCTAAATAAATTACTCTACCACAGAAAATGAACTCCTTGCTATAGTCTTTGCCCTGGACAAATTCAGGTCTTACTTGATTGGATAAAAAATATAATTTTCATTGACCATGTGATGCTCAAGTATATTCTTTCAAAGACTTATGCTAAGCCCCATCTTTTGAGAAGGATCCTCTTACTCCAAGAATTTGACTTAGAGATACGTGACAAAAAAAGAGAAGAGAGCATAGTAGCGGGCCACTTGTCTCAACTAGTTCTTTCAAATTCCATTGAAAGTTCGTCAATCAAAGACACTTTCCTGGATGGACAATTATTTGTTGCCTTCCAATTACCTTGTTATGCTAACATAGCAAATTATCTTGTAACAAATAAATTGTTGATTCATTAGACATCACAAGATAAGAAAATATTTTTAGTTGGTGTACATAATTTTTTAAGGATGATCCTTGTTTGTTTAAATATTACCCAGACAAATCATTAGGAGATGTGTTCCAAACAACTAACGTTATAGTGTCCTCTCCTTTTGTTACTCACAAGCTTGTGGAAGTCATTTTTCGGCAAAGAAAATGATTGTTAAGATTCTGCAATATGTTTTTATTGGCTGACGATGTTTAAAGATACTCATGAGTTTTGTAAAGCATGTAAGCATTGTCAGACATTAGGAAGAATGTCATGAAGAAATATAATGCTCAAAAATTCGATCCTAATTGTTGATTTTTTTTTTTTTTTTATTGTTGGGGTATTGATTTCATTGGACATCCCCCCCCCAAAAAAAAAATAATAATAATAATAATAAATAAATAAATCTTTTGGACATCTTTACATCATCCTACATGTGGATTATGTTTCCAAATGGATGAAAGTGATTCCTTGTAGATCTAATGACCATAAAATAGTTCTATGATTTTTAAAAGAAAATATCTTGTCAAAATTTGGAATGCTGAGATCTATAATTAGTGATGGTAGTTCACACTTTTGTAATAGGCCATTTGAAAACTTAATAAGGAAATATAGTATTACACACAAAGTGGCTACACCGTATCATCCATAGACAAATGACCAAGCTGAAGTATCCAATATGGAGATTAAACAAATATTAGAGAAACCATTGATTCATAACTGAGGATTGGTCTTTAAGGTTAACCGACGTGTTGCAAGCTATCGCTTTTAAAACTCTTATTAGAATGTCTCCCTATAGGTTTGTTTTTTAAAAAGCTTGTCACTTACCAGTGGATTTGAAACATAAGGCATACTGGGCCATAAAGAAGTTCAATTTTGACTTGACAAAGCTAATATGTTTCGTAAACTCCAGCTTGTGGAGTTAAAAGAAATTATAAAAGATGCGTATGACAATGCAAAAATATATATGAGAAGATAGAAGTGTTCCATGACAAAAACATTTTCAATAAAACATTTGGACTAAATTAGAAAGTCCTTTATAATTCTTGTCTCCATCTCTTTACTGGAAAACCATAATCCAGATGGAACGACCCATTCATAGTAAAGAATGTTTATCGTTATGGGGTCGTGGAAGTTGTGAATCCTAAAAACGGTAATATGTTTAAGTTATAAATGTTAGAGATTGAAACCGTTTGTGGAAAAATTAATTCCAAAGGAAATGTCCATATCTCTAAAAGATCTCGTTTACTGGGATTGATCTCCTAGTCTGATGGAGATCATTTCCCTTGCTTTTTTAGGATTTAGTTTTCTTTAGTAAAATATGATATTTTGTTTGTAATTTTTAGTTTTTGAAATAGCAATCTTTGAAGTTCGTTCCCATACATGTCATCCTTCAGGTACTTGTTTCCACCTATTTCTCTTTATTTCGTTGCTCTTATGTTACACATATTGCATATATCTTATACATTAAGGACTGTATAATTTAAGTTGGGGGTGGGTTTCCATAGGAAATTTTTGTTTGAAATTTGAGCTAAAAATTGTAAATTTTTCAAAATTTTAAGACAATTTCTGTAATTTTAGGTAATTTCAGGAGATAATTTTGAGAGTTAGTATTAAATATTTTTGAATACTAGATTCTAGTTGCTTAATGGATTTTAATATTAAGTTCAATTTAATAATATTTAGTTAAAAAGTTTTAAACATTGATAAGTCATGAATTTTTAATTTAGCTTACACATTAAACTTTAGTTGGATATTGAATTGTTGAAGTGATGATTATTGAGAATGTTAAGAACCAAGCTTGAGGATTTTGTCCACCATGTTCATTGAGAAAAAAAAGAGTATTACCCAGCTAAAAAAATAATTATTGAAAAGGGTTACCTATTGAATTGTATATGAAAATACTATTTGGTATAAAAAAAGGGAGAATGAATGGAAAAAAAAAAAATCGAAAAATGTAATAAAGTGAAAGTCATCGATGGAAAAAATAAGAGCTGGAAGAATAAAGTGTTGAGCTATAAGACAATTTCTTATTTAGGCTTTGGTTGATCTGATCATTACATTAATTATCATTATATACATGAAAGTAGAAAAACTAGATCTATTGTGGTGTTAAGTCTATATTACATAATACATTTATGAAACTCAATGTTGGAAATTATTCAATTTTGTGATTATTACTTTGAGTATAATTGGGACATTTATTAAAGTACTAGAACTTAGGTGAATTGTATGTTTGGTTTACGTTCTCTCTGGATTGATTCGGTTTGAAATTATTTGAGATTATATAATTGGCTCTTTTTTGGAATTATTTTTTAATTCAGAGTTTTTTCGCATGTTTTGCTCGGAACCATGCATTCAAAGTGCTTAATTGATTAATTAACATATATTTTGTACATGCGAGGTAATCCAAGAAACAAAGACGAAACATGCTTAAGAATGTGGATTAAAGCTTAAAGATTAATCAAGTGAAGAATTAGAGGTCATTAATGAAGAATTCAAGGCCAAAGATCCAAGAAAACCAAGGACGAAGGGTGAATAAATGACTGAAATATTATAAAGTGCAATAACATAAATAGTAGATTGTTCAGTCCCATCTGAGGTTGGTTACGTCCGACCGAATATACACAGAACATTCCAACAAGAAATTGCAATTTTTAGAGATAATTCATCTCGACATTTAGGTCCGACCAAAGCCATGTTTGGTGACATCAAATGAATGTTTGGTGCGACCTAAGGGAGACAGAGACTCCATACCAATTTAAGAGAAATTCGGCTACAGCCGAAGACATCAACTGGACTTAGTGCAACCGAAGCATAACATAAGTGCGTAAATTTAAAGTCGGTTCCAAGTCAATGCAAATTCTTCCTATTTAAAGTGTTGTTATAAGCTGATTTAAGTACAAAATAGGGCTTAAGAGAGAGACCTAGGAGTGACGGAGCTTATTCAGAATCATCCATCCTTCTCAATCATTCGGTTCTAGTTTATTTTTCTAATTTTTCTTTTTTATTTTGTTTAAGATATTAGTTATGTTTAGCTAATATCTTAACTAAGGTTAAGGGATGAACCTTTTAATGAATATTTGATAATTAATTTATTTTCAATGAAAGTTAAGATTTTTATGTTGATTTGTGATTGGATGTGATTGAATTCTTAAATCGGAGAATAAATCAATCTGTAAAGTTGTTTTATCTATTGTCGCATCCGGGTACATTAGATGCTTTCAATTCTATGTGATGTGATTACCTAGATCTTTATGGGAGATCAAGCCTATCATGATCTAATGTATGTTTAATGTTTTTTTATTGATATTGTTGTGTTATCTTCCGATTATAATATATTGGAATATAGTTCTAGTTGAGTTATCGATTCGAGAAGACGAATTAAATTCATAGTCTATTTATTGATTGGGGATTCTCGGATCCTTAGTCATTTTTATTAATTATTTTACAACTCTTTTATTCTGCTGAATTAAAAACTTAGACTAACTATTTTCCTTAATTTAAGTTCTCAGTATATTCTCATCAAATTCCTTATGGATCGACTTTGGTTTCACCGAATTATTACTGCATCACAGCCCTATACTTGGGGTTGTTACCCCTTGGGTTCGATCATGTACACCTCACTTTCTTTATACACAGTGATATCTGAGAAGATGAACTTTGTTCGCAAAAGAGCATATATGAAGGACATCTTCGTCGTCTTTGATTGTGTGTGGAGAGATTAATCCACAAACTTTTTTGACATACACAATCTTCATTCTCAAATCAAATTCATCCAGTATTATCTTTGTAATCTCATGCACTTTAGCTATGAGCTCATGGTACGTAATTTCATTGCTCACAACAACACATTTTAAGTTCCCACTCTCATATGTGAAACTCCCATTTTCATATATACACTCCTCATCATAATAACATAGGATGGGTTTGAGAGCCATGATATTCTAATATAGGTTAAGATAAAAAAAATAAACATGATATTATTATACTTTTAAAAGGGGTCTAAGTTGTTACGTGTTAAGAGTCCAAGCTGGCATGTGTTAAGGGTTTAGGTTGGCATGTGCTTGAAATTTAAGTTGTTATTTGTTAAGGGTGTAGGTTATCAACTTTTAAGGGTCAAGGTTGTCCTCTGTTATCAACCTTGAGCCTTAACAAATGACAACTTGGACCTTTAATACCTACCAACCTAGACATTAAATTAATACATGACAACCACGACCCTTATTAAGATCAACGACTCCAGTTGTTGTTCCTTGGGATGATACAAATACCGAACAATGGAACAAAGATGGGCAGTTCATCGGAAAATATAATGTATGATGGTGATGGTGGAACCGGTGGAGGAAGCTTTAGAGAAGATGAGTTTTCGTATGAAATAACTCCATTAAATGTCACGACGAAGACATGCATGTCAGAGAGAGATAAACCTTGGAGACCAATGCCAGAGGGAGAGTGATGATGAGTCCCATGAAGAAAATTTCCAAGGAAGAAGATGTTAGATATTCGATTTGTCAAAATCGATAAAGCGACTCATTTCAAACAGACCAACTTTGACCCCAAGCACCAAAATAAGCATATACTTTCAATATGAACATATATGAACAGATTATGAGAATATTGGTCACTTACTCAGCCACTTGCAGAAGTTTATAACGATCCTGCGATAATTAGATGGTGGGGTTCTTCCTCTGAAGATGGGTTGCTTTGTGCCTTCCCCAACAAAGGAGATTTCAAAATACTATTGTAATTTTAAAAAAAATGAAAAACTTACAATCGGTAACTAAGAACGACTGTAAGAATATGTCTTTTGAAAGAACAACGTGATATTGGATAGAGAACGAATCCAACATATGATCGTAGATTCGGATTACAACTAAATATTATAGTTAAGAATTACCACGACTCCTAGGATAAGCTGAGATAAAAGATAAATTGATAGATTGGTTGTTTTATATTGGATTGTAGATAGATATCTTCTTCCATTAACCACTGTATTCCTTTGCTATTTATAAGTCCTATTATAGGTCTTTCTTCCATTATTGCAATGATTACAATAGTCAGAAAATTCTTTTCTAGATTCTTATCTTCTTACATTTCCTTTTTTGTGACCGTTTCTCTTCTATCAACCAAATTTTGTTCCTCTCGATCGCCTTTTATAACTTAAACTGCTCGATCATGTTTCTCTCTTCGTTCGTTAGACTTTTGAGTAACTCGACCACATCTCTCCATCGACCATCCACTGGCGTGTAAAACTGGATTTACGTTAGCTATAATTTCGCAAAAAGCTCTCCAAGTATCTTAAAGATCTTTTCATCCACATCCAATTTCTTATGCAATGTCACATGTCACCCTCCCATTAGCTATACCCCCGAAATTTCGAGGCCCGAGTCTTTGCTTGCCCTGGGAATTCTGGCGTTAATCTCGTTTACATGTCGTTCAGATAATGTGACTTCAATTAGATTTACACACTTCAATATTCGAGTATAAGTTCATGAGAAGGAAATTCACTATTATTATTATTCCAATCAAAAAGGAAAGTTCAACGAATCATTAAATGCTCTCTCAAATTGGACCTTATTCCATAGAGAGGTGTTCCTCTGGGTCTTTAATATGTATGTCACCTGCATCATCTGTACGGTTAGATAGGGTCAACGCTCTACTCATAATGATGGTTATTCCTTTAAAGTTTACAATAACTAAATTAATTCACAAGGATATCAAAAGGGCACCGATACTTCTCATATTCCACATATACAAGGGTATTGACATGCACAACATTTTATATGGTATGCATGCCTAGCAAAATATGTGTGATTCATCACACTCAGCAATCATGATCACAATGTGGAAGGCAGTTTAATACATCTGACTCACCCCACATTCTCACACTACGAAGATTCGCCGGCGTGTCACACATTAGTATGGATTTATGCAAACATCTCAAGGCAACACAACAACGCGGTTGGAGGATTTACGTGACACGATGTGATCATGGAGCGACTATTTGTGACATCCAATCCCGAGAAGTGTTGTAACACGCATGACAATTTATTTACATTGTTTGTGTACCACGCCAACCAACCCACGAAATTACGTGCCAACTAAGAGGGCCGCTACCCGTAACGCATTATGTCCACAAATTTATGATGATTACTTGAGGTGGGATGCCCGACATGATACTTGCGTGCATGATAACAAAATGATGTGAATTTCTATAGTGTTGATTCATAAGGAGATTATAAAAGTAAAATAACTTTGAAACAGGGAAAAGAGGCATAACCAATTAAATTGCAAAGTTTAAAGGAAAAATCCTCACCTTATGTCGTTGAATCATCTTCTACTCTAATTCAACTGATTTGGATAGTTTAAGTTAGTTTTTAATTTAATAAATTTGAGGCAATCTTGGTTTAGATTATATCATAAATAGTTAGGTATTGATAGATTCTAATCTATTACGTTTTGGTCCAATCTACCATGGAGTTGCCTTGTTTTTGTAAGAAGGAATCCTGCCTGTGAAATTTAGAAAGGAAAGGAAAGAAAGAAAGAAAGGAAGTAAGCTAGTGGAGGCTGGTTGGATTCAGCATTCTTCCCGGTGTCTACTCTTCACTCTTTCCTCTTCTTTCTCTCCTACACCTGTCTCTCTCTCTCTTTCTCCTTGTTTGTGTCTTTCTGGCCGGGTGTTAAGGGCTTTTTATAGCCTACTGATCCTTCTTACACAAGTCTGTTCTTGCGTGAATTGTGTGGCGTGTGTAATATCAACACAGCCCGTTCTTGTATGAAGTGTGGATGCAACATCTACATTTTGGTCTTCTTGGGTTATCCTCCTATTTGATCGTCTAGGCCACTAGGCGTCTGATGACCTACCAGCAGGTTTCTTTGGACCTTCGATCGAATGGTTTTGTTGGACCTGATCCATTCCCGTTTTCATGGCGGATTTGTCCTGACCCACTTCTTCTTTCTGACGTCTACGGGTGGGTCGGATTGGTCGTCTTGTGCTCCCTAGCCCATTGGATCTACAGTCGATGTGAGATCGCAAGGCCTATTGCGAAGGAAAGAATCCTTCCGCACCGTGCGATGTGGTGTGAAAGCCGGCTCGATCGGAAGTGGTGGGTTCTCTCTTAATTTTCTTTCCTTAATTAAGGTGAATCTGGAATCTCTTCCTTGAAGAGCGGAGGATTCTTTATGCCTGGAAATCGGAGGTTTGCTATTTTGGTGGGCCGGCCGCATGATCATGACTTGCGGAGTTGCTGGGAGCAGCGTGCATGCTTGATTCCTCCCTGCACATGGCCCACCTCGATCGAAGTCTGGAGTGGTGGTAGCTGATGGATGGTCCGGATTTCCTAACTGTCCATGATGGTGGCCCACCGCGGATTCATACGGAGGCATCTCATTTGAAAACGCCATAAGCGGGAAAAGAAAAAGAAGAGAAAAAAAAGAAGAAGAGGAGAACTATTTCTCTTCAGGATTAGCCCGAACAAACTGGGTTTGACCAGTTTTATCCTATGGTGCTCCGCAGCTGCGTGCACTTATTCACAACCCCAAGTGCAGGGTCACGATGTAGTAATAATCTCGGTAAAACTGAGATCGAATCCACGGGGACTGATCTTGTACGTTTTTTGAATTAACTAGAAGTAGAACTAGGAGAAGATGTAAAGCTAAACCTGGAATTGTAGAGAGGGTAATTGTGAATTATTTAACTAAAACTTATAATTTAAGGTGGGAACTAGGGTTTCCAAGGATCCCCTTACAGTGATCAGGGAATCCTCTTGCTTGATTTAAGTAACACAATTGCAATTGGAGTCCTATCCTATCCAATTGGAAGATATAGCAATTAAGTCAATTTGAACTTCCTTCGACCTAATTCTCAATGAAGGAGAATTATGATAATTGGTAGGGATTCCATCACCAAACCATGTTCATGAGACGATGGCAAACAACAAGATTTACCAATCCCATAATCTCAAAAATCAGGAAAAGAAGATACTTAAAGCTATTGCAGATTTATTGTAATTTAAGTCGTAACAAACCACTAAAAACTGAAAGTATTTCTTAATTATCAAACTATAATCAAAGTAAGTTTAACTTAAACATGAATCAAAGCAAGAGAAATATCTCATCACGCTACAAGCTTCACCCCTTAGCTCTAACTAAGAGGTTTAACCAACCATAGACATGATTGAATCTAAAACCCTAGAAGAAAGCATGAAAAACTAAGGAAGAAAAGAAAAAAAACGTTTGGTGACGGCTCTCCACCCTTGTGCTTTACTCCTCCAAACCCTAGATGATGCCTAAGAGTACCCTGGGGACTCCTATTCATAGTTGTACAACACCTCCTTTCGCACCGACTTGAAAAAATTCGGAAACCGCCTCAAATTTATGCACTCCATGTAACTCGGCGTGATTCGTTCGATGTCATCGAAGGTACCTTTTATACGTGCTTTTTCCGCGCTGTTGTAACCTTATCCGGACTCTGTAACCTTCTATGTCATCAAACTTACCTTCGATGTTATCGAGCATTGTTCGAAGAGTTGATAAGATGTCCCAAACAGTCCAGCAAGTTATCTCAATTTCTTCAATAAATTCGATGTCATTGAACAGGTCTTCGATATCATCGAGGAGTACTTCGAGTAATCGAAAATGATGTTCAATGTGTCTAGCGAGTTTTGCAGAAAATCCACAGAAAATTCGTTGTCATTGACCTGGCTTTGATGTCATCGAGCAGATTCTTCGATTCATCGAATAAGTCCTCAAGTCATTAATAAATGTCTTCAATTTGGCCAGTGACTAACATGATTTTCATCCATAAATTCAATGTCATTAAATAATAGCTTCAATGTCATCGAACGGTGGTCGATGACATAGTCAACGTGAGCTCTGCACTTGTTCTTTTGACTTCATTCCTTCTCCACTTGGTTTTCTTGAATCTTGGGACCTCAAAATCTTCAATCTTCATCTCTTAAGATCCATTCTTTACCTTGGTGACTTTAGAGCATCAAATTCATGCTTTTAACATCTTTTCCAATTCAAGCTCTTAAATTCACCTTATAGCACAAACATGAGTAAAATAGGACATTAAGCATTATCATGTTCCTAAAACCAAGAAATAAATGGGGGATAATATGTAATATTTGACCCTCAACAGCACTCTGTGCACGTGTACCCTCCGTGTGGTGTCTATGGGATGTTATTGTTAATCCAATCTGTCCATTCGGTTCATGATATGTGTAGGACCCTTGGGTTCTTAGAGTAGGTCTGATTTAACATTCAGGTGGGCCATGCTTCACATTTCGGATCTAATCTTGGGTTTTCTCTAATCTGACGGTCAGATTTCTCTGAATCTGGTTGTCAACACTTTACTTTGTTATGATTTGTTTTATAGTGATCTGGACCTCATTCTTATTCTTGGTCGATCGAGTAGGTTGGTCTATGGATGAGGGTTGGTCTAAGTGGTCAGATTCTGTAAGAATGAGGAAGTGTCCATATTGGTTGAATGTGTGTTTCCCACTCGTTTACTGCTTACGATAACGTCTGGGTACTCAAAGTTCGGGGTGTTACATTAGCTTAATCTAGAATGACCAGAAATAAGGTACAACATAAGAACTTATAAAAAATGTACAAGGCAAATGTTCATTTGGCTCTATCTAAAGGGGCTTCGTACATCATCTATAAGGCCCATCATCGGCTATGTGTGGAATCCACTATGTCCATTCTCTTTGAAATTTCATAAAAGGCTATGGTGGAAAGAATGACCCATATCCGTCAATCAGATGGACCACATCATAAGGAAACAATTTGTTGTGAACAAATACCATCATCAATTGTTGGGTTTTATATGATGTAAAGAGATTATATTAGCGTGATTTTTTTTTTTAAAAAATAAATAGTAGACCACAAAGAGAATGAACAAATTGAATTTGCTTTTTAATGTAGTAATGATCAATTTCTGTTCACAACATCCTTAAAATTGACGTTAGATAGCTTCTCTCACGCACAACCGCCGTACCGGCCAGAACGTGAAAACAACTCGCCTTTAGCCATTTTGATAAAAAAAATCCTTCAAAATCCGGCAGAAGCCAATCCATGCTTGGCTACTTGTGTGAGGGCATTTTCATCATTCATATAAATGAGGTGATTTGGTCATTTACATTTAGGGCCTATTTGATTTTCGAGGGTGTGGTGAAAGCGCAGTGAAATGGGTCATCATGACAACGTCCGACATTTGGCAGGTGTTGTAAATGCACACCAAAAGGGTGGTTGTAAATTCAGATTTCCTGAAATGGTGGCTTGGTGATTTCCAAGGGAAATCTCGAGTGATATCAGCGATCTTCTCAAGGGATAGACAAGGCACTCTTCTTATCTCCATGGTCCGCTAGAGCATGTGTATGTGTTCTAAGCTTCTTATATTGTTGGTGTTTCACTTCACACCGCCTTCCACCTGCTCCAACTCCAGTGTAGGTATAATCCTCTTCCTTTCTCTCGGAAAATATTGTTGTGTTATTTGTTTTGCATCCTTAAGATGGAGATAATATGTTCTTCGTTGATAACTGATTCCTTTTCTTCCTCTTCACATGTGAGGAAGAGTTGGTATTTCAGGTGGAATATTCCGGTCCTCAATGCGGAGCTCTAACGGGTGCACAAGTGCTCAGTCGATCACAAGTATGCATTATCATCCAAATCTCTAGACTCCACCACCTTCCCCGTTTTGGGTATCTTCTTTGATGATGTGTATCAATGTCTATACGTGCATGTACCCTTCTTGTTGGAGGCCAACAAGAGGGTTCTGTATGCGTGTTGCTGTGGGGAATCATAGTCTTCTACAAGGCCTCTGCTACCCTCCTCTTCTTTTGGATCTTGAAAGAGGTGGTGGAGTTTGTTGGTTCCACAACTCTTGTTGAAGGGAATTTCCCTCAGCACAGTTTCTTTTTCTGAATTTTTTATTTCCTTTTATGCTCGCTGCTGTGGTGATTATGTACATTCTCCATCCATCTGTAGCCACGAATGAAAAGTTCTATGGGTGGGCCCACAGTGATGTGTTTTTTCATCCACGTCGTCCATCCCATCGCTTACATCTACCACACAAAAAGCTTATTATTTGGTGTTGTCCACTTGAATATTCTATCTGCCTCCTTTTTCTGAATGTACCTTACCACGATGGAAGAGAATAATGGACAGCGTGGATAAACAAAAACGTCATGGTAAGCTATCCCACAGAACTGCTTGTTCGTGCCTGGAGAGATGGGTGGAAGTGGATTGCGTAGTAACTCACTACTCAACATACTGAGTATACTTTGTGAGGTCCGCCATGATTTATGTATCTGATCCACTCCGTCCATCCATTTTACCCAATAATTTTATGGCCTGAGGAAAAAAAATGAAGCTTATATAATGTTCAAATGGACAACGCCACCAGAAAGTGTTGAATTGAAAGACTACCGCAGAAAAATGGATGGGGGCCACAGAAGTTTTGGATCAAGTTTATATTTGTGGTTTGCCTTCATCCATGTCCGTATAATGCTATGAACAGGTTGGTTGTCAAATAAACATCATTGTGGGGCCTAAAAAGGTTTCAACGGTGGTATGATCTACTTAATCATTATCCCCACTATTTCCTATGGTATGATCTACTTGATCTTTGGATGTGCTTCAATTATGGGCTCAACACATTAAATTAGATGGAAAATTAATGGATGGACGGTGTAGATAGACCACATACATTCAAGATGGGCCCAACTCAGTTTACTCAGTACGATAAGAGCGTACTGTGTACCTCAGTACCCAATCCGATTACGACTCTAGTATACAGGTGCGGGAAGCAGATTATGTATAGAGTAACTCAATACAGAGTACTGAGTAAACTCTATGGAGCCTACCGTCATTCATGCATTGTATCATTTCTGTCCATTTGTTTTATCATATAGTTTTAGGGCTTTAAACAAAAAAAGTAATCATAACCAAAGCTCTAGTGGACCACACCACCTGAAACAGTGTGAATTGAAGTCTACTATTGTAAAGTTCTTGGGGGCTCGTAGAAGTTTTAGATCAAGGTGATATTTTTTATTTCCCTTCATCCATGTCTTTGTGATGTTATGAACAGTTTGGATGACAAATAAACATAAATGGGGGGCCTTAGAAAGGTTTCAATGGTGGAAATCAATACTTTCATTGTTTCCTTTGGTAATGGTCTACTTGAGCTTTTGATATACTTCATAGTGGGCCCAACAGAGTACATCACTAATTCCAAGTTGCATTATATATATAGTACTATTTCGGACTCTTATATACAGGCTATGTTATATATACAAAAAAGTGTATTTTTTTGTTGCAATAAAATATCAGCTTGATCCACCGTCAAAACCTTACTAAAGGACACATGTCATCCAAATTACTTGTAAATATGGAGTTGGGCAGCATCAGATACAATCTATAGTGGGCCCACATGTTGAGATGATCAGATGATTGACTGTTTATCTTGGAAAGAAAACCACCCTTCATCTTGAAATCTTGGCGTACGAGTATACACTCTATCTCATCTGAACTCAACCTGGGCACGCTTTTTTGGTCACTCACCTATCACACGTGGTGACGATTTTCAGTTGATCATCAGGTGGGCCCCACTTGGTACTTCTCCAGATAATTAGACTGCCATAAGCTAATATCTTAAACATGTTAAGCGATCAGTTGATAATGAACTGTTGTGGATTTCTCAATTTGATTTTGTAGAACATTAGGTGGGTGCCCATTTTTAATTCAGTAATACAAACCGTCCAACAGGTGGATCTGTCATTAGACGACTATGGTACCAAGAATATAATGACATAGTTTGAAATATCACACTGTATAAATCATCCAAATCACATGTAATTGAATTTTCTCACTTGTTTGCTTATTTGTTGGAGTACCTGTGAATTCTTCTAGTCCAAAGTTGGACCCATTACAAAAAGTTTTGTAAGTAGTAGCCCTATTGAGAGTTTAGTGAGACTGGTCGATGTATAGTTAGTCATCCTTTAAATATAGTGTCACCATTCTGATCAAAGTCACATGCATCTAATATAGAGCGAGGCGAATCAATATGGCTAGGAGCGGCTAGACGGATGAAGAGCTAGAATTCTTTACAGTAATATTAGCTGCGGGATCTGCTGCAATAACAGCAGGGGAGTATTGCTGCACTTACCTCTTTCGTAACCCTCCTAGGTCTGTTGATTATGACTGTGCCCAGATTATCGACATGATTATTAGGGCAAGGGAGACTGATTGCGTCTCACAACTACGGATGAAGAAGACTATGTTCTTCAATCTTTGCTCAATTTTACGAGACAAGGGTTTATTGGCCGATGCGAAGCGACCGGTTGATATGATTGACACTGGGATGGTCGATATTGGGGGAGTGATGAAGTCAATTGCAATTTCAATCGATAAGGGTAAGGACTTTGGTCGGATGTCACAGATTATACCATCTTTAAAAGAGTTTGAGGGATCGATGGCCGATGAGGTACTGTGGGCGACGAAATTGCTATTTAAGGAATAATCATATGGGGCTGTGTTTATTAACTTTGCAAAGAAAAGATAATTTTATTCGTACGGATGCTGCTGAATGGGGATGGACTCCACGTCTGAAAGAACATTGTGCCTGATTTGACTGTAGAATTAGTCATTTGTAGGCTTTGCATTTTGGACAAATTTTAATTATAAAACATTTTGGACATGTATAACTTTGGATAGAAAGCTTATTTTTTGGACGACTTTTAAATATAATTCCCATGTCGATATTTAAACACATAAAGTGCACTGACATACATAGTTGTAGGGGTGCACACAGGTCGGTTCGGTCCAGTTTTGGGGTGAAACTGGAACCAAACCGTTCCTAACGGTTCCATGATTTTGGGAACCGGAACCGGACCATTAGTACCCTAGAACCGAACCGGAACCGGACCGTGAAAAACGGTTCGGTTCCGGATTGGGTCCATGGTTTTGGCCTAAAAATCAGGTTGTTTTAATTTTTTAGATGTTTAGGAATCCGCCGTTAAAGAAATAGCAAGAATGACCTTTCTTACATCAAAAGTCCTCTAATGCCAGGTTATTATATTTTGTGAACACTGTAACCAGCATCCTCCGACGTCAAGCTCTCCTTCCAGTTCTCAAATTCCAATCCACCAAACACCAACTGTTTAATCTCGATGAAACTATCAACATAACACCAAATAGCCATCAGTTTGTCTAAAAGATGAACAACGAAACCATTTTAAGGTTTATCAATGTTCAAAAACTGAAAAATAAAAATAAAAATAAAAATAAAAAAATGCCATTCAAGGTTTATATATGTCAGTCCAACATCAACATGCAGTTTCATGTCCTACATTTATGGTCCAAATGCCACAACACTATCGTGTGCTCAAGCCCATATTGTCCAAAAAAGGGGGTAGATACCTAAAACTATATCATCAAGAAGCTATACAAAGACAGAGACAGAGAATTGCTTCAGTCTCTATTTCCTGAGACACCATGATTTTGTACCGCTTAGTCAAAGCATAAGTAGACATGATGTCTTAAATGGCAAATGCGAAAAATGTTTAGATTTACGGTTCGGGTAACGGTTCGGATCTATGGTTTGGTTCAACGGTTCGGTTCAGTTTTACATGGCCTTAAACCGGAACCGATCTGTATTCAACGGTTTTCCAAATTTTGGAACCGGAACCGGAACCGGAACCGGTGCTATCTAGAATCGGACCAAACCGGACCGATCCAACGGTTCCAGTCCGGTTCCACGGTTTTACCGGTTCGATGTGCACCCTTACATAGTTGGTTGGATCTTCTTGTAGTTTAATCATGTGGATGTATTGTTATCTATTTGAATTACATGCAGGTTTAACTTATGCATAAGTCACGATGACACTTGTTACGGTCAAATATTACCTGGTATGTAACTGCTTATAATTATGGATAATCTATCGATGATTACTGACTTCTTCTTTTGAACAGATGGGCAAATTCTACGTAGTGTTTGTAGGAAGACAACCAGGAATATATTATTCTTGGGAGGAATGTAAGGTCCAAGTTGACGGGTACATCCATGCTCACTTCAGGTCATACAAGTATGCAGATGAGGTGTTTCTTGCATGGAGTGCATTCATAGGTGATGTCGTACCGAATCAGGCAGACGATAGTGTTGCAAGGCATTTGGTTACTACTTCGCACCTGATATGCCAACTCCTATGATACCAGCAATGACATGTACAGGCAACCATGGGAAGTCGATTGGCTGTAGTGACTTTGATCGTGACTCGATGCTAGTTTTGTTTATTATATTCGGTATTGCTCTTATAGTTATGGTATTTCAGCTAATGGTGCTCTATCGTTGATTCTTCTAGTCGATGGATGCATCATAGTACATTTACGGAGCGGTCCAATTGCTTTACTATATAGGAAAGATCCATGGACCATTGGTAATTTTGGACGGGTGGTTTTTTGGTTTACTTGGGAAAGTAATATATGATATTAATGGGTAATCGCCGTGCATTAATTAGTTGTACGAATTACACCCCGTGAAACTGATATGGGTATGGTCGGAATTCTTCAAGTGAGCAAGTATGTCTGGAATGTGAGAATAAGCAGATTTGGTCACACCAACTTGAGAATCGTTTGATTTATACAGCAGCCTGATTCTTTCACACAGGCCCTTTGTAATGAATAATTCAGATCTTACACAGGCATGCCACACATCCACCAATCGATCTCATTATATGGCCTGTGGTCTAGCGATTTCCTAACCATTACTCGGAGAGAACATTCAAATGGTTAACATCATCCAATCTAGTAAATATTAAAAGTATAATCCATCCTTAACATGATGAGGTCCACAAGAGCCCCTAATCTAAGTCATTATTTTTGTTGGATTTCCCCCAGAATGATATATGTGGTTGGTTGGATGGTGTGGATATAAACCACACACCATGACGGGGCCCACATAAACGAGTGACGATTAAACCAGTCGTCCGTGTCTCGCAACTGATACATTCAGTGGTCTACAACGTGTATATCTTTGCTACCTTTTGTTAGCCGCTTTTCAAACATGGTAAATACTCATTATGAGTGGTTTTCGTAAAAAAATTTGAATTTCCAAAAAGGAAAATATGTTATGATGGGAGTCGACAATTCACCGGAAAGTAAAGTTGGAAGTAATAAATGCTCTGAAAAGATGCATTTACCACATCTCTATGAAATCAAACAGGACCTTACTAGAAGATAGCATATGTTCAGCTGCCATCAGGTACAATCACTTAATCCGCGCTTGGCATGGGTTGCAGCTTTCGCAACTTTCACACATAATTCCTGCGTAAGGATGTTGGGTGGGGGGCACCTTGATGTTTTTGAGAAATCCACCCCGTTCATTTGTTTTTTGAGATCATTTTAGGATATAAGACAAAAACTTAGGTGGATCTAAAACTCAAATGGGTCACACGAGAGGTGAAATTAGGGAAAGAAGTTTCTACGGTTAAAACCCTCTCGGGCTCCACCTTGGTGTTTATATGCTTTCCAAACAGTTTATAAGTTCATTCCCACTTGGATTAAGTGGAAACACAAAAAAGTTAGCCTAATAGAGAACTTTTATGGTCATAAGAAAGTTTGAATGGGGCGCACTGAATCCCCACTGTTTCTTCCCATGTGGCCCACTTAGTTTTGAATCCACCTTATTTTTGGTATTATATCCTAAAATGAGCTCGTAAAACGGATGGACGGGTTGGATTTTCACAAACATATTTGTGGGCCCCACTCAGCATCCTTGAAAGGCTTTCGAGGAAATCTGCGTCCCTTGGCATTGGCGGGGGCTTGAAAGGCTATCGTGATGTATGATTCTATCGACATCATCCATCCATTTTGTTATGGTAAAGCTGTAAAAAAATGAGGCAAATCAAAGGCTTAAGATGACCGCAACAAACAAAGCAACAGTGATAACGATGACGAAACCTTCTAAGGCACACCGTTATGTTTATTTGTTATCTAACTTGGTCATCAATGTTACACGGATTGGACAAAGGAAAAACAAAATTTATGTGGCCCAAAAAGTCAACGGTAGGTGTTTAATCCAGACAGTGTGATCCACTTGAGCCTCGTATCTACCTAATTTTTAGCTTTACATACTTAAAATGATATAGAAAAATGGATGGACGGTGTGAATAAAACTTGTACATCAAGGTGGCCACTCAGAGCCCCTACTCGGGAAGCAAATTGGCCGGTGTACCACACGCCAACTATATAGCTTGTGTAGATATGTGTCGTGCAATGATGAGCGCCGACGCTCCTCGAGCTCTGAGTTGTACAAACGGTTCCAAGGAGATCAAAGTTACATGGGCCCCGCAATGATGTATTTATTATATCCACACCGTTCATCCATTTTTAGAGATCATTTTAGAGCATTAGACAAAAAATAATCATATCCAAAGTTCAAATGGACCACACCAATAATAACAATGAGGATAATGATTTTCATCGTTAAAAAATTTGTAGGGCCCACCATAATGTTTATTTTCCATCCAATTTGTTAACAAGGCCACAAATACATGGATGAAGAAGAAAAACAAATTTCATATTGATCCGAAACTTCTATGACTCCCAAAAGGGTTTCAATGGTAGACATTCAATCCCCCACTATTTTTGCAATGTGGTCCACTTGATTTTTAGATCTATCTTATTTTCGGCTCAAGCTTTAAGGCGAGCTCGTGAAATGGATGGACGATTTGGATATAACACATACCTCATAATGGGACCCACTTAACCTCAATACACTACTTATATAGCTGGTACCAAACACCAGCTATATAGCCAGTGAATTGACATCAGCAAGTTCTGTGCATCAAATCAAGAGGTATGTGTTATATCCAAACCGTTCATCCAGTTGGCGAGCTCATTTTAAGGCTTGAGTCGAAAAATAAGATAGATATAAAGATCAATTCAACCACATTGCAAAAAAACAATGGAGGATTGAACGTCTATCATTGAAATCCTTCTGAGAGTCACAGTAGTTTGGGATCAATATAAATGGGATCAATATGAAATTTGTTTTTCATATTTTTAACTGTACTAACATATTCGATGGAAAATGAACACTACGGTGGGCGCTACTAATTTTTTAATAGTGAAAATCATTATCCCATGTGCTATTTTTGGTGCGGTCCATTTGAGCTTTGGATTTGATTATTATTATTATTATTATTATTATTTTTGTCTAATTCACTAAAATGATCTGTAAAAATGGATGAACGGTATGGACATAACAGATACATCACTGGGGGCTATGAAACTTTGATATCATTTGAACCGTTCGTAGAACTCGGAGCTCGAGGAGCGTCGGCGCTCGTCTTCGCACCGGGAATCGTGACGTATCTACACCAGCTATATAGCTGGTGTAGATACGTGTGTGGTACACCAGCCAATCCGATTCCGCTCGTGCCGAGCTCGAGACTGCAGGAGCAGTACCCAGTCGGCGTCCCATCTGTTCAGAAACTAACGGCAGTTATAGCGACGTAATAATAAATCATAAAATTATTTTATATATATATATATATATATATATTATATATATATATATATAACAATAAATAAACTCTATTTCAAAACCCGTCTCCCTTCTATAGAAGCTATTGATTCCTCTCCCTCTTTTTCTAGCTATAGGATTTTCCTCTCTCTTCGAATTAGGTGAGATGCAAAGCTTTCGAAACGATGGTGATGGTCATCCGGCCTCTCAGCGCCATTGTCCCGCTGGCAGTCCGTAAGCTCGCTCTCTCTATCTGATTTCTGTTCAATAGATGAATTCATCTGTATCTGTTTGTAGATTGTCTGCATAGGTTTTCTTCTTTAGCTTTCTCTGCTGATTTTTCAGTTTCTCTGTAATTTAACAGGAATTTCAGGTTTTTCATGAAATCCATACTGTTTTTAGTTCTTTCCACTATTCTTTCAGTGTATGTTTGGATGTCGGGATTGGTTTGATGCTTTTCTACCCTAAATACAAAAAAATCCAATCTGTTCCTTGCAAGAGTCTTATTGGATTTTGATCTGGGGCAGTATCGTGAAACTGCAGTTTGGGTTGTCTGTTCTGTCCTAGAATGCATGTGGAGTCGACAACCATAGATGAAAAGATTGCAGCCAGCCACCCATGCTTCTGTGGACACCCAAATGGTCACCGTGGGTTTTTCTTTCCGTTCTAAGGATTTGTGGGATTGATTGAATTTTGGCGTTTGATTCTTGTTGTTGCTGTTTGGGATGAAGGTGTGGGGGACCTGGCAGTGCCCGGAAGCTAACAATGAAGGATGCCCTAGACTATCTGAGGGCAGCGAAGAAAATATTTCGAGATAGAAGGGAGAAATACGATGAGCTTCTCCAACTCATGAAAGATTTCAAGACCCAAAGGTTTGAAATTGACTGATTGTTTACACCATTTTCTTTTCTCCTTCAATATCTGCAGCTTATTCATTTGATATGTATGTTTTTTTACTGGTGTTTGGTTACAGGATCAACACCACTTCTGTTGTATGGAGGGTGAAAGTTTTATTAAAAGGGTACCCAAAACTCATCTTGGGTTTCAATACCTTCTTGCCTAAAGGATACGAGATTACCCTCGATGATGTGACTCCGACAGAAAAGATCGCGATAACTTTCGTCGACCGAGTCAAGGTGAGAATTCCGTCTCAGCTGCATTGCACGGGGTGGGTTTGTGGGGGATGCAATGAGCAACTACCAAAGCATGGCCAAGAGACAGATGGGACCTTCCTGTTCATATCTGAATTTGGAATTTGGGCTGAAGAAGTTGGGAAAAAGCAGCCCGCTCAATGCAGGTTTTGTTTTCCATGCTGACCCAAACATCAACTGTGAGCATGTTTGGGAAGCCCCAACAACCATGATTTGGTTGTATAATCTGACACATCATCAAGTATGATTATGAAAAGGCCTGCATTTTCAATGGCACTAGTTTCTTTGTGGGATTCTTATGCTTTGACTTTTATCCTTTATTTTTGTAGACTCGGTTCCAGCATGATGAACAAGTTTACATATCGTTCTTAGAAATTCTAAGTATGCATGGAAAGGAGCGCATCTCCATTAGTGATGTCTACGAAAAGGTATATGCATGGGACTATACACTTCCGTTTTCGAATTTTGTGTTAGTAATGGGATTTTCATGTTTTTATTTTCCTGTTGTTGAAGATTGTGTTTGGAATACTTTAACTGTTTGTTTTCAGGTAGCCTTGCTTTTTAAGGAACATCAAGATTTGCTAGAGGATTTTGCAAGCATCCTACCTGAGGCCGCTGGGGTGGATCCTATGCAGCATGCTCTGGTCAGAAGAAATTCATCCGGAAATTCAATGCCTCTGGTAGAGAGGAGCTCGGCCATGCCCATGGTGCGGCAAGTTCATGGTGAAGAGGTACTTGCTTTCTTGCTTTCGTGAATTTCTTCAGATATCTTGTTGAATCCAGCTCCTAATTGTCTGATATGTGTTATATTGTTAGAAGGGGAGAGCTGTGAATTACGTCGCTGATCGCGATCTCGGTGTTGACGGTCCTACTCCAGATGGTAAAGCAATAATGGAAGTTGACAAGGTGCAGAGGAAACACAAGCGGGATGATAAAGATTTAGACTGTGACAGCAAAGATTTAGATAATATGCAGCAGTTCCCTCGCAAACAGATGTCTGCTTGGAGGGGTGATGATTGCATTGCTGAGCAACTACAAAGTGGGGAAGGAGCAGAAATCTTTGGAATGCATCCCATTTCAGGCTTTTCCTACAATGATAAAAGTGCCTTCAGAGGTGACTTCCCAATTATGCCATATGATACTACATGTTTATATTGGTAGTTGGTTGTATGCATCTTATGTTTATGATTGAGTTCAATGCCTTGTTGTTGAATAGCCATCATGGATATACATGCGAATGTTGTATCATGCATTTTATGTTTGTCATCAAGTTACATGTTTCTTTCATGATTATATATCCATCACAACTTGCAACTATACATGCAAAGTATCACTTTAATGAAATCCTGTTTAGATGCAGCATGCAATATTGTTTCATTCTTCATGCATGAACAAGTGTGTTAATGAACCTTCTTGAACTGGACCATGATTAGTTTAGGTGGTTGTTCTATCATCCAATGGGCCCATGTGTGATTGTGCTGCATGCAAACCCAGACACGTGTCTGGAGTGGGACCCATGCTTGTGATTGGTAGCAATTGATAGATGAGTTGAAAATTACTAATAATGCACTTCAATGGGTTGGTCGTAAAAGCAGCCCCTACATAGGGTATTTTTGGGAAGACCTTTTACGAAATTTATAATATTTTAAAGCTGTCATTTTCATGTTTTAATAGAACTCTGTGTTAAACTGATAATGTTTTAGTGATCATCTTGTCAGTATATTGGAGAAGGTCATTTTATGAAATGTAGAATCTTTTAGAAAGTTATTAGTTTCATGTTTTAGCAGAACTCTGTGTTAAATTTATAATCTTTTATATGTAGCCAAAATTTCCTTGTTTCACCCACGAATTACTTACCCAGCTTTCTAAATAGTTTTTTGGCATTTTTACCGAAAATTCCTCGAAGATTTGTAATTTACCAGACAAAATGCCATTATGAAATGAAATTCCGGGCAAATGCTTTTCAAGGGGTGAAAGTTCCAAAATGCCCTTGTTTAGTTGTTTCTTTAAAAGATAGTGGAATCTGGAATTGTGGAGCTCACTTGGTATGTGTGTAACATCCAATTCGTCTAACATATAAAAACACTCCATGATGTTCACATCACCCAAAAAGTTGGCTGATTGAATCAATGGGCTACACATGAACAGTGTTCGCAATATCGATACTATTGGCCGATATTATCGGTATCGCAACCCAGCAATACGAAATCCGTCAGAAGATACCAAGAAATTTTTTTATTGTATGTAAATATCTGAAAAAATTGGAAAAAAAGAAGAGAGAAACCTTTAACAATGTGGATTTTCGTACCTGTAGAAGAGTTTGCGCTAATCGGAAGCTGCATTTAGTGGGCCATTTGAATCGAAGTGCGTTGTTCGTAGGGAATTGATTTCGGAAGTTTGTAGGGAATTGATTTTAGAAGATAATGTGAAAAAAATCCAGAGAAATCCGGAGATTTGGAGAGAGATTAGGGTTTTAGGGGCCAAAACCCTCTCTGCTTACAAATAGGGCTTCCGAGCCTTTTTTTAATCGCGTGGTCGTATGCGGATTTCATGCGAAAGACTTTCGTTCTTGTGCTAGGATGCTAGGTGGGGCCCACTGTGATGTTTGTGAGAAATTTGCCATGTCCATATTTTTTGCAAGCTCATTTTAGGACACGCGACCGAAAATGAGGTTGATCCAAAACTCAGGTGGGCCGCACAAGAGGAAACAGTAGGGATTCAGTGACCATCGTTGAAACATTTTTATGGCTACAAAAGTTTCATATCAGGCTAAGTTTTTTATGTTTTTACTTCATCCTAGTGGGAATGACCTCATAAACGGTTTGGATGACATATAAACATCAAGGTGGATCCCAAGAAAGTTTCAACGGTAGAAAACTCTTTGCCCAGTTTTCCCTCTCGTATGGCCCACTTGAGTTTTGGATCCACCTCATTTTTTGTCGCATCTCCTAAAATGATCTCGCCAAATGGATGGACGAGGTGGATTTCTCATGAACATTACAGTGGGCCCCATCTAGCATCCCAGGCAGGAATATCCTGCGACAGCCTTTTGCAGGAAATCTGTGTCGGATTGAAATCCTTGGTGATGGACGGTCTTGTGAGAGGCTCTGTAGGGCCCACCATGATATATGTGTTTTATCCACACTGTCCATCCATTTTGATAGGTCATGTTAGGGTATAAGCCTAAAATATAGGTAAATATAAGGATCAAGTGGACCACATGACATGATAGGATGTCGTGGCAATGATATGCACCGTTGAAACTTTCCTAGGGCCCATCGTGAGTTTATTTGCCATCCAATCTATTCATAAGGTCTGACAGACCTAGATGAAGGGAAAACATAAATATTAGCTTGATCTAAAACTTTTGTAGCCCCTAAATTTTTTTTAACGGTGGCCATTCAATGACCCCTTTTTTGTGTGGTGCGGTCCACCTCATTTTTGGATTTGCCTCATTTTTTGGCCCATTCCTTCAAATAATATGCCAAAATGAATTGACGGTGTATATACATCATATTACGTCGAGGTGGCCCCACAGCTAGGGTCCCACCATATTACATACGTCATCTCATGTGGTCCACTTGATCTCTGGATCTGCCCCATTTTTTTTCTCAGGCTTTAAAATTATCCAAAAAAATGAATGGATGGCATGGATAGAATGCATGGAGCCCACCTAATCTACCTCATTTTTTAGCCAAGACAAAAATTAGAGAGCAGATTAGTTGAGACCCAGTACCCACACAAGACGGTGTGGCCCTTAATGCGGGGCCCACCTTAATGTATGTATTTTGTATCCATGTTGTTCATCCGTTTTTCCAAATCATTTTAGTGTATTATCTAAAAAACAAAGCACATCCAATTATCAGGTGGACCATACTAAAGGAAAAAGTTGTGATTGACTATTAATGGGGCCACAAACGTTCTGGATCAATCTGATATTTGTTTTTTTTTTTTTTACTTTCGTTCAGGCTTATGTGAACTTATCAATTGATTGGATGGTAAATAAACACTACGAAAACATTATGGTGAGCCCTAAGAAGGTTTTAATGGTAAGGCCTTCAATCAATACTGTTTCATATGGCATGGTCCACTTGATAATATGGCATGGTATTAATGATATGCTTCATTTTTGGTATGGTGCCGTAAATTAAGGTGACAAAACAGATGGACGGTGTGGATATACATGTCTTGATGCATTTATAAATGTTATGCAACATATTTGAATATAGTTGTTTTAGTTCAATCGGACATTGCATAACTTAGGACCTTATACAAAGGAAACATATTATGTGCATTTTTTTTTTTTTTTTTTTTTTTTTTGAGATTTTATGATTTAAAAGTGTATTAAGGTCATTTTTAATTATCCCTGAAGTTTCATTGAAAAATTCAAACATTTTCCCAATGTTTCCCTATGTTTTCCAAAAAGTGCGATAAATTATGCGATACAAACGATATATCCCGTGCGATAACCGATATGTATCTGTATCCCAAGGGTGTGATACATTGCGCGATACCGATATTTCAAACATTGCACATGAATTTAGATATTTTCGAGTGGTGTAAATTAGTTTTTTTTTTTTTTTTTTTTAACGGTTTGGTCCATCTTATCATTTGATCTGCCAAAGTTTTGGTCCTTTTGGTAATCATGGTTTGGTGCATCTATTGGACGGGATGGATGTTAAACACATACCTCATGGCCCCCACTAGGGCTGTACACAAGCAGAGTTAGCTCGTTAGCTCGCTCGACTCGACTCGAAAAAGCTCGATTCAACTCGGTTCGAAACTGAGTTCGAGCTGAGTCGAGCTGATTTTTTGAGCTCGAAAAAATTTCGAACCGAGTTCGAGTTTGCCCGAGCTCGACTTGACTCGGATCGAACCCAACTCGAATCGAACTTGGATCGATTCAGTTCGGTGACTTGGTTACGTTGATATTGCTGTTGCTCACCAAGTGTTTGATGAAATGACTCAATGAAGTGTGGCTGGTTGCAAGGAAGGTACGTTTATGAAACAAATACCCTTTTTTTTTTTCTTGATTTTTATGTTGCTTACAAGGTGTTTGATAAAATACCGTAAAACCATTGTTGCTGTTTTATATACAGTGAGATTTTGAAGGTGCAAATCATGTGTTTGTGAAAATGCCGCACAGACGAACTCAGCTCGAACTGGCCCGAGCTGCTGACCGAACCAAGCTGAGCTAGCCAGTCAGGCTCGAGGACCGAGCCGAGCCGAGTTCGAGCTGGGGTCAGCAAGTGGCCGAGCCAAGTTGAGCTGTGCCAAGCTCGACTCGGTTCGACTCGTGTACACCTCTAGCCCCCACGATTCTTGATTCACCACTTTTTAGAGAAATTAAAAACTAAAATGAGGGTGTTTAGTTAATTTCTTTCCTTAATTAGCATTGCTCGGTAATTTCAGTTAATTGAGGCTTTATTTGGTAAAATCCAACTTTCTAAGGAATTGTGGTAAAATTCCTAAAACACCCTCGTTTTTTGCTCCTTGAACCCTCCGGACCTATGAAATAAGCAAACTAACCCTCCTGACAAGCCATATTTCCTGATCACCACCTTCCACAATGCTTCTAGTTCTCCAAATCTCCAACACCATTTTCTTCGAAGAGCACAATTAAGTTCCCTAATGTTGCCAATTCCAAGGCGCTCTTCCGGTTCATCATGCCAAGGCCCTCTCCAAACTCCACCATTCCAAGGCCCTCTAGTTTAAGTTTTTCCTCTTCTCGAACCATGCGCTCTTCGACTCGTTTTCCTCTTCTTCTCCATCAATGGTTTCTATACGACTTAGGCTATCTTCTTTTCTGATCTCATAGCACATGAATTTCCATTACATGAGATTTATCTTGCGAAATTGCGACTTTTTCAAACATCTAAAACTAGCCCAACCCCCATCACTTTGAGATTTAGCTCGATGCCATCATCTTCAAGCCAATCAATATTCGGACCAGAAGGAATTGGTCTTGTTGATATACCAAATGATTAACAAACAGACAGGAACTAGTCTGAAGCTGGTATTGGGATCGTAATTGCAAAATCCTTCGAACTAAGCATTGCCCTTGCTTTGAACAGAGCTTCGGATTCGTGCTTCCGCTCCCGCTTCCTAGCTGTTTACACTTGCATAACATTTTGAAATAGACTCTTCCTCACACCGGCACCCGCTCTCGAATCTATTGTTACTTCCCTCATGCTTCATGCAACTATACTCATGAGCACCAATTGTACTACCCACAAAAAATGCCTCTCCCAAGAGATGAGGAACTTGACGAGTGTACACATGACTAACCTTCTCATGATTAAATGATCAAGTGAATCGCCCTTGCTTCCTTGCCCGTCACCCTTGCCCTCACCTTGACCCATCCACACCACCACCTACACACACCAAGGGAGATTCCTTCTAGCATTAACCTCTAACAGTTCCACCTAAAACTATGACCCCAACCTTGAGTTATTAGTACTTTATACAATCAAAAGAGTCCACTTGAACAGCTCTCCCACATCTGAGCAGACCATTGAAATTAAGGTCCCCACTTAATCCTCATCCTAGAATTGTAGCTCTGTATTGGCTCATACGGGTGTATCATATCAGTATCAGCTTGATATGATATGTGACATGAGTTTGTATTAGCCCCAATTGAAAAAAAGGGCCACATCAACTGATACAGGGCATATCAGCACCGATATGGTCGATATGGACCTAAAGGCCCAACTTTTGAAAGAAAAAATGTTTTCAATTTTTATCAAATTTTCTCTACAAAATTTCCCTCCTTTTGTTTAGATCATGGTGGAAGCATAGGAATTCATTTTAGTCTAGATCTAAGTCAACACGGGGGACTTCATAAAAGATTTGAGTTGGATTTGACGAATCAAAGCGGAATAGACCATTATGAGAAAAATCAGAAAAAGCTAAACCAATAAATTTCTTTTTCTTTTTGTGTTCTAAGCATCTTTTTGTTGGACTTCACTGTAGTGGTACTAATTCACCAAATCATGTTTGATTTGTGTTCAATTATGGTTGATTCAATTTATTTCAATAGGTCATGCTGACAAACAACATTTTTATCAAAGAAGGTTGGACACACCATTATATACATGTCCAAAATACTTTAAAAAAAATTCTTGAATATCTCATTGTTTCCCTTTTTATGATATTTTTCTTTAAATCTTTGGCTTAAAAAAATTCAACCCATACAGGCTGGTATTGATATGTGACACCATATCGTATCACTTTTCGGCCAGGCTGATACTCCCCTGATACCGATGTTCAAAACCATGCTTTGGTTCTGTTTCTTTGTCAAGACGCTAATAAGTTTTCCTTTGTTGAGCCAAAACAGGGTGGGTCACCTTAAAGCCCACTTAGTTATGTGGATTACAATTCTGTTAAAATAAAAGAAAAAAAAACAGATGTCAAAGCTCGAACCCATGACGTCCACTTGAAAATTGCACTCTAATCACTAGATTGACTGCAGATTGGTCAAGTTTCTTTGTCTTTTATGATTTTTAATCCAGCATATTTCCTGGCATAAAGGGACCAGAAAGGGTCTGAACAGTTGGACTGAACCGCCAATAAAAATGGGTCGAGGTCTGGTCCAGGTTTTAAGACTGGCATTTAATTTAATTTAATTTAATTTAATTTAATTTAATTTATTTAATTTAATTTAATTTAATTTTTTTTTTTTTTTTTTTTTTTTTTTTTTTTTTTTTTTTAAGTGTCTTAAAATAAATAAATAAATAAATGTGGGTCTTTTGGCATGTGCAGAATCTCTTGGGAATGGAGGATGTTTGGCTACACATGTGAGGGTAGATGACAGGGATCAGGAAAGGGATTGTGAAAGAGATGATAGGGAGAAGGATAGAGACAGTGAAAGGGAGAGAGATACAGAGTGGAAGCAGTTTGACAAAAGTGTTGCCAAAGATTCTGCACTTCCCAAACCAATCTCAGAGCTTGACCTCTCGAACTGTCAGAACTGGAACCCTAGTTATCATCTTCTTCCAGAGAATGTAATTTCAATTCGTAAGCCTTTTTTGTTTATCTAGAAATTGTGATCTTTCAATGAATTTTGTGATTCCCTAACCAATTTGTATGCTTTTGGTTTTGCTTGACAGCATCCAAGGCCTACAACTAGCCACCGGACAGAACTTGAGGCATCTGTACTGAATGACGATTGGGTATCAGTGACAACTGCAAGTGGTGATTGTGGCAAAAAACAATATGAAGAAATCCTATTTAGATTTGAAGATGATAGGTGAGAGAGTTGCTTGTTGATGTTTTCAGTAATTGTGTTTTCCCTTAAATGTTAATCTTCCAATTGGTATATACTCATATTAACTGGCTGCTTAGTAACTGAGTTCTTTTTCCATCAATATGGTACCAGAAAAGATGAAAAAAAGGGAAAAAGGGTGTTGGTCCGTAGTGCTAATTCTTCTCTGTAAAACCAAAAAGAGTTTCTCCTCTCCCTGATGCTATTCTCTGCCTCTTGTTTCTTTTTCAGGAATGTTGACTTCCTGTATTTCTGTCCATTTGAGAGTCATTGCCTTCGATTATGCACACAAGCTATTTTTGTTTTTGCAATCAATGATTGTGACTTTTATTGTTTCTGACTTGCTGTCAGGTTTGAGCTGGACATGCTGCTAGGGTCACTTATTTCAACTATCAAGCATGTCGAAGATTTAAAAGAAAAAATTGATAATACGATCAAGCCAGACAGTCAAATCCATATCAAGGACCACTTTACTGGTTTGTATATAAACTGATTTGAGAATAAAAGATTTTCTTGGACATGCTTATTTTTATATTTGGAGATGATATATTTCCATGGTTTATGAACTTTTTTGTTCATCTCTTACTTCTCCTTGCAGCTCTCAATCTAAGATGCATCGAACGATTATATGGTGGTCATGGGCTTCATCTGTTAGATGTTGTACTACGTGAGAAGCCGTGTGCTGCATTGCCTGTTATATTAACTCGCTTGAAGCAGAAACTAGAGGAGTGTTTAAGACGTCGTTCGGATTTAAATAAAATGTGGGCTGAGGCTAGGCTAAGAATTATCCCAGATCAGCTGACCACCATAATGTCTATGTCAAGCAACAGGATAGAAAGAGCTTCAGCACAAAAGGCAAGTCAACGATCTGTTTTGTAGCCTTTACAAGATCATCGCCAAATAATAAATCTAGATGCTTCAACTTCTTAAACCTAATATATACCCATCATTTTTTTAAAGAATATTTTTGGAAAATATAAAAAGAGAATATGTGCATATATTTTAAAATAAAGAGAGCATTTTTATTTCTTTATCGTTGTCTGGCAATTCTATTATCATTTGGAATCTTCAGCAAATTGAGTACTCCAGCATTGGCTTAGTAATAGACTCTATACTATTAAACAGCTTAGAGGTTTTATTTATTGGATACTGTATTTTCTTTGGAGTTGGCTATGCCATGTACGGACAATAAAAGTAGAACAGCAATATGGTCTGTTTGGCATTGCAGTATTGTCAGTGAATATACCCAAGTTCCCTTGACTTCCAGTAAGTTTTGAACCAATATCCCGGACAGTGAATTAGATTGTGAATTGTAAGAGAGAATTGCGTTGTAAATTCAGATCGTAAATCATAATACTTTTGAATTTTAATTTGAAAATCTGGATATGGTGGAGTCCTGACAAGCAATGTTCTAACATTCGGCTTTAATTTTAAGTGTGGGCTTAGGCTTTTATGGTTTCCAAGGTTGATAAGATGCAGAAATGTTGTCTTGTGATTGAGACAAGAATGGACCCTTCATTTGCCAATCACCACATTTTGGGTCATAGAAGGCAGAAAATTGCTTGCCTTGTTAATGCGAGCTGCCTTTTCCATGCTGCCCACACCAACTGCATCAGGTTGGCTTGGGAATCCCCATCATCAACCACGATTTGACAATATACCCAAACTCTACTCATTCATTTTGTAACATTATGTGGTCTTTCTGTTTAGTCATGAACCGTTTAGAGCATCTGGAATTTCTAAACAGTGGAACATGGCCATCAAGCATCTGTTTGTCATACAATGTTACTTGCGGGTTTAGTTCATTTAAATAAATCTATCTCAAAAATAACTAACAAGTAACAACCATGAAACTTGACGATATTTATTTTGGGGCTGCATCTATGCTTTCTGTTCAAGTTGGTTCAATTTGCACGGTCAAATCATTTCTGTGGGATTCAAGTGAATTGTATATTCCCTCTAAACAGGCGCTGCTCCCGCTTCGAATCGCGCTTTGGACTAGCTGTTTAGGCTTGCTAACATTTTGCAACAAATGCTTCCCTGCTCCCACACCCGAATTTATTAGATAAGCATAGAAAAATTATTAAAGAGGAAAAGAACGGGAGATCCCATTGATGTAGGATGATGGTAACTATCCTATGATGTAAGATGAGAGATTAATTACATATTAATTTCAATAATTCAACATGTAAAATCAAGCATATCCACATAATAGATTCAGAAATTCAGATTTATAATACGAAGATCCTAAGTTATTACATACGCGGTGCACAAAAATATAAAATAATTCAAGAGTGGCCCACCTGGAAGTAGGGACTTCCAATTTAGCGTAAGTAGTGCAACAACCACGTGAATAAACATTGATGCAATCAAAATTCCGATTTGGGGAAAGTTTCACAAAAAATTAAAATTTCATTAAGGGTTTTGGGTTCATGGATAGAGGTTGAGGATTGTTTTTTTTATTTTTTTTATTTTTTATTTTTTAAATAATAATTTAAAGGGATTCAAAGGATGTAGGGATTAGGGAGGTTTGGAGGAAAATCAAAGAGGGAAAACCCAAATGGGGGCCCACACGTGACTGCTCGTATGGATGCACGTGCGGGTCCACACGTGGATAGGAAAGGGGAAAGAAAGAGAAGGTGGATTGGGTTGGGTTTTGATGGGTTGAGAAGGTTGTATGGGAAGGAGAAAAGAGGATGAAAGAGAAGAAGAATATCTTGTTGAAGAAGAGAAAGAGGAAGAATACACCTTGGAGAATCCACCACCATTCAAGCTTCTACCCTTCCACAGTTCAATCGGAAGGGAGGGTTCTAAAAAAACCCTAGAAAACAATGAAGAAAACTCCTTTACGCAAGAGAGCTTCTCCCTCCCTCTCTCTCTCTCTCTCATTAAATCTCAAATATCCATTAGGGTTAGACCTCCAACCCCCTCGGTGCTTTTATAATTAAAAATTCAGAATAATTACAACTATGCCACTTAAGTGAAATGGCCCATCATCCAAAATAAGAAAACTAAAACACTTATTATCAATCTCAACTATCAAATAAATCCTTAAAATAACAAAAAACATAAAGGAAGCAAGATTAGAGTCCAAGGGGCCCAGATCTTTCGACCCGATTGCCTGATCGATAAGATCCAACGGTTAGATCGACACGAAATAAAAATCGTATTACTAAAATGGTCTCTTAAGCAGCCCACATGCATCATCCCAAAGTGGGGTCTTTGTGATGCACGTCCAATGCATGTGGGGTCTTTAAAATGGCCTAGTGGGCCTCATCTAGAACTCGTCTCCCATCCACAAAGAAAGTCGCGTTGATGTGGGTGGTTGTCTCCGTTTCTAGTACACCCGAGTAGGTCCTTTGATGTCCCCATCACCCATCCATTAAGGCAATGGAGAAGCCAATGCTACCCAAATTGTCGAGCCTCGTTTTTTTATTTCAAATCCTGCGATCTAGTTCATGGATCAGTTGTCAGGTCGTTGCTTTTACCGGTCTGAAATTAAAAATTTAAATTGTAATCTAAATTTAGATTTAGAACTTTATACTTTGATTTATGCAGTAGCACTCATATGTTATACTACTATGCAATGACATTTATGATAGTAATATTCTGCATTTTATATATCAATTACAATATCAATTTGCATATGAAATTGCATTCAATAAGTAACATGTTCGAGTGATCCACATGATCTTACCCCTAACATATCATGTATTGGAAGAAGTAGCGTACTGCATATTTGTGCTAGAACTTGGGTTCTGGTAGTGTGTTCCGGTAGTGTTCGAATTATCGGTATCGCTATAAGTTTTGCTGGCCAGGGATATAGAAACAATATCGATATCGCTGATAATCGGAAATGCGGGGAAACATGGGAAAAACGGTGGATTTTTCAGCGAAACTTCAGGAGATGTTAAAATGTACATATTTGCATATTTAGAAATTTTAAAAAATTGCAAAAAGAATGAATACATAACAATTTTCCATTTAATGGGGCCTTAAAAGCACGTGTTTTTGTAAGAAATCAGTCCAACCATCCCATCCAACCTATTTAACTATCCAACCTTCCATCCAAACATCCATCGATATTGCAAAATATCAACACATGATATTTCACCAAGAAATCATCAACAATTGTAAAGGAAACGAAATATTGTGGTCTAAATATCGCGCATGTTGCGATTTCGATAATATCGAGATATTATCAATATTATCAATGACAAATTGAACACTACATACAACCATGTGCCCATGAAAAAAATGTTGAAATAAAATTTTTTCTAATAAACAAAATTTTGATGATATCAAAACGTTGGCGATATTATTGAAATATCGTCAATACACTTATGATACAAGCATTACCTAGAATTTACATGGTCGAAAATGTTGGCGATACATTGGCGATATTGATACATTGGCAAGACAAGCAACACCTAGAATTTGCATGGTTGAAAAAATTGGTGATTACATTAGCGATATTGATACGTTGGCGATACTTAGCAACACATTGCTAATATCTGAAATTTCTGATACTACCAGTGTTATCGGTATTGCTAAGCTGGAGATAAAGATAATATCGAAGATATATCAATAATATCGGAGATAATTCGAACACCGTTCCGGTCAACCCAAACCTGACTGGCCCAACTTGTGTTTGGGTCGGGTAACTATGGTTGGAATTTGGGTCAAGTCAGGTTGCGGTTTTGATCATATTGAGGTCAGGTTGGGCCTGGGTTGACCCTCAACCCGACCCAACCTACCCGAGTTGCACCCCTACTGTGTATCCTTGGAAATTGCAGAAATAATCCTTAGTCCTTGCCAAATTTCTTAATGTATCCATTTTTTACTATGATATACTTATGAGTACTCATGGATTATCATGAAGTTGCTCGAAGTCCGTATTTGCTCTTCATTCATCCTTTTAGCCAAGCACCAGCTATAACACTGTTGGTCCTTGCATAACTTCTTAAAATAATCTTCAATTTTTGCCAAGTTGCATAATATATCTTGACTTGATATTGTTTATGATAGTACCCTTCAATTCTCATGAGGTCTCCAAAGACAATATCTAGCCTTCTTTTATCCACGACTCATTTTAGTTGTCAGCAGGTTTTGAAAAGAATTCTGCATACTTAATCAAATTTCACCCACGATTCATCACCAACAATCAGAACTCTGGATTGTACTTCCACACGAGGTTTTTAATCTCTCTCTTTTTTTTTTTTTAAAATAAAAATTATAAATTAATAAAGTCTATAGCCATGAGTAGGATTTGATATGATCATTGATAGAAAAGAAAACAAAAGGTGTGGGTAGGACCATCGCAAACAAACAAGTACGAGAAACTAGTCAGTATATTTCTGTTATAGTCACCTGTAAAATTCCTCTTATTGAAGCTGTGGAGGCAAAAGTGGAGAAAATCCTTTTTTTAGGTGTATGTGTGGGTTATAACATCATGAAATACATGCGTGCTTGTACAGTTATCTACTGCTTATAAAATGGTCTTGGAAATGCTACATTTTCAAAAAAAAAATGTTATGTGTGTGGGGGTTCTAACCAGTGTTTGAAATATCGGTATTGTGTTATGTATTACGTCCTTGGGATACAGATACGTATCGGTTATCGCATGGGATATATTGTTTGTATCGGGTAATTTATCACACTTTTTGGGACACGTGGGGAAACATTGGGAAAATAGTTGAATTTTTTAATGAAATTTCAGGGATGGTTAAAAAAAGACCTTAATACACACTTTTAAATCATAACATCTCAAAAAAGAAGTGCACAATAGTTTCCTTTGTATAAGGCCCCAAGATATGCACTTCGATTGAACTAATGCAATTATATCAAATTGAATGCATAACATTAGAGTGTATGTGATGATGATTTTATCCAACACTCCTAAATGCTTCGAAATTAGTCTCAATTGACATCTTTGAAAAAAATTAATATTTTATTAATTTTTAATTAAAAGATAATTTTTATTTTCCGAAAATTGACAAGGACTTAACAAATCAGTAGATCAACCTTCATACATGCTTGATTTCATGTTTGGAGTGCAACATTACAAGCAATTTGGGAGAAATTGGGAAGAAAAAAATATGGAGAACATGAAGAATCAATGGATATCGAAATCAAAGCTCCAACCCATGATTTTTCATGCAAAATATGAAAACCAATGGATTTATAACCATTTGACATTGACTTAATATCATTTCAATAAAAAGGAGGGATCGGATTTTGAAAATGCTCACCGGATCGAGCATGTGGGATATATTGGCACTACTTGTGCATTTCGTGTTGCACAGGTGGGATAGAAGATATATTGTGGGATATATCAGCCGATATTGTCGTCGGTTCTAACAACATGAAATACGAGTGTGTTTGTACAGTTGTCTACTGCTTATAAAAGGGCCTTGGAAATGCTGCATTTTTTTGTAAGGTTCAAAATGTACTGATATGGGACGTGGTCCCTGCAATAAAGGCCTCCTCATAAATGGTTCAATTTTTCCAAAGAGTTGTATTTGTATCTACATAGAATTATCTGTCCATGCAAAAATTGCATACTTGTGAAAAATGTGCATCCCTAGCGTCTTTTTCCTCTATTTCAGCCTCTGGTACTTCGAAATACGAGTGTATTTGTATCTACATAGAAATACGAGTGTGTTTGTACAGTTGTCTACTGCTTATAAAAGGGCCTTGGAAATGCTGCATTTTTTTGTAAGGTTCAAAATGTACTGATATGGGACGTGGTCCCTGCAATAAAGGCTTCCTCATAAATGGTTCAATTTTTCCTAAGAGTTGTATTTGTATCTACATAGAATTATCTGTCCATGCAAAAATTGCATACTTGTGAAAAATGTGCATCCCTAGCGTCTTTTTCCTCTATTTCAGCCTCTGGTACTTCGAAACTCACACCTAAACTGCTCATATTAAAAATTTACAGATATACCTGTTTTTTTTTTTTTAAATAAAATTATTATTATAAATTTAAATAATCATCTTACAAGTGCAGAATTGTAAGGTTAATTCCATTTCAGGTGTGAATGTTCTGTTTCATTGTTACAAGGAATTTCTAGTCTCTCGCTGATTAGTTGTCACGCTTTGTGCAGCTCATTGGCTAAGATAACGGAATCAGTGAGAAGAAAGGAAAAGAGGATGATGTGCTTCTTGCTATAGCTGCTTGGCTGCTGGGCAGCATCACAGAGAAACACACCTCATGGTGGAGAAACAGAAAATGTGGTAGAAGATACAAATCATGCTGTAAATGTAAGTGCGGGCAGCATAAGATAAGTGACGGCTTTCCTGGTGTTGATGTTACCATGTCAAATTCAATGCATCTACCCACAGTTACAATGGCAGTGACAGCATTCTAGTTACTGTTAGTGTTACTGTAGTGTAAGGTTTGTTAAACAAGGATCCTTACTCTTGCTCCGGTGGTAGACTCTCAGGGGTTTCAACACCTGGTCAAGGGTTCAAGTATCCATAGGTGGTGAAATCCCACTACTAAGTGTGTAGGGGTGTGTGTGCGTGTGTATTAAATTTTTTTTTTTTTTTTTTTTAGATTGTGTTAAACAAGATTGTTCTCAAGATGTTGATCGACTTGTACATTGGAATTATGCCTTTTGTAGTGCCTTGTGGCATGAAAGAATGTGAAGACTAGAGTTTTTACAGCAGATGAGGTGTCAGGAGTCTATGCAAGCCGCTTGTAACGAATGGTTGATGGATTCTAATGCCTAGATTTTAGAGAAGAAGAAAAGTCTGCCGCACCAGGTTATTTATTTATTTATTGGTCCGCAATTACATTTCCATTGATTTGTTTTTCAGTAACTACTGGCCCTTAAAAAAAAATAAAAAAAAATTCTTTTTATATATTAAGAGGGTTTTGCTCCTCTCTTAACTTTGAAGTATGGTTGGGCTAATGATGATACTGCTTTTCCATTGCAAGTGGTTAGAACTACACCTTTCTTGCTTGGTTACACTACTTTTTGTTAGACCGGTCCAGAGACCAGATGGTCATGCTCATACATGTCCCATACATTTTTCCCCCTTAGGGCACTTTGCTAACCATGGTTAAGAGAATACTCTGGCAGGGTGACGAACACATGCACACACTGCACGTGTGGCATACATGTTACCCCAAATGAAATTGCAGGCCCCACTTCAGATGTGATTAATGGACATTCGTTTCTTGAATTCATGTTGTTAGCTTCTTTCTTTCTTTTTTTTTTTCCCCTTATAATTAGATTGTGTTGGAATGGTTAGTAGAGAAGTAGATGTATGCTATATGTACAGTGGTGTGCTTGCATGGGTAGCAATTAACTCCTTTTGTTATTTGCTTTTGACAAATAAGTCCCTGCCTTTTGGCCTATACCCAACCCCTCTTTAACTATCCTTAAATAAATCCTTGTCTTTTCAAAAATTAGTCAACATAACTCTGGCAGTCAATTTGCTAGATCTACTATTAACACTGTATTTTCAAAAATACAAAACTGCCCTTGTATTTACTTACGGGTCATTACACCTTTAATCTCCGTTTTTACCAACTGCCATTGCCATTACACATCGTTAGACTTGTTACCTACTCCTTTTGCTAGTGCCTCACGTCTGCAAAGCCATACAAATGTACATGATGCACACGCGTAGATATGAAGCACGTGTGTGAGATTTGATCCGTCCATAAGGTTGGAAATGACCTGTAAAAACTTCTGCCTGTTGCTATTGGTTGCCTTTTGTCATTTCACTATTGTGGGTTGTATTTGACCAAACATGGAGTTTTATTTAGGAATATTTAATAAGTTGTGGGGTGATTTCAGTATGGGCCAAAAGGCAGTGGTTTATATGTTGAAAACAAAACCCCCTTGTTTTCTTGAAAATTTTCCAAATATCTGCCCGATAAATAGATTTAGGAAAGAAAACCGCGGGTTATATATCCATTCACAATAAGCCCTTGCTAATGTTTATCAAGAAACCCCCTTGAGAGCTAGTAAGATGGTTATTTATTTATTTATTTACACACGCTCACACTCACACACCACAACGGGCACTCTAGCCCATGACATCAGTGTTGAAACTCACATCTCTGACATTTTTTTTTAAACTCTCAAAGTTCATTAATCTTACGTGGCATTCTCGTACACCAATCAATTCCATCTAAATTGTGGTACATTTCAGATGGAGCGTCTCTAAAATCAAACATATCATGCAATCCTAACCATCCATTTGATGCCTATTAAATAAATGGTTGATTAAAATAGTAAGTAGTCCATGTTGTAAAGGAAAATCAGATGCTTATCATCATAATCTCATTATAATTTTTAGATCCGCTACCATCTAAAACTAGGTCAACGAATTGGGCTTCCCATCCACAATGAGGCACATCATATAAACGGTTTGGATCATTTAAAAACAACGTTAGATTCTGTGGCTATATTTCAAATGTATCTTAGAACAATATGGTTGGAGCACATTGCAGCAACAGCAACATTGAAGTTTTTTACTATAGAGAGATGCTCTGGTGTTCACACTTGGGCTCTCCAATCCATTTATCCATATGCAAACATCAACCGATCTGACCCACACGAACCATCTGGTCAATAGTCCTTAATATGGACGGTCAAGATTATTTTAAAAAATTAGATCCAATTAACAATTTGATGCATTTATTTTTCAGGGGCCATCATGGATTGCTCATGATTCTAAAGAATCACTTTTGTTAGGAAACTTAAACATCCCATCCATGGGTTCTAAAATAGATGGCAGCAGAAAATCAGGCCAAATCAAAGGGAGGCCTGGGTTCGAAAATAGATGGCAGTAGAAAATCAGGCCAAATCAAAAGGGAGGCCGGTGGTGTGTTGACTTGGTAAGGTTTTGTGGGCCACCATAATGTATGTGTTATATTCTCATTGTTCTTTCGTTTTGTGAGATTATTTTAGGGCATGATTCATTATGGGGACACTAATGCCCACCATTGAAACCTTCCTAGGTTCTACCATTATGTTTATTTATCATCCAACTGGTTTGTTAAGTCGCACAGACCTAGATGAAGGGAAAACACATTAGCTTGATCTAAATCTTCCGTCACCCCTGAGAAGTTTTCAATGATAAGCGTTCAATCATCATTGTTTTCTGTGATGTGGTCCACTCGAGTATTGAATCTGCTCCATTTTTGCATTCATGCCATGAAATGATAGCGTAAAATGGATGGACGGTGTAAACATAACATATACATCATGATGGGACCCGTAGAACTTTTATCCCGTCAACCCACCATGGACTCAACCCATGTCCTAGTGCAGCCTCACAGAATGTGAAAGTTGAAAAATCAATAATTAACTACCGTATTTCTCTCCCAAGTCTAAAGGCTTTTTTTTTTTTTTACACACGCACACACCTCACACACGCACGCCGTAGTGCAATTTCACCACGTATGGGTACTCGAACCCTTGACCCGTGTTGAAACTCCTAAGAGTCTGCCACCCAAGTCAAAGGCTTTTAAGTCGGCGTTTCCCGTCCCATTGTTCTGGCTGTGTGGTCCACATGAGTTTTGGATCTGCCTCATTTGTGTGTTCATATTCTAAAGTGATATGGCAAAACCGATGGACGGAGTGGATTTTTCATCAACATCATGGTCCATCCCACAAAGCTTCGGCCAACAGGAACTTTTGACAGGACAGGCAGTGACGCAGGCACTTAGAAATTGTATGCTTGCCTAAGACATAAGTAACTTAAATCCCTCCTGTCTCTACTCATAATCCCAACACCAGATCTGTTGGACAATCTTAACCCTCTCATTCATTCTTGGACACTTGCTAGTGAAAAATCCGACGGTTGGTTATTTTTCATGTTCTGTACAATAAAGCTTCACCACTCGATGATCAAATAATCAAAATTTTAATTTTAATTCACGATGCATCTAGAACGACACGGATTAAGTGGTGAGGAGCTCAACAACGTGATTTGATTAGTAGGTGGTATGCTGTCAGAAATGGGCCTGGGCCTTTTTAAAGTTTTCAGCCACCACATACTCAGCTTATCTTATCTCTGACAGTATACAGCCCCACCAATCAAATCTTACCGTGTCATCATGCAGCTGAGAAGTGGCAGAATGTATGCTGACCCATGATTGGTGCTCAGTAAGCCTACTATAGTATATATGTTTAATCAGGGTGTCCATCTATTTTATCAGCTCATTTCAGAATATGATCCTAAAAATCAAGCAGATTCAAATTTCAAGTGGACTACATGCGAGGAAAGATTGAACAACTACCATTAAAGACTTTCTAAGCTTATTGTAATGTTTATTTGCTATCCAACCTATTGATTAGGTCACGCATACCCAGATGAAGGGATAACATAAATATGAGTTTGGTAAAAAAGTTTTGTGGCCTTAGAAATTTTTAATGGCAAGTGTTCAATCACTACTGTTTCTTGTGGCGTGGTCCACCTGAAATTTGGATCTGCGTCATTTCTAGGTTCATGTCCTAAAATAAGGTGGCAAAATAGATGGACAGCGTGGACCAAAACACATTCATCATAGTACGGGCCACAGAGCACCGAAAGTCCACGACGGCCTAGTGAGGGCCTCACTGCCTGCCGACTAGGGTTTTGAAGTTTGATTTCCCACATGCAATTTTTATGTATTGTTAAAGTGCTTTCCTATCATCGGTCACACTTCTTACTCTTTGTTTATGGACTATTGAAATTAAGGAGATGATTATAAATAATTCGTATGAATGGTAATTAAGGACACTCGTAGTTTTATAAGTTCCAAACATTATGTTTAGGTGGAATCAGAACCAGTATCCTATGGAAGTCTTAGATGTTACCGTACATGAATGAATTAGATAACATATCAATGTTCTACCCTATTTTTTATTGTTTTGGGAAGAACCAATTAGGAAAAGACACATGTCATTGCAAGAGAAGTATATAGCACACTTAAGATCTGCGATGATATTTTGAGCATGTTATATAAATAACAGCCCCCACTAGTTGGGTAATACACGTCATTTGAAGATAGAGCATGGCTGAACACGAAAAGACGTGGTTTAGAGAAAAATGATGCTGAAGCGGTTAATAGGACATGTGTCTAAAGAGTCTGGAAGGCCAAAGTGGTGCTGAAGTTGTTGCGTAACTGATCGAACATGGGAAGAAGCATCTAAATGACTATCTCAAGGAAGTTTATGAATAGCAGAGGAGTTCAACGGAGCAAAGTGACTCATTGTTTCTTAGTGTAACCAGTAGCTATAATCTTTAGCTATAATCCAAGTTTATGTTTATACGTTGGATGATTTCGATTGAAATACAAGTAGTTCTTCTTCTAGAAAGGGGTTTTACAATTACTCTTTGCAATCGACTGTAAGTGTTTCCTTTTTGTTTGCTTTTGTATTGAAAGTCCTTTCATACGAAAGGTAAGTTGCAACCCATTTTGGGAGGATGAACCCTACCCTCCGATAATCACCTGATCATTTTAAACAACATCTTATGAGTGACTGAATATGCGATCGCTCTTCGGAGATCTCAGTCATAAAGGGTCAATTTTGATGTATCTACTTATTTTGGTGCTTCGGGTCAAAGTTGTTTGGCTGGAATCGAGTCACACAGTTGGTTCTGACACACTTGCGCATATCACAAACCCGCGCATATCACAAGCGACCAAATTTTGAATTTGATAGGCAACAAATTTTGGCATGACCAATGGGACACCTAATTTGGTAAACATACTGGTGTGACATAAGCTGAATCAGTTAATCTAACTGCAGAATATGAGTTGAAGGGTTACTTAAAACTCTTCTAGGGCTAATGAGGCCGCAACACCTTCTACACTGCCTTCGCTTAGGGAAACGCAGATGCAACCAGCACCTGAAATCCTGGGTTTGCCCCCAAACCCAATGTCTAATCCTCCAAATTAGGATATGACATCTTCATCTTGGAGCGACCCTCTTGAGGTGATATCAATCGGGCTGCGCGATATACAAATGAGAATCCAGCATATTACAGAGTAAGGGAGGGCTCAAGTAGAGCAATCGCGAATTCAGGCTGAAACCATCAACATGTGGATGGGTAACCAGACCAAGAATTTGAATCGGATGGGGGCTATCCTTGCCGAGAGGGTACTTAATGCAGCTCAACAAAATGTTGAGGTCAGTTCTGTTGGAAACTTAGTGCCAGTACCACCCCCATAACGGAATACGCATCCTGCTCTAATATAGGGTATGTAAAATACACCTCCGCCTGCTGAATTCATGCGACCTGAGCATGAGGCTAGAAACTTCATTCCTTAAGTTAGAAATCATGGAATGCATGGGGGCATCTTTTCCCTAGGAATATGCCTTACAACAGGGGATAATCTCTGGTAGGTCCATATTCTTCACTAGTGGCTGAACCTTAACATCTAGATTGTGATCAAGTTATGCAATTGGTCCAAGAAGTGTTAGGCCAGGTTCTTAATCGTATTACTACCTCGGTATATCACAAACCTTATCCTGAGTTGATCGATTGACATTATCCATTGGCCAGGAATTATTGACCAAATTTTACACTTTTCACTGGTGACACTGGTGACCATAGCACACATGCCGATTTACCATTTAATGTCGTGAATTGGTTAACAATGATTATCATAAGATACAGCTGTTCGACCATTCCTTAACTGTAGTGGCATTTACTTAGTATTATAATTTGTTGCCAAACTCCATCCAAACTTGGCAAGCGATGGAGGAGAAATTTCATGTCCAGTTCTTCTATGAAGACGGGAAAAGTTTTATGGACAATCTTGCACGTTTCGACAGTTGCCTGGTGAATTAGTCGAAAACTATATTACTTAATTCAAGAGAGTAAAAAGCGGATGCAAGGTAGTCACAATTGAGGCGATTTCGTACGACTCACCCAGAATGGTTTGGAATACAAACTCCGCAAAAAAAAATTATCAAGACAGAGTTTGTAGATTTATATGATTTGATAAGAAAAGTTTTCCGATATGAAACCATTCTTTAGAAAGGGGTAATGTAAAAGAACTCATCAGCTGGGACATACTACCATGATCCTAAATACGAGGTGGTTATGACCAAGGTAGTGGCCAAGAAGCTGTTTGTGTGTTTGGCATTGGTTAGAATTGAAGCGATTGCGCCGACCACACAGAAAACTCATAAAGTATATACATTCGATATTACTTGGGTTGACGAAATCTTTGATATCTTGTTGGCTGAAAAGTTAATTCAAATTCCCATTAACCATAAAATACCTACGGTCAAAGAATTAAAAAAGACTAAGTACTGTAAGTGGCATGCAATCCGTCCCGCTCCACAAACAATTGCATGGTTTTTCAAGAATATCATTTAGGACAATATTGACCGAAATGATTGAAATTCCCTAAAAAAAAGGAAGCAATGCTGATTGATACTAATCCGTTTTCACCTAACCTGAAGATCAACATGGCCATGGTCAATCTTCAGAAGATGGCTTGATCACGATAAAAAGTTGACCTTCAACCTCGTGATCACCAGGTTGTAGAGACATACGTATTAATAGGCGACCACAAATAAAAAAGCATGGCACCACACATTTATAGTGAACCAAACCTGTGCAGTCGATGCACAAGGGCGATCCTGCCGACCAAGCTTTTGCTTGGTTCGACTAGTCAGATAAAACCTTGATTTTCATGGAAGATCGAAGGATTAACCTCCTATCAACAGCTAACGGAGAATGTATTAGCCTCATATTGACTAGTCTCGAAAAGCCCCATCGTTGAGACGTAGAATGGTCAGACTCGTCCTATTAAGGAGGAGGTCTAGAGGAGGGGGAGTCACCCCAAATTCCCAACCATCCTTGAAGGAATGATCGCACTCAGAAGCGGCGTTGGCAGAGACAACAAGCTACTAAGAGAAGAGAATTGGCCGATGTGAAGAATAAGGTTTATCTAGTGGCCATGCAACCACACCAGTCACTGAGGATTCCCCACCCAGGGGATGTGCAGTTAGATGTGAATACGATTGATTTAGTTGTAAAATTTGTCTCAGATGATCTAGCTACGAGAAGGCAGCTATATGTTGGTAATAGGTAACAGATTAATATTGAAGACATGAAAGATATTGAAAATCTCTAGAGTGCGACCGAGCATCTTAATGATGAGTGCTTATTGGATAACGACATGTTGATTGAAGAGCTTCTTGTAACTGCTATTGTGTAAATCTAGCACCTGTTGTATTGTCAAATTTTATTGTGCCAAACCATTTAGTATTTGTATCATGCTTTGAGTTGAAGTGATCAGGTTCATACATTTTTAAGTTCTCTAGATCTTCATTGATCTTACCCACATCTTCAAGTTGAAGTGAAGCATGTTGAAGATCATGGTTTCAAGATCATATTCAAGAACTTAAGTTCAAGATTGAAGTTCAACTACTGGACACTAAAGATTTAAGAACTTATGCGTAACTCAAGCTCAAGTTCAAACTGAAGCTTCAAGTATCACAAGTATTCAAGAATTTGAAGCGAATGATGTTTCAAGTGTTCCTACTCACAAACAGGTTTGGATGACCCTAGATTGACCCTAGATTGTGTCATAGTCATTGCATATTTTTTGTGGGTCCTTACTTTTATTTATAGGTCATTTTCTTGACCAGTCTTAGACCTTGTTCGACTAGTCCTGGTACTGGCTTGACCAGTCTAAGAGTTTTCTCGACCAGTCCAAGGTTTGTTGCTAATTTTCAAAATTTTTTGTTGGACGCTCGACTAGTCCTGGAGACTTTTCAACCAGTCGAGTGAACAGTGCTCGACCGGTCGTGCAGTCTCGACTTAAAGTCCATCAAGCTTTTCTGGTCCCACTCGACCAGTTGAGTGCATTGCTTGACCAGTCGAGAAGGCCACTCGACTAGTCGAGTAAGCCACTCGACCAATCGAGTAACGGCCTTATCTTATCGCGCCAGAAAATTTGAAATTTTGTTGGTCCTTCGACCAGTCGAATCAACCCTTAGACCAGTCGAGAGAACAATATTTTCACCTATAAATAGAGCACGAATTTCAGAGTTTATTCATTCATTAAAGCAAAATCAAAACACCACTCTGAGAGATAAGTTTGTGATATTTTAAAGCTACTTTGTGCTCATTTAATATTCTCTTTAATTAGCTTTTATTATTTGATTTTGAGATCTCTATTCCAATCTTACTTTAAGAAGAGATTTTTGTTTTCTCCTTTCTTGAGATCAAAATCAAATCAAGCTAGCCCAGGTTGATTTAATTTAAAAAATATTTAGAAGTAAAACCTTTTCATCTGTGAGAGTGGACATTGAACATATTCTTCTACATCGGATCGGTTCTACCGGGCTTCTTCAAAGGAGAATTCTAGATAAGTACATTTACGTTTTATACATTCTTTATTTGATTTTTGAGGTTGTGACAGAAAAATCTCTATTTGGTTTTGTCTGAGGTGATCCAGAAAATTTCAGAGTGTGGGGTTTTTGGAATTGTGTAAGCCCAATCAAAGACACAATTATAAAGGTTTTAATGTGAACCTTAGAAAACCTTTTTCATAGTGAACGCTAATATCCCAAGGGAGTGAATATTAGGAGTGGAGTAGTTGTGTGGCTGTTTTCTAACAGTTGGTGTACGCACAAGCGAACCACTATAATTTCTGGAGTTGTGGTGGATGATTGAATGTACTTATGTGTGTGAATGTTGTAATTTATTTTCAACATTTGTGGTGAATGGTGTAATTTATTTTATGCACTTATGAGAATGTTGTAATAACTTAGTTTATTTTATTTGCTATTCCCTTTAACTATTTATTGGTTTGGGTTTTTGATACTTACAAACGTTCTAGTAAGGTTGTCCTGCCATAAGCCTTTGGTTTTTGGTGTTAGGTTGTCCTTAGAATTAAAGTTTGTATCAACCTCTCAAGACAAGTACATTTGAGGTTGCTATTTACTTGTGCTTTATTTACTATTTGATTGTGTTATCATTCTTTAAATTCAACATTTATTTTTAAATTTGGCATAGTCCTATTCACCCCCCTTCTAGGACATATTGCTCGGCCTTTTCAAGTGGTATCAAAGCCTAATAGTTTTTTTTTTATTTATTTGGATTCATTTCCTAAGCTAACTAATCTAAGCTAATAAGATGTCAAATTTTGATAGCCTCTCAATCACTAGGCCTCCACCTTTTGATGGCTCCAACTATGCCTATTGGAAAGCCAGAATGAGGATCTTTTTAAGGTCCATAGAGTAGAGCGTGTGGCAAGCCACAGTGACTAGATGAATCCCTCCTACCACTGAAGTTCTAGGCACTGATGGAACCAAATCTATGAAAGTTGCACCTTATTTTTCTTGGACCACACATCAGAAAAATGAGAGTAGTGCCAATGTAAAGGCTTTAAATGCAATTACTTGCGCACTATCACTGGATGAATTCAAGAGAATTATATCCCGTGATTCTGTAAAACAAGCCTGTGACATTCTAGAAATGACACACGAGAGTATGACTATTGTCAAGAAATCTAAACTTCAAATCCTCACCACTCGATTTGAGGAAATATGTATGGAAGAAAGTGAAACTTTCATGGACTTCTATACTAAGTTAAATGATATAGTCAACTCTATGTGGGGTCTTGGTGATAGTATCCGAGAAAGAAAATTCTGTGCAAAGATACTATGCTCATTGCCTGAAAGGTTCAATTCAAAGGTCACTGCTATTCAGGAACTTCGTGTTACAAATAATATGAGGGTTAAAGAACTAGTTGGTTTATTACAAACCTACGAGTTAAACTTTAAAGCTCCTAAAGGTAAGTCCATTGCCCTTAAGTCTTCTAAAAATACTTCTCATGAAAATATTAGTAATTCTAATTTTGAAAACTCTGAAGATGATTGACACTATTAGCCAAGAAGTTTTATAAGATTTTCAAAAGTAAAAAGAGGGTAGATTTTTAAAAACCTTTTGAAAAGAAAAGGATTAGATCTAAAACTTAGAGATCCATTAAAAACAACCAATGTTTTAACTGCCATGAATACGGGCATCTGGCAAACAAATGTCCAAAAAGGGACAAATCTAAAAAGAAAGGCATGTTGACTACATGGGATGAATCGTCTTAATCTGAAGCCTTTTCTGAGTCTGATGATTTTGAACCCGAGTTTGCTAATGAAGTCAAAGCTTTAATGACTCTAGCCAAATTCACTTTCTCAGACAGTTGTGATTCAACTAGTGAAGAAAATATGAGACATGATCTTGAAAATGATGAGGATTTACAAGATGCCTATGATGCCCTATATAAGGAAAGTTGTAAGATAACTGTAAAATTAAAACTTCAAAAAGAAAAGTTTTCGAAACTAAAAGAAATATTTGATTATCTAGTTTTAGAAAAATTGAACCTTTCAGATTGTTTTGAAAAAGCTAAGTGTGATTTAGATTTCAAAATATCCCAAGTTGAAAATCTCTAATCTGAAAATGAAAAATTGAAACTAAAAGTCTCTTCTCTCTTGAGTATGAAGGATACTTGGAGGTATGCCCAAGGTGATCCTAAACTAGAAAGACTTTTAACCAAATTAAGGAAATATGGCGATCGATCTGGTCTGGGCTATAATAAAAATACCCCTCCTAAATATAAGACTACTCCTCCTAAATTTGTTAAAGGAGAGTCCTCTAACTCAAAAGGGAGAAGTTTGAATCAAAATAGTTTTAAAAATCCTAAAACTTTTCAGGCTAAGAAACCTAAAAACAACCATATCAACTATAGAAATCAGAATCATAACCCCTTAGCTGAGAAAATTGTGGATCTACTTAACGAGCTTCTAAACTCTAACTCGAATGGTAGAATATACAACAACTACAAACATAGAAAGACCAATTATACTCCAAAACCCAAAACAGTAATAAAATGGGTTTATAAGGTTGCTTGTTTGGTTGCCCACACTGCTTTCAAGGCTTTGAGTTAATCAAAGTGGTACGTAGATAGTGGTTGCTCTAGACACATGGTGATAAAGATTTGTTCACTAATCTTAAAGATATGACTAATGGCTCAGTCACATTTGGTGATGGTAGCAACTGAAAGATTATTAGCCAAGGTACGGTTCAACTCTTTAATCTTCCTCCATTTGAGAATGTGTTATTTGTAGAGGGCCTTAAGCATAATCTCTTAAGCATTTCTCAAATTTGTGATAATAAATATAGCGTCAAATTCACCAACTAAGGGTGTTAAATTTCTAATGAGAATGGTTCTGTGATATTAACTGGTCACAAAACATCTGAGAACTGCTATATAGTCAGTGATTCAAGCTCGTCTAAGTTATCGTGTTACATGGTCCAAACCGATGAGATCGAACTATGGCATAAACGCCTACAACATGTACATTACCGTAATCTTTATAGACTGAGAAAAAGTGAAGTAATCAGAGGTTTACCCAAGATTAAGAAATTGGATAAAGTTTGTGGCGACTGCCAGATTGGAAAACAAACTAGGAGTGCTCATAAGAAAGTGAATTCCAATGCCACATCCAAACCCCCTGAACTTCTCCACATGGATCTCGTTGGACCGACTAGAACGGAGAGTTGAGGTGGTAAGAAATATATACTAGTCATAGTAGATGATTTTACCAGGTATACATGGGTAGTTTTCATGAGAGAGAAATCTAAGACTCTCGATGAAGTGAAAAGGGTACTCAAGCATATCCAAACTGAGAGGAATCACATGTCACTAAAATCCGCAGTGATCATGGTTTTAAATTTGATAACAACAGTTTTGAGAAGTTCTGTAGCGATCATGGAATATCGCATGAGTATTTTGCACCCAAGACACCTCAACAGAATGAGGTAGTTGAAAGGAAAAATTGAGTACTTCAAGAAATGGCCAATGTGATGCTAAATAGTATGAAACTTCCTAAAAATCTTTGGGCTGAAGCTGTGAACACGGCGTGTTATATCAGTAACCATGTTTATACTAGAAAGTCTAATAATAAGACCGCTTATGAACTATGGTTCAATAAGAAGCCTACTGTTAAATACTTTCGAGTTTTTGGTAGCATGTGCTACATTTTGCGTGACCGGAAAAATTTAGGAAAATTCGACACTAAGAGTGACGAGGGTATTTTCCTAGGATATGCGCTAAATAGTCGAGCGTATCGTGTTCTCAACAAGAGGACCGATGTTATTCAAGAATCCATTAATGTGGTTATAAATGATCACTTGAATACACCCGTCTCAAGTTTAAAAGATGATGAAGTCCCTTTATTTGATAAACCAGACTTTTCATCTAGTCAAAATGACCCTGAACTGCGGTCAATTAAAGACCATCCAACTGATCAAATTCTTGGGAATCCTCTCACTGGTATGCGCACTCGTAGACAATTAGAAAATATTTGTAATTATGTGTGCTTCACATCCCAGATTGAGCCGACCAATGTAAAAGAAGCTCTTGCTGACGAAAACTGGATTATAGCTATGCAAGATGAACTTAATCAATTTGTAAGGAATGATGTATGGTACTTAGTTCCTAAAGCTAATGATAAACACATTTTTGGAACTAAATGGATCTTTAAAAATAAGTCTGATGAACTTGGTAACATTATAAGAAACAAGGCTAGACTAGTTGTACAAGGGTACACTCAAATAGAAGGCATCGATTATGATGAAACCTTTGCCCCAGTAGCTCGTCTTAAATCTATCAAACTATTTATATCCATTACTTGTTACAAAAAGTTCAAAATTTACCAAATGGAAGTTAAGAGTGCTTTCTTGAATGGTGATCTACATGAAGAAGTATATGTAGAACAGCTTACTGGTTTTGAAGACCCTAAACATTCTGATCATGTTTATCGCCTGAAAAAGGCACTCTATGGATTGAAACAAGCTCCCAGGGCATGGTATGAGAAACTGACTAAGTTTTTTCTAAGTCATAACTTTATAATGGAGAGTGTTGATAAGACACTTTTTGTAAAGAAACACAATGATCACATACTAATAATACAAATTTATGTTGATGACATTATCTATGGATCTACTTGTTCTAACATGACTGTTGAGTTTACAGATTTAATGAAGTCAAAACTTGAAATGAGCATGGTTGGAGAACTGAACTATTTCTTAGGTTTGCAAGTAAAACAGCTTCCTAATGGGTTCTTTATCTCTCAAACCAAATACGCTCTAAACTTGGTTAAAAAGTTTGGATTCGAGAGCGGTAAAATTTTTGATACTCCAATGAGTATGACTCTTAAACTCTTTAAGGATTTAACAAGTAAAAGTATAGATCCTAAGTTGTATCGCAGCATGATAGGTAGTTTATTATATTTCACTGCGAACCAACCTGATATTGCATTCAGCATAGGAATCTGTGCTAGATATCAATCAGACCCTAAAGAGTCCCACCTGATTGCTGTAAAGCGCATTTTAAGATATGTCGCAGGTTCGGCAAACTTGGCCTCTGGTATTCTCATGATACTAATGTTCAATTAGCCGGTTATTTGGATCTTGATTGGGCTGGTAATATTGATGACTGCAAGTCAACTAGCGGTGATGTTTTTATGTCGGGAACTATCTAGTTTCATAGTATAGTAAAAAACAAAGTTCCGTATCACTTTCCACAGCTGAGGTTGAGTATATTACAGCTGGTAATGTATGCACTCAGCTTGTATGGATGAAAAGGATGTTAAGTGATTACAGATTTGCGCAAGATTCTATGGTATTATATTGTGACAATTCTAGTGCAATTAACATTTCCAGAAATCCAATTCAACATTCACGAACTAAGCATATTAACATTAGATATCATTATATTCGTGAATTAGTAGAAGATAAGATTATTTCTGTGGATTATATTCAGACTAAAAATCAACTTGCTGACATATTTACAGAACCGCTTGACAGAAACAGGTTTGCTAAGTTAAAATTGGATATGGGTATGTGCAATATGAACTGAAATGTTTATGTTTATTTGTAATATATTGTATATTTTTATTTTATTTATTTTTATAAATGTTTTAAAATTTTAAAAATAATGAAAATTGCTGAATTTTTGTAGTGCAAGACTAGTCGAGTACACACTCGACCAGTCATGGCACGACCGGTCGAGTATGTACTCGACCAGTCGAGTCGCTCGGGTTTAGGGGTTTTTAATGTGCAAAAACCACTTTTTCTTCATTTGTTTCATCTTCCCCAACCAGCCCTACCACGACTGGTTGAACCCACCTTCGATTCCTCCTTGGTTAGTGCATCATTTTCGATTTCCTTGTGGATTTAAGTTCTTTGCACTTCCATTTCCTTATTTTTGTAGTTTATTTCAAGGTTTATAGTGGTTTGTTGGGTTTTCTTGCTAACAATTTGATTTCCTTGAAACCTTTCTTCCTTTCTTGCATTGCCTATATTCCTTGTCTTTCTTGTTGCTATGGAAGGTCAAAATAAGAAGAGACCCACTCATGGTCCCTCTTCTTCTCGTTCTGCTCCAATTACGGTGTGCCATCTTCAGTCACCCGAATAAGACCTGGAGTATGTGCGGGATATACGTCTTCGCAACGTGATTGTTGAACAGACAGTTAACTGTAATCACTTGGAACTTTTTAGTATTGTTCCCCTCCTTCAAGCTGTAGGATGAGATAATATTTTAAATTGGGGCGGTTCGGCATACCGTTCCGTTGCGCAGACCATGTTTTCTTGCATAACTGACTTCTCTTCTGAGAATCTAACTTTTACAATTACAACCAGAAAAGGTCCTATTGAAGTAGACCGTCACTTAATATCTGGATTAATGGATCTTCCAGTTCATGATGACGAAATTCCTATTTCTACTCTTGTAGCAAAACCTTTTGAGTCTGAGAAAAGAATGCTCACTAGAGTGTTATGCAACATGAATGTGGAATGGAGTTCCGGGAATGCGCTCAGTTCCAAATTTATGTTACCCAGATACAAGATTCTCCATTGAATTTTTATCTCTAATGTCTATCTTAGGTCTGGTAACAAGACCGAGCTCACTACTTTTATGGCTCACATCCTTCACTCTATTGTTACTGGTGTCTCTGTATGTCTCACATCTCTTATCTGTTACATCATGATTCATTTCAGTCTCCATATAGGTCATAATGATATACTATTTGCCTATCTTATGACTGTCTTAGCCACCCATAGTCTTGTGGCTATGTCTATTGGAGAAGCTCCTATTAACCATCTTCCCTTCAACAACTCGAACATAAATAAGATGAATTTGAGGTTGGCTCCATGCCAAGTTGATTTGGGTACTAGAGGAGTAGCTGAAGCAATTGAAGAGGAGGATGATTTGCTTCCAGATGATGTCAATATGGATGACATATTTGATGAGATTGAGTCAAACTCTGTGGCTAATCTAGACTTTCAGCCTTCTGACTTTGATGAGTGTTTGTGACCCCTTGAGGAGAAAGTAGAGGATATGCATGTGTCCCAAGAAAATCAATTTAAATGCATGCGCAAATATCTTAGGCGCATCAATAAGGGACTGCATCAGATAGATCCTTTTATTCTTGCTCCATCATCTGGATCTGATTAGCTATTTATTTCTTTCTGGACATGTATTAATGCTTTTGGATTTGTGTTGGGATCATGTGTGTTGGGATATTTCTTGGACATACTTTTACTGTTTAGTATGTTGACTTGATATTGTGCTTTCGTTTATATTTTGATTATCATGGTGATATTTCCTATCTTATTTCATTTACTTGTCTTATCTTTTTCTTTCTTTCCTTTGTCTTTTTGTGACAAAAAGGGGGAGAAATGATGTGTGATTGTGGAATATGAAGTGTAATAGTATGAATTTTTTTTTTTTTTTACAGGTTCTGCTAATCACCTCTCCTGGATTGAGGGGGAGTAATGAAATGAGAAGGAGATGTGCGGAGATGTATTTATTGATCATTTATTAATCATATGGTGCATGATTCTTTATTGTGCATGTATGGTGCATGATTCTTTATTGTGCGTATAACTTGTGCATGATTCTTTATTATGCATGATTCTCTTTATTTGGTTTTGTCACAAATTTGACAAAGGGGGAGATTGTAACTGCTATTGTGTAAATCTAGCACCTGTTGTATTGTCAAATTTTGTTGTGCCAAACCATTTAGTATTTGTATCATGCTTTGATTTGAAGTGATCAGGTTCATACATTTTTAAGTTCTCTGGTTCTTCATCGATCTTGCCCACATCTTCAAGTTGAAGTTCATAGTTTCAAGATTATATTCAAGAACTCAAGTTCAAGATTGAAGTTTAACTGAACGCTAAAGATTCAAGAACTCAGGCGTCACTCAAGCTTAAGTTCAAACTGAAGCTTCAAGTATCACGAGTATTCAAGAATTTGAAGCGAATGATGTTTCAAGTGTTCCTACTCACAAACAGGTTTGGATGACCCTAGATTGACCCTAGATTGTGTCATAGTCATTGTATATTTTTTGTGGGTCATTTCTTTTGTTTATAGGTCATTTTCTCGACTAGTCTTAGACCTTGTTCGACTAGTCCTAGTACTGGCTCGACCAGTCCAAGAGTTTTCTTGACCATTCTAAGGTTTGTTGCTAATTTTCAGAATTTTTTGTTGGACCCTCGACCAGTCCTGAAGATTGCTCGACCAGTCGAGTGAACAGTGCTCAACTTGTCGTGCAGGCTCGACTCAAAGTCCAACAAGCTTTTCTGGTCCCACTTGACCAGTCGAGTGCATTGCTCGACCAGTCGAGCATGCCACTTGACCAGTCGAGCAGGCCACTCGACCAGTCGAGTAACGACCTTATCTTATCGTGCCAGAAAATTTAAAATTTTGTTGGTCCTTCGACCAGTCGAACCGACCCTTAGACCAGTCGAGAGAACAGTATTTTCACATATAAATAGAGCACGAATTTCAGAGTTTATTCATTCATTAAAGCAAAATCAAGACACCATTCTGAGAGATAAGTTTGTGATATTTTAAAGCTAATTTGTGCTCATTTAATATTCTCTTTAATTAGCTTTTATTATTTGATTTTGAGATCTCTATTCCAATCTTACTTTAAAAGGGATTTTTGTTTTCCCCTTTCTTGAGATCAAAATCAAATCAAGCTAGCCCAGGTTGATTTAATTTAAAAATCATTTAGAATTAGAACTTTTTCATCTGTGAGACTGGACATTGAACATCTTCGTCTACATCAGATCGGTTCTACCAGGCTTCTTTAAAGGAGAATTTCTAGATAAGTACATTTACGTTTTGTACATTCTTTATTTGGTTTTTGAGGTTGTGACAGAAAAATCTCTACTTAGTTTTGTCTGAGGTGATCCAGAAAATCTCAGAGTGTGGGATTTTTGGAATGTGTAAGCCTAATCAAAGACACAATTGTGAAGGTTTTAAGGTGAACCTTAAAAAACCTTTTTCATAGTGAATGCTAATATCCCGAGGGAGTGGATATTAAGAGTGGAGTAGTTGTGTGGCTGTTTTCTAACAATTGGTGTACACACAAGTGAACCACTATAATTTTTGGAGTTGTGGTGGATGATTGAATGTGCCTATGTGTGTGAATGTTGTAATTTATTTTTAGCATTTGTGGTGAATGGTGTAATTTATTTTATGCACTTGTGGGAATGTTGTAATAACTTAGTTTATTTTATTTGCTATTCCCTTTGACTCTTTATTGGTTTCTGTTTTTGATACTTACAAACGTTCTAGTAAGGTTGTCCTGCCATAAGCCTTTGGTTTTTGGTGTTAGGTTGTCTTTAGAACTAAAGTTTGTATCAACCTCTCAAGACTAGTACATTCAAGGTTGCTATTTACTTGTGATTTATTTACTATTTGATTGTGCTATCATTCTTTAAATTCAGCATTTATTTTTTAATTTGGCATAGTCCTATTCACCCCCCCTCTAGGACATATTGCTTGGCCTTTTCACTTCTGCCTATAACAAAACTGTTGGAAGAAACCCCACTTAGTCCTTAAAAGGTAGGGGTGGCTCTGATAACGAAATGCCCAAGTACTATACCTACCGCCAAGAGTGCTAAAGAGCAACAAAATCTAGAAATGACTGGGGTAATGTTCAAATTGTGAAAAAATGTTTGGATCATTGCCACCATTCGTGGTGGACTACAACATGGTATTCACGCCTCCATCTAGTTTTTAGGCCAAACCATCTTAGCCTAACAAGATGGTAGGAGACGTGGAGGAACCTGGTCCTCCATTAATAATACAACATGGTTCCTTCTACTCAGAGGAGGGAACCAAGAATGTATCGACCATCATGACTGAGCCTGATACATTTTATGAGAAAGTGGCCATAGAAAGACCTGCCATTACTATGACCCAATACTTAAAGCCATTGTGTATATTAATCAATTTCGAGGGATGTCTAGTTACTAGAGTCTTGGTCGATAATGGGGAAGTTGTGAACGTCATTCCAGCAAGAATGATGGTAAAATTTGGAAAAACCAAGGCCAACCTAATTGCAATCGAGGTCACAATTAAAAACTTTGCCAAAGGAATAACAAAAACACGTGGAGTCCCACCTATCGAATTGATGGTTGGAACAAAGAAAGGTTGTCTGCTTTCTTCATGGTCGATACTTAATATAATTGTAATGCCTTGATAGGGAGAGACTGGATAAGCTTTCTCATGTATCTTGCCATCCTTGCATCAATTCATAAATTTTTTTGGAACCAAGGCAAGGTTGAATGGGTGCTTGTTTACAACAAACCATTCTTAGTTACATCAAATGTGGCCGGGGCCTATTTCTATGAAGAGAAAGTTGGGCCCATATGTTTCACTAGAAGAAATAATATGGGCACCCCACTGGAATATCTACCAAAGTTATTCTAAATAACATAGTGCAAGATATTGTTGCCATAATACGCCTAGATGATGAACTGCCGAAGGCTATAATACCTTGTCGGTCAATTTCACAATGTACTATAAAGAAATATCATGACAAGTTCACCAGGATGGTCGAGTTCATGACCAGAATAAAGAAGCTCAAGGAAAACTTAAGAGAATATGATTGCTTTATCAACTTGGTTCAACCTGTAGTACCAACCGATAAGGTAGGTAAAGATGGCATATATATGAAGGATCTAAAGAAAGCTCCAGAAAAGCTAGAGGATTCTCAAGCTCAAGTCTAGGATCCCTTGGTCAAATTAAATTTGGGAACAAAGCAAAATCTTAAGCTAACTTTCATCAGCGGTTGTTAGAATGACAAGTCTAGGTTAAGCTCATTGATTTGCTGAGAGAGTTTGCTGATTGTTTCACATGGGATTACCATGAGATGCATGGTTTAGCCCGAAACCTAGTTAAGCACATGTTTCCAATAAAAGAAGGGTATCAACTGTACAAACAACCACATACGTGGACGACAACAGAGGTTACCCAGAAAATAAAAGAGGAGATTGAATGACTATTGAAGGCAGGATTCATTAGGCCCATCAAATATGTTAAGGGGATCTCCAATGTGGTTCCGGTCATCAAGAAAATCGTAAGTTTCAAGTATGTATCGACTTTAGGAATTTAAATCAAGCCACGCCTAAGGATAAGTGTCCAATACCATTGGCCGATCACCTGATCGACCAAGCAGCTAGGCATCAGATATTTTCCTTAATAGACGGTCATTCGGATACAACCAAATAAGTACAACACCTAATGATATGCCAACGATGACATTCAAATGCCCTAGACCCGTGGGAACTTTTTACTGGGTGGTTATGACGTTTGGGCTAAAAAAATGCAAGGGCTACTTATCAAAGAGTAATGAATGCTATCTTTCATGATATGATTGGCCATTTCATAAAAGTATATATTGATGATGTGGTGATCAAGTTGACCAATACTGTATAGCATTTTTCCCATTTGCGCAAATCCTTTAACTGAATGAGGGTCCATAGGCTAAAAATGAACCCCATTAAATGCACTTTTGGGGTTTTAGCCGACAAATTTCTAGGATTCCTTGTCCGTCTGTGAGGGATCGAGATTTATCAAAACAAGCTAAGAATGATTATAGATGCTCAGCCATCGATGAATAAAATTGACTTGCAGCATTTTCTCGGTCAAGTTAACTTTATGCGCAGGTTCATTTTCAATTGTGCAGGAAAGATTAACGTGTTTTCTCCATTGGTGAAGTTGAAGCAAGGAAATGAATTCAGATGGGAAGAAAAACATCAGTTGACTTTCGATAAAATGAAAGAATACTTGTTGAAGCCACTGGTGTTGATGCCGCCAATCAAAGGTTGACTGCTTAAGTTGTAAGTCACAACTTCTACATAGTAATTGGAGCATTGCTGACGCAAAATGATGATGATAAAAAAGTTCTTGCAGTTTGCTACCTCAATCGGACATTGCTTGATACCAAAAGATGATATTCTACAATAGAAAAATTGTGCTTGTTGTTGTATTTTGCAGTCACTAAGTTAACATATTATTTACTAGACAGATCAGTTAATGTAATTGTAGTGTAAGACCCGACCCGAGTTCTTGTGTATGCATGTGTATGTGTAGGTATGCATTTCATTTTTCTTGGTCCCACGGTCCTACCGGTCGAATCCCGGCGACCCGCGACCATTGGATAGTGTTTGCGGTCATCCTTAACTCCGGTCACATTGACCCGACTCGGATCAACCCGAACCTATGCTATCTTGTTCGCATCATCGTTGCGGTTTTGACGACTCGTCTTGTGCGTCCATCCGATATATAAATCATAAGTTATGAACATTTCATTGTATGACCCTTGATCATGTGGCCCACTTAGGGTAGTGCATGTGACCCCACTCTTAGCACAAGTTCCAATGCAACACTACACACACCAGTTAAAATTCTATAGCTAACACAACCCAACCACACACACCACCAAAGCCTACCCTAACCTATCACTTTTGTTTCTCCTCCCATAAGGTAATCATTACTTTCTCTTACAAAAAAATCATTACCTCTCTCTCTCTCTCTCTCTCTCTCTCTCTCTCCTTATGTCTCCCTCCTTCTCATTTTCTATCCATTCTAGCAAATACCTCTCCCAACGTCCCATATTCCCCCATTTGTCTAGCCCTCAAAGCTCCAAAATTCCTCCAATTCCACCCTTAAAAACTCATCTTAACCATTAAACCCTCTTCCTTGGATCAAGATCTACATGGTGTGGAAGGTTGAGAGCTTGGTTTGAATGTGGGTGACTATATCTTGCTGATTTCCTTTTCATCTCTTGATCCTTTTATTTCTTCATGAATGGAACATATGGGACCCACCAATCCATGGTGGGGATCCCATTTGATCCTATGGATGTGGCCCTTGGCCCATCTTACATGCATGTAATGTTCTATGATGGGGCCATTCTCCATGGACCCCATCATGATGCATCTCATGATCTACACCATTCTAAGGTCATCTAGACCTTAAACATAATGTTGGGATGACATCCCAACCATCCATTGTGGTTATAGGCCATGCATGTGATAGATTTATGTTGTAAGTGTAAATCAATGTAGATGTATGAGTGTGATTGTTCTTGGGAGGGCCCATTAGTGGCGGGGCCCTATTCCCATGACCGGATTATCCTTCTCTCTTTCTTTTCTCTTATTTTAGATGATGATATGTGTGGCCCACTTGGTAGGCCTGAGATGTCCAAAAAATCCAGCAATAGCGGGACGCCCCTACCACCCTTTTTATGATTTTGGGTGCCTTATTTGATGCATGCAAATGTCTTGGCTTGAGGCCTTGATCTGGATATTTGTGGGGCCCACTAAGGAAGGCCACACCTCTTTTTATTTGCTGTAATTATCTAGTTATGGGCCGGTATGTCCAGCCATATATGGCTATATAGAATTTCTGGACTGTTTGTTTGAACTGTTGTAGTTGGTGTTTGGCATGGGATTGGTCCATGATTTCCACCCTTTTTCTTCTTGTTATGGGGTGTCTTTTGAAGGAGTGGACTCCACCTTGAAGTGTAATGAACCACACCTCCATTTTGCCCATCCAAACATACCCAAAAGGGCAGGCCCATAAGGGGTGGATGGTCCACCTTACTGGACCATCCAACCTTATAGAATGAGGGGAAAACACAAATTCCAGCTTGATTTCTTGAGGGGTGGGCCACTTTTGTGGACCCCAACTTGCTGTATTTTATGGAAAAAATATCAACCATTCATCCCTCCCCTCCTAGGAAAAGTTTGGGCCCACCTTATTGGGTGAACATTGTATGGGTAACAACATTTTATACAGCAGAAATTTTAATTTCCTACCTTGCTATCCATGAAATTCCTTCATGATTTTCTTGGGTTTATGGTTTCCCTAGTAGCCCATCTTATGGCCCATCATGTTGGGACCCATCTTGGGGAAGTGAGCCACCACTTTCATCTCAAAAAAATAATGTATAGCTGCTAGAATGGCAGCCCATAGCTGGACGTTCCAGCAGGGCTGGTGTCCTGCCATGGGCTGGCCGTGTACCCTCCTAAGGCCCCCTATGATGTATGTTTTATCCAGGCCACCCTCCATATTGTGGACCCCATGTGTGTGGCTCATCTCCCATGTGGGACCCACTTTGATGTGTTTATGGGGGGACATCCTAGCCCCTTGGACCGTCCACCACGGGACACCCAGGCCCATTGGGCTGCTGCTGGACATCCAGTCCAGTAGTATGGCCCACATGATCTATGTGTTTTATCCACTCCTTTCATCTGGTGGGACCCTCTGTGACATATGTGAGTTACCAGGGATTAAAATGATGGTATAAATTAATTATTATTGAATTTCCAGCAAGCCTAGATAGTGGGTGGGCTAGAATTTCAGCAATAGGCCCAAAGTTGCTACCCATAAATGTATGTCTTGGGGCAGCATGTCCCACTAGATTTGGGGATATTTTTATACATATCTTGCCCTATTTCTAATCAGGTTTTGGACTTAGTTAGTGCATACTTAAGGCCCACTTTAATTGGGTTTTTATTGGACCAATATTCATAGTTATTTATTGGGTTCCCTAGGCACATTGTCCTGGAACTTTCTTGATAGGCCCTTGACCTTTGGGCCTATATTTAACATACTATTGTGATGGGCTTCATGGGCCAAAATACTCAAGTAGTTGGGCCCTTGGTTGCCCATTAAATTAACCCCATACTTGGGCCAAGATGTGAGGCCCAACTCACTTGTTTCAAACATAAGAATTGCCCATATGGTTGGAATAATGGGCTGCCCATTAGGCCCACCACAATAAGTGGGCTCATAATCTTTATGGTTGGGCCCAAACCTTGCTTGAGGGCCCACCATGTTGCCTATGTGTTGGGCTTGGTGTATAGCCCACTAGGCCATGGATTGCTTAGGCCTTGGGCCTTGCTTTATATGCGTGTAGGTAGCGGGCTACCTTTTGGGACCCAGTTGAGGTTGGATGTCCTCCTTGGTGGCCCTAAGGTAGGCCTATAGGGTTGTTATAGGTGGTTGAAGGCCCACCTTGGACCCTTGATAGGACTGCTTCTTCTTTGGGCCTTTATGACCCTCTTAGCTCGTGGGCTACCCCAAAGTATTGGGCCCCCACTAGAGGACTTCTCCTTAGAATACATGTCTATGTATCTAGACCTTGTCCCTCCTTAGGAAGGAGGAATATGTTCCATGTCATCATCGCCAGTAGCGAACTTACACCATTATGACCCATATGCATCATTTGCTTGAATGGATTGCATTATGTGTGGTCATTGGGTTGATAGGATAGAGGGATGGAGTTTCTCCCCTTGTGCACATTGAGTGCTTGAAGCTAGTGCATGATCTGTATGTGTGACTCATGCATTGACATCGCATTTCATGATGATACTGCCCTTGCTTCATCAGGGCCTTGCCTCTACAGGGACATTCGTGGATGACCGTATGTGTGGACACCGGAAATGTTACTTGAGTATATAGGGTGCATAGGATGCCCATAGGTGAAATTTCTAAAACTTCCATGGTACCAAGGATCTGCCCCAACCCCTTGACCAAGTGGAAACTATGAGTGCACGAGGGCCTTAAACCGTTAGGCCGCGACTCCCACTGTCGTGTAGACAATTGGGTAGGGGTGTAGCCTTACCTGCGTAATGTAAGGAGACATTGCTAAGCTGAGTTTGACCAGCTCATAAATGGGTCCACTACCGTCGAGCCTTGTTGGTGATTGGCTGTCCATAGGCGGGTAGTGAGGTTCTTACGCTCATTTGACTGTGCGAGTCTGGAGAGCGGTAATCATCCAGTAGTGTAATTGATCCCGGTGATTTTCTTATGATGGAAATGTACTTGATATGAGATTGGATATGAGTACTGACATCACTTCACACCGCATTTGCATCGGCTACATAAGCCCCTTTATGCATCGCCTTAGTATGACACCTAGTACTCATTGCATTATATTCCTGACAAGCCTTGGTAAAGCTAGTGATACTGTCATTGATCATGTTTCCCTTCCTGTATCTCCTGTTATTCTTCTACGGACCATTATCACACACCTTCACCACCCGCTAAGCTTCTATAAGCTTATGCACGATTGATGCGTGCAGGAGATCCTAGGTCAGCATCGTAGCGGCAGAGCTTGGATTAGAGTTGAGCAAAGGACCCTCAGTGTTGCAGATCTTCTTCCTATTTCTTTCGTTATCAGATGTATTTCTTTTCAGCTATGTATTCGTAAAAGTTCAATTTATAGTGGATTTTGTGATATATCCCTTTGTTACTTTCAAGATTTACTTGCTGTGATCTTGGGTATGCTCGCATTTGGAATGATATACGGTTATAAAAATCCTCCTTTTAGGATCCCAGGATCGAAACCTGAGCCGAGAATGGGGTACTACGGAGGCCGTTGCGGCCAGAACCGGCCATCGGTTTCCTTGTGAGTCTGGTTACCGAGTCTGGGGCGTGACATGTAGTCACTGATTTAGTGAAATATATGTTAAATTAGCCAATTTTGAGTAGTCAAATTGGCAAATGGGTATTAACTTTGTTTAAATTTAATCTTAAGTATGTGCCTTAAAGAGTAGTAAAGGGACAGGTCATAGCAATTTTTTTGGCCGATCATCCATCCAACATAGAAAGTCATGAGGTGTTAAACTTGTATCAGGTATATTTGGCACCTTGGTAACTGATTTTTAATGGTTCAAGAACCAACAAATCATCAGGAGCTGGGATTGCTTTAATCACCCCGGATGGGAAGAGGCAGGATTTTGCATTCCAATTAGAATTTGAATGTACCAATAACCAAGACAAATACGAATATTTGGTGATCGACTTGAAAATGTTAATAGAATTAGGTGCAAGGAACATATTAGCAACCGGCGATTCACAATTAGAAATAAACCAAATGATTGGTTTATTTAAATGTACTAATGCTACACTTCTGCCATATCATGCTTTTGTATCCCAACTAATGGATAAGTTCGATGAGGTCGAATTGAGGCATGTAACCAGAGAGCATAATGTTGTTGATAATAAAATGACATAACTGGCAACTGGACTTCAAATCATAAAAAACGATTGCTGTGTAAAAGAGATCTTTGTGTAATGCCCCAAATTTCAGGGGTCGAGTAGGAACTCGGCTCCCAAAATTCCTGGCCATGTGTGCCTTATTGGGCTTCATAATTTGATGCATTTTGATTATTTCATAAGCAGTGGGGGAGTTTAGCAGACCATGAAGCATAAATCAACAACAGATTAATACCAAGTGTGACTATATAAATATTAAACATCCATGTCCAAAGGTAAAGTAAAGTAAAGACGGGAGGGAATAGCCCCACCAATACATCATCCCCAAAATGACTAGGACCTGGCCCGTGCCTTGCGATCATCCCTATAGAAGACTAAGGGGATTCGTTGAAGATCCGGAAGTATGACAACTCCTCCTCGTCATCCACGTTTTCTCCTTCAAGCGCGTCTAGCTTCGTAATCCCTGTGTCTAAGATAGGCTCTGGTTGGTGTTTTAAAACACCGTCCCAAAGTGGGAGTGAGTAGCTAACTTAATGGTACCATTAACAATAAGTTACACATGTTATCATATGGAGGAACAAATTTAAAAAGCAGACATTCGAGGAAACCTAATTACTCTTGTTAATGCAAATGCATGTATCAATGACATAATGCATGCCCTTTCCTCCAACACTCCCTCGAGCGACAACATCTAAAGATCACAATGCCCAACACTCCCTCAATGCGACCTTAACTGTTGAATCGCCAATACTAGCTAATACAATGTAATGTAGGATGTTAGCCAAGTTGATTAATTATGTCAATTCATCAAGCAATTTGGGAAAACTGGGGCACCCTGTCAGATTAATGCCCTATCTCGATCGCGTGACCCTAGCGGCCGAGGCCATATGGCTCTCGCGATCCTTAGCCCATTTGGGGTCGTCATTCTCAATATTAAAATCATATGAAGGTGGTTTGAGAAAGGGGTCTTTGTTCGTGGTCACTACGGGTAGGCTCGTCACCCCAGCGTAGGCCGACAGCTCAGGCATAGTGTCCCATACCACCATGTCCGACTCTCAAGACTTGTGGGCTGCAACTAGCGGTTTGTCAGTGGGTGCAAATCGACACAGGGTGCCTCAGGTTCAAGCAGGCGTGTACAAACATGGTTAACGTACACGGATGACCAACTGGTGGGCTAATTTATCCCCACGTGACAAACTACGAGCTGTATGGCTTAAGAGAAACGTCTCACGTAGTCTAACTACAGCCGACAATACGCAGTTTGACTAATCGGGCCAAATTTACCCGTGGGCGGGCCTATCAGAAGGGCTGCCCAAGAGGGTTCCGAATTGTTGGCTGATCCAAAGAGGGAATAGTGAATATATGAATATAATAAAGTAGAAGTTGATCTACTTGTAGTTGTCAGAGAATTAGGTATGTAGAATGATGAATCACATTCACTATCAGTACACAAGTTACTGTTTTATAAGAATTCAGGGTATTTTCTGATGGACATGTACATGGGTCTAGGTTTTAAGAGAACATGAACGGGAATGATCACTATAACTGAAGACAGGATGAATATAAACATACTTGGAAAATATGGGTAGAGACATGCGTCCGAATTTATTTTGCTAGCTTTGTAAAATTAGGGATATCATAACCAAGAATTCCACATTTGTCAACAAATCAACAATGCAGGCAGCTAATTAACCAAATCCATACATATGAGGGACATGAAACCAAATTCATCTTGTAAAATCAGCAAATTTTGGGAATATCATACTTGTAACTTCACACTTAACAAACAAATCATGCAATGCATGTATCAGGGAAGTTAAAACCAGAATTTCTCCCCCAATTTGGGAAATTTACATGCATAATTCCGAATTCAGCCATTCCACTCCATGGAAGCAGCATGCAAGGCAAATTATCAAACATAATCACTAAGATTTGTTCTAGGTATGATAATAGGCCACCTAGAGGTAATGGTTCGCACCTATGGTCGGTTGGAGGTTCTTGGAGTTGTTCTAGCAGCGCTGGATCCGTGAAAGCGTCGGGGCCCTATGCCAGAGGAATTGGCATGTTAGGACACATGCAAGTGGCCCGTCTTACGAAAATTTGAGGAGAGATCGAGTGGTTACCTTCTAATCGGCAATACTCTACCTCTACGGTGGTAGGGCCGTGGTTTCTGACGAATGGTGGTGGTAGGGGAGGGGGATTACTCAATTCCCAGCTCCCTCCCTCTCACAACTCCCCTTCCTCTCTCGCTCTCTTTTGCTGGAAATGTGTTGCGGGAGTGAGGGAAAGAGAGTTGAAGGCTTATATAGCCTGGGTTTTTGCCCAACTGGCCCTGGGGTGGCAATTCCTACCACAAGTGACCCTTTAGGGCACACTTACGGTTTTTAGGGCTGCCCTGGTGCCCCCCTTGCCCATCTGTGCCATGGGATGGGTGTCCCATAGTTTGATGAGGGGCTGTCCAAATTTTGATGGCAAACAGACGCGAAAATTGATCTCAAGGGTCCGATTCGTGATTAACGGTCACCGTCCTTCGATCAAGGGTCAGATTTGGTGGACAAGGGTAGGGAAATATCTTCGACCTATGGTGCAAGTTTGGGTGAAATCTAACGGTCGGAATGTCACCATTTATTGTCCTAAGTGGCGGGGCTAATTGTTTTAAAAATTTAGATCTTAAGCTATTACTTGGGAGAGTTGTGTTTCACAAGTGTCGGCTGGACGGCGCAAATCATCAATTTCTAGGCATTGTTTGAGTCCATTGCCCACGAAGGACCACAAGCCCAGTGAGGTCCATGGCTTCCCATAGTTTCGGATTTATCTTCCCCTTTTTGGGCATTGCACGGCCCGTACAGATAGTCGCCAAATATCATTGGGCAGACCGGTTCTATGGCCCCGTTCGACCCAAACACATTCAGACTTGATCACATTAGTGGCTTGATTTATTTTAATTTAATGGTGGTGGGCCTCGCACGTGTGATTGACTTGTGTGGTCCTACGACAATCCACTCGTGGACGCCTTAGGACACCGTTCTGATTGGCCCGAGTGTTACAATTTACCCCCCTTATAAATAAATTTCTTCCTTGAAATTTGTAACTGTTCGTACTGCTTAAGCAGGTATGGGTAGTGCTTGCGAATCTCGACCTCCGTCTCCCAGGTGGCTTCCTCTTCGTAGTGGTGTGTCCACAACACCTTTACTAGTGAGATCACTTTATTTCGAGGCACTTGATCTTTCTTGTCTAAAATCGAGTGGGTCGGAGGATATAGGTGACATTTTCTTTAAGCTCCACGTGCTCTCATTTGATGACATAAGTGGGGATGGGGACGTATTTCTTCAACATGGAGACGTGGAATACATTGTGTATCCTTACAAGGGGCGTGGGCAAGGTTAAGCGATATGCGATAGGGCCTATGTGTTCAAGGATCTGGAAAGGCCCAATGTATTGCGGAGTGAGCTTTTTCTTTCTTGCTAAAATGTAGGACTCATTTCATTGGTGAGATCTTTAAGAACACGTGGTCCCCTACTTCCAAATTCTAGGTCCCTTCATGTAACGCCCTGAAATTCGGGGGTCGAGTATGAACTCAACTCCCGAGTTCCAACGCATCACTTATGCAACATACACAATGCCGGTTAAATGTTGTCTGAGTTAGCGCAATAAACATGAATGAGATAAACCAAAACAGTAATTCATACTCCAGTTTAATTGCATTTAAAAACAGCGGAAGACTGAAATTTTATATTCAAGTATGTAAAGTAACAAAATTTTCTGAACTCCAGAGTATGAGTACTAGCTGAGCACCAATATACATGTAATGTTTGTAAGTCAAAAACCCAAAATACATCCTCAAAAGAGGCCCCGAGAATCCTGCGATGCAGCCGGCCTAAGCGTAGCCGTCAGAGTACTGCATGAAAGAGAACTCCTCCTGGTCCTCATCAACGTCGGGCTCTGGCTCCTGAACCAAGGCGCCCTCTAACCCTGCGACAGAGTCTGGTTGGTGTGTACAACACCGTCCCGTAACGTGGGAGTGAGTAGCTAACTCAGTGGAACAATAATGCATAAGATAACATGTTATCAAATCAACCAAGCAGTAATGATAAGGCAGTATAAATCAAGCATTTCTATCTACTCTTGTTAAATGCAAAAATGATATGACATGATGCCGTATGCCCTTGCCAAACCACCCTCAAGCGACATCATCTTACGTTCGCGAATGCTTACTCCCTCAGTGCGCCACATCTACAAAGCACATGCGGTGCGATGATGCTCATGTTTTCCAAGTTTTTATTAGTCCATTTCAATCAGCAGTATTGGAAAACTAAGATACCTCCCTTGTATCATTCCCAACATGATCCATTCTAGGGTCGTCAATCCTAGTTAATCTCATACGATATTATGGTTTGAGAGCATAGTGAAGGCATCACAAAGGGCTCGTCGCCCGTCAGCACGGATACAGTCTCACCGTATGCGGCTCAATTGCTGACCGTCAGCTCGAGTACAGGTCTCACCGTACTCGGCTCAATCACTAGCCGTCAGCTCAAGTACAGGTCTCACCATACTCGGCTCAACTCACACTCTAGTTGCTGTGAAAGACAAGCGGCCAATCACAGACCTTGGAGTGTACTCGGTGATACCACGGAGGACTCGTCGCCCGTCAGCACGAGCACAGATCTCACCGTACTCGGCTCTCGCCGAAGTATCGACAGCTCGAATACAGTGTCCCATACCACCGTATTCGGCTCACGAGATAGTCGCGCAATGGTCACTAAGGGGAGGCACATGGCCCCAGCATAGGCCGACAGCTCGACCACGGTGTCCCATACCACCATGCCCGGCTCATGCGTCTTAGCGGATCTAGGTACCATGGTTAACCGGGAATCACCGCTGGTAAGTTTGGTACCCTAGGTTCAAGCAGTAGCGACCAAACAGGGTGAACACACAACTACACTTCGGTTTCATTGGCGAGCCTGACTAGCTCGAGCGCACCACAAGTTGAGCGATATGGAGCGCAAAAGCACTCCGCGTGGCCAACCACTATCGCCAACCAAAGTACGACTCGGGTTCGCCGGACCCGTCCTTTGTGGCGACATGAATCTCAGCCACAATCACAAGTCTGGTACCGAGTGTTTGGACTATATTCATAGTCCCAAACTCAAACAATTTTCATCGTTAGCATGTGAAATAAAGCATGATAAACAAGCAATACAAGCATGTTAGTAGGCATGTTATAAAGCATGAAGTAAAACATGAAGTCAAGTATGTTGCAAAGCATGTTGTAATGCATGTAATAAAGCACTATCCCCATAGGGATACACTTGTGTGTGCAATACAATTAAGTGGTTGCGGTGAACCACCGCATGGAGGGGATCCTACATGTCTCTAAGGGAGTTGGAAAACCCATATCAGCGCCTATCTAAGGCACTAGTACATATACATGTACACATACATGCACTTATACAAACACTTAGAATACACTTTTCCAACATACATGACGTATGTTAGGCAAGTTCGTGATTGGGCTGTCCCTAAGCCTCGAGAGTATTTTTCCCGTGTATATCATAATCATACGGCAAATAATCATCACAATTATATTTCCAAAATCCGCACGTATGCGGAATTTCTGGAATACACAATTTCCACATATATGACATTTACACATGAACATGTATTTTTGCGATCCCTTTCGCCAAACTAGCATTTTATCCACACATGATATAATCAAACATTAAATAAACATGTTAAAATTTTCTCAACAAAAATACGTATACGGTATTTCTACGTATATCAAGAGTATGTAAAATTCCATATTCTTTATCGCTAATCGAAACAGGAAACGGAAAGCACTTTGTACATGTGCATTTGCATGCAGATCATGAATCTATCATTATCTGACATTGAAAGCGTTGAATACCGTAACTTATACGCTTAGAGTCCTCACCTCAGCCCTTGGAATTCCAATGAATCAGCAAGAGGGTTGGTGCCTCCGTATACGGGAGTTTCCTAGCCTAAAGAGCGCATTCATTAGTCTTTCCTTAACCTATCACTAATCAAGCTCAAATCAGACCTAGGGTAGGGTTTCTTACCTTCAAATGGGGTGGAAACCGCGGGGAATCCCTTGGAATAGAGCGGTGTAGGCCGTGGGAGAATGGAAGCAGCAGGAGGAAGATCGGCCTCGATCTCCACAACTTTCTCTCTCTTTTCTCTCTTTCTCTCTAAGGGTTTGGACCCAAATTCGTATGGCTGTGAGAGGGGCTGTTCTAAGCCCTTTTTATAGCCTAGAACATGTCCAAAATAGACTCAGGTTCAAGGGTGCTGCATATATAGGCAGTTCGCCACTTTCCAATCTCAAAGGGGTGTTCTGGTAGCCCTCTTTGAGCCAAACGTCAGACTTAAGCTCACCCTCTGCGGATCTACGTGGGATTACGTTTTCGACTCGATCGGAATCCCAGATCGCACGTGGCGGACCACTTTCAGTTTAACGGTCCGTGGGCCACGATCAGAATTTCTGAGTACATGTAAATGTTCCTGAAATTTTTCTTAATCCGAGGGTGTAATTGGTCTGATTCCGACGGTCAGGTTGCTTAATACTGACGCGCAACCGAAAGGTGCCAGATCACTATTCCAGATATTTTCATTTGGATGGAATAGTGGTTTTTCACACTCCCTCGCTCCGGAGTGAAAACAATAGCCGTGGGACATCGGAATCATCTGATTTTTGAGATGATTGTCAAGCCCAGTGGGGCGGTCCTGGTTCCTTAGCTTCGTGTTAATCGGACTCCCGATGTGCGATCTAGACCTCATACGAAGTTTCGTTTCAGTCCCGAGAGCAGACGAGTAATGAGTTTGGCTCTAGACTTTAGGGTAACCTAGAGTCACCAATTCTACAAGTTTTGGGTCTTGCAGATCGTATTTAAAGCGATCCCAACGGATTTCATGATTTACCGAGTTTAGTACTTAGTTAACTTTGTTAAATTTCTAAAGGATTTAACCCTATGTGATTTCTGGTCGAGGTGGTACTCGGCCCAATGTACGGAAATTTTCAGGTCGTTACACTTCATCTTGTATCAGCATAGTTCTTCTGCCTACTTTGGGCTGTTAAGAGACGCCGCCGAATAATTTCAATCTTCTCGGTGGTTGTTTGTACTAAATCAAGCCCTAATAGGCTTTTCTCGCCAATCTCTGCCCAACAATGTGGAGCCCAACATGAGCACCCATATAAAGTTTCATAAGGCGCCATGCCAATACTAGCTTGGAAGCTATTATTGTAAGCGAACTCGGCATAGGGAAGGCAATCATCCCAACTGTCTAGGAAATCTACTGCACATGCTCGCAGCATATCTTCCAATATTTGGTTAACCCGTTCTGTCTGCCCGTCTATTTGTAGGTGGAAGGCAGTGCTGAACTTCAGTTTCACCCCCATTGCTTCTTGTATCCGTGTCCAGAATAGAGATGTAAATCGGGTATCTCAGTCCTACACAATTTTCAAAGGAACGCCATGAAGTTGTATTATTTCCTTAACGTATAATTTGGCTAGGTCGTCGGCTAAGTTAGAAGCTCGGATCGGAAGAAAATGAGCCAATTTTGTCGATCTGTCCACGATCACCCAGATCGAATCGTGTCCCTTCCTTGTCTTGGGCAACCCAGAAATGAAGTCCATAGATATGAAATCCCATTTCCATTCGACTATTGGCATGGGCTGCAAGAGACCTGGTGGTCGATGGTGCTCGGCTTTGACTTGTTGGCAGGTGAGGTATTGAGACACATAGTCAGCTATCTCTCTTTTCATATTGTCCCACCAATAATTTTGCTTAAGGTCTCGCTACATTTTGGTGCTCCCTGGATGCATTGCTAATTTGGAGTTGTGGGCGGCACTCAGTACTTCTTCCTTTAGTCTGGGATGGTTTGAGACACAAAGGCGACCCCGGAATCGTAAGCCTCCATCAGAGCCGACTCTCCATTCGGACTCATTCCGGTCTCTTGCCATTTCCCTCATTCTCTTTAACAATTCATCGCCCCCTTGGGCCTCAATGATTTGGCTATCAACCAATGGCTGAGCGTGGACGTGGGCTATGGCCTCGTATGTTTCTTTCATTGTCAACTTCATGTCGAAATCTCATACGAACTCCACCATACTCCATTCTTTTACCATCAATGGGGCTACAAATTCCAGTGCCCTTTTACGGCTCAAGTCATCCGCCACCAAGTTGGCCTTGCTTGGATGATATGAAACTTTGAATTTGAAATCTTTTAAAGTCTCCATCCAGTGACATTGTCTCATATTCAAGTCTCTTTGGGTAAAAATGTATTTGAGACTCTTGTGATCGCAGAAGAGCTCGAATTCTTCCCTATAGAGATAGCGCCTCCATAGCTTTAAGGCAAAAATGACTGCTGCCAACTCGAGGTCGTGAGTGAGATAATTCTCTTCATGCTTCCTCAATAACTAGGAGGCGTAGGCGATGACCTTATCCCTTTGCATAAGTACGCGGCCCAATCTCACTCGGGAGGCGTCCGTATAGATAGTGTATTTGACTCCTTGCTCAAGCAAAATGAGTACCGGTGCCTACGTCAACTTATCCTTCAGTTATTGGAAGGCCGCTTCTGTCACGCCCCAAACTCGGGAACTGGGCTCACAAAATTCCTGATCTCCGAATCAGGTGCCGACAGCCTCCGTAGTACCCCATTCTCGGCTCCCAGCGTTCATACGCCAGATTCTGATCCTGGGATCCTACAAGGAGGATTTTTCAATGTACATTTAACTCATAATAAGCATAACCACAAGTTTACCCAAGTCACAAAGGCAACATCATCATCACATATCCACTAATATAAATAGTTGAATACAGTGCTAAAAGGGAAATACATATGTTAAAAATCAAAGCTCCATAAGTCCGCTGCATGCTCCCCAGCTCAATGATGTTGTAACCTGACGCCACCTGCACGCATCAATCGTGCATAAGCTTATAGAAAGCTTAGTGAGTGGTGAAAGTGTGTGAGCAAGGTAAGTGCTAAGTAAGCAATATCAGATTAAGTGGAAGTACTGACAAGTCCATGAGTCATACAATATCAGGGTACACAATGCAAATCAGTTATGCAAATGAGGAGTCAAAGTGAGCCAAATATTAGATGTCAAGGATACAATGCCATAAATCATACAATATCGAAATAAGCGAAAATATACTAATAAGTCTATGAGTGCCATTAGCCGTACCAAGGCTATGCGTTGTAAGGCATGAGTACTAATGGCCATATCAATGCAGAACATGGCAACCCAACATGCTAAGTACTGTGGATGCAATGTAATATGTGGTGCGAATGAAATGACCAAGCTGTAGCAAAGTCGGGATGATAGTACGTAGTATCGCAGGTTGTGGGGTCCATCATAAGGGACTTCTATCTAAACCAGTCCTATACCTAAATTTGGATAGTCAACTCAATGTGGTGAACTCCTGATCTCAGGTTAGTTGCGCACCCAACCAAAATTCTGGCCATGCGAAGGTACACAACAATTAGTTGCGCACCACCAGCCCGAGTGGATAGTGAATGAAACGAAAGCATGAGTATGCAACTCCTACTCAATAAGTCCACATATTAATATGGTTCCTTTCTAGGATCATCACCGGGGTCTAGTACACTCCACGCCACCTGCCACCCCATCAAGTGCACAACTGGGTAAGTGGAAGAGACCTCACTATCCACCTGGCTAGTAGTCTGCCAATACCTACCTGGCTTGTTGATAGCAGACCAATTCCTTGAGCTGGTCAAACTCAGCCTAGCTATGCCTACTCCCTCGGGCGGGTAAGGCCACACCCCCTCCCAACCGACCACGACACAGTGGGAGACGCGGCTTCCAGGTATTCGGCACTGGGGCGCTCATGTACATCCACTCGGTCTTGACGTTGGGGCGTCCTCTGGTACCAAGAGGGTTTTAGGGATTTTCACCTAGGGCCATCTATGGCAGCCCGATGCTCGAACCAAGCATTTTCGGTGTCCCATCTGGCCATCCACGACATGCCTGTGGAGGCTACGACCCTGATGTCATTAGGGCGCACAGTAATCACAACCTACAATGCAAGATGCATGAGTCATACAATCCAGTCATGCATCAATCCTGCGCATACCGTGCGCTCATGTGAGATATCTCCACCTATCAGAGAGTCTCATAACAACCTGTCCAATGACATATGCAATGGTTAACCACATCTCATAACAAACATGCAGATGATGCGTATGGGCATGTATCATGATGCTACGCGGTCACATACTCATAATCAGTATTAATAACCGACATCGACAATCAACCTTGACAATGTGGACATTTAATCAACATTGCCCCCAGGAATGACTCATATAGAGCCTAACATACAATGGACTCATGGCCTCACACCAGGGCCAAATATACAACACCATGGACCTCACTCAAGAGCTTAATACACATCATGATGGGCCTCACTCATGGGCCACATTTATATCAAGTGGGTCGCATCTCATGGGTCTAATATACATCGCAATGGGCCGCTCCCACGGGCCTAATATACATCAAGTCGGGCATCATCATATGGGCCGGAAATATATCACAATGGGCTATGTCCCATGGGCCTCGAATACATCATAATGGGCGTCGACAATCAGAATCGGCCTCAACAATCGAAATTGACACTCTGAATCGGCCTCGATACTAGGCCTCGACAATCGAAATCGGCTTATACCATTGGCCTTGACAATCAGAATCGGCAATCGGCCACGACAATCGAAATCGGCAAATCGGTCACGACAATTGGAATCGATCGATAATCGGAATCGACAAATTGGTCACGTCAATCAGAAATCGGCAATCGTTCATGATAATCGGCCTCGATCGCTAATCGGTGATCGACCACGACAATCGGAATCGGTCAATAATCAGAATCGGCAAATCAGTCACGTTAATCGGAATTGGTAATCGGTCATGATAAACGGCCTCGATCGCTAATCAGCAATCAATCAAGTCAATCGAAATCGGCAATCAACCATGATAAACGGCCTCGATCGCTAATCAGCAATCGGTCAAGTTAATTGGAATCGACAATCGACCACGACAATCAAAATTGGCAAATCGGTCACGACAATCGAAATCGATCGATAATCGAAATCGGCAAATCAGTCACGTCAATCAGAATTCGGCAATCGATCACGATAATCGGCCTGGATCGCTAATCGGCAATCAACCACGACAATCGGAATCGGTCAATAATCAGAATCTACAAATCAGTCACGTTAATCAGAATCGGTAATCGATCATGATAAACGGCCTCGATCGCTAATCGGCAATCGGTCAAGTAAATAGGAATCGGCAATCGGCCATGATAAACGGCCTCGATCGCTAATCGGCAATCGGTCAAGTCAATCAGAATGATAATCGGCTACGACAATCGAAATCGGCAAATCGATCACGACAATTGGAATTGATCGATAATCGGAATCAGCAAATCAGTCACGTCAATCAAAAATTGACAATCGGTCACGATAATCGGCCACGATCGCTAATCGGCAATCGGCCACGACAATCGAAATCGATCAATAATTGGAATTGACAAATCGGTCACGTCAATCAGAATCGGCAATCGGTCATGATAAACGGCCTCGATCGCTAATCGGCAATCGGCCACAACAATCGGAATCAATCGATAATCGGAATCGGCAAATCGGTCATGACAATCGGCACCGATAATCAGCATCGATAATCAACACCGATAATCAACATCGATAACAGCGTCGGCCTCAGTAATCAGCACCATTAATCGGTAGATAAATAAAGCGAGGTCCATAGATGATCAGCCGATCAACCCTAGTATAAAGATAGGCACTCAGCCGTGGTTATATCAAATCCGATGCACGGAGCCATCCATCTACGGTGAATGGGGCCCACTTATTTGGGTTAACCCACTAGGGGAATGATGAGAATGCGCCTAACAAGGCTTAAGGGAAGGTCACAATGTGGACATCCAACCATCATTACCAATCAATGTGGACATCTAACCAACATTGCTCCCAAGGAGTGGCCTACATAAGGCCAAACATATAGTGGGCCCATGGCCTCACGAACAATCATGATGGGCCTCATTTACATTACATAGGCCTCGTCATACGGGCCAACATACATCACATCGGGCCTCGAATACACACAACAGGTGGGCCTCGCATCAGGGCCTCGAATACATCTAAATGGACCTCTTATGTCAAGCGGGCCACATCACATGGGCCGCATTATATGGGCCACACCAACGAGCTTCATGTACATCAAATAGGCCGCATTAATGGGCCTCATGTGTATCCAATTGGACCCACCCTTATGTATATTCGAGAGCCAACCTATTCATAAGTTAACATAGAGGTAAATGAAGTGCAAACACTATCAGCTTAATTGGAAACTACAATGGCCCTTAGTAGTTTGAATGGTGGATGTCACAGTCCACTATTTAAATGGTGGGGCCCACTTGAACTTTAGATCAGACTCACCCATTTTCCCCTGCTGTAAATGACCTCACAAATGGTTGGACAACATGGATACAACACATGCATCATGGTGGGCCCCACTGTCAAAACAGTGGACGATGTAGATAAAGCCATACATCATCAGGGCCCACACCACGTGGATGAAACACATACACTCGGAGCAGGTCCCATTGCCAGAAGAGCTTGGAATGTACACGTACATCCCGTGGACCTGCAGAACTCTGGACGGTAAGAGAGAGAGAGAGAGAGAGAGAGAGAGAGAGAGAGAGAGAGAGAGAGAGAGAGAGAGCAGCTACGTGGCTGCTTGTACGAGCAGCATGGCTACCTTCTTCTTCTTTTTTTCTTTTTTCTTTTTCTTTTCTGAAACAAAACAGAGGTGGGTCCCACGTAGGGCCCACCACAGGCATATATAATATATATATTATATAAATATAATATATATAATATAATATAATATATAATATATATAATATAATATAATATATATTGTATATCTAACGTCCAGGCTGTCCAAGGCCTGGACAGTAACATACATCATGGTGTTGCCCCACACATGGGGTGGGTCCCACCGTCCAAAGACGGTGGACAGCTAGGATACAACACATACACTATGGTGTGGCCCAATTGAGTGGATGGACGATGTGGGTGGGTCCCATGGACCCCACCGTCCGTTCACACCACTGTTAGCCACTGAACTAGGGAACATACCCAAACCTCAGCGTTGAAAGGAGGTATCTTTCACTTAGTCTGCCACTTGAGCTTTGGATCTGGGTGAGTTAACACGTTAAGGAGGGCCCCACACGTGGGGTGGAGGGCGTGGATGGGTCCCATGGACCCCATGTCAGTCCACACTTCCCTTGCTAGCACACCTAGTGTCAGTGCACACCTCCACTATTAGCACACCCACTGTCAGTACACTACATTGTCAGCACACCCACGCCAGTCCACACTTCATGGTTAGCACATGTCCAGCGTCCCTAGACGCTGGACAGTGTAGATAGAACACAGGCATCATGGTGGGTCCCACATGGTCGTGGCCCACCTGATGTGATCATTATAATATTTGTGTTTCTCCCACATCCAGGCCCACCCAAAGACGGTTAGTAAGGTGAGCCCTACGGATGGGATGACGTGGATCATACATCATAGTGGGGTCCACAATACATGAGAAAGAGAGAGAAGAGAGGAAGGTGGAAAGAGAGAAAGATCGGAGATAACGGAGGGGCCCCGCCACTATGGGTCCCTCATGGATACAAGCATACATCAAAGTGGGTCCCACTACATGTGGCCCTTTAATCATAAAAAATGTAAATGTGGGACCATGATCACCCACCATCCACTCCTTCTTGCTCCCTTGGCTTCCTTTGCTCCTTAGCTTCGATCCTAACGGAGGAGATGGAGTTTGGATGGTCGAGATGGGAGATGGGATGGTAGGAAGTGGGCCACATATAAAACTCTCTCATGGGGGTTTGAAATTGCTTGGACATGGGATTTTCTCTTGCTTGGGAAAGTGATTTGAGAAATGAGAGAGAGAAGTTTGTAAAGGGAGAGAGAGAGATGAGTGATGGAGTGATGGATGTGGTGAGTGATGGGTGTAAGAACTTTTTGACTTTTAGGGTAATTTGTGTAAGAAGGGTATGGGGGTGTAAGAAACTTTTGACTTTAGGGGTTGCTTGGGGATGGGTGTGAGGTGATGGTGTACTTGACCCTTGATGGGATTGATTAATTGATTTGAGGTGACATGTTGTAGAGATTCTCTTCGATTTTGCAACGAACAGTGTTTTCCTCGAACTGAACGCGGGCCCACATCTTCTAGCCTGGGTATCGCCTCGGCGCGTGAGACACGGCGTTGGAACCGCGCGATGGTACAGTCGCAATGGTACAAGTCTCAGATTAAGCCGACTCAAATCTACGGGATACGACTTAGGGTTGTACGTAAACGTTGATTATAGGTCGCAGGTTACTGGAATTCGACGGGAAGGATCGCGGGAATTGACGAAACAGTACGGACTAGGATACGGGCCTTACAGCTTCCGCCCTTTCGTTCCAGGAGAACTTGACGTCTTTTCGGGTGAGTTGGGACAATGATTAGGTTATTTTTGAGAAATCCTTAATGAATCGGGGGTAATATCTCACCAATCCAAGGAAACTTCTTACCTTAGTAACTGAGCCCGGTTGTTTCCAGTCTTGCACTGCCGCCACCTTGGCCAGGTCCACGGAGATGCCTTCCTTGGACACCATGTGTCCCAAGAATTAGACTTCTTCTTTCCAGAAGTCGCACTTTCAGAATTGAGCAAACAATTGGTTTTGTTCGAGCTTGTTAAGGACCGCTCGCAGGTGTTCTTCATGTTGACTACGACTCTTCGAGTATACAGGTATGTCATCGATGAACACGTGACGAATCTATATAAGAAGAGTCTGAAGACTCTATTCATAAGGTCCATGAACACAGCTGGCGCGTTTGTGAGTCTAAAGGGCATGACTAGGAATTCGTAATATCCAAAACTGGCCCTGAAGGCTGTTTTCGGTACTAAAAAGGCCGAGCTATATGTCCTAGAGGGGGGGCGGAGGTGAATAGGACTATGCCAAATTAAAAAATAACAGCGAAATTAAATAAATTAAATACAGATAGCAATAGACAATCCCACAATGCTGAATTTAAAGACAACCTCAAATGAACGAGTATTGAGAGGTTGATACAAATGTTGTTCTAAGGACAACCTTGCACCATAAAAACCAAGGGTTTATGGTAGGACAACCTTATTAGAACGGTTTGTGTATCAAAAACTTAAACTGATACAGAGAAATAAAGAGATAAATAGCAAGAAAGGAAATCTAAGCCATTACAACATTCCCACACATCCACAAAAGGATTACAACATTCTTCACATATGTAAAAAGGGAAATTATAATCATCCACAAAAAGAAATAAACATTCAAGCCACAAGACCAGAAATTATAGTGGTTTGATTGTGTGTACACCAACTGTTTAGAAAAATAGCCACACAACTACTCCACTCCTAATATCCTCACTCAGTGGATATTAGCGTTCACTATGAAAATAAGTTTTTCCAGGTTCACCTAAAACTCTCACAATTGTGTCTTTTAAGTGGGTTTACACAATTAAAAAACCCCACACTCTGAGTTTTCTGGATCACCTCGGACAAACCAAAACAGAGAGATTTTTCTAGCACAATCTCAATAAAACCAAAATACAGAAATTTATAATAATGTAAAATACCTGGATATTCTCTTTGATGCAGCCCGGAATAACCAAGTCAGAGTAGAAGTTCAACGTAGAAGTTGAAAGTCCAAACTCACTTATGAAATGGTTCTAAGTTCTAAATTGATTTTAGATTTAAAGCACCTTGGGCTAGCTTGATTTGATTTTGATTCCAAGAAATGGGAATACTTCAATCCATCTTTCAAATAAAATTGGAATGCGAAAATTCAAAATCAAATGCAAAGAAAGCTAATAAAAGAGAATATTAAATGAGCACAAATAACTTAAATAAATGACTAACTTATCTATCAGAGTGGCGTATTGATTTAGCTTGAATTAAATAAAAAACTCTAAAATTTTTGCTCTATTTATAGTTGAAGAAATCACGTTCACGACTGGTCTTGTGGACACTACGACTAGTTGTAGGACCAACAGATTTTTGAGATTTGGGTGCGATAAGTGAAAGCCGTTCCACGACTGGTTGTAGGCCCTGCACGACCGGTCGTGTGGTCTCCACGACTGGTCATGTGGAGCCAGATTTAGTCGCTGGACTTTGAGTCGTGGCTGCAAGACTGGTCGAGCTGTGCTAGGACTAGCCGAACAGAGTCCAGGACTAGTTGAGAAACAGTCTATTCACTTATAAAATGAGTCAATTGAATTATGTATTCAAAATGACCTACCCTAAAGTCAATCTAGGTCATTTATACCTGGTTAGTGATGTATGAACATTGAGTCTTCTTTTTCTTCAGTTGATAGTCGTTCTTTGAAGTTCGCGAAGCTTGAGATCTTGTCATAGGATGAAGCTTGAAATTGAGACTCTTGAAGCTTGAAATCGACTAACATTGAAGCTTGAACTTGAGTATCAAAGTCTAGGAACGTTGTCTTGACTTGTACGAAGCTTTGAAAATCTTGAACTCTTGAATCTTGAAAGCTTGAATTCACAATTGATGTTGTATATAAACATGAACAAGTACACTTACCTTTGAAGTTCTTGAACAAAAGACCCTTGTCTTTGAGAGATGCACAGACTTCATTATGTAGATGAGCTACACAAGATACAAATTCCAAGAGAGGTTTTGACACTACAAAATTTGACAATTATAGGAGCTAGAAACCATAACACTTATAGGTACGACTTCCTTCCTGACTCACAGTTGATGGTACCCGGATTGCAAGTTGATCTTTGAGAAATACTGGGCACCTCTCAGTTGATCGAATAGATCATCAATTCCTGGAAATGGGTATTTGTTCCTCACGGTGACTTAGTTCAACCTCCCGTAGTCTATGCACAACCGCAAGGTGCCGTCCTTCTTCTTCACAAACAAGACTGGGGCTCCCCAAGGTGAGACGCTGGGTCGGATGAAGTTCGATTCTAGCAGGTCATCAATTTGAATTCTAAGTTCTTCCATTTCGTACGGGGGCATGCGATAGGTCGGAAGGGAGATGGGCGTGATGCCCGACACCAAGTCTATGGTGAAGTCAATCTTCCTTTGGGGAGGGAGTCTCGATATGTGCTTGGTCGTAGCCCTTTTCTAAGGAAGCATAACACAAGACTCGATGCGGATAGCTGACCTGGACTGGAAATGTAAAGGACGAGCCATTGTCTTCGTGGATCGTCACCGTCCGAGTCTCGCAATTGATCTCGGCTCTCATTGCGGTGAGTTAATTCATGCCCAAGATGACGTCGTAATGAAAAACCTTTGTAACAATGAAATCCACATGTGCCCTCTTATCCCCCAAGTCGATGGGGCAACCTCGACACATTGATGTAGCTTCCGAGAAAGTCCCGGCTGCCGCGATAATTCTCACTCCCAACATGGGAGTGGTGGGTAGTCCTAGATGCTCGACGGTCGTGCATAAAATTAGTGACGTAGTGGACCCAGTGTCCATTAGAAGAAATATAGGGGTACCTCGAATATGGGCGTCACTTCGAATGCTGTAGGCGTGGGCGTGGCTGCATTCATGCCTTCTATCACCAGTGCATGAACTCGGGTTAGGTTGGGCTGATGCATAGGCCATTGTGGTGGCCTATTATGAGACGCAGGCGGCTGGCGGAACTATTGGGCTGGTACCAAGGCTCGCCTTCAATGCAGTGGAGGGGCCAAATCGCCTTGGTGACCTGATTCAGCCAAAACTCGGCCTCTTCGGGGCGATGTGTGCCGGCAAACATGGGCGGCCTGAGTCTCTGAAACCGCTCAAATAGATTACTTCGAGTGGCAGTCGTCCCGGGTTGATCTGGCAGGTGTATGTTCATGTGGTGGGCCATGGTTGCCACCAGAGTATTCAGCGTTTGTTGCTGCTATTGCATAACAAGCAACATTTGCTCCATAATGCCCGTAGTTGGGGCTGCTCGGTATGCAAAAGTTGCGCCCTGAGTTGGTGGCACTTCTGGAATATTGTCCGGGACGACATTCCCTGTATTAGGCTAATCAGCTGCCCTCGGGCAGCCCTGTTGCTCATTTGGTCTAGTGCGGTCCCTTTCGTCCAATCGCCAAGAGATAGGCGAACTAAACGACCGTCACCCTGAGGTCTCATTTCCTGAAAGATATTCGCAAAAGGTTTAGTACAATCGAGTTTATGGATATAACATCTAAGCACATACGCATTACAATGGAGATATCATCCGAGTACTAATAACTACCATCAACATTTCAAACATCATGAAAATTTAAGAAAATCCAAGCGTTTCATTAAGGCAAAATGTCAATGATACATAAGTTAACACATTATATGCACTGCGAAAGAAAATGTTGGAGTCGCTGGTAGATGGAAAAACATAAAGAAACTATGACCTAGTCAAGTAGAGTAGTTCTAAATACTACTAACAACTTGGGAAACTAACTCCTACGCTATGCTACTAGTCTTCCGAGTCTGGCGAAGGAGGGGGTGCTCCCTCTTTCTATACACAACATAGTATTGCCTTCACAGTGTGTGACAACTTCTCAATTCTCCTCTTTAGGTTCCCTTGGTTTTCCTCTATCTTGGCCATTCAGGCGTTGAGCGCGTCCAGGCCCTTACGTTCACTTCGAGTGACAGGTGGCTCCCTATCAGTTCCTTGGGTCTCTTCTTCTCCTTCTCCTTTACCCTCTTCTTCTTCCTCATCTTCTTCTTCGTCTTCACTTTCCTCTTCTACTTTGTCTCTGAATTCTTCGATGCTGGCCCTACGCTGTTTGGGGCCCATCTTCATGTGATTCAGGGTGTTCTCGTCGATCATCTTAATTGGGCGGGGGAGTTCATTTAGTTGCCTATACCTGTAGTTGTGTGCTATTTTGCTGATTAGATGGCCAAACGAGAGTGCTATTTTGTAGATTAATTGTATGTGCATATTTGGTGGAGTAGGCGGTAGTCAGGGGTTAAGTCTAAAGACTTCATGCTGCTTCCCCTCCTCCACTCAATGGGCTTGCCACACAAGAGTCGAGTATGAGCTTTTCGATCAGGTTATCTTCATGGGCATGCACATTTCCACGTTCCACTCCAAGGATTCGAGTGATGACTTCTACGCCAACGTGGGCCTCTTGCATGTCGAGGACAATGCTGAAACCGAGCGGCTCGAGCATAGGCTTCTGCATGCATGCATAGAAGGTTTGTAATAGACCCTCAGTGGCCCGATACTTCCCTTCAAACATCGGACCCTAGTCATTCTCTAGGAGGTGGTCGAGCAAATGATGTTCGCCGAACAGTTTCTTGTCCACATGTGCCTCAAATACAATCTTTCGGTCTTTAAACCTACCGAACTCGATGCTTGTCGGTGCTACTCGTGTGGGTGAAGCTAGAGGGTCGAAGTCTCGTTTCGACCTCTACTCAAGGCTCGGCCCTGCACCACTATCTTGTTTCTTCTTTGACTTCCTCTCGCGGCCCGGCCCTGCTTGATCGGGGGCTGCCCGCTTCTTTCCCATAAGAGACAAAACCATGAAAATGGAGAAAAGTGAAGAAATTACCTCAAGAAAGGCCACAGAGAGGGGTTCCCTCTTCCTTGGGCAAGGATGGAGCAAGGAATGGAAGATTCTTAAAGAAAAGGCCTTGGGTTAGTGTGTTTTAGGGAGATGAGGTGTGTGGGCCCTTAAGAAGAAGGATTTGACTCAAAATGGGGAAGAAATGAGTGGCCTTAGGTGGTTGTTGGAATGGGTTGGTGGTTTTGAGGATTGAGATGGATTGAAGGGAGGATTTGGGACTTAGGGATTTGGTTTTTGAGAGTTTGGGATGGGAATGGGGTGAGGAATGAGGGTGAAATGGGTAGAAATGACCCTAGGGAGAAGCCCCTAAGGCTTTTAAGGAGTTAGGAGAGGCAAGGAGTGGGGTCCCCACGTGTGGGAGGGCCCACCCGATCTTGGGGTCGGTGGTGGCCCGCAGTCCTGGCGGTGTCCTTGCCGTCTGCTGGAGGTTTTGGCGATGGCCCACCCCAAACGGCAGTGGCTCGCCACTTGGCCATTTTCTTGGTCCGTGGGGTTGGGGCAATCCCCTTATCGTGTCGATTCGGCCCGCCAATGATTGGGAACGTAGATTGCGTCTTAAACGCGCCTAGAGAATTGATTTAGTGTTGGTGGTGGCCCTTCGAGTTCGAAGGGCCATTCGTTTGATGGCCCAGGTAGGCCCGGAGTCCCTCAGGCTCGAGGTAGAGACGCCTTGGCTCGCCAAAATCGAAGCGGGGGTATGTCTCATATTCGAACAGGTTGCCAGACGTGCAATACATGCGTTTGGGGTAAGGCAAGCTACGTAACTCTTCTATATGGGGCCGAGTTGGAACTCGACTCCCGAAATTCCCGGGTGCCACGTGTACCCTATTGGGCTTCAGAATTTGATGCATTTTGATTATTTCATAAGTAGTGAGGGAGTTTAGTAGATCATGAAGCATAAATCAACAACAGATTAATACCAAGTGCGACTATTTACATATAAAACATCCATGTCCAAATGCAAAGTAAAGACGGGAGGGAATAGACCCACAAATACATCATCCACAAAATGACTAGGACCCTGGCCTGTTCCCTGCAATCAACCCTACAACAGACTAAGAGGATCCGCTGAAGATCCGGAAGTATGACAACTCCTCCTCGTCATCCACGCTTTCTCCATCAATACTAGCTAATGCAATATATTGTAGGATGTTAGCCAAGTTGATTAATTACGTCCATTCATCCAGCAATTTGGGGAAATCGGGGCACCTGGTTAGATCAATGCCCTATCCAGATCGCGCAACCCTGGCGGCCGAGGCCGTTTGGCTCTTGCGATCCTTGGCCTGTTTGGGGTCGTCATTCCCAATATTAAAATCATATGAAGGTGGTTTGAGAAAGGGGTCTTTGTCACTTCCTAAACTCAGAAACCAGGCTCACAAAATTTCCGATTGCCGAATCCGGTGCCGATAGCCTCTGTAGTACCCCATTCTCGGCTCCCAGCTCCTATACGCCAGATTCCGATCTTGGGATCCTACAAGGAGGATTTTTCAATGTACATTTATCTCGTAAGAAGCATAACCACAAGTATACCCAAATCATAAAGGCAACATCATCATCACATATTCCCTAATAAAACCATTTGAATACAATGCTGAAAGGGAAATACATTTGTCAAAATCAAAGCTCCAGGAGTCCGTTGCATACTCCAAGCTCAATGTTGTTGCGACCTAACGCCACCTGCACGCATCTATCATGTATAAGCTTATAGAAAGCTTAGCAGGTGGTGAAAGTGTGTGCACAAGGTAAGTGCCAAGTATGCAATACAATGCCATAAATCATACAATATCGGAATAAGCGAAAATATTGACAAAATCATGAATCATACGATATCAGAGTAAGCGGGAATATACTGGTAAGTCCATGAGTGCATCAGCCGTACCAAAGCTATGCGATGCAAGGCATGAATGCTAACGGCCATATCAATGCAGAAACATGGCTACCCAAAATACGATATGCCGCGGATGCAATGCAATATGCGGTGCGAATGAAATGACCAAGTTGGAGTGAAGTCGGGATGATAGTACGTAGTATCGCAGGCTATGGGGTCCATCACAAGGGACTTCTATCCAAACCATCCCATACCTAAATTTGGATAGTAAGACTTAATGTGGTAAACTCCTGATCTCGGTTAGTCGCGCGCCCCTACCGAAATCCTGGCCATTGCGAAGGTACACGTAACGAATAGTTGCGCACCACCAGCCCTAGTGGATAGTGAATGAATGAATGAATGATTATGCAACTCCTGGTCAATAAGTTCACATATCAGTACCGTACATCTCTGGGATCATCACTGGGGTCTATTACACTCCACGCCAGCTGTCGTCCCTATCCGAGCGCACAACTGGGTAAGTGGAAGACACCTCACTATCTGCCTACCAATATCAAGCCCGGTTTGTCGATAGCCGACCTATTCCTCAAGCTGGTCAACTCAGCCTAACATATCCTACTCCCTCAGACGGGTAAGGCCATACCCCCTCCCAACCGACCACGATACATTGGGAGACGCAGCCTACTAGTATACGGCCCTCATGCGCTCATATATATCTATTCGGTCTAGACGTTTGGGCGTCCTCTGGTACCAAGAGGGTTTAAGGATTATTACCCATGGCCATCTATGACGGCCCGATGCTTAGTAATAGATTTTCGGTGTCCCATCTGGCCATCCATGACATGCCTGTGGAGGCCACGCCCCTGATGTCGTTAGGGCGTACGGTGGTCATACCACAAAATGCAAGATGCACGAATCACACAGTCCAATCATGCATCAATCCTGCGCATACCGTGCGCTGATGTGGGGTAACTCCGTCTCTCAGGGAGTCTCATAAATAACCTGCCCTATGACATATGCAATGATCAATCATATCTCATAACAAACATGCAGGTGATGCGTATAAGCATGTATCATGATGCTATGCTGTCACATACTCATAATCAGTATCGACAACTGACACCGATAATCAGCATTGATAATCAGCCTCGACAATCGAAATTGGCCTTGATAATTAGCCTCGACAAAGGGCCTAGGGGAAGGTTACAATGTGGACATTTAACCATCATCGCCCATCAATGAGGACATTTAACCATCATCACTCCCAAGGAGTGGTCCACATAGAGCCAAACGTATTGTGGGCCCATGGCCTCACACAAGGGCCACATATACATCACATCGGGCCTCAACACATGGGCCATAAATACATCACATCGGGCCCCAACACATGGGTCGGGTATACATCATATTGGACCTCAAACATGGGCCTCATATACATCAAGTGGGACGCATCGCATGGGCCTTTTACATCGTAATGGGCCGCATTGCATGGGCTAATATACATCACAATGGGCCGTAACAAAGGGCCTCAAATGAATCATAGAGGGCCTAGGCACATCAAGCCGGACCTCATCATATGGGCTTTAAATACAAAACAGGTGGGCCCCATCACATGGGCTAAAAATATAAATAGGTGGGCCCCGCACATGGGCCAAAAATACATCATGATCGTCACACCCCAAACTTGGAAAACGGACTCACAAAATTCTCGATCGTTGAATTCGGCGCCGATAGCCTCTGTAGTGCCCCATTCTCGAATCCCGACACTCATATGCCAGATTCTGATCCTGGGATCCTACAAGGAGGATTTTCAGTATGATTTTTTTTTTTTGTAATGGAGCATAACCACAAGCATAACGAAGTCATAAAACAACATCACCACATATCCACTACATCAAAAACTTTAAGTACAATGCAGAAAAGGAATACAAGGTGATCAAAAAGCTCTAAAATAATCCGACACGCACTCCTTCCTCAGTGCTGCTGCGATCCAATGACACCTGCACGCAACGGTCATGCATAAGCTTACAAAAGCTTAGAGGGTGGTGTAAGTGTGTGCGTAAGGTGAGTGCCAAGTATATAATATCATAGTAATGCAGAAATATGCGGTAAGTTCATGAATACTATCAGCCGTACTAAGGCTATGCGATGCAAGACATAAATGCTATCGGCCATACCAAGGCCATGCGATGCGAGGCCTATGTAGCCAAATGTCATATGCACGATGCAAAATAAGCATGCCAGTCCTCATCAAGTACACATATCAGTACAGTTTCTCTCTGGGATATCACCGGGGTCTAATACACTTCACACTGACTGCTGCATCCCTAGTCGCACAACCCAGTAAGTGGAATAGACCACACTATCTGCCTGACCAGTAGTCTCCCAATACCTACCTGGCTCGACGATAGTGGACTCATTTGCGAGCAGGTCAAACTCAGCCTAGCTTACAACCCCCTCACTCAGACGGATAAGGCCACACCCCCTTCTAACCGACCACGACACAGTGAGAGACGCTGCCTACTGGTATTCGACACTCCTGCGCTCGTGTATCCACTCGGTCTAGACGTTGGAGCATTTCCTGGTAGCAAAAAGGTTTTGGGACTTTCACCCAAGGACATCCTAAGTGCCCACAGTGCTAGAAACAAGTATTTTCGGTATCCGATACGGTCATACACGATGTGCCTATGGAGGCCACGATCCTTATGTCACTAGGGTATACAATAATCATGTCACACATATGCGAGATGCATGAGTCATACTATCCAGTCATGCAACAATCTTGCGCGTACCATACGCTCATGTGGGTAACTCCTATCAGTGAGTCTCATAAGTAATCTGCCCAGTGGCATATGCTATGATCAGTCACTATTCATATAAAGCATACATATGATGCGTATGACATGAGTCATGGAATTAAACTAAGCATGTTATAAAGTAATGAACTATCCTTACAATGCAGATGGGCCTAGACGGCCTACACACAACAAGTATGGGCCTATAAATGGGCCCTAAGGAGAGTTATAATGCGGACATTTAACCAACATTATTCTTACAACGTGGGTGTCAAACCACCATTTCTCCCAAAGCATAGCCCGCCATCAAGATCATCACATAAAACACGGTGGAATCACATTACAATGGGCCTTATGTACATCCCATTGGGCCTCGACCTATTGGCCTCCAATACATCAAGTGGGCCGTATCACATGGGCCTCATATATATCAAGGTGGGCCTTAACGGACGGGCCACAAATACATCAAGATGGGCCTTATCACATGGGCCTTATATATATCAAGGTGGGCCTCAACGGAGGCCACAAATACATCAAGATGGGCCTAACCACATGGGCCTCATACATCCCCAAAAAGAATCATATGGAAGGATCATTTGGACCATACCACAAATAGTAGTGGAGATAATAATTCTCACGGTTAAATAAATCACAGGGCCCACTATAAAGTTTATTTTCCAACTAATCTAACCATAAGGTCATAAAGACCTGGATTAAGAGGGAAAACAAATATCATATTGGTCCAGACCCTATACCCTAAGGGTTTTTAATGGTGGACATTCAAACTCACTGTTTTTTGTAATGTAGTCCACCTGATCCTAGATTTGTCTTAATTTTAGTCTCAATCCTTAAAATTATCTTTCAAAATAGTTTGATGGTTTGGATGCAGCACATGCATCATGGTGGGTACCAGAGGGATGGACGGCATAGATATAACACATACCTCGTGCGTGGGGACCACATGGCCTGGGGATGTCAATATAGCAGTTATTGTGCTGCTGTATGCTTGCACCAATCAACCCTCATGCAGGTGTGTAACATCCCGAAAAATCGAGGGTTGAGTAGTAACTCAACTCTCGAGTTCCAGAACATCACTTATGCAACATAGATAATGATGATTAAATGTTGTCTGTGTTAGTACAATAAACATGAGTGAGATTCTACCAAAACAGTAATTCATACTCCAGATCCATGTATAAAACATAAGCGGAAGACTGAAAGGTGTATATAGATATATTTAAAATAAAACAGTCTCGTCTCAGAGTATGAAACAACTAAGTCACCGTATATATATATATATATATTATATATATATATATATATATATAGATATATATAGATATATATATATATATATATATTGGTTCTGAATCAAAATGTCAAAATAGTACAACTGAAATGATCAACCCTGTAGCCCCGTAGCACTGGACAGCCTATGCGAAGTCTCCAGCGAACTGCATGTAGGAGAACTCTGATCGTCATAGAAGTCGGGCTCAGTCTCCTGTGCTCCAGTGATACTTGCATCTGATACAGGGTCTGGTGGGTGTTTTAAAACACCGTCCCGTAACGTGGGAATGAGTGGCCAACTCAGTGGAACAATAAAGCATAGGTTAATATGTTATCAATTCAGTCAAGTAGTAATGATAAAGTAGTACAATTAAATAATTCTAACTACTCTTATTTAATGCAAGTATGAAATGACATGATGTCTGCCCTTGCCAAACCACCCTCATGCGACACCATCTTACGTTCGTGAATGCATTCATCCCTCAGTGATCCACATCTACCAGGCACATGCAGTGCGATGATGAGCATGATTACCGAGTAATTATTAGTCCATTTCAAACAACAGTATTGGAAAACTAAGGTACCTCCCTTGTATCATTCCTAAACATGATCCATTCTAGGGTCGTCAATCCTAATTAATCTCATTCAATGGTGTGTTTCTAGGTCGCTTGCAAAGGCTGCCAGGGCTGTTACGCACAAAGGTTACACCAATCCCCCATCACCTTTTTAACGGCTCATCACTACACAGATACAGGCCTAGTCAATACTATATATATTGCGGCAACACTCGTCGCCTCACCGTAAATTCAGAGTATGCTCGAGGTCACTACAAAGGGCTGCCAGGGCTGTTACGCATAAAGGTTACACCACTCCCCCATCTCCTTATCAATGTAGGCCGACAGCACAAATATAGTGTCCCATACCACCATAATCGGCTCACGAGTCTGGTTGCTCATTGGTCACTATGGGGAGGCACGTGGCCCCAGCGTAGGCCGACAGCTCAACCACGGTGTCCTATACCACCATGCCCGGCTCATGAGTCTTAGCGGATCGAGGTACCATGGTTAAAAGGGATTTCACTGGTAAGTTTGGTACCCTAGGTTCAAGCAGTAGCGTCTAAACATGGTGAACATACATAAGACAGATCGGGTTGCTTGACGAGCTCGGCTAGCTCGAGCGCACAACAAGTTGAACGATATGAAGTGCATAAGCACTTCGTGTGGCCAACCACTATCGCCAACCGAAGTACAACTCGGGTTCGTCGAACACATCTCACGTGGCAAATGAAACTCAGCCACGAATTGATCCCGTTACCGACTGCCTAGGCTATACAATAGCCCCAATCACATTCAATTTCAGATATTTAAAGCAGTAATGGATCAAAATTCAAATCATATAATCAAAGACTGATATTATCCGTTTAGGGCTACCGGGGTTGTTGTACGCACTCGTTGCTCTACTCCCCCATCACCCATGACGGATCATACAACGTAAACATGAATTTAAACATATGCATTACATAGATAAAATCATATAATCAATTGAGCATGTTATGAAGTACAACATAAGCATGAGTTTGTACATATCAATTCTAATCACACAGCTATCTAAAGAAATCATACATATAGTTAAAGAAGTTGAGAATCATATCTCAACACCCTTAAACATTACAATTTACTAACTACTACTGATTCAGACATTTCAACAAACACTTTAAAATACATACATCAACATACATGACATATGTTGATCACATAAGCATTAGGCCAAATCCTTTCACTAGGGAGTTGCCCCAATCATAACACGCGTACACCCATGACGGATAGTATGGAAAGTGGGAATCCAAGTTCCATATTCATTTGAACATTTTCACAAACACTTGAGCTACACATTTCAACATATATAGCGTATAGTGGCCGTGGCATGATTCAGGGTAAATCCTTTCGTCAAAGGGGTATCGCCAATACAACAATCATATATCCATGACAATTAGTCATGGCGAGCACGAATGAGAATTCTATACTCATTCAGTCATTTTCACAAACACTTAGAATACACTATTTCAACATACATAGTGTATATTAGCAAAACATGCATTAGGGCGAGCCCTTTCGCCAAACTAGTATTTTATCCACTTATAATATATTCATACAGCAAATAATCATGGCAAACACATTTCCAAAATTTATACGTATACAGTACTTTCTACACATACTTAGAGTATGTAAAATTCCATATTCTTCATCTTTAATCGAAACGGAAAACAGACAGCACTTTGTACATGTGCAATTGCATACTGTAAGACCCGTATCCTAGACCGTACCGTTTCGTAGGGTCCCGCGGTCTTTCCGGTCGAATTCCGGCAACCTTCGACCTTTAACCGGTGTTGCGTGCGACCCTGATTCACACGTCGTTAATCTGATTCGACTCAACCCGAGACTTGTGCCATTGCGACAGTACCGTCGCCGCGGTTCCGATGCCGCGACTCGCCGCGCCGAGGCGATACTCTGGCCAGGAGATGTGGGCCAGCGTTCGGTCTGATGAAAACGCGCGCGTTGCGAAACTGTGAGGGTCAAATATTGCATATCAGACCCAGTAATTACCTGATTTTACATACATGATAATGTTTAATGCCAGATTTTACTCGTGTTTTTATTACAGGATGAAATCAGGAGCGTTAATTGGAAATTAATGTTGAAGGCATGGATTTCATGATCCAAAGTCTCCAGAGCACGGGATGAACTCCAGAGAACCGATAATGAAGATTCCCACGCCTGGGATCTGAGGAAATCAAGCTAAAGGGGCCTGAAAAGGGTCCAGAATGCAAGATCACATGGTTCCCGTCATCAATTGACTCGAAACTTCATACATGTGTTGGGGGCCATAAATAACCGTACATATTAAATTTCAGCCATTGAGGATCTCGGGAAGGAAGCAGTCCAACGGACAGATCAGCCCATTAATCTTCAATTTGGGCCCACCTGGTCTCTGGATATGCCTCAGTTGGTTGAAATACATTATTTGAGGGGACAAACAGATGGATGGATTGGATTGCTCATACACATTGCAGTAGATCCCACCTAAGGTGGGCATGTGTATAGTGTACATGTGCACAAGACGTGCACCAAAAAAATCAGAAAGTCGGTCAGCGTTGCTGACCGACTCTCTTCTCAAGACAAGAGAACGCAACAGCGTCTCCCTGTTCGAATTGGGTTTTGGTTGTGGGTCCACACAGTCCATCGAACCGCCAATCTGCACGTCTATCAGGTCTAAATGGCCTACATTACTATTACCTAGGTGGCAAAAAATTCAAATCAAAGCATAGAATAGAATCCAGCCGTTCAACAATGCAATGGACGGTGGAACGAGATCTTCCGTGGCCCACACAGAATGGAGAAAAAATATGTGTTTCTGACCGAAATTTCGACAGAAATTCGGTGGACGTCTTGGATTTCCCAAGTAAATATCACAGTGGACCCCACCACTTCGCAGCGGATCAGCTTCCGCGTTTGTGCGTCAGCGAGGAACGGCCGCTGGCCGTTTTTACGGACGTCAGTGGGCCCCACCCGTCACCTGTTGGACGATCCGATCCGTCCATCTTGTAGAGGGCCATGAGAACTACAAAACCATGCTGAGATTCACTCCCATGCGTACACACGTGTGCGGTACAGAAGCCAAAAGTGGACTGCCCCGGGACGTTAAAAACTGAGTTTGTTTGTGATTTCTTCTGTGGGCCGTGCTAATGGACCTTCAAAACCACCCATTCCTGACTGAAATTTCGTCCTGAATCTAATGGACGGGGTGGATTTCCAGAAAACACCTCTGTGGGGCTCACCGATCACGACAGCGAAAGGGTGCGAAAGGTTCGCACAATTTGAAAATCCGGTTTTCTAGGCGATTGTGGGCCACCATCTTTGATCATATGTCAGATCTGAACCGTCATCATGTAGAGGACCCAAGAAAGTCCTAAGGGACGGTGTTGTTGGAATTTGAACGAGAGGAAAGTGTGGTATTTCGAGGCCCCGAACTTAGCTGCGAAAAGCTTTCGCTGCGCGGCGACAGCTTCCCAGATCCGATTTTCACCACTCCAGCCACTCCATTAGCTATAAAAAGAGTTGCAAAACGTGAGGAAGAGCATTCAGATCCAGAGAATTCCAGATCTATAGCAAGGAGAGAAGAAAGAAAGAGAAGAAAGAGAAGAAAGAGAAGAAAGAAAGAAAAGAAGGAAAATGGCTTTGTTATTTCAAACTTATGTTTTTATTTTCCTATCTAGATTTATGGATTTCTAAACTCTTTATCTAGGGCTGAGATGAAGCCCCTAATTCGAATAATCCTTGTTCTCATATGTTGATTTACTTTAATCAGATTGGTTGTTTCTTTCTTAGTGTGCTTGATTGGTTTAAATTCTATATTTCTCCATCTATGAACCTTTGAGTCTAGTCTATGGATGGATGTGGTCTGGATGCTTATTCTAGGTGCTTGTATCTGATCATGAACAGGTACCTGTAGAGGAAGAAACAGGGTGCTTTACTGAACTGCATATTCCATATGCCCGATTTGGACATGGGATATGTTATTCATGGCATCGCTTAAAGGAATTAGACAATCTGTATGCCCAATTAAGGACACAGATTGTGGTTTTTTTAGATAAGTGGATCAATCTAATTTAAGGTGAATTAACAGACAAAACAAGGGTTAGGATAATTAGGGGTGGATTCGAAAGTCCTAGTTCTCTTTCTCTGATTAAATTTTCTTCCCTATTCTCAATAGTTATTTTCCATAAATTTGTGTTAGCAATTTGATCCTTTATTTGTTGAATTAGTTAAGGAGAATCATAAATTTGAATTGTGACGACCAGTCCCTGTGGATTCGACTCGATCTTACCGAGTTATTACTACATCACAACCCTATTTGGGGAGTGAACAAGTTTTTGGCGCCGTTGCCGGGGACTGTTCGGTCCAAATTGAATTTAGGATTCTCTCTTATCATAATTCGTAGCTTAGGATTTTACTAACTTAGAGTTCTTTTCTTTATTTTAGAAATTAACCTCTTTCCTGTTTTGTAGGGTCCTAAGATAAACTTCTAATTTGGTAATCCCTTTCTAAATTCTTTATTTTTCTATTTTATTTTAGAATTAGGTTTTTACTTTTTAGAAATTTTCTAATTTTAGAATTTCTTTTGAATTTTTTTAGATTTAGATTTTTCTCTTAAGTAACTTCATTTTCTAGTTTTAGAAATTATTCTTTCCTTTTTAGAAACTAACTCTTCTTGTATTTTTTAGAAACTTTTTCTTTAGAAATTAACCTTTGCTTCGGATTTTTGTTGTCATTATTTTAGGAACCCTGATTTGTTTTGTTTTATTTTTAGGAATTGAGGAAGAAAAAGAGGAGGAGCTCTTAACATCAATCATCTCCTTTTTCCGGGGTTCTTTCTTCCCATTCTCACTTATATAGTTGTTTTTGAATAGATTCTAGTTTTAGTTTTTTTCTCTTAGGTTGTTACTTAGTTTATGCTAGGACGTAGATCTCTAGATAAAGAACTAGCACCTTTTGATTCTGAAATAGAAAGAACATTCCATAGAAGATTGAAAGACATCCAAGTTAAAATGGCAGAAGAGAGTGGAACTAAAACTCTTAGAGATTATTCAGCTCCTGTCCAATTCAATGCGCCTTCATGCATAGTGTTGCCTACCACCACGGCAGCACACTTTGAACTCAAGACTGGGGTCATACAGTTGTTGCCTTCCTTTTATGGGTTAGACAAGGAGGACCCATATCATCATGTGAAAGAATTCCTAGACATTTGCTCCACCTTTAAATACCAAAACTTCTCAGACGATTCGATCCGCCTACGCTTGTTCCTTTTTCTTTGAAGGATAAGGCGAAAGCATGGTTGAATTCTCTAGAAGTTGGGTCTATCACTACCTGGGACCAATTGTCTAGGAAGTTCTTAAACAAATTCTTCCCTGTTCACAAAACTAATGCTCTCCGTCGAGAAATCACAAATTTCACACAAAAAGAGGGAGAGCACTTTCATGAATGTTGGGAAAGATGGAAGGACTTGCTTCTTAAATGTCCACACCACGGTTTTGAGAAGTGGCAACAAGTGCAATACTTTTATGACGGTCTGACACCCCAGAACCGTCGTATGGTTGATGCCACCAGTGGAGGGTCCTTCATGACCAAGAGCGATACCGAAGCGTGGAAATTCTTTGAAACCTTGTGTGAAAACTCCCAGCAATGGGACTATTCAGATAGAGGTGAAAGAAGTTCCCAACCACAAAAGAGAGTGGCATATATGAGGTAGGAGTCACACCAGATCTCCATGCCAAGATTGATGGCCTGACAAAAAAGGTTGATGCTCTGATGTTGCATAATGGACCCCACAAACAACTCAAGCCGAGGCTTGTGCCATATGTTCTAGTCCTCCCATCCTACGCAATCCTGCCCATCTGGTACAGCATTTCCAGAATTCCTCTCTGAACAAGCTCATGCTTTGAACACCTTTCAGAAACCTGGGAATGATCCTTACTCGAACACGTACAACCCAGGGTGGGCTAGGCATCCAAATTTTTCTTGGGCAAAAGGACCGCAACAAGGAGGACCATCTGGAAATCCTCCTATGCAACCTCAGCAGTTTCCACAATATCAACAAATGCCTGCACAATCAAGGAAACCATCTCTTGAGGATACACTCCATCTTTTTATGCAGAGTTCTCTCCAATTCCAAAAAGACACCCAACAAACCTTACTAGCCAACCAGCAAAGCTTACATGCAAATGCGCAATCCATTGCCAAGCTGGAAGTACAAATGGGTCAACTAGCTGCCACATTGAGTGAGAGAGAGAAGGGTAAGTTCCCTAGCCAACCTGTGGCTAATCCAAAGGGACAGTATGAGATTGGCTCTAATTCCAACCAAGGGCAATATCATGAGCAAGCCAAATCGATCATTACCCTTCGGTCAGGCAAACAGATTGACAACAAAATAGAGATACCTAGGGATGAATCAAATCAAGGTGAAGCAGAGAGACACACCAATGTATCCAAAGTCCAAAAACTCTCTGACTCTCCAAGAGCCGCTGACGTGCCCAAAGCACCCTTTCCTCAACGTCTGGCACCAATGAAGAAAAGAAACAACTTTGATGAAATCTTGGATGTGTTTAAAAAAGTGCAAGTCAACATCCCGTTGCTTGACGCTATCAAGCAAGTCCCTCCTTACGCTAAGTTTCTTAAAGATTTATGCACTCAAAAGCGTAAGCAGAATGTTCATAAGAAAGTCTTCCTTGCAGAGCAGCTTAGCTCCATGATTCAACATAACACTCCTCCTAAATTTAGAGATCCAGGAGCTCCCACCATTTCTTGCGGCATAGGAGATCATAAGATAGGGAAGGCATTGCTTGATTTAGGGGCGAGCGTCAATTTGTTACCATATTCGGTTTATGAGCAGCTAGGACTTGGCGAGTTGAAACCGACTAAAATAACATTACAACTAGCTGATAGATCTGTCAAGGTGCCCGTGGGTTGTGTTATTGAAGATGTGCTAATCCAGGTTGACAAATTTATTTCCCAGTGGATTTCATAGTTATAGATACTCAGCCTGTTCAGAATCCTCATAGTCAGATCCCAGTCATTTTGGGTCGTCCATTTTGGCCACATCTAATGCTATTATAAATTGCCGAAATGGAGTTATGAAGTTGTCTTTTGGTAACATGAATATTAAACTTAATGTTTTAATGCAGGACAACAATCCGCAGATTTGGATGACATATTTGAAGTGGACATGATCGAGAACCTTGTGCAGGACTCCTTCCGTACATCTTTTGAAGATCCTCTTGAGACCTGCTTAGCACAATCGGGCATGGATTTTGACATCGATAGTTCCATCCACGAAGTCAATGCACTGCTCGACTCTACTCCTATATTGGAGACTGAAAAATGGAGAGCGAAAGTGGAACCTCTTCATCCCTCTGAGACTCTTCCTGACAGCACAGTTTCTAACTCTGAGAAGGCAAAAGAGAACAGGTCGCTTAATGTTCCTCGAACATATAAGGCAGCAATTGAACGGAAGATAGCAGAAATACAAGGAGTGTGCCCCACTGTATGTAAGGATCATGCTGTGGAAATGTCACGTAAAATGCAATGGAAGCATGATCCTAACATGAAAGAAGTTGTTCGAGCAGAAGTCCTTAACTTATTTGACGACAGTGTCAGTTACCTCATTGCAGATAGCACAGCTCATGGGAACTCACATCACTTGTCTGAGATTGGTTAACCACAGTGTTGAGGTAAGTTATTTGGCGGACCCTGGTCTTAAAGAGTAATAAATTCATGGTCCGTTCTTGTCTGGCTGAAGACGTTAAACTTAGCGCTCCTGGGAGGCAACCCAGCGTTTCATTTTATTTCTTTTTTTCCTTGTAGTTAGTTCAATGTTTGTGGGTAACATTACTGCAAACCCTCACGAGACTACAACTCGTCCACTAGGGGTAACCTAGGGGTTTAAAGGCTTGTTGCATATGCTAAATGCAATCGAGAGCACCTGCGAAAGTGGTATAGGTAGGATCTTTTATTTACTGATTTTTCTCTTGTGCTGACTCGCCTTTACGCTGACATTTTTGAGAGCTTCTTGGTTCTCCATCCAGGTACTATCTTTCCCTACTCTCTTTTCTTTTCGTTGTCTCATGTGCATTGCATGCTTATTTCTTTTACATTGAGGACAATGTAGATTTTAGGTTGGGGGTGGGAGATTAGGTACCTAATCAGTATTTTCTTGGTCTTGAGCAAAATTTGTGAAATTTTTAAAATTTTTTCTGGAATTTCTATTGAATTCAAAGTGATTTTGAAAGATAGTTGTGATTTTAACATTATAAGATATGTGATGTTGGTAACTTATGACTCTTGGATTCGGCCATCTACTTGATTTCACAGTCAATTTTGAATTGATAATCCATGATTAGAAATTGTAAACATTGATTGAGCCATGATTTCACATATCACATCTCGCTTACACATTAAGTTTTCCGTTCGAACTGAATGATTAACTTGGTAAAAAGAAGAATTAAAAGGCTAAGTCACATAATCATCATCATAGGTTTGCTCCCTATAGATGAAGATTCGATTCCTCATAATTGACAAGAAAAAAAAGTTAGGCGACAAGTTTCGCCATAGGTTTGCTCCCTATAGGTGAGAATTTGATTCCCGTCATTTGTGTTACTGCTCATAAATAAAAGAATCAAAGGTTGATAAAATGAAAAGTTAATCTGTGAGATAAGTGTTGGTTTCAAGCTTGGCAACTTACCAAAGATATCATGAAATTGACAATTGGATCTCTTAATGTTTGTACGTCGAGAATATACTATACACTCGTGGAACTCAATGTTTAGGAATGTTCAAATTAATGGATTAATATTTTAAACTTGATTATGAAATCTGCTGAGAGCTTGATTCCAAGAGAAAAATTCCACACACAATCATGAATCTTAGAATTTTCACATCTCAAGCTATCTGTTCACAAGTCACTTGAGTTTACAGGAATTGTCTTTTATTTCTGAAATTATTTTCGCATGTTTTGCTCGGGACTAGCAAAATGCTGGTTGGGGGTTGTGTTGAGGGTCAAATATTGCATATCAGACCCAGTAATTACCTGATTTTACATACATGATAATGTTTAATGCCAGATTTTACTCGTGTTTTTATTACAGGATGAAATCAGGAGCGTTAATTGGAAATTAATGTTGAAGGCATGAATTCATGATCCAAAGTCTCCAGAGCACGGGATGAACTCCAGAGAACCGATAATGAAGATTCCACGCCTGGGATCTGAGGAAATCAAGCTAAAGGGGCCTGAAAAGGGTCCAGAATGCAAGATCACATGGTTCCCGTCATCCAATTGACTCGAAACTTCATACATGTGTTGGGGGCCATAAATTAACCGTACATATAAATTTCAGCCATTGAGGATCTCGGGGCGGAAGCAGTCCAACGGACAGATCAGCCCATTAATCTTCAATTTGGGGCCCACCTGGTCTCTGGATATGCCTCAGATTTGGTTGAAATACATTATTTGAGGGGACAAAACAGATGGATGGATTGGATTGCTCATACACATTGCAGTAGATCCCACCTAAGGTGGCATGTGTATAGTGTACATGTGCACAAGACGTGCACCAAAAAAATCAGAAAGTCGGTCAGCGTTGCTGACCGACTCTTCTTCTCAAGACAAGAGAACGCAACAGCGTCTCCCTGTTCGAATTGGGTTTTGGTTGTGGGTCCACACAGTCCATCGAACCGCCAATCTGCACCGTCTATCAGGTCTAAATGGCCTACATTACTATTACCTAGGTGGCAAAAATTCAAATCAAAGCATAGAATAGAATCCAGCCGTTCAACAATGCAATGGACGGTGGAACGAGATCTTCCGTGGCCCACAACAGAATGGAGAAAAAATATGTGTTTCTGACCGAAATTTCGACAGAAATTCGGTGGACGTCTTGGATTTCCCAAGTAAATATCACAGTGGACCCCACCACTTCCGCAGCGGATCAGCTTCCGCGTTTGTGCGTCAGCGAGGAACGGCCGCTGGCCGTTTTTACGGACGTCAGTGGGCCCCACCCGTCACCTGTCTGGACGATCCGATCCGTCCATCTTGTAGAGGGCCATGAGAACTACAAAACCATGCTGAGATTTCACTCCCATGCGTACACACGTGTGCGGTACAGAAGCCAAAAGTGGACTGCCCCGGGACGTTAAAAACTGAGTTTGTTTGTGATTTCTTCTGTGGGCCGTGCTAATGGACCTTCAAAACCACCCATTCCTGACTGAAATTTCGTCCTGAATCTAATGGACGGGGTGGATTTTCCAGAAAACACCTCTGTGGGGCTCACCGATCACGACAGCGAAAGGGTGCGAAAGGTTTCGCACAATTTGAAAATCCGGTTTTCTAGGCGATTGTGGGCCACCATCTTTGATCATATGTCAGATCTGAACCGTCCATCATGTAGAGGACCCAAGAAAGTCCTAAGGGACGGTGTGTTTGTTGGAATTTGAACGAGGAAAGTGTGGTATTTCGAGGCCCCGAACTTAGCTGCGAAAAAGCTTTCGCTGCGCGTGCGACAGCTTCCCAGATCCGATTTTCACCACTCCAGCCACTCCATTAGCTATAAAAAGAGTTGCAAAACGTGAGGAAGAGCATTCAGATCCAGAGAATTCCAGATCTATAGCAAGGGAGAGAAGAAAGAGAAGAAAGAGAAGAAAGAGAAGAAAGAAAGAAAAAGAAGGAAAATGGCTTTGTTATTTCAAACTTATGTTTTTATTTTCCTATCTAGATTTATGGATTTCTAAACTCTTTATCTAGGGCTGAGATGAAGCCCCTAATTCGAATAATCCTTGTTCTCATATGTTGATTTTACTTTAATCAGATTGGTTGTTTCTTTCTCTAGTGTGTGCTTGATTGGTTTAAATTCTATATTTCTCCATCTATGAACCTTTGAGTCTATGGATGGATGTGGTCTGGATGCTTATTCTAGGTGCTTGTATCTGATCATGAACAGGTACCTGTAGAGGAAGAAACAGGGTGCTTTACTGAACTGCATATTCCATATGCCCGATTTGGACATGGGATATGTTATTCATGGCATCGCTTAAAGGAATTAGACAATCTGTATGCCCAATTAAGGACACAGATTGTGCTTTTTCTAGATAAGTGGATCAATCTAATTTAAGGTGAATTAACAGACAAAACAAGGGTTAGGATAATTAGGGGTGGATTCGAAAGTCCTAGTTCTCTTTCTCTGATTAAATTTTTCTTCCCTATTCTCAATAGTTATTTTCCATAAATTTGTGTTAGCAATTGATCCTTTATTTGTTGAATTAGTTAAGGAGAATCATAAATTTGAATTGTGACGACCAGTCGCTGTGGATTCGACCTCGATCTTACCGAGTTATTACTACATCACAACCCTATACTTGGGGAGTGAACAGAAACCCAAGAGAATCTCAACGAGATGTCACATCAATCAACCATCAATCAATCCCATCAAGTCAAGTACACATCACTTCACACCCATGCCTTTCTTACACAAATTGCCACAAAAGTCAAAAGGTGCTCTTACATCCATCACACCACATCCATCACCCATCTCCCTTTACAACACACACACACACACACACTCTCTCTCTCATTTTCAAAAACTCTCCCAAGCAAGAGAAGCCTCACACGTCCAAGCCCTTCCCCATTTCTCCCAAAAAAAAAACACAAGTGTGGCCCACCTCTTCCAACCCTTCCATCTTCCATCTCAACCATCCAAACCCCATCTCCTCCGTTGGAATCAAAGCTAAGGAGCTAAGGAGGCCTAAGGAGCAAGAAGGAGTTGTGGGTGATCTTGGATCTCCACCTATTTTCTCATTTTGTGATTTAAGGGCCCACTTGTAATGGGACCCACCTTAATGTATGCTTATGATCAAGAGGGGCCCATAGTGGCGGGGTCTCTCCGATATTGCCGATGTCTCCCTCTTTCCCTCTCTCTCTCTCTTTCTATGATTGTGGCCCACCTAATATCTATGTTATCATCCATGCCATTTTCGGTGGACCCCATCCATGTGGGACACACCATGATGTTTTTGTACCATCCCAACCATCTATTGGGGGCCCACCTTGAGGTGGCTAACATGGGCTGTGTGTGTGGCTAACATGGATTGTGTGGACTGACATGGAGTGTGTGAACTGACAGTGGGGGGTCAGGGGAATCCATCCACACTGTCCATCCATTTAGATGGGCCGCACCATCACACACGTGTGGTGCTCCCACCGTCCAAGGTCGCTGGGATCCACCCAATCCATTAGCTCAACTGGCAGACGGTGTGAAGGATACCTCGTTTCAAACACTGAGGTCTTGGTACCGTCCCTGTGGGGTGGCTAACAGTGATGTGACCACTGATGTGGGGCCCACCTGACCTTTGGGTGCGGCTGAAACTTGGTTGGACCCTTCATTCAAGCGGGACACCCACAATGGGTGGGCTGGATTGGTGGACCCCATCTCGGTGGGCCCAAATAAATGATTATGAATGTTTTTAATGGAGGGTATCCCTCTCAATTGTTGTACTTGGTGTGGCCCACACAAATCACGGCCTGACTGGAATTTTGAGACCTAGGCCCATGCTAGAACGGTGCATCTGGCTAGTGGACTTGATGTGGGCAAACATCAACGGTGGGGCCCACACCGATCGACCTCATGGACGTTAAAATCAGCTCGAACGCTGTACCCTTTCCCATATACAATATATATGGTGGGCCCTACATGGGACCCACCTCTGTTGCATTGTCAGAAAGAAAGAAGGAAAGAAAAAGGGAAAGGAGAGGGGCACGTGGCACCCTCTCTCTCTACACCTCTCTCTCTATTTCTCTAACTCTCTCTCTCTCTCTGACGCTTTCTCTCTCTCTAACTCTCTCTCTCTCTCTGACGCTTTCTCTCTCTCTAAACTCTCTCTCTGACGCTTTCTCTCTCTAAATCTCTCTCTCTCTCTGACGCTTTCTCTCTCTCTAACTCTCTCTCTCTCTGACGCTTTCTCTCTCTCTCACGTCCTCTCATCTCTCTCTCTCTCTACATCTCTCTCTCTCTCTACATCTCTATCTCTCTCCCTGTGTGCGTCAGCAGGGTGTAGGCCCCACTTAATGTATGTGTTTTACTCCAGCCGTCCATCCATTTTTATGGTGGGACCACCTTGGGGATGCGCTGCATCCACCGTCCAGCCCATGGATGGTGGATCCCAGCCATGATGTATGGGACTTTACACATGCTGTACAGCTATTTTGATGGTGGGACCCATCGTGAGGTATGTGTTTTATCCTCGCCTGGTTCCCCTCCCGGACTTGGGTGCGGCACCAGTAGGCCCATCTTGATGTCTGTATTATATCCACCCATCCGTTGTGGCCCACCTTGATATGCATGAGGTCCATATGATTAGGCCCATTCGTTGTATTTGTAGCCCGTGGTTGAGGCCCACTTTGATATATAAAGTCCAGGGGTTATGACCCATTGCAATGTACATAAGGCCCATTGATGTGGCTCACTTGATTTATATAAAGCCCATATGACGCGGCCCATTTGATGTACCCAAGGCCCATGGGTCGAGGCCCGACGGGGTGTCCTTAGGGTCCATTGCAATGTGTGATTTCCCCATGGCTTGTGTGTTGATATTAGGTAGGCCATGCCTTGGGAGCAATGTTGGTTTGACATCCACATTGAAGAATAATGTTGGTTAAATGTCCGCATTATGATTCTCCCTTGGGCCCATTGTTAGGCCCATACTTGTAGGCCGTCTAGGCCCATCTTCGTTATGAACAACATCCATCACCATATAACATGTTTAGTATAGTCCCATGATTCATGATCATACGCATCATATGTATGCTTGGTATGAGAAGTGACTGATCATAACATATGCTTTCGGGCAGATTATTTAGGGGCTCCCGGTTAGGCGGTGTTGCCCCACATGAGCGCACGAGACGCGCAGGATTGCTGCATGACTGGATAGTGTGATTCATGCATTCGCATTGTGTGATATGGTTACTATACGCCCTAGCGACATCAGGGCCGTAGCCTCCACAGGCATATCGTGGTTGGCAGGATTGGATACCGAAAATCTTGTTCTACATGGGGTGCTATAGATATCCCTGGGTGAAAGTCCCAAAACCCTTATGGTACCAAGAGGTTGCTCCAACGTCTAGACCGAGTGGGTGCAGGAGCGCCGAGTGCCGATTACCAAGACTGTTGCGCTTTTTCACTGTGTCGTAGTCGGTTGGAAGGGGGTGCGGCCTTACCCGCCCGAGAGGAGGGGGCAATGCTAGGCTGAGTTTGACCAGCTCGAGGAATGGGTCCGCTATCGACGAGCCGCGCCCGATATTGGTAGGCGGGTAGTGAGGTCTCTTCCACTTACTTTATTGCGCGCGATGGGGCGGCAATCTGGTTTAGAGTGTACTAGACCTCGGTAATATCCTAGATTTGAGCCGTATTGATATGTGGATATGGATGAGGATTTGTATGCTTGAGTTGTATCTCGCATCGCATGGCCTTGGCATGGCCGGCATCATTCATGCCTTGCATTGCATAGCCTTGGTATGGCTAGTAGTATTCATGGATTCATCAGCATGTTCCGCATTACTCTGATATTGCATGTCTGCATTACTACCTTGCGCACACACTTTCACCACCCTCTAAGTTTTTTATAAGCTTATGCACGACCGTTGCGTGCAGGTGACGCGAGGACGCAGCAGCACTGAGGCAGGAGCGCAGAACAGATCTTTTGGAGCTTTTTGTCCATTCTCATTGTATTTCCCTTTATGCTCATTGTACTTGTAAAGTTTTTGATCATAGTGGAAATGTGATGGAGTTTTTGGTTGTTGTCTGTGGGTTATGCCTTTGGTTATGCTTATTACAAATTAAACGGATGTTGAAAATCCTCCTTGTAGCATCCCAGGATCGAAACCTGGCGTGTGGGCGCTGGGAGCCGAGAATGGGGTTCTATGGAGGCTGTCGGTGCCGGATTCGGCGATCGAAAATTTTGTGAGCCCGATTTCCGAGTCTGGGGCGTGACACATACAGATCATGAATCTATCATTATCTGACATTGAAAGCATTGAAAACCATAACCTATACACCTAAAGTTCGCACCTTTTGTCGTAGAATCGTAACGGAGTCGATAGAATTGTTAAGCTTTCGTTTATGGCAGTTTGGCAACCTATAGAACGAAATAAGTTAGCTATTTTATAATCTACAACTATCAAAATCCCAAATCAGTTTAGGGTTAGGGTTTCTTACCTAGAAACGACGCCGGAATCGCCGGGAAAGCGATGAGAATGGGGTGGTGCAGCTTGTGTAGTGGCAGGGAATAGCAGTCGGGAGATCCTCCCACTTTTCTCTTACTTTCTCTCTCCTTTCTCTCTTCTCTCTCTAGGGTTTCTCTCAAATTCGTATGGCTGCAATGAGAGAGGGTTTAAGGTCCTTATATAACCTAAAAAATTACCGAAATAGACTCTAGGTCAAAGTATACTTAGGTTATAACCAAAGCGGACCTGTTCCAGCTCAACGGAGGACTTCTGGCGGGCCTCCTTGAGGCAAAGGTCGGACTTAAGCTCATAGACTATGGATCTAGGTTCCATTAAGTTTTCGTTCCGGTCGGGATTCTAGATCACGCGTGGCGGACCAGTTTCAGTTCAACGGTCAGCGGATCTCGATCGGAGATTCCGAGTACATGAACATGTGTATGAAATTTTCCCTGATCTGAGGGTGTAATTTGGTCTGATTCTGACGGTCTGGTTGCTTAATACTGATCTGCAAGCGAGAGGTGCCAGATTTATTTATTTTGGATTTAATTTAGAATTATTCTCACATTTCTCACACTCCCCGCTCCGAACTCAAGCGAATAGCGCTGGGACACTATCTGGATTTGATTTTCGAGATGGTTGTCAAGCCCAGCAAGGCGGTCTTAATTCCTTAACTTCGTGTTCATCGGACTTCCGACGTGCGGTCCAGATCTGATACGGTGTTTCGTGATGCTCCCGAGGGCAGACGGGTAATGAGATTGATCCTAGATTTTAGGGTACCCTAGCGTGAATGATTCTACAAGTTTTGGGTCTTGCAGATCGTATTTAAAGTGATTGGTGCTAATTTCACAGGTACTCTAGTTTCACACTGGCTAATCCTCGCCTAATTTCTAAAGGATTTAGTCCTGAGTAATTTCTATCTGAGGTGGTACCTGGGCCTTTGTAGTTTGTATATAAAGTGATCCAAGTTATACTACTTAGCAAGTTTAAGATAGTGTCTAGGGTGAAAGTACTTAGAAAAATTTAAAGAACAAGGTGGTGAAGGGTGGGATTTGTGAAAGAAATGGGTTCACAAGCGATTTTAGCCTTTGGGACTGAGTTTTGACAAGTTAATAAGGTGTTAGGATCGACCCATTGCCTAAGGACGTCTAATCCCAGGTTGGCAAAAATCTGGGATGTTACAATCTACCCCCCTTAAAATAAAATTTCGTCCCCGAAATTGCCTAAGGGTAATAAGGAAAGATTTAATTATTTCTTTGCCTAGGTTTTATTGCGTAGGGTATATACTAGCCTGGTTCATTTTAATCTACCCCCCTTAAAACTTATTTCTTTATCCATTTCACATACCCTGATGGTTTGCTACAATTTATTTCTTTACCTATTTGGAGTGTTGACGACGATTCCCAACACTTTAGAGTAAGATGGCTGTTTTCAATGTTTGACCAACACGGAGAGATGGTTATAGTGGACTTGATCTCGATACATCGATCATCTACCGAGCTAGGGTAGAAAGCTCATCGTATCCCTTCCGAATCCTGGTGGATCCTGGTCTTGTGCTCGTCAGCAGTGAGTCCGTTGGTAGTCGCCCAGGGTTGAGAATTGGGTCAAGCCGCGAATGTTTCGCAGTTTATATTTCAGTAACTCTGTAGTCCGATCACTCTAGAAACGTAAGGAATGTCCATCATTGAAAGGCTCAAATTGTCTATGTCTAAGGTTGCCCTTTAGGTCTTAGTCTAAGAGAGTCCTTGTTATTATCTATGTCCAAGGAAATGGTGAATCAAATCTTACTAGATCATCCTAAAACGGTTTCTCGTAGTAGAACTTGCTAGGGCTTCTATAATGTTCGTATTCAACGAGCACAGTTTCGATCCTGGGTCAGTGGGGTAGGGTCCACCACGCTTCCGTTGCGCCACCCAGATCAAAGAGGTGTATTAGCCGACCTAACTAGATTGGGCTCATAATGTTCTACCCCCCTTAAAATTTTATTTTCACCCTCAAGGCTCAAGAGCTATGTCCTGATCTGTATGTCGAAATAAGGTGTAATTTATAATTTATCCTTGACATGAAATGGGAAATACATTGGTCTGCCTTTCATCGACGATGTGTACTATGACATTGATACCTATGGTCATAGAAAGCTAAAGATGATGGGTATTGTGGTTGATTTCAGGGGTAGGTGTAAGTTTGAGGCAAGATGCCTAATTCTACCCAGGAGTTTTGTCACGGTCCAGACTTATCCTATTTAATCATGTCTAGCTTAACAGGCAGGCTATCTTTCTACGTTCATATGTACCAAATGTATGCCGACATGGCATGTAATTTGGGACCAAATTCCTAACTGTCTGTTGCCCATTTGGGCAATTCCTTAGGCCTAAAAGACAAAGTCTCTATCGGCTATATACTACTAATACTTCTCAAAGAAAAAGTTAGAACTTTTAGTTGCAAGTGGTTGGGCCAACACGGAAGGATAATTGGGTAGTGGGTCTGAGTCGGATACATGGACCTTCTGCCTAACTGGGACAGAAAATTGTCATATCATTTCTTAATCCTAGATGATCCAGACCTTCTGCTTGATCAGAGCATAGGGTTCATTGGTCACTACCAGGATTGAGAGTTCGATTCAAACCGCGAATACCTCGCTTATATGTAGTTTCTCTGCTCCGTATTCCCGATTGTACTAAGTCCTTGAGAAGGCAATTCTAAGGGGTGTATAGATTTGACCTAATATTAAATCGAAGGATATATAAGTTTTCCCTCTGCGTGATTAGTTTCTAATCAAAACAACCTTCCTAAGAGTGAGAAGTCTAGGAGTACCGAGGAATTTTACGAAGGAACGGGGTCTCGCTCCAACCTAATCAAGTCAACTAACTAAATTTTATCTACATTCCTTAGTATATCCAACCAATAGTTATAATCCAAAGTCTAAGTTCTAATACAAGAAATTGTTTATCACTTAGGGTCAACGTTGTCTGATTAGAATTGAGTTGCCTGCACTTGACTTTCACTACGCTCGAGCATTTCACACATGTTCAACTCGCTAAAAAGATCCTGGGGTTCACATTATTAATTTGTTGGATTTTCTATACTGCCAGATTTGTTTGCAAAATCTAGGAGTACCACTCTAGGTCTACAACTCTAAGAGCCTGTTTGGCCAGTGGTCTTAAGTTGTATTCAACGCCACCTCGGGATTGGGAGTGGCATGGTTGGTAGGAGGGTGGGTGGGGATTAAAATTAAGTTTATAAGCTTTGGAAAATGAGCCTTGTGTTGGAAAGTGTGAGATGGGATTCCCAAATCCCAGGATAATGAATTTCTAAGTCTAATTTGAAAGGAAATCTTGGAGTTTACTTTTAATTGCCTACATTCCAAACATGGTATTAGAAAATATGGGATACACCCAATCCAAGGACCATACCTTACACATACAGTTATTGTTACTTTTACAATTCTATCCACCTTACTCACCTAATGTAGTTGGCCGAACGGGCCCTAAAGGGAGAAAAGGGGTTGGAGTTTTGGTTCCCCACGGGCTTGGGTCTCAACAGGGGTTGTAGAGGCCTAAGTAACAGGGAATGAAGAAGGTAAAAGGGAGAAATGGGATAGGTTAGAAGGCTACATGATTTTTGAGGCAAAAGAAAAGGATTTAAGAGCTTAAATGAGAGAGAATGGAGAGTATAGGCAGCAAGGGAGATGGGTTTCGAATGAGTAGTGACAGTGGTGCACGAAAACGAAAGAGGAAGTGATTGGAGTGGTGGTTTTGTGAAAAATTTGAAATTTTTGTGAAGAAAGGAGAGCTTGGAGGGTCACTTTGTGAAGGAAGTATGGTTTTGGGGGGTTTCGATGAACGGGGCACACATCAGGGGGGTCCCACAACCCCCAAACACAATCGGCCCGACCGGCCCGCCGGCTGGGCCCGAAAACCGGCGAGGCCTCGCCGACCGGGCGAGGGCCTCGCCGACCAACTGTCCAATTTTGAGGGGGGTCCCTATGGGCGAGACCCTCCTTTCTCCTAGGCCCCAAAAACCCTGGGTCCCACCCTGGGTACCCTTAGATTAGCGTGGGTAGGCCCCCGACCCCGATTCGCTCCATTTCGGGTAGTTTCGGGGCAACTCGGATGTATCTTGCAATCCAGAATGAGTTATCTGACGTAAAATATATGAATTTGGGGTAGAACGAGCTGATGAAGCCAACCAACCCTACAATGCTGGGTTGCGCAGCCCGAAATTGCAAAGTAACCCCCTGATTGACGGTCATTTCCCTGTTTCAATTTCGTTTTACTAAAAATAGTAGTTTTAGTTTGATTACTCTTCACCCGTTGGGCTTTAGGGGTTACGCCCATTGTGAAAAGAGCTTAGAATAATTAGGAGAACGGTTTGGTGAAGCCAAATAGGACACTTACTATTTTTGGCCGAAAACCTTGCGCACTAGTAGACATCACGACCCTATAGTAAGTCGCGAATTCTAGGAGTTTTACTTGTAGTTCAATTTTGATTTCTTTCCCATTAATTGGTATCCCTATTTAAAGGGTTGTGAACTTGTTGTTAGTCATTCATTAATCAATTTCGAATTTATTAGAATTTATTTCTATTTTCTGCTTTCTTTCCTCGTGGATTCGAGAAGTCTCTGTGAGGAGTCCAGAGAAGGTCCGAGGATTCGGAGTAGTTATCATCATCACGCTTATCCCGTATTCTACCGATTTTCAACGGTTGGGGTGAGGTGGATTGTAATGTAGAATCATCAATAGACGGCCTAGGAATGTTTTAAGGTCGACCCATGCGACCATGGTTGGATACAGACTCGATATCGGCGTTCGTTTTCAGTGAACTAGCCGTTGGACTAAACAGGGATGCCTAAGACTGTTTCTATATTGTTCTCGCACCCTCCTATGTAAAAAGGCGTCAGCGTACGTCGTGGGAACATAACTCAGGTCCGGTTTAATCAAAATCATGCTCTGATACCAACTGTAACATCCCGAAAAATTGAGGGTCGAGTAGTAACTCAACTCTCGAGTTCCAGAACATCACTTATGCAACATAGATAATGATAATTAAATGTTGTCTGTGTTAGTACAATAAACATGAGTGAGATTATACCGAACAGTAATTCATACTCCAGATTCATGTATAAAACGTAAGCGGAAGACTGAAAGGTGTATATAGATATATTTAAAACAAAACATTCTCGATCTCTAGAGTATGAACACTAACTGAGTCACCGTATATATACATGTTGGTTCCGAATCAAAATATCAAAATAGTACAACTGAAATTATCAACCCTGTAGCCCCGTAGCACTGGACAGCCTATGCGAAGCCTCCAGCGAACTGCATGTAGGAGAACTCCTCCAGATCGTCATAGAAGTCGGGCTCAGTCTCCTGTGCTCTAGTGATACCTGCATCTGATACAAGGTCTGGTGGGTGTTTTAAAACACCGTCCCGTAACGTGGGAATGAGTGGCCAACTCAGTGGAACAATAAAGCATAGGTTAACATGTTATCAATTCAGTCAAGTAGTAATGATAAAGTAGTACAATCAAATAATTCTAACTACTCTTATTTAATGCAAGTATGAAATGATATGATGTATGCCCTTCCCAAACCACCCTCATGCGACACCATCTTACGTTCGCGAATGTGTTCATCCCTCAGTGCTCCACATCTACCAGGCACATGCAGTGCGATGATGAGCATGATTACCGAGTAATTATTAGTCCATTTCAAACAGCAGTATTGGAAAACTAAGGTACCTCCCTTGTATCATTCCTAAACATGATCCGTTCTAGGGTCATCAATCCTAGTTAATCTCATACGATGGTGTGTTTCTAGGTCGCTGCAAAGGCTGCTAGGGCTGTTACGCACAAAGGTTACACCACTCCCCCATCACCTTTTTAACGGCTAATCACTATACAGATACAGGCCTAGTTCATACTATATATACTGCGGCAACACTCGTCGCCTTACCGTAAATTCAGAGTATGCTCGAGGTCACTACAAAGGGCTGCCAGGGCTGTTACGCACAAAGGTTACACCACTCCCCCATCACCTTATCAATGTAGGCCGACAGCACAAATATAGTGTCCCATACCACCATAATCGGCTCACGAGTCTGGTTGCTTACTGGTCACTATGGGGAGGCACGTGGCCCCAGCGTAGGCCAACAGCTCAACCACGGTGTCCCATACCACCATGCCCGGCTCATGAGTCTTAGCGGATCGAGGTACCATGGTTAAAAGGGATTTCACTGGTAAGTTTGGTACCCTAGGTTCAAGCAGTAGTGTTTAAACATGGTGAACATACATAAGACAGATCGGGTTGCTTGACGCGCTCGGCTAGCTCGAGCACACAACAAGTTGAACGATATGAAGCACATAAGCACTTCGTGTGGCCAACCACTATCGCCAACCGAATTACAACTTGGGTTCATCGAACACATCTCACGTGGCAAATGAAACTCAGCCACGAATTGATCCCGTTACCGACTGCCTGGACTATACAATAGCCCCAATCACATTCAATTTCAGATATTTAAAGCAGTAATGGATCAAAATTCAAATCATACAATCAAAGACTGATATTATCCGTTTAGGGCTACCGGGGCTGTTGCACGCACTCGTTGCTCCACTCCCCCATCATCCATGATGAATCATACAACGTAAACATGAATTTAAACATATGCATTACATAGATAAAAATCATATAATCAATTAAGCATGTTATGAAGTACAACATAAGCATGAGTTTGTACATATTCAATTCCTAATCATACAGATATCTAAAGAAATCATACACATAGTTAAAGAAGTTGAGAATCATATCTCAACACCCTTAAACAGTACAATTTACTAACTACTACTCATTCAGACATTTCAACAAACACTTTAAAATACATACATCAACATACATGACATATGTTGATCACATAGGCATTAGGCCAAATCCTTTCACTAGGGAGTTGCCCCAATCATAACACGCGTACACCCATGACGGATAGTCATGGAAAGTGGGAATCCAAGTTCCATATTCATTTGAACATTTTCACAAACACTTGAGCTACACATTTCAACATATATAGCGTATAGTGGCCGTGGCGTGATTCAGGGTAAATCCTTTCGTCAAAGGGGTATCGCCAATACAACAATCATACATCCATGACAATTAGTCATGGCGAGCACGAATGAGAATTCTATACTCATTCAGTCATTTTCACAAACACTTAGAATACACTATTTCAACATACATAGTGTATATTAGCAAAACATGCATTAGGGCGAGCCCTTTCGCCAAACAAGTATTTTATCCATATATAATATATTCATACAGCAAATAATCATGGCAAACACATTTCCAAAATTTATACGTATACAGTACTTACTACACATACCTAGAGTATGTAAAATTCCATATTCTTCATCTTTAATCGAAACGGAAAACAGACAGCACTTTGTACATGTGCAATTGCATGCAGATCATGAATCTATCATTATCTGACATTGAAAGTATTGAAAACCATAACCTATACACCTAAAGTCCGCACCTTTTGTCGTAGAATCGTAACGGAGTTGATAGAATTGATAAGTTTTCGTATATGGCAGTTTGACAACCTATAGAATAAAATAGGTTAGCTATTTTATAATCTACAACTACCAAAACCCCAAATCAGTTTAGGGTTAGGGTTTCTTACCTAGAAACGACGCTAGAATCGCCGGGAAAGCGATGAGAATGGGGTGGTGCAGCTTGTGTAGTGGCAGGGAATAACAGTTGGGAGATCCTCCCACTTTTCTCTTACTTTCTCTCTCCTTTCTCTCATCTCTCTCTAGGGTTTCTCTCAAATTCGTATGGCTGCAATGAGAGAGGGTTTAAGGTCCTTATATAACGTAAAAAATTACCGAAATAGACTCTAAGTCAAAGTATACTTAGGTTATAACCAAAGCGGACCTGTCCAGCTCAACGGAGGACTTCTGGCGAGCCTCCTTTAGGCAAAGGTCGGACTTAAGCTCACAGACTATGGATCTAGGTTCCATTAAGTTTTCGTTCTGGTCGGGATTCCAGATCACGCGTGGCGGACCAGTTTCAGTTCAACGGTCAGCGGATCCAGATCACGCGTGGCGGACCAGTTTCAGTACATGGACTGTGTATGAAATTTCCCCTGATCCGATGGTTTAATTTGGTCTGATTCTGACGGTTTGGTTGCTTAATACTGATCTGCAAGCGAGAGGTGCCAGATTTATTTATTTTGGATTTAATTTAGAATTATTCTCACATTTCTCACACTCCCCGCTTCGAACTCAAGCGAATAGCGCTGGGACACTATCTGGATTTGATTTTCGAGATGGTTGTCAAGCCCAGCAAGGCGGTCCTAATTCCTTAACTTCGTGTTCATCGGACTTCCGACGTGCGGTCCAGATCTGATACGGTGTTTCTTGATGCTCCCGAGAGCAGACGGGTAATGAGATTGATCCTAGATTTTAGGGTACCCTAGCGTGAATGATTCTACAAGTTTTGGGTCTTGCCGATCGTATTTAAAGTGATTGGTGCTAATTTCACAGGTACTCTAGTTTCACACTGGCTAATCCTCACCTAATTTCTAAAGGATTTAGTCCTGAGTAATTTCTATCTGAGGTGGTACCTGGGCCTTTGTAGTTTGTATATAAAGTGATCCAAGTTATACTACTTAGCTAGTTTAAGATAGTGTCTAGGGTGAAAGTACTTAGAAAAATTTAAAGAACAAGGTGGTGAAGGGTGGGATTTGTGAAAGAAATGGGTTCACAAGCGATTTTAGCCTTTGAGACTGAGTTTTGACAAGTTAATAAGGTGTTAGGATCGACCCATTGCCGAAAGACGTCTAATCCCAGGTTGGCAAAAATTCGGGATGTTACAATCTACCCCCCTTAAAATAAAATTTCGTCCCCGAAATTGCCTAAGGGTAATAAGGAAAGATTTAATTATTTCTTTGCCTAGGTTTTATTGCGTAGGGTATATACTAGCCTGGTTCATTTTAGTCTACCCCCCTTAAAACTTATTTCTTTATCCATTTCACATACCCTGATGGTTTGCTACAATTTATTTCTTTACCTATTTGGAGTGTTGACGACGATTCCCAACACTTTAGAGTAAGATGGCTGTTTTCAATGTTTGACCAACACGGAGAGACGGTTATAGTGGACTTGATCTCGATACATCGATCATCTACCGAGCTAGGGTAGAAATCTCATCGTATCCCTTCCGAATCCTAGTGGATCCTGGTCTTGTACTCGTCAGCAGTGAGTCCGTTGGTAGTCGCCCAGGATTGAGAATTGGGTCAAGCCGCGAATGTTTCGCAGTTTATATTTCAGTAACTCTGTAGTCCGATCACTCTAGAAACATAGGGAATGTCCATCATTGAAAGACTCAAATTGTCTATGTCTAAGGTTGCCCTTTAGGTCTTAGTCTAAGAGAGTCCTTGTTATTATCTATGTCCAAGGAAATGGTGAATCAAATCTTACTAGATCATCCTAAAACGGTTTCTCGTAGTAGAACTTGCTAGGGCTTCTATAATGTTCGTATTCAACGAGCACAGTTTCGATTCTGGGCCAGTGGGGTAGGGTCCACCATGCTTCCGCTGCGCCACCCAGATCAAAGAGGTGTATTAGCCGACCTAACTAGATTGGGCTCATAATATTCTACCCCCCTTAAAATTTTATTTTCACCCTCAAGGCTCAAGAGCTATGTCCTGATCAGTATGTCGGAACAAGGTGTAATTTATAATCTATCCTTGACATGAAATGGGAAATATATTGGTCTGCCTTTCATCGACGATGTGTACTATGACATTGATACCTATGGTCATAGAAAGCTAAAGATGATGGGTATTGTGGTTGATTTCAGAGGCAGGTGTGCGTTTGAGGCAAGATGCCTAATTCTACCAAGGAGTTTTGTCACGGTCCAGACTTATCCTATTTAATCATGTCTAGCTTAACAGGCAGGCTATCTTTCTACGTTCATATGTACCAAATGTATGCCGACATGGCATGTAATTTGGGACCAAATTTCTAACTGTCTGTTGCCCATTTAGGCAATTCCTTAGGCCTAAAAGACAAAGTCTCTATCGGCTATATACTACTAATACTTCTCAAAGAAAAAGTTAGAACTTTTAGTTGCAAGTGGTTGGGCCAACACGGAAGGAAAGTTGTGTAGTGGGTCTGAGTCGGATACATGGACCTTTTGCCTAGCTGGGACAGAAAATTGTCATATCATTTCTTAATCCTAGTTGATCCCGACCTTGTGCTTGATCAGAGCATAGGGTTCATTGGTCACTACCAGGATTGAGAGTTTAATTCAAACCACAAATACCTCGCTTATATGTAGTTTCTCTGCTCCGTGTTCCCGATTGTACTAAGTCCTTGAGAAGGCGATTCTAAGGGGTGTATAGATTTGACCTAATATTAAATCTAAGGGATATATAAGTTTTCCCTCTGCGTGATTAGTTTCTAATCAAAACAACCTTCCTAAGAGTGAGAAGTCTAGGAGTACCGAGGGGATTTTACGAAGGAACGGGGTCTCGCTCCAACCTAATCAAGTCAACTAACTAAATTTTATCTACATTCCTTAGTATATCTAACCAATAGTTATAATCCAAAGTCTAAGTTCTAATACAAGAAATTGTTTATCACTTAGGGTCAACGTTGTCTGATTAAAATTGAGTTGCCTGCACTTGACTTTCACTACGCTCGAGCATTTCACACATGTTCAACTCGCTAAAAAGATCCTGGGGTTCACATTATTAATTTGTTGGATTTTCTATACTGCCAGATTTGTTTGCAAAATCTAGGAGTACCACTCTAGGTCTACAACTCTAAGAGCCTGTTTGGCCAGTGGTCTTAAGTTGTATTCAACGCCACCTCAGGATTGGGAGTGACATGGTTGGTAGGAGGGTGGGTGGGGATTAAAATTAAGTTTATAAGCTTTGGAAAATGAGTCTTGTGTTGGAAAGTGTGAGATGGGATTCCCAAATCCCGGGATAATGAATTTCTAAGTCTAATTTGAAAGGAAATCTCGGAGTTTACTTTTAATTGCCTGTATTCCAAACATGGTATTAGAAAATATGGGATACACCCAATCCAAGGACCATACCTTACACATACAGTTATTGTTACTTTTACAATTCTATCCACCTTACTCACCTAATGCAGTTGGCCGAACGGGCCCTAAAGGGAGAAAAGGGGCTGGAGTTTTGGTTCCCCACGGACTTGGGTCTCAGCAGGGGTTGTAGAGGCCCAAGTAACAGGGAATGAAGAAGGTAAAAGGGAGAAATGGGATAGGTTAGAAGGCTACACGATTTTTGAGGCAAAAGAAAAGGATTTAAGAGCTTAAATGAGAGAGAATGGAGAGTATAGGCAACAAGGGAGATGGGTTTCGAATGAGTAGTGACGGTGGTGCATGAAAACGAAAGAGGAAGTGATTGGAGGGGTGGTTTTGTGAAGATTTTGAAATTTTTGTGAAGAAAGGAGAGCTTGGAGGGTCACTTTGTGAAGGAAGTAGGTTTTGGGGTTTGGTGGGGGGGGGGGGGGGGGGGGGGGGTTTCGATGGACGGGGCACACACCAGGGGGGTCCCACAACCCCTAAACACAATCGGCCCGACCTGCCGGGCCCGAAAACCGGCGAGGCATCGCCGACCAACTGTCCAATTTTCGAGGGGGGGCCCCATGGGCGAGACCCTCCTGTCTCCTAGGCCCCAAAAAACCCTGGGTCCCACCCTGGGTGCCCCTAGATTAACGTGGGTAGGCCCCCGACCCCGATTCGCTCTATTTCGGGTAGTTTCGGGGCAAATCGGACGTATCTTGCAATCCAGAATGAGTTATCTGACGTAAATATATGAATTTGGGGTAGAACGAGCTAATGAAAAAAGGGTTTGATACTCTGCAAGATTATGAAATGGGTTTTCATTTCTTTATTCGTCCTTATATTTCTCAGCTCTTTTTTTTTTCCCCAAAGATGGGATGTTTAGATGAAAAAAGGGTTTGATACTCTGCAAGATGATGATGATCTGTACACATGCACACTAATGATGCGCACGTGTCATATAACTATGTGAGAAATGGACCGTCCATATACTGAACCACTTGAGATGGGCCATGAATCAAAAGTAAGTCTGAATGTGTGATCCAAACTGGATGATTGGAGGATATTTGTGCCGGTTCCGATTCCATTCCTTTTCATGGTCCGGTTCCAGTTTTGGTTCTAGGGTGCTAACGGTCCGGTTCCGGTTCTAAAAATTGTAGAACCGTTAGGAACGGTTCGGTTCCAGGTTTAACCCAGAACCGGACCAAACCGACCCGTGTGCACCCCTAGTGGACGTGGCCCACTTGATTGGATCAACTTGATATGTGTGTTTTCCCATCATCCAGACGCTCCAAGGGGTAGTAAAGTGGGTTAGTCCCCATGTTTAGACAACCATGGGGTCCATTTGATGGACGGTTTGGACACCACATACACTCACTAAATGGGCCACAAAATAAAGGAAGGAGAGAGAGAGAGAGAGAGAGAGAGAGAGAGAGAGAGAGAGAGAGAGACCTAATGATGGAGGGCTCCGCCACTATGAGCCCTCCCTTTCCATGCATTTAATCATACATCAAGTGGGTCCCAACACATGTGGGCCCACCAAAACAAAAATCAATGGTGGAGATTCCTTCTCCATCAAAATGGAAGGTCTAGATGACCTCTTTCAAACTTAGAAAAGTAAACATTATGATGGGGTCCATGGAGAATGGCCTCATCATGGAATAATCATGTGAATCAAGGGGGGTCATCGGCCACATCTAGGGTCCAAAGTGAGATCCATACCATCAATCGGTAGGCCTCACTTGGCCCATCATAAAAATTTAATCTAGGCCTATAGAAACACCCACCGTTCGATCTTCTTGGTCCGATGGAACGCCGAGCTCCTTGTGTCTCACTTTGATGGAAGATGATGAGAAATGAATGGCTAGGATGAAGGATTTTGGGGTGGAAAGTGGGCCACACACATCTCACTTTCTCTCTTGAAAATGCGTGGACGTCCACCACTTTGGTGTTACTTGGAAAGTGTGTTAAGAAAGAGAGAGAGAGAAGGGGTGGTTGTAAGAGAGAGGTGATGGATGGAGTGATAGATAGACTTGACTTGAGAGTTGACTTAGGGTAGGTTGCTTGACTTGGGGAGAAAGAAAGCATGAGTTGGTACTTTAATTGATTGATTGATGAGATGGGTTGTAGAGATTCTCTTAGGTTCACAAATGCGCGGCGTTTCTTCGAAATAAACGCGGGCCCACATCTCTTGGCCAGGGTATCAGATCGGTGTACAAGACGCGGCGTTGGAACCGCAATAACGGTACGGTCGCAATGGTACAAGTCTCGGATTAGGCCGACTTAAATCTACGGGATATGACTTAGGGTCGCGCACAAACGTCGATTATAGGTCGCATGTTGCCGGAATTCGACGGGAAGGATCGCGGGAATCGACGGAACAATACGGCTAAGATACGGGCCTTACAATGATGGGCCTTGCCCATAGGCCTTGAATACGTCACAATGGGCCTTGCCTATGGGCCTCAAATTCAAGCAGGTGGGCCCCATCATATGGGCCTTAAATACAAGGCAGGTGGGCCCTATGGACGGTCGCACTAATGGGTCTCAAGTGGGCTTGGACCACACCAAAAATCATTTCAATAGTTGTAGGTGTAATATGTGTATCACTGTACACTATCATTCCATGGGGCACATGGTCCACTAACAATGATCAGCACTGTCCAAACATTGTCCAGGTAAATCAGCACCATCCAAACATTGTCTATGTAAATCATCACCATCCAAACATTTCCCATGTAAATCAGCACCATCCAAACATTGAACAACACCGTCCAAACATTGTTCAGCACCTTCTAGACATGTGGACAGTGTGGATGAAATACATACAACATGGTGGTGTCCACGTGGGTGTGGCCCACAACAGATGGACGACATGAATAATACACATATATTGCGGTGGGGTCCACAAGATGGATGGTTTGGAGGATCAGACCCCAGTTCTGACGTCAGTTAGTGGGCCCACCGTCCTGAAATTGGATGGACGACTGGGATAAAACACTTATATCATAGTGGGGTCCACTGCACGGATGGTGCAGATAAAACCCATGTATCACGGTGGCATCCATCGTCACCGTCCAAACAGATCCAGCACCGTCTAGATCATCTAGACGGTGTGGATGAAACAAATACATCAAGTTGGGTCCCCACCGTCCAGAAACGCTGGACGGTGTGGATGATACCTGCAACAGGGCCCCACCGTCCATTGCTAGATAGTCGGATACAATACATCATTCAAGGTGGGCCACGAGGGTGGGGTCCATGTGCTGGATACAACACACGTGATGATAGGGTGGACCCAACAGATGGGTGGCATGGATGCAACAGATGAGGGGGATGCGAGTAGAATACTCACATCATGTGGGCCCCATGTGTGAACGACGTACACCAGGTGGACGGTATGGATGGAGCACATACCGCATGGTGGGCCCCACAGATTGACGGCTATGTATACAACATATACAAGTGGGTCCCACGTGCTGGATAGACAACAATAAAACACATACATTACAGTGGAGTCCCACCGTCCAGACAGTGGACGGTGCGGACGGTGTGGATCAATACATACATCGTAGTGGGCTATTATACATGAAAAGAAGAGAGAGAGAGAACGTGAGGATGGGAGGGACCTTGCCACTATGGGCCCTCCCTATATAATACATACATCAAGATGGGTCTCACCACATGTGGGCCCTCAAATCATCAAAATCACCCAAATCAAACCCTAGAAGAACACTCACCTTTAAAACCACTCCTCCTTCCACACTAGGGTGATCTAGCTCTAAGGAGAAAGAATCAATGGTTAAGATTGAATTTTAGAGGTTAGATGATGAGGAGCTTCAAGGTGGGTGGAAAAATGGAGGAAAGCTTGGATGTTGGGAGTTCCTGGGGTTGCTTGGGAGAATGAGAGAGAGATGAGAGAGAGAGAGAGAGTGATGTAAGAGAAGTGATGGGAGAGAGGGATAGGTGAAAGGTGATGGAGTGATGGGTGTACTTGGTTGTAAGAGAGAGTTAACTTTGGGGATGGGTTGTGTACTTGGGGATTGGAGAGAGTACTTTGATTGATTGATGTGATGTGTCATAGAGATTCTCTCGAAATTGCAACGTGTGATGTTTTCCTCGAACTGAACGCGAGCCCACATCTCCTGCCCTGGGTATCACCTGGTGCGTGAGACGCGGCGGTGGAACCGCGTCGATGGCGAGGTCGCACTGGTACAAGTCTTGGGTTGAGCCAACTCTGGAATACAGGATATGACTCAGGGTCACGCGCAACTACCGATTACAGGTTGCGGGTTGCTGGAATTCGACTGGGAGGATCGCGGAAGCCTGTGAAATAGTACGAGCTAGGATACGGTCTCATAGTCTTTGCTCGTGGTCACTACGGGGAGGCTCGTCACCCCAGTGTAGGCCGACAGCTCGGGCATAGTGTCCCATACCACCATGCCCGGCTCTCGAGACTTGTGGGCCGTAACTAGCAGTTTGTTAGTGGGAGCAAACGGACACAGGGTGCCTCAGGTTCAAGCAGGCGTGTACAAACATGGTTAACGTACATGGATGGCCAACTCGTGGGCCAATTTGTCCCCACACGACAAACTACGAGCTATACGACTTGAGAGCAACATCTCACATAATCCAACTACAGTCGATAATACACAGTTTGACTAATCGGACCAAATTTACCTGTGGGTGGGCCTATTAGAAGGGCTACCCAAGAGGGTTCCGAATTGTTGGCCGATACAAAGAGGGAACAGTGAATAGATGCAATAAAATAAAGTAGAAGTCAATCTACTTGTAGTTGTGAGAGAAGTAGGTATGTATAATGATGAACGACATTCACTATCAGTACACAAGTTATTGTTTTATAAAAATTCAGGGTATTTCCTGATGGACATGTACATGTACATGCATCTAGGTTTCAAGAGAACATGAAAAGGAATGAACACTATAACTGAATACAGGAAGAATCTAAACATACTTGGAGAATGTGGGCAGTCAATTTACCCACTTCATACATGTGAGAGACATGCATCCGAATTTATCTTGCTAGCTTTGTAAAATTGGGGATATCATAACCAGGAATTTCACATTTGTCAACAAATCAACAATGCAGACAGCTAATTAACCCAATCCACACATATAACGGACATGCAACCGGATTCATCTTGTAAAATCAACAAATTTTGGGAATATCATACTTGTAACTTCACACTTTTCAAACAAATCAAGCAATGCATGTATCAGGGAAGTTAAAACCAGAATTTCTCCCCCAATTTGGGAAATTTACATGCACAATTTTGAAATCAGCCATTCCACTCCATGGAAGCAACATGCAAGGCAAATTATCAAACATAATCACTAAGATTCATTTTAGGTATGATAATAGGCCACCTAGAGGTAATGGTCCGCACCTATGGTCGGTTGGAGGTTCTTGGAGTTGCTCTAGCAGCGCCGGGTCCGTGAATTGACTCATCGGGGCCCTGTGCTAGAGGAATTGGCAAGTCAGAACACATGCAAGTGACTTTTCCTATGAAAATTTGAGGAGAGTTCGAGTGGTTACCTTCCGATCGGCGATACTCCACCTCTATGGCAGTAGGGTCGCAGTTTCCGGCGAATGGCGATGGTAGGGGAGGGGGATTACTTAATTCCCAGCTCCCTTCCTCTCACAACTCCCCTTCCTCTCTTACTCTCTCTTTTCTCTCTCCTCTCTCTCTCTCTTTTGCTGGAAATGTGTTGTGGGAGTGAGGGAGAAAGAGTTGAAGGCTTATATAGCTTGAGTTTTTGCCCAACTGACCTTAGGGTGGCAATTCCTACCACAAGTGACCCTTTGGGGCACACTTACGGTTTTTGGGTTGCCTTGGTGGCTCCCTGGCCCATCTGTGCCATGGGATGGGTGTCCCATAGTCTAATGAGGGGCTGTCTAAATTTTGGTGGAAAACAGACACGGATATTGATCGCAAGGGTCCTATTTGTGATCAACGGTCACTGTCCTTCAATCAAGGGTCAGATTTGGTGGACACGGGTAGGGAAATATCTTCGACCTATGGTGCAAGTTTGGGTGAAATCTAACGGTCGAAATGTCATAATTTATTGTCCCAAGTGGCGGGGCTAATTGTTTTAAAAATTCAGATCTTAGGCTATTGCTTGGGAGAGTTGCATTTCACAAGTGCTGGTTGGACGATGCAAATAGTCCATTTTTAGGCATCGTTTGAGTCCAATGCTCGTGATGGACCACAAGCCCAGTGAGTTCCATGGCTTCCCATAGTTTTGGATTTATCTGCCCCTTTTTGGGCATTGCACGGCCCGTATAGACAGTCGCCAAGTATCATTGGGTAAACCGGTTTTATGGCTCATGTTCGACTCGAACACATTCAGACTCGATCACATTAATGACTTAATTCGTTTTAATTTATTAGTGGTGGGCCTCGCACGTGCGATCGAATTGTGCGGTCCTATGGGAATCCACTCGTGGACCCCTTAGGACACTGTTCTGATTAGCCCGGGTGTTACACTTTGCCATCAATTTTTCAGAGGGAATTGACCCTTGAAATCTGTCAGGCCGATACAAGTGAAAATGATTGGAGAGTTCCAATTATGAGTTATCTTCAATGTCCTCAGGTCAAAACCAACAGAAATATCAGAAGAACAACTCATAATTACGTCATGGTTGACAATGAACTGTATAGAAAAGGGGTTGATGGCATGTTATTACGATGATTAGACTAAAAGCAGGCCATGTTGGCCATGACTAAAGTACATGAAGGGTTGTGTGGAGCTCACTAAGTGGGAAAAAAGATGAGGCTCACACTTATATGCTATGGATATTTTTGGCAAAAAATGATGACTAACTATATCTAATATTCTAAGGAGTGTGTGGCATGTCAGAAACACGGGTTGATACAACATGTGCCTGTGGCCGAGTTGCATTCTATCGTTAAACACTGACCTTTTTAAGGGTGGGCTATTGATTTAATAGGCTAAATATGCTCAACTTTATCAAAATTGGATAATTTTATTATAGTGGCCACCAATTATTTCACCAAGTGGGTAGAGGCAAAACCCATGAAGGGAGTCGACTATAGAGAAATTATTAAGTTTATCGAAACTCACATTATTCATAGGTTTATAATTCATGGGTCTATTACTTTAAACCACGGTATAACATTCTCATTCAAAGAAATTAAAGTGATGGCCGAACAATACAAAAATAAAATACTACATTCGACGCCATGGGTGATCAGGCTAACGGCCAAGCCATGGCTAGCAACAAAGTCATAAAAAACATTTTGAGAAAGATGATCGCGGATAATCCATGTGAATAGCATCCTAAGTATTGAAGCCCTGTGGGCTTACCGGAATTCACCATAGACTAGTACATGGGTAAGTTCTTTTGTATTCACTTATGGGCATGATGTAGTGTTACCTTTAGAGGTTATTGTGCCATCCCTAAGGGTCGCATACTAATCTAGCTTAACTCCGGCTGAGTTTACGAAAGCCATGTTGGTCAAATTAAAGGAGTAAGACGAGATGCGATTGAAAGCTTTAAATTTTATTATAGCCAACAAGGTTAAGGTTGCTCGAGCATATAATAAAATAGCGAAAAGAAAAACTTCCAGAGAAGGAGATATGGTCTAAAAGGTGGTGTTACCATTAGAATCTAAGGATGATACTTTTCGTAAATGGTCATCCACTTGGGATGGACCATTCATTGTCATCCAAGTTCTCTGAGGTGGATCTTATATCCTTCGTGACATGCAGGGAAAGGTCATGAAAGCTCCAATTAATGAAATTTTTTTGAAGGCCTATTACCTCAGTATGTAGGAAATAGTGCAGGTGTAGGCCAAGTAAAAGTATTTGCAACAATAAGTTCTTACTGCTAAAAATATCTAACATGGTCCAAAAGAAAACATGGTGAGAAAAAAACATTTCATTGATGAGGAGAAATGAACATAGGAGGGCCCCTGGCTAGTAAAAAAAGAGAGAAAAAAAAGGAAAAAAGAAGTAAGAAAAAAGGGAAACATAAACAAAGGCTTGATCGAGCTGACATTTCAAGCGTGAGTGGCATTGATTTCCTCAAACTCCCTCTGTGCACGTGCTTTGGTATTTCCCCTTGGCATTTTCTATCCTTCTAGGACTTCCCTTTGATCACCACACACTCTAGGACTAAGGACGATGTCTTGGTCTCTACCTCCCTCTTACGAGCACTGCTCTCTTGTAACAAAGATTGGAAGATACCAATTTGGGAGTTGATGAAAGCCAGAAGCTCCTGTTAGTTGGAGCGTTCTCGCCTAAGGTAAATGTAAAAGGCAACACTCACCCTTTAAACCATTTCCTTTGGTCGCTTGAGTTCTGGATTGTAACGACCCGTAAATTTCCGTACTATGGCTCGAGTACCACCTCGACCAGAAATCATTTAGGATTAAATCCTTTAGAAATTTAACAAAGTTAACTAAGTGCTAAACTCGATTAGCCATGAAATCCGTTGGAATCGCTTTAAATACGATCTGCAAGACCCAAAACTTGCAAAATCATTGACTCTAGGTTACCCTAAAGTTTAGGATCAAACTCATTACCCGGCTACTCTTGGGAATGAATTGAAACTCCGTATTAGGTCTAGACCGCACATCGGAAGTCCGATTAACACGAAGTTAAGGAACTAGGACCGCCTCGCTGGGCTTGACAACCATCTCGGAAATCAGGTCCAGATGACGTCCCACGGCCATTCGCTTGGATCTGGAGCGAGGAAGTGTGAAAACCACTATTTTCTTTACAAAATAAATATCTTGAATAGTGATCTGACACCACTCGCTTGTGGATCAGTATTAAGCAACCAGACCGTCAGAATCAGACCAAATTATACCCTCGGATCAGGAAAAATTTCAGGAGCATTTACATGTACTTGGAATTTCGGATCGTGGCCCACTGACCGTTGAACTGAAAATGGTCCGCCACGTGTGATCTGGGAATCCGACCGAGACGAAAATGTAATCCCACGTAGATCCATGAATTGTGAGCTTAAGTCTGACGTTTGGCTCAAGGAGGGCAGCCAGAAACCCTCTTTTGAGCTGGAACAATGCTGAAATGCTTATAATAGATGTACCCCTTGAACAGGAGTCTATTCCGGAGAGGTTTTAGGCTATATAAGGGCCTTAGAACAACCCCTCTCACAGCCATACGAATTTGGGATAAAACCCTAAGGAGAGAGAGAAAAGGGAGAGAAACCTTAGGATTTGTGGGAGTACCTTCCTCCTACTGCTTTCGATCATCCCACGGACTGCACCGCCTCTTTTCAGACACTTTTCCAGCGATACCGGCTTCGTTTTAAGGTGAGAAACCCTAACCCTAGATCTGTTTGGGTGAGTGGAGGTTATAGGATATGAAATAGCTAACCGGTTTCACTCTCTAGGCGATAAAACTGCCGAATACGGAAGCCCTTCGAACCTTGCTGATTTCTTGTGATTCCAAGGTGTAAGGTGAGGACTTTAGGTGTAGAGGTTACGGTTTTCAATGCTTTCAATGTCAGATAATGATAGATTCATGATCTGCATGCAATTGCACATGTACAAAGTGCTTTCCGTTTGCTGTTTCGATTAAAGTTGTAGAATATGGAATTTCACATACTCTAGGTATACGTAGAAATACCGTATACGTATTTTTTTTGGAAAAGTGTTTCACATGTTTATTTGATGTATGGTTATACGATATATGGATAAAATACTTGTTTGGCGAAAGGAATCGCCGTAATACATGTTTGCTTATAAACACTATGTATGTTGAAATTGTGTATTCTAGAAGATACCGTATATGTATAAATTTTGGAAATGCAATTGTCATGATTAATTGCTGTATGATTATGATATACATGGATAAAATACTCGCTTGGCGAAAGTATAGTCCTAATACATATTTTACTAACATACGTCATGTATGTTGAAATAGTGTACTCTAAGTGTCTGTGTAAATGCTTGTGAGAGTAAATGCTTAGGTGTTAGTACCGTAGGTCGGTGCTGAGATGAAATTCTCAACTACCTTAGAGACATGTATGATTCCCTCCATGTGGTTGTTTACTCTAACCACTCACTTATGATGTGTATGTATTTGTATCCTATTTGTATAGTGCTCTATAACATGCTTTACAACATGCTTTATATCATGCTTTATAACATGCTTTATGACATGCCTACTAGCATGCTTGTATTACTTTGTTTATCATGCTTTACTCCACATGCTATGGATGAGAACTGATTGAGTTTGGGACTATGTCTATAGTCCAGACATTCGGTAACAGACTTGAGATTGTGGCTGAGATTCATGTCGCCACGAGGGATGTGTCTGACGAACCCGAGTCGTACTTCGGTTGGCGATAGTGGTTGGCCACACGGAGTGCTTTTGCGCTTCATATCGTCCAACTTGTGTGCGCTCGAGCTTGTCAGGCTCGTCAAGTAACCCGATATGTCGAATGTGTGTTCACCATGTTTGGTCATTACTGCTTGAACTTAGGGTACCAAACTTACCAGTGGCAATCCCGTTAACCATGGTACCTCGATCCACTAAGACTCATGAGCCGGACATGGTGGTATGGGACACCGTGGCCGAGCTGTCAGCCTATGCTGGGGCCATGTGCCTCCCCGTAGTGACCATTGAGCAACCCAAACTCGTGAGCCGAATACGGTGGTATGGGACACTGTATTCGAGCTGTCGATACTTACGGCGAGAGCCGAGTACGGTGAGACCTGTACTCGTGTTGATGAGCGACGAGTCCTCTGTAGTGTCTTCGAGTATACTCCAAGGTCTGTGATTGGCGACGAGCCCTTCACAGTAACTAGAGTATGAGTTGAGCCGAGTACGGTGAGACCTGTATTCGAGCTGACGGCCAGGGATTGAGCCGAGTACGGTGAGACCTGTACTCGAGCTGACGGTCAGCAATTGAACCGCATACGGTGAGATCTGATCCGTGTTGACAGGTGACGAGCCCTTTGTGATGCCTTCGTTATGCCTCTCAAACTATAATATCGTATGAGATTAACTAGGATTGACGACCCTAGAATGGATCATGTTTGGGAATGATACAAGGGAGGTACCTTAGTTTCCCAATACTACTGTTTGAAATGGACTAATAATAACTCGGTAATCATGCTCATCATCGCACTGCATGTGCCTAGTAGATGTGGAGCACTGAGGGAGGTATGCATTCGCGAAAGTAAGATGATGTCGCATGAGGGTGGTTTGGCAAGGGCATACATCATCATGTCATTTCATACTTGCATTTAATAAGAGTAGTTAAACTTGTTTGATTGTACTGCTTTATCATTACTGCTTGATTGAATTGATAACATGTTAACCTATACTTTATTGTTCCACTGAGTTAGCTACTCACTCTCACGTTACGGGACGGTGTTGTACACACCAACCAGAATCTGTCACAGGTATAGACGGCACGTCGGTTCAGGAGGCGGAGCCCGATTTCGACGAGGATCAGGATGAGTTCTCATTTATGCAGTACTCTGACGGCTTTGCTTAGGCCGACTGCATCACGGGGATTTCAGGACTCATCTTTTAGATTGTATTTTGATTTTTGACTCAGAAACAGTACATGTATATGGGTACTCAGTTAGTGTTCATACTCTGGTGCTCATGAAGATTTTGTTTCCTTACATACCTTATATATAAAATTTCAGTCTTCCGCTTGCCTTTATACAATTGCACTGGAGTATGAATTACTGTGTTGGTATAATCTCATTCATGTTTATTGCTCTAACTCAGACAACATTTAACCATCATTATGTATGTTGCATAAGTGATGCGTTGGAACTCGGGAGTTGAGTTCATACTCGACCCCCGAATTTCAGGGTGTTACATGGATGAGCTTGAATTTTGGGCTCTAGGCCAAAATTTTGGTACGACATCTAATGGTTAGAGCAAATTTTACAAAATCATCACAAGTGTCTTATAAAAATCAAGGGTAGATATCTCTCTTCTAATTAATCCTTGGGCCTAATATGGAATTGAGCATTGCTGCACCAAAATTTAAGCTCGGGAAAAAAAATAAAATAGGCCTAGCTGTAATTTGAGTATGAGTCACGATAAAGAAAACAGTTTGGAAGGTGAGTGTTGCCTTGTACATTATTTTCAATCATGTAGTCCACTAAATCACAAATGGGGCTGATTTTGGGACTAACAATGGGGGAAGCACCTCGCGGTCGGGTGAATTTCACACAAACATCATGTTGAGGCTACCCAGCCACAATCCATTTGGTCGCAAGAAGCCGTTAAGAAATATAAGGCACACAGATGACAATTTCTTAAAAGCATATTGAGAACCATTTTGAAAGTAAGTTTTTTGTTTTTTTTAATTAGAAAAAAAAAATTATTATTTTTTAATTCCTTACCTTTATTTAAAGGAAGAGATGAACGTACCTCTACCTACATTAGCTGGATGACCTTATAAATGGCATGGCTAGCTTATAAATATCACGATGGACCCATCATAATTATTAATGGTGGCATTTCTTATCACACCCGGGCTTTGAAAATCCAAGTTCGCTTGACTCAGTCGCCAAGTTGAGAGTGTAACTCGATGGGGATGTGGTAATATTATACACATCACCATAATAATAAAAGAAACAATAACTTAATCAATAATCATGCACCTAGTCAAAAGTATCAATTATCTACTGGTTAATATACAACCCAAATTCATACATTATTATTTAAAGCAATAAATATAAAATGAAAAATTCTTTATTCTCGCAACAAATATCCAAGAACACGCATCTCAAAGTCATTACTCCACATGCGGAGACTCCAGTTCATTTCCCTGTCTTGGATAGTTTTTCAATCAACAGAATGAGCTAATAGCCCAACAAGTAGTTGTATGCATGATTCGCAACATAAGCATGATACAAGTGCAAATACAAGAATCTTAGTATGCCATATTATCACATAAATAGTTTCTTTAGTGAACTACCAGTGGCATAGTTGCGCACAGCGTCAGGTCTGCCAATACCCATCCGACCGAGATCCATATGAGCCCAACACGTGCATGAGTTTACTCACATCCTACGCAAACGCTGGCTTGAGGTATCTCACGTACCGGGTGTAACTGTATAGTCCGGTAATGAGTGACCTACTCTAGAGATGACCAAACTCCTTCCCTAGCCGTGACAGTAGTCTAAGGAGGAGGCCCTATTGGTATCAACTCGGGTTCTATTAAGAACTTTGTCCGAGAATTTAAGGGAGAACTCGATCCCTAAGTTGTCTGGTGTTCTTAAAATGACATATTAAATACAAGGCAATTACATACTTATACAGATATCAACAAATTATAAAAGTTAAGCAAAAGTAAGTATGTAATGTTATGTAATGCATGTGGGAAAATCCATCAATGGTAGTGATTACTAAGTCAAAATGTCCATTCTTTATCGACCATTTTGATATTTTCATCATTTCTTCATGGATCTAATGACTGTACTTGAGTGTACGATCCATAGAAAGTTTCATTTTTTAGTCATGGCTAGAATACAAGCATCAAGTTAATTTATTCCTTAGTATTCATTTTCTTAAAATACTTACAAAAATGAGTAAAATCCTAAGATTGTTACATTAGTCTATTAAATCGGTCAATCAAGTCTCTAATTTCTTAGATCTGACTCGTAGATAGTCCATTTACTATGTTTCTAAGCATAGATCAAATGTATTAATCTTTGTTTTGGATTGAGATATACCTTAAAGATAATTGGATGTTTAGATCTATCCAATCCGACAATTTATTTCTTTATTTTTCACGATTTCGGTCTAATGGTTCTGATTGATCTTTGATCAAATGATACGATCTAACATTAGATCAAGTAGATTTTTATTTTTCTTAAATCTAATCCCTTAATTAGTTTATTAAACCTTTGATCAACGGTTGGATTGGACCTGATTGTTGATTTAACGATATAGATCATTATTATGATCTTTCTACTAATTTTAACAATTTAGATATAGATTTATAAGGTCTTCAATCTATATTTACACTTAAAGAATAAGATTTCTCAAGGTACAGTTAATTTTATGTGGGGCCCACTTTCACACTAATGTCTATAATGTGTTTTTCACTTACAGGATTATAACACAATATAAGATATGAAGAAACACAAATGATTTAATATGATAGACATGATCTTATGGTGGGGCCCACTTAGATTTGATCTAAAACATCTAAGAAATATAGTATTAGAGCACTTGATAAACGGTTTGGATCAGGAGGTAAGCTCTCAGAACTTCTCTTTTAATCTTTGTCTCTCCCTCTCTCTCCGTAAGTGCTTACAAGAAGTGGTTTGGCATGCCTTATATAGAGGAGTCAATGCTCTCTTGCATTAATGCACATGCACATGTAACATGTGATAAACATATGTTAAGTGCATGTAACTCTCACGTTAAGGGTGATATGTTTTATGGTGGATGAGAGTGAAAACAATATGAGTGTACGTGCCATGAAGATGTGGGTCCCACAAATACAGTCTTCTTGATCTAAGTACTTGATTAGATTGCTTATAAATTATGCCATCTTGTAGAAATGATTTCTTGATCAAAATGACTATGGTTAATTGTAAGAAAATTACAAGTGTTCATAAAGGCGGCAGTGCATCAAAGATTGTACACATACGTTCATGTGAAATAGGGTGTATGACAATGTGATGTAGGGTTCATCCAAGGAAAGTGTTCTCCTATCATAGTTACTGGTATCAAGTTTTAATATTTATATGAGAAGTTTTTAATTTGATAGAAAAAAAATGAACAACCAAAAAAATTTATACTACCAAAGTTTACTCAAAATATTACATTTCCAGTCCATTGTTCTTATTGTGTAGTCCACTTGAGGTTCAAACCTCTCTCCTTTTTGTATTCATGCCCTAAAGTGATTTTGGGAAACCAATGGACAGAGTGGATTTTTAACCTATGTCACAGTCAAACCCCATGTGGCTTTTGCCAGCCGGAACTTTTGACGGATGCATGCACTAAAAAATGGTACAGTTGCCTCAAATAAAACCAACTAAAGCCCATTGTGCTAAGGGAGTATTTGGATGGTAAGTTACTTAAGATAAGTTACTTATGCTTCAAGTAGCTTATTTTGGTTTCTACTTATTAAGCAAATAAGTATATTTGTTAAACAATATACTTATCAGCTTTTCCTATCTTTTGTCTCTCCTGATGCCTCTCTTAAGCAACTTATGAAAATTAGAAAAGCTAAACAAATTAACTGAGGTGATTAAGTAGCTTTAAGTAAAAATGCTACTTATAATTAATCATTGTTGTTTTTGATGTCTTAAATCTATTTAGAAAGAGGGTTTGTCAATGACATCGACAGACCATTCGATGCCATCGAGCATTGTTTGATGCCATAGTTGCTTGATCCCATCAAGAATTTTCGAATTTTCTCCAGTTGGTTGCTGGACATATTGGGTGTTATTTAGATGACATCGAAGTGTATTTGATAACATCAAATATCGAGTTCGATGCAATTGAGAAAATTTGATTTTTCATGTTTTATCTCTGGACAGTTTTGGTGTTAATTCGATGTCATCGAATGTTAAGTTCTATGACATCGAAGACCCATTGAAGGTATGCACATATTTGCAAATATGCCGATTTGTTTCCGTTTTCGATTGTGATTCTTCCAAAGGTTATATATTTGGGTGTAATTGGGATTATGAAGTATCTAGAGCTTTCTAATTCAGGTTTCAAAGGGCTTGTAAGGGAGATTCAAGGCTTGTTTGAATTGTATATTCTATCTATCTATTGTAATTTCTGCTTTCATAGTGTTTAATATCACTTTGTGCCGTGGTTTTTCTCACATGAGTTTTTTCACGTTAAATTATGAGTGTTTGCATTGTGCTTGCATGGGGCGATTGGATTACTTCACTTGATTCATCTTTGTGTGCTTCCGCTATCCCCCAACAATCATAAACCAAATCTACTTATCCGAAATAAGTTACTTTATCTACTGATTTAAGTAAAAAAAAAAACTTATTTTTTAACTTATGCAATTTGATAAGTTACTTCTCTTAAATAAGTTAGTTTGGTTATTAAACTTAAATAAGGAGCTTTCTAGAAAAAAAAAAGTAACTTATTTTTACAAGTTATTTTTTATTGCTTTTAAACTTCAAAAAGTAATTTATTTCCTCCATTTTCATGAGTGACAACAACTTAAGAAATTATTTAAGGAGTATTCTTTATGTGGCCATGAGCTCCTTTTAAATTCAAAAGATTGAAAAATCATCCAATGAATTGGTAATGATTTAGTGAGCCCCCCACATGATGATGGCCCATATCGAGGTGGAGGTCGCCTCACATGATGGACGATCCACATCAAAGATCCGCCCCTAATGATGAATGGCCCACATCCAAGGCAAGCCCCACATAATTTGTAACCCACATTGAAGGTAAGGCCATATGATGGGCAACCCACAAGGTGGGCTCCACATGATGGGCAATTAATAATGGTTGGCCCCACATGAGGGACAGTCCACATCAAAGGTTGTCCGGATGAAGAGTGGCCCATGTCCAAGGTGGGCCCCGCATGATGGATGACCCACATTGGAGGTAGGCCCACTTGATGGACGCTCCAAATCAAAGGTGGGCTGCACATGATGGGTAGCGAATATTGAAATGGGCCCCACATGATGGACAATAATATTGATGGGCCCCATATGATGGATGCCTAACATCAAAAGTGGGCCCTACCATTAAAAATCAGCCCCTAATGATGAATGGCCCACAACCAAGGTGAGCCCTGATGATGGATGGCTCACATCAAAGGTGAGGCCCACACAATGAATGATCCACATCAAAGGTTGGCCTCTCACGATGGACGATAGATGTAAGGTGACCAAATAAACTATAGAAAATTTCATATGATGCTGGAAACCAAATATACTCTTCTATCCTTTGAATGATAGGTTTATTGTTTATCAAATATACTTATCCACTGATTAAGTAAAAGCTAATATAAGATTCTTTTGACATAAGTAGCTTATCTAAAGTAATTTAACCCAAACGCCTCTTGAGTTATAATCCCCATATCAAACAATTTCATTGAACAATCTTAAACCTTTTACTCTTGGACACTTGGAGCATGGGATATTCTTCATGTCTAACTGTGCAATAATAAATGTTTATCAAACAAATTGGTTGAACAATCTTAACCCTCTGACTCTTCGACACTTGTCAGTGGTAATCGGACCATTGGTTATTCTTCGTGTTTAACATTACAGTAATAAATGTTCACAGCTCCATCGGGTTATTATTTATTTTCTAAGTTCTATGATGCATTGACCCTCAAACGTGGTGAGATTTAATTGGTGGGCCATAGGTGGGACTAATCCTTTTTTAAGTTTTTTGGCGTGCTTAGAACTTACAGCCCACCAATCAAATCTTGCCAAGTCATTATGCTACTGAAAGGTTGTCTAGCTGTGCTTGGTCCATCTATTTTACTGGCTCATTTTATGAGCTTAGAAATTAGGCAAATCCAAATCTCAGTTAGATTACATCACAGGAAAATCACAGTGATTGAAATCCAACCATTAAAAACTTTCTAAGGCGGGCAAATAAACATTATAATAGGTCTTAGAAAGTTCTTAATGACAGGTGTCCAATCACCACTATTTCCTGTGATGTGGTTCACCTAAGATTTGAATCTGCCTCATTTATGAGCTCCTTAATTAAAATGAGTTGCAAAGTGGGACCCAAATACATGCATCATAGTGCGCCCCACGAAGCACCGGCAATCCGCGTCCTCGTAGTCAGGGCCTCACTGCCGGGGACGCGGATTGGATACTTACAGGTTGAGTAGCAAGACCCCTACTGAAGTGACGTCACCAAGTTCTGTGGACCCGACCATGATGTATGTGTTGTATCCATGCCGTCCATCCATGTGGAGATATCATTTTAAGGCTTGAGCCAAAGAATGAGGCAGATCCAAAGCTTTAGTGGACCCCACCACAGAAAATAGCAGGACCACCATGACTTATTTTCGAAATCCAACCTGTTCAAAAGTTAACAAAGACATTAAAGAAGTGGAAACACAATTATCAGCTTGATCGAAAACTTTTGTGGCTTTTAGAAGTTTTTAACGGTGGTGTCACTCTCCCCACTGTTTTCTGTGGTGTGGTCGAATAGAGTTTTGGATGTGACTCTTTCTCTACATACCTAAAATGATATATCAAGATGGATGGACGGCGTGGATACAAAAAATATACTATGTTGGGACCCACAGAACTTAGTGACGTAACTTTAGTAGCAGTGTCGGACATGGATTGCGTCCTACCCCGCCCAGACAGTAATCCGTACTGGTAGAGTTCTGTGGGACCCACTGTGATGTAAATGTATTATCCACGCCATTTATCATTTTTATCAGATCATTTTAAGTATAAGAGAAAAAGTGAGGCAAGTACGGAGCTTAAGTGGACCACAAATTGGGATTGGCTGTCCACCATTAAAAACTTCTTGGGAGCTGGAGAAGTTTCGGATCAGGATAATATTTATTATTTCACTTCATCCACGTCTACATGACCATATTCATCCATTGGATGGTAAAAAAACATCACAGTGGCCCTTGAAAGGTTTCAAGGGTCGGTGTCATTATCACTGCAGCTTCCTTTGGTGTGGTCCACTTAAGTCCTGTACCAACTTCATTTTTATTGTCATACCTTAAAATGATCTTATAAAAGTGTTTAACGGCGTGGATAAAGTACTTAAACTACGGTCAGCCCCATTCGTCCGGGCGGGGTCGGACTGCCGGAAGGAGATTGGCTGATGTACCACACACCAGCTAGTGTAGACACGTGTCGTGTTAAGAAGAGTGCCGTCGCTCCTCGAGCTCGGAGTTGCACAAACGGTTCAAAGGAGATCAAAATTACGTGAGCCCCACAGTGATGTATTTATTATATCCATACCATTCATCAATTTTTTCAGATCATTCCAGAGCATGACCTAAAAAATTAATCATATTCAAAGCTTAAATGGACCACATCAAAAATAGCAGTGGGGATAATGATTTTCTCCGTTAAAAAATTCAAAGGGCCCACCGTGACGTTTATTTTCCATCCAATTTGTTCGTAAGATTACAAATACCTAGATAAAGAGTAAAAACAAATTTAATATTGATCCTAAACTTCTGTGACCCAGAAGGGTTTCAATGGTAGATGTGCAATCCCTCACTGCCTTTTGCAGTGTGATCCACCTTATCTTTATATCTGGCTCAAGTCTTACAGCGAGCTCGCCAAATGGATGGACGGTTTGGATATAACACATACCTCATGATTGGACACATAACTTCTTGATGTCAACACACAAGCTATATAGCACACCAGCCAGTCCACTTCCTCACTGCCTGGAAACGGATTGGCTACTCCCCTGCCACCAGCCAATGGCTGTGGTCGGTGCTATGTGGCCCCACCATGATGTATATGTTTCATTCATGCAGTCCATCTATTTTTCTATATAATTTTATAGTACGATAACAAAATCGAATTATATCCCACTCTCAAGTGGACCACATTACAGGAAACAATGTTGAATGAACGTCGACCATTAAAAACTTTTTGGGGGGCCTTAAAAGTTTTGGATCAAGATGATATTTGTTTTTCCGTTCATCTGGGTCTGTATGACCTGATCAACAGATTGGATGTCAAATAAACAGTACAGTGGGCCTTAGGAGGATTTTAATGGCGGATATCCAATCACTATTGTTTTCCTGGTATCAAGACCTAATCAACAGATTGGATGTCTCATTTTTGTTATCAAGACCTAAAATGATCCGTAAAAATGGATGAACCAAATGGATGAAACACATATATCATGGTGGGGCCCACGGAGCACCGACACCAGCCACGGGGCTGGTGGCAGGGGGAGTAGCCAATCCGTTCTCTCACCGCCTAAAACAAGTCTACTGGGTTTTGTACTGTTTGGTTTGATACCTGCAATTTCTAGGTAATTTCTAAGTACTACGAAGTGTATTGGGTTTTGGACTGTTTGATTCGGCATATGCAATTTCCATGAAACTTGAAAGTACTCTATGGACTATTGGTTTTGTACTATTTTACTAAAAGGAAATTTTACATAGAACTACTCAACTAATATGGAATTTACATTCCATTTATTTTTTCAGAAAGATTTTCAGACAATTACCCCCATCAATCTATATTTTTATCATTCCACCACCTTCATTTACACTATTTTAATGGCCCATTGGATGTTTGTGTCAGCAAATTAGTTGGCTACTTGGGGGCTCATACTATGGTGTTTATCCAAAATCCATCCCGACAATAAGATGTGTCATCTTTTGTTAAGCCAAGTGCCCAAAAATCACTACATCTATGATTTAGGTGGACTACTTGATTGGAAACAATACAAAAACAATGATAACCTTTCAAATTGTTTCCCTTAGTATGGCCCACCTAAAACATGGATGAGCTTAAATTTTTGTATGGCATCTAATGATTGGAGTGGTTTTCATACCATGATTACACACTAATCATTGTGAAAATTAAGGGTGGATGTCTCTCTCCTTACTGTTTTCTTTGGTATGTACCACCTCATCGCAACCTTTTTTTTTTTTTGCTTGTGGCCTAAATTGTGATTATGCATCTAATGGTCAGAATAGATCTTATATACACGTCAAATTGCAGCTCGCCGAAAATCAAGTTTGGGCACCCCTCTCTCATTGGATGGAGAGTGTTAAGAGAAAAAACAGAATTGCATGCATGCTACTCTTAATTTCGACATGGCCCATTGTGATGTTTATGTAAGATCTACTTTGACCATTAGATATTTAGTAGACTATTAGGTATAAAGAAAAACAACTAGATTGACCTGTGATTCTGGTTGGCCACAGCAAATGAAATAGTTGGAAAAGAGATGTCCGCTGGCAATTTTTATAGGGCCCACCGTGATAATTATATAAAATCCACTCTAAGAATTAGATTCAACATGTTTAGGCTTGAATCCCAAAACTTGAACCCATATGTGATTCATGTGGTCACCACTAATGGAAATAGTTGGGAGGGGCAAGTATTGTCTTGTATACTGTTTGCAATCATATGATCCACTTGAGTCACAAATGGACTTGAGTATTGAGCTTTGACCTAACATGAGGTGACACACCTAGTGTCTTATGTAAACATCATGGTGGGGGTAAAACCGAGACACACACCATTTGCTCTTAGGAAGTATTGACACAAGGCAGTGGAATGATAATTATATCATTAATGCAATAGCTTTCTGAAAACTTTTTTGAAAAACGTATCAAAATATAAATTCTATATCAACGATGAAGTTTTTTTTTTTTTTTTTGGTTAAATTCCCTTGTTAAAATTAAGGAAATGATTGTACATAATTCTTAGGAATAGTAATTACAAGACATTCTGTTTTGTATGGCTTGCACATTATATGTATGTGGCATCGAAACCATTGATGTAAAGCGGGTTGTGGGCACTTTCATGTCCAAGATGGACCGGAGAAGGCCCGATCGGAGGTAGAAGTGATCCGGACCATTAGAACCTTAAAATAGGCGTATCTTGCAAACCAGAATGAGTTATTTGACGTAACATATATGATTTTGGAGTAGGAGAACCTACTTTACCCATCCAACCTATTACGCCGGGTTGCCCACGCGACTTTGCGAGATTCCATTAGATCGACGGTCGAAAATCTATTTTATTTCCGTTTTTATTATTTATAGTAAGTTTTAGTTCGATCATAACTTTTGATCCATTGAGCTTTAGGAGTTGTGTCCAACATGAAAAGTGCTTAGAAAAATTAGGAAAATAACATAGTTAAGCCAAATAGGACACTTATTATTTTACGCTGAAAACCAAAAAGTCTAGTGGAAATCATGACCATCTATAAGTAGTAAGTTTATTATTTATAGTAAGTCATGATTTTTAGGAGTTTGAGTTGGAGTTTGATTCTGAAACTTCTTCCTAGGTTTGGTATCACTATTTAAAGGATTGTAAATTCATTTTTATCCATCAATCAATTTATTTTCATTTTTATTAGAGTTTATTTCTATTTACTGTCTCTCTTCGTGGATTCGAGGAATCTCTGTGAGGAGTATAGAGAAGCTCTGTGGATTCAGAGTAATTATTGAAAGAGGCGAGCTTACAACCCGAGGGGGGGGGGGGGGGGGAATAGGACTATGCCAAATAAAAATCAAAGCACTGAAAGAATAAATAAATCCGAACTAAAACAGAGATCTCGATCGTAATAGTATTGATAAATTGATACAAACCTTGTTCAAAGGACAACTTTACACCAAAAATAAATGTTTATGGTAGGACAACCTGATTTTTTGAACGCGGTAAGGATCAAGATCGCAAACTAAAACAAGAGGCAAATAATGAAAGCCATCTATTACAAGCATTCACCACATGTACATAAAAATCTACAAACATTCACCACATGTACATCTCAAAAATCATTCACCACATAAACACCAGGAATGATAGTGGTCCAGTGTGTACACTAACTGTTATCAAATAGTCACACCTACTCCACTCCCAATAATCACAACCCACATGATATTGGCGTTCACTAAAAATTAAGGTTTTCTCAGGTTCACCTTAAAACCTATAAAATTGTGATTTTAGGAGGGCTATCACAATCAAAATCCCACACACTGGGATTTTCTGGCTATCTCAGTCAAAACCAATACATGAGATTTTTCCGGATATCTCAAATAAACCAAAAATAAAAAGTAAATACTTATCTTCTTCAGAAGACGCTGAATGATGTAGCCCATAGGACCGCTTCGGTTGATGACGAATGTTCAATGTTCAATGTCCAATAACCAAAATGAAGGGTTCTAGGTTTTAAATAGATTTTAACTTAATTCAAACTTGGGCTACTTGTTTAAATTTTTTAGATCTCAAAAGGAAGAACAAGAACTCCCTTTAACATATGATTCATAAAAAGAGATATAGAAATTACAAAATAATAAGCTATTAAAAAGAATTTAAAATATCATTTTATAGCTTGAAGAAGATGTGGGATTTTCTTTCTCAAAGTGAAGGCTTTTTGTGGCTTGAATGATATTTTTTGGAGTGAGAAAAGACCTCTATTTATACGCTGAAAATTTGTTGCTTCGACTGGTCTAAGAAACAACCAAATTTCAAATTTCAGGCAGGATCAGATCAAATCGTCCTTCGACTGGTCGAGTGGCCTGCTCGACTGGTCGAGCCCTTTTCTGGACTGGTTGAGGAACCAACAAATTTTATCCGATTTTCAGTTGAAAGCTTAGACTGGTCGAAGTTTTTCCTAGACTGGTCGAACCAAAGCCTAGACTAGTCGAACTATGGTTTAGACTAGTTGAACTTGAGCCTATTTAAAGTATAGAAACTCAATTATGTTTGTCATTTCGAAAGAACCCAAGTCTAAGGTCTTTCTAGGGTCAAATATACCTGAAAACATTGAACATTGAAGTGTATACTTTGAAGCTTGTACTTATATCTTCAGTTGCGTTCATTCGATCTTCTACTTGAAGTAATCTTGTAAATGTAGCTTGATATTGAACTAGAAGTAGAGCTTAAGTACTTTGGACTTTTCATGCCTTGAACTTGCACTTTCCAACTTCATGTCTTGAACTTGAACTTTCCAACTTGATTCACTTGAAGGTGAACTTTCTATCTTTTGAGTCACCACATCACAAGTTTGTTTGTCCATCGAAATTTGACAAATAAATGTGCTTTATATATCATAACACTTACAATTATCCCCTTGAGGAAGACGGTGATTAACATCATCACGCCCATCCCCGTGTCAATTTGGTATTAGAGCAAGGACTTCCCTCGGACCGATGGCAAATAATGACAATATTGAGCAAAATCTCGTAGACGATGATCAAAGAATTCGTTATCTTTTGAAAAAAATGGAAGATTTCTACCAAGAGAGTTAGTTGACTATGCAAGGGTTGCAGGAAATCATTGACCGTCTTGTGGATACGTTAATTCTGCCCCGATCGCATGTTGACGCTCAACCGCCCGTGGTTGCTGTACGACACAACCTCGATTTTTGCAAAGCACTATCACTGATAAATCGTAGGGCTACTCCAGATGATTTGATCTCTATCAACGAGGACCTCGATGATGTCTTTGCCAGACGACTAGTCCATGGAGGCGATCATCTAAATTATACCGAAAGAGACTATTGAGGTAAGGCTGAATTTCTTAGTTTTAATGGTTTATTATGTATAGATGATTTCCTCGACTGGTTAGCCGAAGTAGAATAATATTTTTTATTACATGGATGTGTCGAAAAATAAAAAGGTGAAAGTAGTAGCGTTCAAAATAAAATCCGGTGCTTGTGCATGGTGGGAGAAATTACAACTCTTACGTGCCCGACACGACAAGGCGACCCATCTCATCATGGCCACGGATGAGACATCTTCTTTGATCACGATTCCTCTCTAGTGATTACAAGCAGGTATTGTTATAACAATACCAAAATTGTTGGCTGGGGAATCAAACCATCGCAGATTACACTGAAGAATTCCGGCGGTTGGCGAAGTGAAAGGACTCGTTAGAAACTGAATCGCAGAAGGTAACACAATTCATAAGTAGATTACGATCATTGATTCAAGACCGAGTTCAAATACACCTAGTCGAGACCATGGATAAAGTAGTTTAATTAGCAAGGAGGGCGGAAACGCAACTTGTAAGAGTCCTTACTCGGCCTTATCCTTCAACTGGGCCCCCCAGGACGAGTCCTACACAGGATTCAGTGCTGACATGATGAAAAGAACCAATAGAAGGATGTCCTCAACCTCCTTCAACAGCAAACGGTGACACAGGGAGCGGCCCATCTAGGCCTTCACATGTAGCACCCACAACAGCGGGCTCGAGTAAAATTCAAAATCCTTACAGTCAGCCAAGGTCGAACACTTGTTACTGTTGTGGCCAACCGGGCCACTTATAAAACACCCGCCCTCAATGCCCTGCAACCCACTTGACCATTAACGAAGGGGGCACTAAAGGTGATGCAGTAGATGAAGACCATAACTTTAATGAAGATGAACAAGTCACTGCTGAAGGAGCTTGTGACGAAGAATGAATGATCGAAGATCATGGTGAATCCTTGGTTGTGAGGCGATTATTGTACACCCCATGGAAGAGCTACATCCACAGCAACACAATATATTCCGTACGCGGTGTACCGTTAACAGTAAGTTCTTTAATATAATCATAGATAGTGGCAGTAACGAGAACATCGTCTCGAAAGTGATGGTGGACAAGTTATTGCTACCTATGACAAAATATCATTCTCTTTACTTGATTGGCTGGATAAAAAAGGTGAACAAGACCAAGGTAACCAAACAATGCACTATCTCGTTTTCAATTGGTAAAAATTATAAAGATCAAGTACTTTGACGTGGTTGACATAAGAAGCTGCCATATGTTACTCGGTCGACCATGATAGTCAAACCATGATGAGACCCACCGAGGACGAGACAATGTTTATGTCTTCATCAAGGACGGTTGAAAGATGTTCCTTTCCCCTATGACATTAAAGAACCACCCTGAAGCTTCTAAAGTGGAGGGGAGTTCCCTCCTGACCATTTAGGATTTCATGGAGGAATCCAAGAAAATCGGCGCGGTGTATGCCGTAGTGGTAAAGGGCGATGAATTAAAACCCTTAAACATTCCCCAAAGTTTAAGGTCATTATTGAACGAATTCAAGGAGATATGGCCCAAAGAGTTACTCGATGGATTGCCTTCCATACGAAATATTCAGTACCATATCGACCTTATCCCTAGGTCCAGTTTACCTAATCGTCCTCATTATTGGATGAGTCCGAAGGAGTGAGATATTCTGTAAGGGAAAGTGGATGAATTGATCCGTAAGGGTCTAATCCGTGAAAGCATGAGCCCATCCATCATACTGGTCCTATTAACTCTAAAAAAAAAAGTGGGAGTTGGCGCATGTGTTTCAATAGCCAGGCGATCAACAAGATTACCATAAAATATGAATTTTTCATACCATGGCTAGATGATATGTTTGACATACTTGAGGGTGTAAAATTATTTTCTAAATTGGATTTAATGAGTGGCCACCATCAGATTCAAATGCGGACGGGTGATGAGTGAAAAATAACTTGTAAGACCAAGGAGGGGTTGTATGAATGGTTGGTTATGCCCTTCGGTCTTTCGAACTCGCCTAGTACATTCATGAGGTTGAGGAAAGTTCTAAAGCCATTCATTGGGCATTTCGTAATAGTTTATTTCGATGACATTTTGATATATAGTCAGGACGAAGCAAGCCATATGAAACACCTTAAACAAGTCTTTTAAGTACTCACCGAAAATAAGTTGTTCTCAATTTAAAAAAATGTAGCTTTTTGACTGATAGTCTGTTGTTTTTGGGCTTTGTCATGACATCCACGGGCATTCGTGTGGATGATGAAAAAGTGCAAGCCATCAGGGAATGGCCGATCCCGAAATCATGAAGTGAGGAATTTCTACAGGTTGGCGACCTTCTTTCGTCAATTCTTGCGAAATTTCAGCACGATAATCGTACCTATTACAGATTACATGAAGAAGGAGTCGTTTCAGTGGACCAATGAGGCTGACAAGAGCTTTGTTAAAATCAAGCATTGGTTGTTCACAACACCGGTCTTAGTTCTTCCAAGTTTTAATAAGTTGTTTGAGGTTGAATGTGATGCTTCATATGTCCGAATTGGGGGAGTTTTATCTCAAGAAGGTAGCTGATAGCCTTCTACAATGAAAATCTTAGTGATGTACGTAAAAAGTAGTCGACTTACGAGCTTGAATTGTACGCGGTGGTCCGGGCACTGCGGCATTGGCGACATTACTTAATTTAGAGGGAGTTCATTCTTTACACAGACCATCAAGCTCTCAAATTTGTTAATAGTCAGGCTAATGTGAATCATGTGCATGCTAGATGGGTTGTGTTTTTGTAGGAATTCACGTTCGTTCTGAAGCACAAGTCAGGGCAACAGAACAAGGTGACTGATGCACTTTGCTGCCGTGTATCACTACTTGTTACAATGAGAAATGAGGTGGTCGACTTTGACTGTCTCAATGAGCTGTATGTCGAGGATGAGAACTTTAAGGATGCATAGATGAGGTGCCAAGAAGGTCATCCTAGTGACCTACATATGCTCTTCAAAGGGAATTAATTGTGTATCCCCCAAAGTTCTCTAAAGGACCAGATTATTTAGGAGTTACATGAAGGTGGCCTTGGTGGACACCTTGGGTGAGAAAAGACATGGGATCTTGTGGAGGAGCTGTATTACTGGCCCTAATTGGTATGTGATGTGGGAAAAAGTAGTGCAACGCTGTCATATTTTTCAGACCTTCAAGGGGCAGTCTCAGAATACAAGCCTCTACACCCCGTTACCTGTGCCCGACGACCATTGTGAGGATTTATCTATGGACTTCATACTTGGTCTCCCACAAACACAACACGGCATGGATTCATTGTTCGTGGTGATAGATCATTTCTCAAAGATGACGCACTTTATCTTATGCAAGAAGACTCTTGAAGCAACACATGTGGAGAACCTATTCTTCAGAGAGGTCATGCAGCTACACAGGGTTCCCAAGACCATTACTTCTGACCATGACACGAAGTTCATTAGTCACTTCTGGCAAACTTTGTGGAGTCGGTTCAATATAACTTCAGTTCAGCAGTGCCTATCACCCATAGACTGATGGGTAGACTAAAGTTATGAATCGCACGTTAGGAAACCTCATTCGGTGTATTTCAGGGGACAAACCAAAGCAGTGAGATTTGGTCTTGTCTCAAGCAGAGTTTGCATTCAACAATATAGTAAACCACTCGATAGGGAAGTCTCCGTTCAAGATTGTTTATGGTTGAGTGGCTCGCCACACACTTGACTTGGTCTATTTGTAAGTTATGGCATGAACATTGCAACAAAAACATGGTGGACCGAATTGTGGGAATTCATGCGAATGTGCAGGCCAAGTTGCATGCCTCAAATGAAAAATATGAGGACCAAGCCGACAAGCATCGGTAATAAAAGGTGTTCGAGGTGAGTGACTAAGTTATGGTCCATCTATGCTAGGAGATATTTCTGACAAGACCTATAACAAGTTGAAGAACAAGAAAATTGTGTTGGGGGCCTTGCACAAAATCTTAGGATCTAGCCTCCCAAAACAAACTAGAATTATGGGATAATAAAGCAATGAAATAAATCAAAGCATAAACCACACCACATAAGAGATTTTTATATGAAAAACCCTCAAAGAGGTAAAAACCACGGGACCTCGTCCAGATCAACAATCCACTATGAAGTAGAATGTTACAAGCCTTCTTCACTCACGCAGGAGTGGATAAACAATAAGAGAATAAAATAAAAACGGAGAGATCTCACTGATTACGAGGATGTGGAAGCGCTGAAACGTCGACTGCACAGTAAATCACCTCTACGAGCATAACCTCCCTTCCACAATCTTCCTTTCTCTCTTTCTCTCTCTCTCTCTCTCTCTCACCTTTGATAGCCCTAAACCTTTTAGCAAACCCTTGTAAAGCTTTAGGAAACCCTCTTGCATTGCCTAGAAAGGCCCTAGGCACCCATATTTATAGATTTGGAAACTCCCTTTCACACCTCTTGTGAAACTGCCTCCAATTTCCGCAGTCCTCACAAGATCTGGGTTCAAATCTGCGTAAGCTCGACTGGTCAAGCACTGTTCACTCGACTGGTCGAGCCGGCTCTCGACTGGTTAAGCACTGTTCACTGAGCTCACTGGACTTTGAGTCGAGTGACTGTCAACTGGTTGAGCACTGTTCACTGGACTGGTCGAGCAGTGGGGTGAATCCACTGTTTGTGGCAGCCGAACCACACTACATCTCCTCTGACCTGAGGAGGAAAATCCCATCAAATCTCTCCCTTTTTGACTTAGGAGGAATTCACCTTCTTCAAGTCAGCCTGGTTTCTACAAACCTCAAACTTGCCCTTGAGCAAAGCCTTGGTCATCATGTCTGACCCATTATCGTCTGTGCGGACCTTCTCAAGCTATAACACCTTCTGTTCCAAAGTATCCCTGATCCAGTGATACCGAATCTCTATGTTCTTCGACTTGGAATGCTGACTTAGATTCTTGCTCAAGTGTATAGCACTTTGACTATCGCAAAAGACCATGTGCTGCTCTTGCTTCAGGATAAGTTCCTGTAGGAACCTCTTCATCCAAAACATCTCTTTACATGCCTCTGTGACTGCAATATACTCGGCCTCTGTCGTCGACAATGCTACGACCTTTTGTAGCTTGCTCTACCAAGAAACCACTCCCCCTGCAAACGTGAACATGAACCCCGATGTAGACTTCCTAGAGTTTATGTCGCCTGCCATATCTGCATTTGTGTAGCCCTCTAACATAGGTTTTCCATCACCATAGGCTCAAACTAGATGAGCCTCTTAGATACCGTAGTATCCACTTCACTATATCATAGGTGTGGTTCTTATGCAAAGATCTCATCTCCTCTTGCATAGCTCTTAACCACTCCCCCTTATGGTCGTTTGCTAGGGCTTCAGAATAATCTTCTAGCTCTCCCTCATCAGTGAGCTTAATGTACTCATGCGGTGAGTACCTCTTAGATGGCTGTCTGTCCCTAGATGACCTCCTCACCTGTGGCTCAACATGTGGATCAAGTGGGGGCTGCTTCCCTGGTCCATCTTCTTAAGGATCAAGTGGGGGTCTTGGGAACCGTCTATTCATGCCGTATATCCAGGGACTTATAATACTCGTGGAAGTCACTGATGTATTCACCACCATTGTCAGTGCAGATGCACTTCAATGATCTACCTGTCTCTTTCTCGACCACAGCATAAAACAATTTAAACATACGAAAGACTTCGTCCTTGGATTTCAAAGTATAAACCCAAACCCTCCTAGATGCATCATCTATAAAAGTAACAAAATACAATGCCCCACCCAAGGTTTTTGTCCTCATAGGACCACAAACATCAGAATAAACCAACTATAATGCATGCACTTCATTAACATGAAAAATAGATTTAATAAATGAAACTCTATGCTATTTCCTTGATAAACAATCAAGATAGGTTTTGAGAGGTATATCTGTCATGTCTGGAAGAAGTTGCTTCCTCGCTAGTACTTGAAGCCCTTTCTCACTCATGTGGCCTAGACGCCTGTGCCACATGTCAATAGCTGAATCTTCCGTTGCATTCAACTCACCCTTGCACACACCGACACTTGCCTTGTAAAGGGTGCAACACTTCTTTCCTTTGGCTGTGATCAATGAACTCTTGATGAGCTTTCAGCGCCCACCAACAATTTGGCTTTCATAGCCATCATCATCCAACCTTCCCGTCGACATCAAGTTGAGGCGAAGGTCTGGGATATACCTCACATTCTTGAGAATCAATGTACAGCCCACATCGGTCTTCACACAAATATCACCGACCCCTACGATCTTTGATATACCAAAATTTTCCATCTTCACGATCCCAAAGTCACCTGACTTGTAGCTTGTGAAGAAATCCTTGCGTGGAGTCGCATGAAACGAGGCTCCCGAGTCTATCACCCAGTCGGTGTCCTGACTCATAGCCGTGAAACATATATCGTAATCTGCTGAAAGAATAACTACAACGTCGCCATCTGAAGTGACCGTAGTGGAATATGATTCATCTTCCTTCTCCTTTCCTTTTCCTTTCTTATCGTTCTTATTCTTACAACATTGATACTTATAGTGGCCCTTCTTTCCACAATTCTAGCATTCAACATCCTTCCTGGTGCTCGACTTGCCTCTTAATTTATCTCGGGCCTTCCCGCCTTTTTTGTTCTTTTCTCTCCCCCGTTCTTGTGTCACAAGGGCCTCTTGTTGAGTAGACTCCTAAGACTTCCTCATTGTCTCCTTATTGAAGAGACAACTGGTTACCTGTTCCATGGATACCTTTCCGTCTAGCGCAGAGTTACTTAGAGACACCACCAATGTCTCCCAACTGTCAGGCAATGAACTAAGCAATAGCAAAACCTGCAATTCATCATCCAGGACCATCTTCATAGCGGAGAGCTGGTTCACTATATTGCTGACCTCATTCATGTGCTTAGCCATAGAACCACCATCTTTGAACTTGAGATTCACAAGTCGTCGTATCAAGAAAATCTTATTGCCGCCTGTCTTTCTCTCATTCAACCCTTGCAATTTCAGCCATAGGCTAGAGGCTGAGGTCTCCGTAGACACATGGTGGAATACAAAATCGTCCAATCATTATCTAATAAACCCCATAGCCTTCCGGTCAAATTTCTTCTAATCATCATCTATCATATCCTTTGACTTTGCTAATTGCCTTGAATTGGAGAATATAAGTCCTTGTAATAAAGCAAATCCTCCATCTTAGCCTTCAATATGGTTCAGTTAGAACCATTGAGGCTGATCATCCTTGATGAGCCACCTTCCATAATTCAGAATCGATCCCACTCGTTCAATGAACTTAGCTCTGATACCACTTTGTTGAGGACCTTGCACAAAACCTTAGGATCTAGCCTCCCAAAACAAACCAAAATTATGGGATAATAAAACAATGAAATAATCAAAGCATAAACCACACCACACAAGAGATTTTTATGTGGAAAATCTTCAAAGAGGTAAAAACCATGGGACCTCGTCCAGATCAACAATCCACTATGAAGTAGAACGTTACAACCTTCTTCACTCATGTAAGAGTGGATAAACAATAAGAGAATAAAAGAAAAATAGAGAGATCTCACCGATTACGAGGATGTGGAAGCGCTGAGACGTCTGCTGTACAGTTGATCACCTCTACGAGCATAACCTCCCTTCCACAAGCTTCCTCTCTCTCTCTCTCTCTCTCTCTCACACACACACACACCTTTGATAGCCCTAAATCCTTTAGCAAACCCTTGCAAAGCTTTAGGAAACCTTCTTGCATTGCCTAGAAAGGCCTTAGGCATCCATATTTATAGATTTGGAAACCCCCTTTCGCACCTCTTGCGAAACTGCCTCCAATTTCCGCAGTTCGCACAAGATCTAAACTCAAACCTGCGTAAGCTCGACTGGTCGAGCAGAGTCCTCGATTGGTCGAGCACTATTTACTCGATTGGTCGACCCGGCCCTTGACTGGTTTAGTACTGTTTACTCGACTGGTCGAGCACTGTTCACTGAGCTCGTTGGGCTTTGAATCGAGTGACCCTCGACTGGTCGAGCACTGTTCACTCGACTGGTCGAGCAGTGCGGTGATTCCACTGTTTGTGGCATCCGAACCGCACCACATCTCCTCTGACCTGAGGAGGAAAACCCCATCCAATTAGACCAGCACGATCCTCCAAAAGATCAATGACAACGCTTACGTTGTTGATCTTTCGGATGACATGGAAATCTCGCATACTTTCAACGTCGCAGACCTGACCGAGTATTATGAATCAAAGTGGGATGAGAACTCGAGGACGAGTTCTTTTGAAGTGGAGGAGACTGATGTAGAGCGGGTTGTGGACACTTTCATGTCCAAGATGGACCACAGAAGGCCCGATCGAAGGCGAAAGTGATCTGTACCATCAAAACCTTAAAACATGCGTATCTCGCAAACTAGAATGAGTTATTCGGAGTACCATATATGAGTTTGGGGTAGGAGAAGCTAATTTAGCCACCCATCTTGCTATGTCGGGTTACCCACGCCGAATTTGCGAGATTCCATCAGACCGACGGTCTAAAATCCATTTTATTTCCGTTTTTACTATTTATAGTAAGTTTTAGTTCAATCGTAACTTTTGATCCATTGAGCTTTAGAAGTTGTGCCCAACTTGAAAAGTTCTTAGAAAAATTAGGAGAATAACAAGGTTAAGCCAAATAGGACCCTGACTAGTTTTGGCCAAAAACTAGAAAGTCTAGTGGAAATTATGACCGTTTATAAATAGTAAGTTAGTAATGAAGTTTACGAGTTTGAGTTGGAGTTTGATTTTGAAATTTCTTCCTTTGGTATCACTATTTAAAGGATTGTAAATTCATTTTTATCCATCAATTAATTTATTTTTGATTTTATTAGAATTTATTTCTATTTACTACCTCTCCTTATGGATTTGAGAAATCTATGTGAGGAGTCTGGAGAAGCTCCACAAATTCAGAGTAATTATCCCCTTGAGGAAGACGGTGATTGACCTCATCACGCCCATCCTTGTATCAGCCATGCATCTTGTGGAAGACCTGGATGTAACTACGAGGCACAAGAGATGAACGACTTTGATGGCATATTATCATCATTATGGAGCCAAAATAAAACCAACAATGAGTGTTCCATCCCAAATATTTTCTAGAGTGTGGCCTAATTGAGTTTTAGATAGGCTTGATTTTTAGATTCCCATGTGAACATGAGGTAGTGTACATGATGGACGGGATGAATTGCATGAAAGTTCCACTACGTGCCATTGGTGCACAATGTGCCTAGCACAACCTACACGACTGAAGTTATTTAATACTCTGACAACATATGACACTTGATACACTAGCAAATAGTAGCAACATATATAGACTGAAACTAAACTAATTAAATTGTAAAAAGCATTGTTTATGAGATAAATTTATAAACCCACATGAATTCATTAATAATAACGTTTGATTTATAGACCTTTGCATTATAGGTGTACACGAGTCGAACTGAGTCGAGCTTAGCATAGCTTGACTCGGCTCGGCCACTAGCTGACCCTAGCTCGAACTTGGCTCAGCTCGGTCCTCAAGTTTGACTGGCCAGCTCAGCTCAGCTCAGTTCAGTCAGTAGCTTGGGCCAGTTCAAGCCGAGTTCGAGCCCGTGCGGCATTTTCACAAACACATGAGTGCAATTTCAATTTCTTATTGTATGTAAAACAACAACAGCTGTTTATAGGTATTTCATCAAATACCTTGTAGGCAACATCAAATTTAAGAAAAAAGGGTATTTGTTTCATATACATACCTTCCTTGCCACCAGTCGACACTTCTTTGAGTCATTTCATCAAACACTTGGTGAGCAACATCAATATCAAAGTAACCGAGTCACTGAACTGGTTCGATTTGAGTTTAATTCAAGTTAGGGTTCGATCTAAGTCGAGTCGAGCTCAGTTCGAAAAAATTTTGAACTCAAAAAATCAGCTCGACTTGGCTCGAACTCAGTTTTGAACCAAGTCGAATCGAGCTTTTTCCATTCGAGTCGAGCTACCTAACCGAGCTAACTCGATACATGTAGAACCCTACTTTGCATATTGAAATAAGACTATTGGATGTTGGAATAATTCCCATATGGGCTGATATTTTGTTTCTCCTTCGTCTTGTGAAGGATGCAGTTTTGTCCTACCATTATATGGACGGACTCAGTTCAGTCAGGGCTCTGTGGTCCATTGTGATGTATGGGTTTTATCCACACCATCCATCCATTTTTTCAGATTATTTGAGTGTATGATCCCAAAAATGAGGCAGATCCAGGGCTGAAGTGGACCACACAATGGGAATTGAATGGCCACCATTAAAAACTTCTTGTGGGGCACAAAAGTTTTGGACCAACCTGAAATTTGTGTTTTCCCTTCATCAAGGTCTATGCGACCTTACGAACGGGTTGGATGGCAAATAAGTACCACGGTGAGCCCTAGAAAGTTTTCTAAGGTCAAGGTCATTATCACCACTGTCCCCTGTGGTCCACTTGAGCCTTGAATTTGCCTCATTTTTAGGCTCATGTCTTAAAATGATCTTTCAAAATGGATGGACAACATAGATAAACACATACATCAAGGTGGACCCCACAGAGCCCCTGCCTGGAAATCTGAGGGCATTTTCATCATTCATGTAAATTGTCATTTAATAATTACGGAATCCAGAAATCGTAAACTACGAGGGTGTATCTCCAAATGTCAGAAATGAAGGAGTTAAAAAAAAATCAGTCTTTAAAAATCCATTTCAAAAGGATCACTCTCACCCGCTTTCATTTTTCCTTCCAAGTTAGAGCTATTCCCTCTTTTTCTGGCTATAGGATTTCCCCATCTATTCGAATTGGATTTTCACATCTAGATTCATGCTGTTGAGATGCAAAACTTTCGAAATGATGTTAGTGGTTGCTCGGGTTCTCAACCCAATCGTTCTGCCGACAATTCGTAATTTCTCTCTCTCTCACTCTCTCTGATTTCTGTTTGATAGATGAATTCATCTATATATATTTGTAGATTGTCTGCATAGGTTTTCTTCTTTAGCTTTCTCTGCTGATTTTTCAATTTCTAATAAGAAGAATCTTTGTAATATAACACCAATTTCAGGTTTTTCCTGAAATCACTATTGTTTTCACTTCTTCCACTATTCTTTCAGTCTATGTTTGGATGTTGGGTTTGGTTTGATGCTTTTTCTGCCCTAATTCAGAATCCAATCTGTTCCATGTCCGAGTCTTATCAGATTTTGATCTGGGTCTGATCCGTTCTGCCTTAGAAGGAAGGTGGAGCCAATAACTATCTGTGAAAATATCGCCCCGCCATGCTTCTGTGGACACCCAAATGGTCACTGTGGGTTTTTCTTTCCGTTCTGAGGATTTGTGGGATTGATTGAGTTTCGGTGTTTGATGTTGTGTTTTTTAGAATAAAAATAAATTTTAAAAATAAAGTTATTTTTAGAAAGTAAATAAATATATTAATTATTTAAACTTTCCATAGATGGTGTGTAGCCAGTCGGTAAGAGAATGGGTTTTTGCTTATGCAACCAGGGTTTAAATCTTCTCAAGGACGATGCGAAGCACCGTCCGTGCGCACGGCGTGGGCTGTAGGGCTGCTTAGACACTTTTTAACCCGTGCAGCTAAGAGAGCCTTAGTCTTTTTGGCACTCGGTTCAAACTTTTTGGGCCATGGTACCCTGATGTTTTATTACTTTTTTGTTAATTGAGAGTAATTGTGACATGATTGTACATGTGGCACCTATGCCATGTGTCGCTTATGTGGATACAGTTTTTCCTGTTGGATAACTGCTCTTGTCTGTATGGGTACAGAAATAACTGCACAGGAAAAAGAGTCATGTCCTTTCATGGAAAGGCAATTATTTGTTGTAAATGGGTATGGATTTCTTGAAGAGGCACTTTAGTACCTCTTCAGGAAGAAATCCATAACCTTTCAATTGATATAAATCCTGGATACTATAATCCAGAAGAAGATACTCTTAATCCTTAAGATTATATCATCTTCTGTGCAATTACTCTCGATCTGATCTCTTGTTGAGTTTTTTCTGAACGTCTTAGCGCATATCGGTGTCAAAACTAGAGATCTGTTCAACGCTTAAATGTGTAAATTTTCATGTTGAAAATTGGATTCAAAGTTCATTCTATCCTGAAGACAATTTGTAGATTTCATTCGTTTGCACTTGCTGGAACTTCCAGAAAAAGGGCAGCAAATCTATCTTGAGAAATTGACTATTCAAGCCTTGAACCCGATAGATCTGATCGTTTCATTATCATTTTCTTTTTTCCTCCATTGTGTACAAGAAACACTTACATTTCTAACATTCAAGACAGATTTATTATCTTTTAACAATAGAGGCAATTCATTCCATTTAAGTTATGAACCAAGATTTTGTACGACTGGATTGTTTTGACGGTCAATTCTTCTCAAGATGGTAGCAGAAGATGCTTTTCTTTCTGACTACTCTCAAGTTATCCTACATTCTAGATGATGATCTATCTTCTCTACTTGAGCCAAAAGAAGACGACTCAGATCAAGTGAAGGAAGAACGGAAGAAAAGGAAGGAGGATGATTTTCTATGCAAAGGTCATATCCTAAACGCCCTCTCTAATTCTATCTATAATTCATACCATAAAATATCCTCTGTTAAAGATCTGTGGACAAAATTGGATCAAAAATATAAAACTGAAGAGATCAGTACTCAGAAATTTCTTGATGACAATTATGTCCACTTCAAGTTTAAAAATGATTAGCCAATTCTCTCCCAAGTAACCAAACTACAGAACTTGGTTAATGAATTGAAGATTGGTGGTATAGATCTTCCTGAAGAATTCCTGGTCGGTGTAGTAATTGCAAAATTACCCTCATCATGGTTTGATTATAAAAAGAAACTAAAACATAATGAGAGGAAGTACAATCTTGAGGGGCTTCAATGACATCTTTGTATAGAAGAAGAGTCCAGAAACCGAGACAAGAAATAAAGTGTTTCGAAAAATCATTCCTAAGCAAATATAGTATAATATGACAAGCCAAAATCTCAAAACTCCAAATCTATTCCCCCAAAGAAAGATACAGAGTTTAAGAAAAAAGGAAAGAAAAAGGGCAAGTGTCACTTCTACAATAAGCCTAACACTAAATAAAGGAATGTCGATATAGGAAGAAACAACTGAAAGCTCAGGCTAACATGGTAGAATACAAACTTGTAACAATCGTTACTGAAGCTAACACAGTAATATCCGATGGTGGATGGTGGCTAGATATTGGTGCAACCATTCACATATCGAAGGATTGAAACATCTTCAAGACCTATGAAGGTATTACAACTGGACAAGAAGTAAAGATAGGTAATAACGTTCATGCGAACATTGTTGGAAAAGGAACAGTCGAGCTTTAGTTTACATCAGGCAAAAGACTAACACTAACAAATGTATTGCATGTACCTGACATGTCTAAAAATCTAGTGTCAGGCGATCTTCTCAATAAGAGAGGATTCAAAATAGTGATTGAGTCGGATAAGTTGGTTATCACCAAGAATGGTATGTTTGTAGGCAAAGGATATTCATGTAATGGTATGATTAAACTGAATACTAATAATAATAATGATGTTTCCGTTTATATAGTGGATTTTATATCTTTATGGTATGCTAGACTAGATCATGTTAACTATCATTCAATGAAGAGAATGATGATCCTAGGACTTATACCAAAATATAAACTTCAACAAGAAGGGAAATGTGATGTGTGTGCCCATTCTAAAATAACAAGAAAACCATTTGGGACTGGTATGAGAAAATCACAACCTTTGGAGTTAATTCATTCCGATATCTGTGATTTAAATAATACCTTAACTCGTAGAGAAAAAATGTATTTTATCACATTTATCGATGACTTCACTAGATTTTCTTATGTATACTTGATAAAATCTAAAGATGAAGCCTTTGAAAAGTTTAAACTTTATAAGGCCGAAGTGGAAAATCAGTTGAATATAAAGATTAAAGCCCTCAGAAGTGATAAATGGGGTGAGTACTCTTCTAATGAATTTAATGAATTCTGTGAATCAAATGATATAATCTATGAATTTGTGGCACCTTACACACCTCAACAAAATGGTCTAGTAGAATGCAAAAATAAGACATTAGTTGAGATGTTCAATTGTATAATATTAAATTCTAGATTACCACTGAATTTGTAAGGGGAAGAATTATTAACAGCAAAACGTATTTTAAATGTTATCCCACATAAAAAATTGGATATCTCCCCATATGAATTGTGGAAAAAGAAGAAACCATATCTTCATTACTACAAAGCATGAGGAAGAATAGCAAAAGTTAGAATTATTGATTCTAAGAAAATAAAATTAGGTCCTAGAGAAATTAGGTGTGCCTTTGTGGGTTATGCGATTAATAGTCCCATATATAGATTTTTGGTTTTGGAACAATCTACTTTTATTGACAAAAACATGATTATAAAGTCTAGGGATGCTATATTTTTTTTTGAAAATACAGTATACAAAGACTATATAAATAATCATACAAAAAGGCAAGTTGATGAAAATATAATCGAATCAATGAACGAAAAACCTAACAGCTTTCATGATAAATCTAACACTCATCCAGAAGGAAATGAACCAAGAAGATCGAAAATGACAAGAAAAGAAACATCTTTTGGCTCAGATTTCTATATGTTCCTTATAGAAGGGGATAAAAATGAAATACGAAAGGAGATTACTTTACCACTAAGTATTGAAAGTGATATATCAACACTTGGTGAAGCTCTCTCATCTCCTGATGCACAGTTTTGGAGGGAAGCCATAGACTATGAAATGGATTCCATGGTCTCAAATAACACTTGGTGTTTGACTGATCTTTCACCAAGTTCAAAACCTATAGGATGTAAGTGATTTTTAAAAGAAAGTTCAATCCTTATGGAACCATAAATAAGTTTAAAGCTCGATTGGTAGCCAAAGGATTTAGACAAAAGGAAGGTATCGATTTTTTGATACATATGCTCCTGTTGCTCGTATATCTACCATTAGGACTTTAATTGCTCTTGCAGCAATTCATCACCTAATAATTCATCAAATGGATGTCAAAACGACATTCTTAAATGGTGATCTAGATGAGGAAGTCTATATGGAACAACCTGAAGTGTTTGTTCAACCTGATCAAGAGAAGAAAGTGTGTAAACTGGTCAAATCTCTCTATGGGCTCAAGCAAGCTCCTAAGCAATGGCATGGGAAGTTTGATAAAGTAGTATAATATAATGGTTTTAGAGTAAAACAAGCAGATAAGTGCATATATATTAAAGGTCAAATCATTATCTGCCTATATGTAAATGATATGCTAATATTTGGACAAAATGAGGATTGTGAGAAAGAAACAAAAAAGGTTCTAAGTACCAACTTCGCATGAAGGATATGGGTAAAGTCGATGTAATATTAGGTATTAAGGTTTATAATCTTAATGATGGAATAACCTTAACATAATCTCATTACCTAGAGAAAGTGTTAAAGAAGTTTAATCATTATGATGGTAAACCGGTTTCAACCCCATTTGATCTAAGTATTAAATTGGTTAAAAATACTGGTAGATGTAAAGCACAACAAGAATATGCGAGTGCTATTAAGAGTTAATGTATGTACTGAATTACATTAGACCTGATATGGCATTCATAGTAGGAATGCTAAGCAGGTATACTAGTAATCCAGGACAAGTACACTAGAATGCGATTTTGAGAGTTTTAGAGTATCTAAGAGGAACCATAGACTATGGACTGCATTATAAATCATATCCCACTGTACTTAAAGGGTACAACGATGCAAGCTGGAATGCAGATAGTATAAAATCTAAATCTACAAGTGGCTGGATATTCACTCTTGGAGGAGGAGCAATATCGTGGGCATCTAAGAAACAAACGTGCATATCTCACTCTACAATGGAAAGTGAGTTTATTGCACTTGGTGTTGCTTGTAAAGAAGGTGAATGACTAAGATACCTACTTTTGAAAATCACGTATTGGCCAAATCCTACTCCTGCCATATTTATCTTTTGTGATAGTCAGGCTACTCTTTGTCGTGCTATGAGTAAGACTTATAATGGTAAGTCTAGAAATGTAGGTCTAAGGCATAACTTTATTAAAGGATTGCTCAGAGATGGAGTAATCACTGTGGAATATGTTAAATCTATCCTCAACTAAGCAGATCCCTTGACAAAAGGTTTATCAAGAGATCAAATAAGGAGAACCACTAAAGGAATGAGACTAAGATCCATAAAGATATAACTTTCACTCTTGATGGTAACCCTACCTATGTTTTGAAATATAAGCTAGGTTCAAATGGACAAACAAGTCAAGTATGTGACTTGAACATACACTAGAAAAAAAAATGAGTCTCATTCCTAAAAGTCTAGTGTTTGGTTTATGCATATCATAAGAGACTAAGTACTAACTCTTAATAGATCTATAAACAGACTTTGCTGAGATGAAGCAGAATCATCTTTGATAGATCTACATATATTAGTAGAGAAGTGAGGCCGCTTTTGAAGAGATTGGGATCATCTCTACAATACTCATGAAATAAGGATACGCACAAGGCCAGAAATGTGCGAACTTTTAGATCTCTAGTTATATATGAATAGATGTGTGTTATGTGTCCGGTGAGTCATATAAGGTCCTTATTCAAGACTAATGGGTCACTAAGTACCTAGCATAACTTTGATATGTATACACTAAAGTAAAGGTTCAAATTCAAAAGATACCTTTACTTATGCACCTATTTATACTGATATACAATTCGTTCTAGAATTTGATTTTATTTTTGAAATTATGGGGGATTGTTGTGTTTTTTAGAATAAAAATAAATTTCAAAAATAAAAGTTACTTTTAGAAAGTAAATAAATATATTAATTATTTAAACTTTCCATAGATAGTGTGTATAGCCAGTCGGTAAGAGGAGTTTTTGCTTATGCAACCAGGGTTCAAATCTCCTCAAGGACGGTGTGAAGCACCGTCCGCGCGCGGCGTGGCTGTAAGGCTGCTTGGACGCTTTTTGGCGCACTTAGCACTTAGCATGTGCGCATCGTCGCTAGGAGCTAAGAGACCATTAGTCTTTTTGGCACTCGGTTCAAACTTTTTGGGTCATGGTACCCTGATGTTTTATTACCTTTTTTGTTGATTGAGAGTAATTGTGACATGATTGTACATGTGTCACGTATGCCATGTGTCGCTTATGTGGATACAGTTTTTCCTGTTAGATAACTGATCCTGTGTGAATGGGTATAAAAATAACTGCCATAGGACAATGTCATGTCCTTTCATGGAAAGACAATTATTTGCTGTGAATAGATATGGATTTCTTGAAGAGGCACTTTAGCACCTTTTCAGGAAGAAATCCATAACCTTCCAATTGATATAGATCCTGGATACTATAATCCAGAAGAAGATACTCTTAATCCTTAAGATTATATCATCTTCTGTGCAATTACTCTAGATCTGATCTCTTGCTGAGTTTTTTCTGAACGTCTTAAGGCATATCGGTGTCAAAACTAGAGATCTGTTCAACACTTAAATGTACAAATTTTCGTGTTGAAAATCGGAATGAGAGTTCATTGTATCCTGAAAACAATTTACGGATTTCCTTCGTTTGCACTTGTTGGAACTTCTAGAAAAAGGGCAACAAATTTGTCTTAAGAAATTGACTATTCAAGTCGAGCCTTGAACCCGATAGATCTGATCATTTTGTTATCGTTTTCTTTTATCCTCCGTTGTGTACCAGAAACACTTACATTTCTAACATTTGATTCTTGTTGTTGGTGTTTGGGATGAAGGTTTGCGCGACACGACAGTGCGCAGAAGTTAACAATGAAGGGTGCCCTAACCTATCTCAAGGAAGTGAAGGAAATATTTCAGGACAACAATGACAAATACAATGAGTTCCTCCAACTCATGAAAGATTTCGTGGACAAAAGGTTTGAAATCGACTGCTTGTTTATCTCTCATTTACTTTCTCCTTTACTATCTGCAGCTTATTCATCTGATTTTTTTTAAAAAAAATATTTTACCGGTTGTGTTTGGTTACAAGATCAACACCACTCGTACAGTATGGGGAGTGAAAGAGTTACTCAAAGGGCACCCAAATCTCATCTCAGATGTCAATACCTTCTTACCTAAATGATACCAGATCACCCTCAACAATGAGCCTCCGATGAAGAAGATCACAATCAATTTCGCTCACAAAGTAACGGTGAGTATTCCATCTTAGCTGCATTGCATGGGGTGAGTCTATGGTGGATGCAATGAGACTCTACCAAAGCATGGTTGAGAGACAAATAGGACCTTCCTGTTCATATCTGAATTGGGAATTCAGGCTGAAGAAGATGCAAAACAGCAACCCACTCAATGTAGGGTTCCATTTCCATTCTGACCCAAACATCAACTGTGAGCATGCTTGGGAAGACCCAACAATCATGATTTGGTCGTATAACCTGACACACCCTCAATTATGATAATGAAAAGGCCTACAATTCCAATGGCACCAGTTTCTTTTCGGGATTCTTATGATTTGACTCATTTCCTTTATTTTTGTAGTCCCTGTTCAAAAATAATAAGCAAGTTTGCTTAGGGCCTGTTTGGGAGTGTGGATTCGGAACCCCAGGATTGGAAACCCCCTGGATTGGCAATCCTCCTAGTGTGTTTGGCACCCCGGAGTGTGAATCAACTTTAATTCAAAACCTATGCATGGTATATTTACAATCGTTTGAATTTAATTACTAAATCAACTTTAATATCCCTAATTAGTAAGATATATAATTGTTGACACTAGGGTTGTGATAAGCCAGCTGAAATATATGCTTTGCCTGAAAATGATGAAATTCCAAGTCTCGGATGGACCGCAAGCACAAGATCATGTCTGAGTGACTAACCAACGATTTTTAATCATTGATTAATATGGACAATGTTTGGACGGTGCAGGACAGTGTTTGGATTGTGCTGATTTGCATGGACAATGTTTGGACGGTGCTGATCATCATTAGTGAGCCATGTGCCTAATAAAATGATAGTGTACAGTGACACACATGTTACAATTGCAACTATTGAAATGATTTTAGGTATAATCCAAGCTCTCACCGTGGATTGCAAAACCCCTCAAAGAGGGGATTAGAAATCCCCTGGATTTGAAAACCCCAGTTACTTTATGCTGTAAAACAACCAAGGGGATTGGAAACCCCCTCCAATCCCCTCCAATCCATAGTGCCAAACGACCCCTTATCTTTCTTAGAAAATTTCAGTATTCACCTAAAGGAGTGCATGTCCATTGGTGATCTCTACCAAAAGGTATATACATGTTGCAATATACTTCCATTTTTTACTTTTGTGTTAGTAATGGGATTTTCATGTTTTATTTACTTGTTGTTGAAGAGTGTGCTTGGAATGCTTTAGCTATCTATTTTCAGGTAGCCTTGCTTTTTGAGGAACATCAAGATTTACTACAGGAATTCGCAAGTTCCGCCCAGGTGGATCCTATGCAACGTGCTCTGGTTGGAAGAAATTCATCTGGAAATTTAATACCTCTGGTAGAGAGGAGCTTGGTTATGCCCATGGTGCGGCAAGTTCATGGAGAATAAGTTCTTATTTTCTTGCTTTTGTTAATTTCTTTAGATATCTTGTTGAATCCACTCCTTAACTGTCTGATATGTGCGATATTGTTAGAAGGGGAGAGCTGTGAATTACCACGTTGATCATGATCTCGGTGTTGGTGGTCCTACTCCAGATGATAAAGAAATAATGAAAGTTGATAAGGGGCAGAGGACACACAAGCGGGATGATAAATATTTGGAGTGTGTCAGCAAAGATTTAGATAATATGCAGCACTTCCCTCACAAACGGACGTCTGATACTTATTCTATTTTAGGATTAGATTCAGAATTAGGGTTTCACCATATATATGCAAGAGTGGGAACGTCAATATTCTGAGCTAATTTTAGAGAATGCGAGAAATTGTGAAGGGTTGGCAAATGATTATGTTAGAAAACAACCTACGTCTCAAAATTTTTCTGGAAACATCATCAAGAACCAAACGAAATACAATGCTCCACTGGTTAAGAAGTCCTTACGCAATCATATGCGGGAGAACAATTACACCCCACAGATTAAGAAAATAATACGTGATTGTTGTGGTTATCATGGGAGTGAGAACTATTATCACCCATTAGACAAGAAGAAAACAATGAGAGATTGTATTATGAGTGATAATATGTACCAATAACCACTAGATTCTCCCACCTATGACTCATATGACTATAATCAGTGGAAACATCAATGTCGGGAAGATGAACCAACAATATATCATAGTGACAATTCTCTTGGGTCCTCTACCTTTGAAACCTAACCAGAAACGATCCAAGAGGAGTCACTTCAGGGTTACACAGACGATTTTACTGGCATCAGAAGAACGATAGAAGTGCTTGCATCGCGCCTTGATAAGCTAAAAGAGGCTAGTTCACCCCAGCCTCAACCCAATCCAATTCTTCATTCCCAACTCCCTACTTATAATCAGTAGAAACATCAAGATTGGGAAGTTGAATCAATAATGCGTCCATTCTACGCTTATCTGCTAACTCTGATCAAAGAAAAAGATTATATATGAAATTTGTCTCTTTTTAAGTTAACACTCGGGTTCTTGAGAAATGGGTCATATACTCGGGTCCTGAAAACACGGGGCGTTACATGTTGACAGCTATTTGGACTATTCCAAAATAGTGAACAGCGATTTAGACCAATCCTACCATTGTTCACAACCCCAAGTGTAGGGTCACGATGTAGTAATAATCTTGGTAAGACCGAGTTCGAATCCACAGGGACTAATCCCGTGTGTTTTCTGAGAACAACTAGAACTAGAACTAGAAGAAGATGAAAACCTAATCTAGAATATGTGAGAGAATAATTGTGACAAACTTAATGAAAAACTTAATAAATTTAAAGGTGGGAAACTAGGGTTTCCAAGGATCCACTTGTAGAGATGAGGGAGATCTATGCTTGATTGATGAACACAACTGGAATCAGAGTCCCATCTTATCCAATTGAAAGATACCTCGGTAAAATCAAATCTGAAGTTCCTTTGATCTAATTCTCAATGGATGAGAGATTTGAGAACTAGAAGTGATTCCATCACAAAACCATGCCCATGGGACAAAGCAAACAACAGAGTTTACCAATTCTACAATCAATCTGAGAGAATTGTGGAAGTTAGGGAGGATTCCATCATCCAACCATGCCCAGGGGATGATGGAGAACAACAAGATTACCTAAATTCACAATCTCAATAATGAAAAGAACACACTCAAAGTTATCGCAAATTCATTATAATTTAAGTCACAACCAATCATTAAAAACTAAAAGTATTCTTATAACCAAACTAGAATAAAAGAGGGTTCAATCAACATGAATCAAAGTAATAGAGAACAACCCATCACGCTACATGCTTCACCTCTTAGCCCTAGCTAAGAGGTTTAGCCAGTCATAGACATGATTGACTAGGATCTCTTAAGAAAACATAAAAAATAATAATAATAACTAAGAAGGAAGAAAACTCTTAATAAAAGCCTCTCCACACTTGCTTCTGTCTGCCTGATCATTGCTTTCTCTCTCTCCCTTGCTCACGTTCTTCCTAGCCGATGGACATCACCCTATTTATAGGGTGCTGTGTCTTTTCCAGCACGTTCTAGTGAGCTTTCTCGCAGAATTGATTTCTACACGTTCTACTCTTGCGTTGCGAAAACGTGGAGGCTGACTTGCACATGATCCAAATTTGCTTAGCTGACCATCTAGATCTTTCAAATCTGACTTTTTGGACAGAGTCACAACCATCATTGCAAGAGTTTGGACGGTCTGGATTGAGTCTTGATTCCAGATTGGACTGTCCAACGTGCAGCGGTGATCGGTTCTATCCGGGTTTCCTGCTGCCTGCGAATTTGTTGCAGACAATATGTTTCAGTGGTATCAGTGGGATCCACATACTTCAATGTCTGAGAAATCCACCCCGTTCATTAGTTCCGCCTCGAAATTCCAGTTGGAGATGGTGTGGCTCCATTCAAATTCAGTGTGGCCCATAGAATTACTCTTGGCGCCATCCATCTTGCGTTTAAATCTCCATGTACATGTAATGTTTGAGGAAATCGAGCAGCAGATCAGGGTACGGTCAGTTTAACCTCCTGGATGCAATGAATGGCTTCGATCATCGAATCGGATGATGATGGTGGCCCACAGAGAAGGACAACAAGCCTCTGTTCATCTGTTTCGCAGGTCGAAGATTTGAATCCAAGCAGGAGAGGGTCAGTGCACGCTTACTGACTTCACTGGTTCAGTGCACTGCGGTAGCACCATGGTGGTGTACATGCAGCTATGTGAAGTGGGGCCAACCTTGCTGTTTTGAGAAAATCTACTTCGTCCATCCGGTTTCCCATCTAATTTAAGGGGTTACTCCCAAAGTTGAGGCCTATCCAAAGATCAAGTGGCCCCAAACTATCAACGGTCGATCCATCCACTGGCTTTGATGATTCTTGAGTGTTAAACCCATACTTTTAGCATCCTTTTCAATCCAAGCTTCTTGAATTCATCTTGCAACACAACCATGTTAAAAATAGAACATTAAGCATTATCATGTGCATGAAACCAAGTAATAAATGGAGTCATTATGCAATATTTGACCCTCAACACAATCCCCAACAAGCATTTTGCTAGTCCCGAGCAAAGTATGTAAAAAATGAACAGTGATGAACAATGTTCAAACCTTGTTCAGGAAACGATCTTTTGTGTGATCAAGTGCGCATGAGTAGACTCAAGATGAGAAAAAAAAATGAGTTTTTGAAAACCTAGAGCTGAATCACAGAATCAATCAATCAAATAGGTCCTTTATCCATTAGGTCAGATCCTAGTTCGCATAGCAATTTTTTCAATATGCTCAGTGAAAATACTATCTTTTCATAATGTTAGCCATGCTCATCACTTCAAGATTGGTTGAAAACTCAAGTATTGATTCCTAACTTATCCCCTTTTCCTTCTTTTCCAGTTTTAATTTTATATCGACGGTCATTTGTATTCATTTAGTCCTTTTTTTTTTTTTTTTTTTTATAACTTTTTTTTTTAGACATTACATCCTTTTCAAAGACATTTTTCATTCCCCTCAAAGATGTTGTCATTTTTCATTCTTTATGACCTCTTTGTCGATCTCCTATTTTGTGACCGGTTCTTTTCCTCTTTTAAGGTAGATAAAATTCTCCAGACTTGGTTCTCCATATCTTTCAATGATCAACATACTAACAATCATAAAATCTAGTACTATTCATAGAAAACAATTTGAATAACATAATCTTCAAACTTTCTCTTAATCAATTGAATGAAAGAACCATAAGTGATAGGTTGCTTAGTTGCTCAAACTCCAACAATTCAAAACTTGATTTCTATCTTATCATCATACTCAAAACGGTCTTAACTACATAACTTATTGCTTTCCAAACAAATAAACATTGAAAAGTTTCAGCAAAATTTTTGCACATTTTGCTCAAAATTTTTGTTGAAACTGAGAGAATACTACCTAATCTTCCATCCCCAACCTAAAGTATACATTGTCCTGAATGTAAAAGAAAGAATCATGATTTGCAAAAGAGATAATGTAATTGAAAGAGGAATGATGGAAAGATAGTACTTGATGAAGAAATTGTGCGGCTTTTTCCAAAGGATCTTAGCGTGAAGGTGGTTTAGTATAAGAGTTTATCAACAAACTATCCTAAAACAACAGAAAACAACCTACCCTAAACAGCATAAAGCCGACTATCTTGAAACTGCATAAAACAAACTATCCTAGAACGGAAAACAGAAAACCTAACTATACCTCCGTCATACTAGGCGATCAATCCTAATAAACAGGATCATTCAGAGGTATAGACATGTCTTCTGAATCAAATTGCTCAACAAATGGCTTTGATTGATGTCCATTCACTTTAAATTCATTGTCATTATTTGGATTTCAAATCTCAACAGTCCCATAAGGATAAACATTGGTAACAGTGAAAGGGCCGGTCCAGCGAGATCGGAGCTTACCCGGAAAGAGATGTAACCAAGAATTATACAAGAGGACCTTCTGACCTTGTGTGAATGATTTTCGAAGAATGTGTTGGTAATGAAATGCCTTCATCCTGTCCTTGTAAATTCTCGAGTACTTATACGCATCGTTCCGTTTTCTACAAGTTCATTCAACTGAAGTTTGCGTAGCGAGCCAACGTTGTCCAGATTGAAATTCAAAATTTTAATCTCCCAGTAGGCTCTATGCTCTAACTCCACAGGCAAGTGGCGAGCTTTCCCAAAGACAAGTCTAAAGGGAGACATTCCAATAGGGGTTTTAAATGCGTTATGGTAAGCCCATAAAGCATCGGTCAATCGGAGTGATCAATCCTTACGGTCAGGGTTAACCGTCTTTTTCAAGATGTGTTTAATTTCCCTATTGAAAATCTCAACTTGCCCACTTGTTTGTGGGTGGTATGGAGTGATCACTTTGTTGGAGATGCCATATTTCTTCATTAAATCCGCAAATGGCCTATTACAAAAGTGTGAGCCCCCGTCACTAATGATGGCTGAAGGCGTTCCAAACTGAGAAATGATATTTTCTTTTAAGAATTTAATGACCGTTTGATGGTCATTGTTCCGGCACGAAATCGCTTCGACCCATTTAGTGACAGTCTACGGCGAGGAAAATATCTAAATTTTCAAAAGATTAGGGGAATGGTCCCATAAAATCAATGCCCCAGTAATCAAATACTTCAATGATCAAAATGGGGTTCAAGGGCATCATATTTTGACAGGACAATGTTTCCAATTTCTGAAAATACTCACAAGCTTTGCAAAACTCATGTGTGTCCCTGAACATAGTGGGCCAATAAAAGCTACACTATAGAATTTTGGCCGTGGTCTTTTTAGCAGAAAAGTGACTACCACAGGCCTGAGAGTGACAGAAGGAGATGACACTTTAGTGTTCATTATTTGGCACACATCTCTTTAAGATTTGGTCTGGGCAATATTTAAATAAATACGGATCATCTCAGAAGAATTTGCGTACTTCGGAAAAAATTTTCTTCTTATCTTGCGCAGTCTAATGTGACGGTGTAAAACCTGTGGTAAGATAATTAGCAATATCAGTAAACCAAGGTGAATAAGAGACTTTGAACAATTGTTCGTCGGGGAACATGTCATTTATATGTGTCGTCTCAAGGGAATCAGAGAGATTAAGGCGGGAAAGATGGTCAGCCACTAGGTTCTCTACTCCATTTTTATCTTTTATTTCTAAATCGAATTCTTAGAGTAGGAGGATCCATCTTATCAGGCGAGGCTTAGCATCGTTCTTAGAAAGAAGATACTTGAGCGCCGCATGATCTGTGTAAATGACGATCTTGGATCTAATCAAGTAGGACCTAAATTTGTCCAAAGCGAAAACTATAGCCAAGAGTTTCTTTTCCGTAGTCGAGTAGTTCACTTGGGTAGGATTTAGAGTTCTACTTGTGTAATGAATAACGTAGGGATTATTTTCTTTTCTTTGGCATAAAATCGCCCTAAGAGCATAATCAGACGCATCGCACATAAGTTCAAAAGGAAGGTTCCAGTCAAGTGGCTGCATGATAAGTGCAGTGGTTAACATGCCCTTAAGCTTAGTGAAAGTTTCTTAGCATTGCTCAGTTCACTCATATGATGCATCCTTTTAAAGTAGATTACACAAAGTACAAGAGAGATGACTAAAGTTCTTTATGAATCTGTTATAAAAGCAGGCGTGTCCTAAGAAGGATCGCACGTCTCGTATGTTCTTGGGTGGAGGTAGGTTAGAGATAAGATCAATTTTAGCCTTATCTACCTCAATTTCCTTGGATGAGATGATATATCCAAGGACAATTCCCTTGCGAACCATGAAATGACGCTTCTCCCAATTGAGTACCAAATTCTTTTCTTCACATCTTTTCAACATACATTTAAGATTATTTAAGCAATCGCTGAAAAATGGACCAAAGACAGAGAAGTCATCCATGAAGACCTCTTGATATTGCCCCACCACGTCAGAAAAATACTCATCATACTTCGCTGAAAAGTGACGGGGGCATTACACAGCCGAATGACATCCTTCAGTAAGCAAAGGTGCCAAAAGGACATGTGAATGTGGTCTTTTCTTGATCTTCAGGAGCTATCTCTATCTGGTTATAGCTTGAATATCTGTCAAGGAAATAATAGTACGAGCGACCAGCTAGCCTTTCCAAGATTTGATCATTGAAGGGCAAAGGAAAGTGGTCCTTCCTCGTAACAGTATTCAACTTCCTGTAGTCAATACAAATTCTCCAACTAGTAGTAACTCTAGTTAGCACGAGTTCATTGTTAGCATTGACTATGATGGTGATTCGGACTTTTTATGAACCACTTAAGTTAGACTCACCCATTGGTTATCGGATATAGGGTATATGATACCCACATCCAACAGCTTAAGAATCTCAGCCTTAACCACTTCCTTCATATTTGGATTCAGTTTACGTTGTGGTTGCCGAGAGGTCTTCGCATTATCTTCAATATATATGTGGTGAGTACAAACCAAAGGGTCAATTCCCTTGAGGTCCGCAATCGCACATCCAAGAGCTCCCTTATGCTCAATGAGAGTAGATATGAGCATACTCTCTTGTTCTTGCTTAAGGTAGGATGAAATCACCACCGGGTATGTTTCATCTTGACCTAAGTAAACATATTTCAAATCAGAGGGCAATGGTTTTAGGTCAAGCTTTGGTGCGTTGCGGTTAGACGGTAGAGGAATAACATTGGTTTGGGGCAACTCTTCAAATTGTGGCCTCTACCGGTTAACTTCAAGTACCGGCACAGTATCAAGCATGACACCCATCTCCCTAATCATGTCATCATCAAAATCATGAGAGTGGGCCAGAGATATCTCTAGAGGGTCAGAGGATAAGGTCAAAAGTGTTCTATCTTCCACTAAGGAGTCAATCATGTTAATGTCGCAGAAATCGTCATCATCCTCTAACCATTTGCCTGTGTTAAAAAAGATATTCAACTCCAATGTCATATTCCCGAAAGACATACTCATAACTCCATTCTTGCAATTAATGATTGCGTTTGAGGTGGCAAGGAATGGGCGACCAAGAATAACAGGAATTTGAGTGCTCATGTTATTAATGGGTTCCGTATCTAGGAAATAAAATTCACCGATAATAGAATCTGTCAACCTGGACCAACACATCCTCGATTATCCCTCTCGGTATACGAACTGAGTGATCAGCAAGTTGTAATGTGGTTAGGGTGGGTTTCAATTCACCTAAACTTAACTGTTTGTAGACCGAATAGGGAATTAGATTTATGCCTACTCCTAAGTAAGAAGTGTGTGCTCAATTCGGTAGTTCTCAATTACACAAGGTATAGTTGGGCTACTAGGATCTTCGAATTTCTGTGGCGCATCTTGCTTTAGGATGACACTCACTTTTTTGGTTAAGAAGATCTTCTTTTGAATATTTTTTCATCTTTTGGTCGTACACAAGTTTTTCAGAAATTTGGCATAGTATTTGTTTAACCGCATCTAGTAGAGTAATAATGACCTTCACTTGTTTTAACACCTCAGAATGTCCTGAGAGTTAAAGAGAGGTTTTAGTGTAACTAACCGTTGGGGGAATAGAGCAACCGACTTTCCTTGAAGTTCCAGTTCTAATTCTTGTGGAGCAATACTAGGTCTATCACTGTTGTCCTCTTCCGGGTCCTTAGGCTTTTTAGCCCTAACCGGAATGGTCTTGTCAATGGTCTTCCCACTCTTAAGAGTGGTGATAGATTTAACTCGCTCCATTTGGTTTGAAGAGCTCGAGTCGCTAACTTCATATTGTGGTTTTGGATTGGAAGAGGTTGAGCTAGAAGGCTCCCCTTATTCCCAATCGTATTCCTTGTGTCAAACCCTTGTATGGCTTTTGTAAGGTCTTGAAAGGTTGTAGCATCCCCTGATTGAAAAGCTCTTGCTTTTGAAGATGTTTTAGTACCGGATCCTCTTGAGATTTCTCTTAATTTGGAATTTGGTTGAAGAAACCTTGAGGGGTAGCAATTTGTTCATTCCTCCAACTGAAGTTTGGATGATTTCTCCAACTAGGATTGTATGTATTGGAGGTAGATCCATTGAAAAGTCTTTGGTAATTATTCACAACATTGGATTGCTCATTCAGCACCTTTTTAAAGGCAGGTATTGTTGGACAATTTTCAGTTGTGTGAATGTTGCAAACACAAATACCGTAAACAGTTTCCTTAACCTTATCCTTCTTTAATTTCCATGGCCTCGAGTTTTCTGGTGAGATTACTACTTTAGTATTGATCTCATCATCCTCTTTCAGGAGATACATTACACCCCTCTCTTTGGATTGAGTAGGCCTAGACATGGTGCTTGATTTTGGGGAGTGGTTGATTTTGGGGAGATGTCCTATGATTGTGTGTTTTCAGCAAGTTTATCAAAGTAGTGCCACACATCATCGACACTTTAATTCATGAATGGATCCCCATTACACATTATCTCGACTAATTGGCACATGGGAGATGTCAGTCAATCATAGAAAAAGTTCGTGATGCGTCACATTTCAAAACCGTGTTAGGGGCATGAACTGACAAGATCCTTGAACTGTTCCCAACATTCGAAGAATGTTTCATCTTCCTTATGGGCGAAGTTCATGATCGACTTTCAAAGGGTGTTCGTCTTATGGTATAGGAAAATTTTCTTTATGAACTCCCTTGTCATGTCATTCCAACTACCAATAGATCGAGGATGTAGTGAATGCAACCACGTCTTAGCTTTCTCTTTCAAAGAATAAGTAAAGAGTTTTAACCTAACCGTGTCATCGGACACGTTTGGAAAGTATAGAGTGGTTATAATCTCGTCAAACTCTTTCAGGTGTAGATACAGATTTTCATATTCAAGCCCATGGAATTTTAGGAGTTAGATTACCCATGGCTTGATATCCATGTCCTGTATTTTCTGAAAAAACCATGTATGAGGGTGTACTCACCCCCGCCGGTTGTAAATAAACTCATAAAGTACGAGGCGAGGGTGCTTGATGCACCTCATTCTCATCCTGGACTTCCTCAGCCCTAAGTTGAAGCTGTTGATTTACCGGTTGATTTGCAGCCATCACTTCAATTAACTCTGAGGATCTCGAGTGGTGTCTAATCCTGCGATGGATAGATAACCCCTCAACCAATCCTCCTTCACTCAAAAGACATCGAGTGTTGTCACGGACCCATTTGGGCATGAAACACTCTTAGCCCTCAATTTCATATTCTAAACTAAACCTAAAATAAATAAGGGAAATAGAAATCTAAAAATAGAAAGAGAGGGGGAATTAGAAAGAAGTTACCAAATTAGAAGTTCCTAACTTAGGATCCTGCAAAAAAAAAAAAAAAAAAAAAAGTCAGTTTCTAAATTTATTTTTTTAAAAAAAAACAGAAATTCTAAAATTAGAAAGTTTCTAAAAACAAATTAGGAAAGTAAACTAGTTTCTAAAAAGGAAATTTTCTAAAAATAAAAGAAAATCTAGAATTAGAAAGTTTCTAGAAAATAAACCCTAATCTATAAATAGGATGAAAAAATTAAAAAGAGATTACCGTATTAAAAGTTTCTATATTAGGATCTTACAAAACAGGAAAATTAGGTTAGTTTCTAAAATAAAACAGAAAACCATAATCCTAAAAATAGAAAATAGAGAAAAGCCTAATCTCAAATTAGTTCTAAAACTAGTTAATCTTAGAAAAACGCAACCATTTGTCCCAGGCAACGGCGCCAAAAACTTGTTCACAACCCCAAGTGTAAGGTCGCGATGTAGTAATAATCTTGGTAAGACCGAGGTCGACTCCACAGGGACTAATCTCATGTGTTTTCTGAGAACAACTAGAACTAGAACTAGAAGAAGATAAAAACCTAATCTAGAATATGTGAGAGAATAATTGTGAAAAACTTAATAAATTCAAAGGTGGGAAACTAGGGTTTCCAAGGATCCACTTGTAGAGATCAGGGAGATCTATGCTTAATTCATGAACACAATTAGAATCAGAGTCCCATCTTATCCAATTGGAAAATACCTTAGTAAAATCAAATCTGAACTTCCTTTGATCTAATTCTCAATGGATGAGAGATATGAGAAGTAAAAGTGATTCCATCACAAAACCATGCCCATGGGACAAAGCAAACAACAGAATTTACCAATTCTACAATCAATCTGAGAGAATTGTGGAAGTTAGGGAGGATTCCATCATCCAACCATGCCCAGGGGATGATAGTGAACAACAACATTACCTAAATTCACAATCTCAATAATGAAAAGAACATACTTAAAGCTATCGCAAATACATTATAATTTAAGTCATAACCAAGCATTAAAAACTGAAAGTATTCTTATAATCAAACTAGAATAAAAGAGAGTTTAATCAACATGAATCAAAGTAATAGAGAACAACACATCACGCTACAAGCTTCACCTCTTAGCCCTAGCTAAGAGGTTTAGGTAGCCATAGACATGATTGACTAAGATCTCTTAAGAAACATAAAAAATAATAATAATAATAACTAAGGAAGGAAGAAACTCTTAATAAAAGCCTCTCCATGCTTGCTTCTATATGCTTTCTCTCTCTCCCTTGCTCACGTTCTTCCTCAGTCGATGGACAACACCCTATTTATAGGGTGTTATGTCTTTTCCAGCACGTTCCAGCAAGCTTTCTCGCAAAATTGATTTCCGCACGTTCTGCTCTTACGCTGTGAAAATGTGGAGGCTGACTTGCGCATGATCTAAATTTGCTTGGCTAACCATCCAGATCTTTTAAATCTGACTTCTTGGACAGAGTCAGGACCATCATTGCAAGAGTTTGGATGGTCTGGATCGGGTTCTTGATTCCAGATTGGACCGTCTAACATGCAACAATGATCGGTTCTGTCCGGGTTTCCTACTGCCTGCGAATTGGCTGCGGACGATATGTTTCGGTGGTATCAGTGGGTCCACATACTTCAATGTCTGAGAAATCCACCTCGTCCATTAGTTCCGCCTAGAAATTCCAGTTGGAGATGGTGTGGTTCCATTCGGATTCGGTGTGGCCCACAGAATTTCACTTGGCTCCATCCATCTTGCGTTTAAATCTCCATGTACATGTAATGTTTGAGGAAATCAAGCAGCAGATCAGGGTTCGGTCGGTTTGACCTCCTGGATGCAATGAATGACTTAGATCATCGAATCGGATGATGAAGGTGGCCCACAGAGAAGGACCATAAGCCTCTGTTCGTCCATTTCGCAGGTGGAAGATTTGAATCCGAGCAGGAGTCGGGTCAGCATGCGCTGACCGACTTCTCTGGTTCGGTGCACTACGGTAGCACCATGGTGGTGTACACACAACTATGTGAAGTGGGGCCCACCTTGTTGTTTTGAGAAAATCTACTCTGTCCATCCTGTTTCCCATCTAATTTAAGGGGTTGTTCCCAAAGTTGAGGCCTATCCAAAGATTAGGTGGCCCTAAACTATCAACGATTAATCCGTCCACTGGCTTTGATGATTCTTGAGTGTTAAACCCATGCTTTTAGCATCCTTTTCAATCCAAGCTTCTTGAATTCATCTTGCAACACAACCATGATAAAAATAGAACATTAAGCATTATCATGTGCATGAAACCAAGTAATAAATGGGGTCCAATATGTAATATTTGACCCTCAACAACCATCAATATATGATCATCTTTAATTTGGACCGTTCCAAAATGGTGGACAGCCATCTGGACCAATCCTACTAATATGCAAAGATATGATTATTTTTATCGTTTTTAAAAAATAAGGATGTAATGAATTTGGATTCAACGGAAAGTGATGAAATAAAGAAAATGTATGAAGATTTTTATTTTATTTTTTTTGGTTTTGCCTAATTAAAATAGAAAACTAGAATGGAATATGATTGGTAGTCTATAACTTTTATATTCTAGACATACATATGCCTAGAGTTGGGTAATAAACGATTCAACTCGGCAAACTTGACTTGTCCAACTTGTTCAAATCCGACTGGATCCAAACCAAGTGGATGAGTAGATCTAAATCGAGTTGACTTCGTCCAATCCGAAGTCAAACCAAGTGGAGTTCGAGTCACCCAGTAACTTGACTTGACTTAACCCAAAATCTAACTTGGTACTGACTCGACTCAATTCAAAACTTGACTCGTACATATATATATTATAAAAGATTCAGATATGATGTGGGTAGCTAATGGAGAGGCTACAATTTTGACAAGTGAATCTAGATTTTGAGGTGAGATTTCATCCCATGGATACCCATTGCACAGTACTTGTTTCCTAAGTTGGGCTCGGTCCGGATTATTCTAGGGTAAACTCGGACTCTGATCGGGTCAGGTCGGTACCGAATTGGGTCAAGTTCAGGTCAAGCCTATTTCAAAATTGGATCAAGTCAGGTCAGCCTTAACTCAGTCCGACTCGATTCGATTCGATGCCTAGCTCTACATATGTCCCACCTGATGAGTGGACCATCCTTAAATTTTGGGTGTTCCCAATGTACCCAACCTAGTGAATTGACCACATGTGCCAAAGCTAGAAAGTGTGTTGCTGATAGGCTCTTTTAACCTCAAGATTTCTATTGTGAGTATGCATTCACAATTCACATTCTTGTAACCAAACGTAAATGTGCATATTCGAGAGGGATTTAACTAACTAGCGATGGCGAGTATGGCGCCACCGAGAGAAATCCATGCATCTTTCTTGTTTCTCCCAAAATAATCGATGATGTATTTTGGATTGAGAGCTTTGACAATGGACGAATCATATTTGACAAAGTTGTAAATGCCGATGCCGCCTATCATTAGGAACCACACGATGATGATAGGCACGAAGCTGTAGCCCACCTTATCTATTCCAAATCTCTGAGCGAAGAATAGTGTAACGCCCCGAAAATCAAGGGTCGAGCAAAGCTCAACTCCCGAGATCCGTCGCATCACTTATGCAACATAGATAATGACGATTATATGTTGTCGGTGTTAGTGCATTAAACATGAATGAGATTACACTAAATCAGCATATCATACTCCAGAGATTATTAAATTTAGCAAGCGAAAGATTGTGATAGATATATAAAGTGTATAAGTGGTTATAAATCCCCATAGTATGATCATGTCACTAGGCTGAATATATACATGTTTGTTCCAAAATATACAAAATGACAAAGTGTAATGTCCAACTAATTCGTATCCATGTAATCCCGTCGATCAGTACATGGTCTACATAGACCCGCCTGATAGTTGCATATAGGAGAACTCATTGTCGTAGAAGTTAGGCTTCGCTTAGTAAGCCTTGCCATCATCTGAGGCTAAAATAGAGTCTGGTTGGTGTTTTAAAACACCATCCTAGAGTGGGAGTGAGTGATCAACTCAATGGAGCTATAAGGCAAAGGTTAACATGTTATCATTCAATCAAGCAGTAATGATAAAGCAGTACAACAATCATGTCCTAAGTACTTTTGTTAATGCAAGAATGATATGCTATAATTATGCATGCCCTCGCCTGCATTCCCTCAGCTACATCATCTCACGATCGCGCATGAAAAACTCTCTAAACGTGCGCTTTCCTCGCCAAAGCACATGCAATATAGTGCATGATCGTGTTAGCCAAGTAATTATTTAGGCGTGTTCATACTGCAGATTCAGGAAGCTATGGTACCTCTCTTTATATCATTTATCCAAACGATGATCCATCTAAGGTTGTCAATCCTAGTTAATCATATACGATAGGCAAGTTATAGGGCAACATCCCCCTCATTAAAAAGCAGTGGATAGGCAACTTCAGGTCACTATAGAGAGGCTAGTCACCTCAGCGTAGGCCTAGTTTATACTCGAAGTCACTACGGAAAGACTCATCACATTAGCGTAGGTCGACAGCTCGAATACAGTGTCCCATACTACCGTATTCGGCTCATGAGTTTGGGTTGTTCACTGGTCACTACGGGGAGGCTCGTCAACCCAACGTAGGCTGACAGCTCGACCACGGTGTCCCATATCACCATGCCCGGCTCATGAGCCTTAGCGGATCGTGGTACCAAGGTTAAAACGGGCTTTACATTGGTAAGCGGTACCTTAGATTCAAGCAGGAGCGTCCATACATGGCAAACATACAATAGGCCAATCAGATTATTTGACAAGTTTGATTGGTATGAGCGCACGCTGAATTAATTGACATGGAGTGCATAAACACTCCTCATGGCCTAACCACTGTCGATAATCACCGTACGACTCGGATTCATTGAACGTATCCATTGTGGCGAAATTAATTCAGCCACTCGGTCGGAAACTGTTACCGATTGCCTAGACTACGTATTAGTCTCAATCATACTCAAATACCATAGGCATTCATAGGTGGTAGTCAAACAGCATTTAACAACCAATTCAAATATAAATCTCATTTGAGCATTTTAACAAACACATAGTGCACATGTTATCATACATAGGCATTTCATCCATAAATCACGTAGTAGCAAGATAGGTTACATAAAGGAAACTGTAACTATAGATAAGGTAATTGAGAATCCTATCTCAACACCCTCTTTAAATACATTTCAACAAGCAATTTTTCATTCAGACATTTTATCAAGCACTTAGACTACACATTTCAACATACATGGAGTAAATCAGTTATAACATATATTAATGCAAATCCTTTCACAAAGGAATTGTCATACATACAACAATCATGTATTCTCAATTAATAATCACGGCAAGCACGAATCATAATTTCATATTCATTCAACCATTTTAACAAATACATGGAATGCATTATATATTCACATAGTTCACACACATGTATAATTTATCAAATACATCGTAACTAAGATCATATGGCAGCAATCAAGTTAGACATAAATCATTGCCGACATTGAAAGCCTTAAAAACCATAACCTAAATGTTTATAGTCTGCACCTTTTGTCGGTATGCTCGTTACGAACTCGGTTCGTACACCACGTCTTTATCTACGGCACAACGGCTAACTAAACATTGAAATAGGTTAGCTATTTCATCGATTTCTCTATTTGGATTCCTAAAACAGATTAGGGTTAGGATTCTTTACCTAAAAATGGAGTTGAAACGAGTTGAGTAGCTAGACGTAAAGGTGATTCAATGAGTAGAGTAGCACAACATGAGTACTGCAGCAAACTCCAAAGGTTTCCCCTCGATCTCCACTCTTTTCTCTCTTCTCTCCAAGGGTTAGAGAAATTTCGTATGGAATGAGAGGGGTGGGTTTAGGGCATTATATAGGCCTAGAAGTGATGTCAATGGCCCCAAGGCAATGGTATATTTAGGTTATAGCCAAAGGGCGTCTGTTTTGGGCCAACGGAGCCCATCTGGAGGTCCATTGCTCGCATACGGTCTGAAGAAATTTCACTGACAATGGATCTATACCAAGTTAAGATTTCGGTCTGATCGGATTAGTGGATCGATCGTTGAGGACTCGTTTCAGTTCAACGGTCACTGTTACTCGATCAGGGCCACAAGTATACTAACATGTGTAGGAAAATTTCCCTTATCTAATGGTGTAGTTGGGTCAGAATCTGACGATCTGAAATTGTAAATTTGGCCGGCAAGCGAACGGCCCAATTCACTTAAATCTGAGTTCATTTTCTAAAGATATTCGCGTTCTCACACACTTTACTCAGGGATCTAGTTGTGCGTTTCTGGATACTATTCGGACTCGATTCCCACAATGGTTGTCAAGCCCAGTAAGGCATCATAACCTTATAGTTTCGCGGTCATCGGACTTTTGACGCGCGGTCCAGGTCCAATACAAAGTTTCAATGTGCTCCCAAGAGCAATTGGGTTTTGAGACTGATCTTAGGTTTCTAGGTAATGTTGTGTAACGCCTCGACTTTTCAAGACCCGAGTATATGACCCGTGTCCCAAAAACTCGAGTGTTAACCTTAAAGGACGGTCAAATTCGAGTATATAATATTTTTCTTTTATCAGAGTTAACAGATGAGCGTAGGATGGACAAGTAAGCATAAAGGAAAATTTCAAATTTCATTTGAAATATACAAGAAGCTGTCCATAATGACTTATACAAACCAATGTCTCTGAATTTAAACAAGTACAAGATTTACATAATTTTATACATAAATATTAACATAAAGCATATAAATATAAACCGTAAGATCACGCAACTCCTCCAGGTAATACAGTCAGGCATCTCTGACGATCGTACCCAGCTCCTCACAAGTCTGAACATGCATATCACTTAAGTCACCTGTACTACCTGTACGGTTGTATATTTGATGGATGAGTAGCTAACTCAGTATGAATTTTCCTTAAAATTACATACTGCCACATTAGGTAAGAAATAGTATAAAACATCCAAACAATCAAAACACAGTGGATGCAGTCTTATTAGGTGCATGAATGTATGGAATGTAATCATCGCCCCGGGATGCTCATCTGTGCGGACAGTGGGCTCGTCATCCATGTAATCATCGAACTTGGGACACATCATCCAATAGGACATTGGGCTCGTCACCCATACAATCATCGAACCTGGGACACATCATCCCGTCAGAACAATACACACATCACGTACGATAACAATAGATATTAGTCTGTGTGATGTATGCATGATTAGTCAACCCGTTATTAATCCAATTACAATCAGCCAATTTAAATAAACTCACGGTCACTACGGGGAGCATAGGACTAGGGGCCAATCATATTTAGTATATGGGGCTTGCCACCACATGATTGCGCAAACTAAAACATTGAACCCATATAGGGAAAATACCCAACAAAGCCACATAGGGCGAATATCAATAATCATGCCACATAAGGCAATATCAAATATGCGATAAAGACCATCCTTAAAAATCACTTAAACACAGCAACCCCTGAATGACAGGCCCACATCGATAGTCAATTTAAACCATCATTCAATAACCACTAGGTCGAAGGTCCATTACAATCACAACCAGTCAGGTTACATCCCAAGTATGGGTGTACACTTATAAGTGGGGGTTTCCCACTGATATACTAGTTTAAGTCCCACAACAATTCACAAGTAATCCACAAGCATGAGATAAATATGCAGGATAAATAATAAGCATGTAATACAATTCAACAATTAACACATGTGATTTATAAAATGAAGATATCAATTATCAATCGAGTTTAAAATAAAAACTATAACTTAAGCTAATGAGAAGATGGAAAGCTCAAGGAAAAAGTCATTACCTAATACGTTGATTCGCCTTCTAGTGTCGCTAAGTGCTTGCGCCCTTAGAATTGTATCCTACCACAAATCATAAACTTGTACAATTAGGTCTCAGTTCTGATCACTACCTAGGATTGAAGATCATAGCCTAGGGTCATCTTTTAGGGTTTTAATGTGGAATTAGGGTTTTATCCTAGAGTTTAGCCCCATACTTGGATTTTAAGATTTTATTCTAGAGTTTAGTTCTAGGCTAGATAATTAGCATCTTTTAGGGTTTTAATGTGAATTAGGGTTTTATCCTAGAGTTTAGCCCCATACTTGGATTTTAAGATTTTATTCTAGAGTTTAGTTCTAGGCTA